>OX359278.1:33542272-34742272 GCA_947179155.2 Hedera helix
AATATTAAACTTATTGAAAAATATTCTCCCCAATATTATTTTTTTGTATTATTATTATTTTTGTTATAATTTTAAATTAATTTTCAAATATTTAAATTAATTAAAATTTACCCGAATGGCATTTTCGTAATTAAGTTGAAAAACCGGACCGATGACAGTTTCGTAAATAATCAGAAAACTGATCCGAGGGCAAAATGGTAATTTCGACGAAAAAAACACGGAGGGGCAAAATGGTAATTTCTCAGAAAACCGGTGCTCGCGCATGGCGCGCGCCTTCAGTAACAACGACCCAAAACGGTGCCGTTTTGAGAAGCCGTAAACGGCTTCCGCGCATTGCGCGGAGTAAAGTCTCACAGAGGCCAAACGACGTCGTTTGGCTCCGCGTTCTTTAGCCGATAACCTTCCGCGCATTGCGCGGAAAATTCCTTTTTTTTATTTTCTTCCGACAGAACGCGAACAGTACCCATTTTAATTAAAAATATACCATCAAGTAAGCTTTAAATCCTCAATAAAAATCCAAAAAAATTACCAATCACCTTATATTAATTTATAACATGAAAAATTAATTTTTCATGATTTAATATCATTATTTTTTTATAAAAATATTTACATCACATAAACTATCACAAATCATATCTTTTTGTGTATAACTCCATTTTAAGTGATTCAAACATTGTTTTTCTCATGATTTAATGTTCTATAATATTAGAACATCAAACCTAAGTTTTACAAAAATATTTTTGGTAATATATTTCAAAACTTGTTTACACACTACTAAATACATATTTTAGCATATAAAATATACCAAAATACAAACCAAACATATTAAACTCAAGCATGACATAAATATTACAACTACACATTAATAACCATATTAACATGTTTATACTAACATGATGATTTATTTAATTTAAAAACAAAACTTCATTTAAAATAATCATTACCTTGATTTAATGACTATTCTTCTTTTTCTCCCAAAATATGTTGTGAATCTTGAAGACATAAACTAGCTTAGCACTCCTTCTCCTTCTCTTGCTCTCTCTCAAAATATTTTGCTCTCAAACTCTCTCTAGCTTGGAAAATGGAAGAAGAAGAAATGACTCACTTAAGCTCCAAAATTGTAAGTATACTTACAATTTTGATAGATACATAATATATCTAATAATTTTAGCCCATCATGCACCTATTGGATACTTACACAAGTTAGCCACATTAGGTGAAAAGAAGCATGGTGCATGTACTACAAAAAGAAAACAAGCAACCCTTTTATTAATTAAATGAAAAATCAAATAATAATAATAATAATAATAATAATAATAACAATACACTCTCTCTCCTCCTCACCACATGATGTCGGCTGATCTCTTTTTTTTTTTGTCCCAAATCAATAGTCACCTTTTCATTTTTTTAATAATTAATAAGTTAATTTAAGTATTTTTCAAGTGGGCCAATCATTGGGCTTTAATTTAAAATACCAATTGGGCTTCTATTAAATTGTTTGGGCTACTAAATTGTCAAATTTTATTATTCCCCACTTGGGCTACTAATTGACCCATGTTGGGCTAATTTAATAATTTACACATTAATTATTCAATCCATGATTAAATAAATAATTAGATTGAATAAATAATTAAATATTTTAACCCATTAGTATTAAATTACCAAATGGACTAATAAATATTATTATTAATATTTCACATTATTTACATTAATTAATAATCATATTAATTAATTTATTATATTTAATTAACTCATTATATTCAATTTAATTGAATATTTAATTAATAGGAAACTTATCAATTATTTTGATATTAAAACTTTAGGGTTTGTTCACTAATTTAATAACATATTAGTGACCTCCTTTAATTAATTTTAGTAATTAATTACATAATTATTTAATCACATAATTAATTAATCACATAAAAAGATTTAAATAATCTCGTAAAAATAACTCGTTGGAAATTAAATTAATAATTTAATTAATAAAGATGTGAACATTCTAGGACATTACAATAATAATAATAATAATAATAATTATTACTATTATTATTACTATTTTTATTATAAATAATAATTATTGTTATTATTATTATTATTACAACTATTATTTGGATTATTATTGTTATTATTATTACTATTATAATAATAATAATTATTATTACTATTACTATTACTATTATTATTATTATTATTATTATTATTATTATTATTATTATTATTACTACTACTACTACTACTACTATTACTATTACTATTACTATTATTATTATTATTATTACTACTACTACTATTACTATTGTGACGACCCCAAATCCGGGTTCCATAACCTCGAGTTTGGTTCTCACTATTCAACACATTACTAACAATTAAATACATACATTGCATTTAAATATCACGGAATAATACATATTGGTTCCCTTCAAAAGGTTACAATACCAGGGTCTATCAACCTTAACATAAAAACAGTTCCTATCATAAGGAATTACAAAAGGTTTAACAACCGTAAATACATAAATAAAGATCTAACTAGCATGCATAAGCTACTTAAGCTTTGGCCTTTCCTTTTCCCTTATCCTTCCTGGAGCAATCAGGATTATCTGAAAAATGGTTCATGATATAGCAAGAATGAGCAACTAGTTTGCTCAGCAAGTTTATAACAATCATATAGATTTAATATATCATGAATGAATGGGAAAGATCATCAATGGTTCAACAATAGATATAACAATTGTGAATGAAACAAGATTCAAATTTTAATAAACAGAATATTTGAATCTTAAAATGCTGAGTGGTCTCTAAGGACCCTGAACTAACTAGGGTATAATAGAGTTTCCTCTGACCCTTTGAGTTGTTTGGTTTTCAAGGGGATCAGCCTATTCAACCCGCTGTATATGCATTACATTTAGTCACTGGCGCCCAAAGTCGGTTTCCCGACACAAAATCCCCTAATTTAGGGTTGTTCAATTCTCAGACTTAATATAAGAAAATCCGCACCCAACAATGGTTTGGATAAGCTTTTAAAAGTATTCAAGTTATTGAATTTTAGAAACGCAATGTCTAGCTGAACTATTAGCTTCAGACATTTTTAATACAGTTCATGAATCAAGAACTAACAAGCTTCAAATGCACTAAGTGCGATTTTATAAACAATATGGATGTGGAATAATTTTAAATAATTAAACCACTTCAAGCTTTAACAATAAATACAAGTATGGAAACTTGTTCAACGATAATAATTGAGTAGGGTTAGAGAACTTGCCTGTTTGCTCAGCTACAATAATTGTCTAGCTTTAACTAACTTGCTTTGAAAGACCTAACATTAATAAAGTCGGTCTAATAATTAGTACGGCGTATTTGCATAACTATACGCTTAATAACGAACTTATTTACCACACATAAGTACTAACACATAATTTACATTAGTCAAAACAATATTATTAACCTTATAGACACTCAATCATTTTAGGTTAATAATTTAATAAGTTAGAAAATATTTTTCTTAAGTGTTGGACACTTATTAAACCTTTAAACAACTTATTATAATTGTTTAATTAAATTCAATTTATTTTATTAACTCAATCTCTTTTTAATTACTATTTAATATTGATTAAATAGAAATTAATTAATTAACTCTAGTTATTATAAATAATAACTAATTGTACTTACTTATTATTTAATTATAATTAAATAATAGATAATTATTAACTTAATTTTAACCTTCTTTAATTTAATGTTAATCAACCAATAATTAACTAAGTAATTAACCTTACCTATTATTTAATTAAGGAAATTAAATAATAGTTTACTAATCTTAATCCCCTTTAATTATTATTTAATGTCAATTAAATAATAATTAATTATTTAATTAATTTTAATTATTATTTAAGGTTAAATAATAATCAAATCATTCTTATTTATTATTTAAATTAAATAATAAATTATTACTCTAATAACTTAATTTCCATTAATCGTTATTTAATGTTAATTAAATAATAATTAATTACTTAATTATCCTTATTTATTATTTAATAATATTTAAATAATAAATAATTAATTTATAAATTTTATCTCTCTTTAAATATTATTTAATAGGCATTAAATAATAATTGCTAATTTATCATCTTTATTTATTATTAACATTTAAAATAATAAATAAATAATAATTTATTTAACTTAACCATGGTTTAGCTAACTAGATTAATATTTAAAATATTTAAATATTAAACTTAATGAAATATATCCTCCCATTATTATTTTTGTATTATTATTATTTTTGTTATAATTTTAAATTAATTTTTAAATATTTAAATTAATTAAAATTAACCCGAATGGCATTTTCGTAAATAAGTTGAAAAACCGGACCGATGGCATTTTCGTAATTAATTCGAAAACTGAACCGAGGGCAGAATGGTAATTCTGCCGAAAAAACACGGAGGGGCAAACTTGTAATTTCGCCGGAAAATAACTACCGCGCATGGCGCGCGTTATAATATTTTCGGACCAAAACGGCGCCGTTTTTGGCAATCCGGAAATGGCTTCCGCGCATAACGCGCGGAAGAAATTTTCTGCCGATGCCAAACGACGTCGTTTGGCTCCGCGTCGGTGGGTGAACAGTGGCTCGCGCATTGCGCGGCCAGTGTTAAATTTTCTCTTCCAAGCAGAATGTGAACAGTGTTTCCGGCTACCCATTTTAAATAAAAATATACCTTCAATAAATCTTTAACTCTTCAATAAAAATCCAAAAAAATTACCAATCACCTTATATTAATTTATAACATGAAAAATTAATTTTTCATGATTTAATATCATTATTTTTTTATAAAAATTTTTACATCACATAAACTACCACAAATCATAACTTTTTGTGTATAACTCCATTTTGAGTGATTCAAACTTTGTTTTTCTCATGATTCAATGTTCTATAATATTAGAACATCAAACTTAAGTTTTATAAAAAAATATTTTTGGACATAAATTCCAAAACTTGTTTACACACTATTAAATACATATTTTAGCATATAAAATATACAAAAATACAAACCAAGCATATTAAACTCAAGCATGGCATATATATTACCACTACACATTAATAACCATATTAACATGTTTATACTAACATGATGATTTATTTAATTTAAAAACAAAACTTCATTTAAAATAACCATTACCTTGATTTAATGGCTATTCTTCTTTTTCTCCCAAAATATGTTGTGAATCTTGAAGGCATAAACTAGCTTAGCACTCCTTCTCCTTCTCTTGCTCTCTCTCAAAATATTTTGCTCTCAAACTCTCTCTTTTGATTTTTGGAGCAAAATGAAATAACATCTATCAACTTTTCAAGTATACTTGAAAAATTAGTAGATACACATAATGTATCTAATAATTTTGACCACTACAAGCTAGCTATTGGATACTTACACAAGTTAACAAGCCATGACTTGGTTGGTGAAAAGAAGCATGGTTCATGTACTTAAAAAAAATAAAACAAGCAATCCTTTTTAATTAAATGAAAAATAATAAAAATAAAACATCATTTTCTCTCTCCTCACCACATGATGGTCGGCTGATGGACTTCAAAATGTCCCAAAAATGGAGTCACTTTGCATACTTTAATTATTAAATAGTTTAATTAAGTATTTTCCAAGTGGGCCAATCATTGGGCTTTAATTTAAAATACCAATTGGGCTTCTATTAAATTGTTTGGGCTACTAAATTGTCAAATTTTATTATTCTACACTTGGGCTACTAATTGACCCATGTTGGGCTAATTTAATAATTTACACATTAATTATTCAATCCATGATTAAATAAATAATTATATTGAATAAATAATTAAATATTCTAACCCATAAGTATTAAATTACTAAATGGACTAATAAATATTATTATTAATATTTCACATTATTTACATTAATTAATAATCATATTAATTAATTTATTATATTTAATTCACTCATTATATTCAATTTAATTGAATATTTAATTAATAGGAAACTTATCAATTATTTTGATATTAAAACTTTAGAGTTTGTTCACTAATTTAATAACATATTAGTGACCCCCTTTAATTAATTTTAGTAATTAATTACATAATTATTTAATCACATAATTAATTAATCACATAAAAAGATTTAAATAATCTCATAAAACTAACTCGTTGGAAATTAAATTAATATTTTAATTAATAAAAATGTGGAAATTCTAGGACATTACATTCTCCCCTCCTTATAAAAATTCCGTCCTCGGAATTGTAAAAATAAGGTTACTCAAATAAAAACGGGTAATTTGCCCTCATTTCCTCCTCTAATTCCCACGTAGCTTCTTCAATGGCGTGATTCCTCCAAAGTACTTTGACAGAATGAATTATCTTATTTCTCAGTTTCTGTTCCTTCCTATCGAGTATCTGAACAGGAACTTCTTCATATGATAAATCCTTCCCGACTTGAATTGGTTCATAGGAGATAACGTGCTTGTAGTCTGGTTTGTATGGCCGCAATACCGACACGTGAAACACATTGTGAATATGTTCCAATTCAGGAGGTAAAGCTACCTCGTATGCTACTTCACCCACTCTTCTCAATATTTCGAACGGTCCTATGAACCTTGGACTCAATTTCCCCTTCTTTCCAAATCTGATCTTCCCTTTCCAGGGAGATACCTTAATGAACACAAAACTCCCCACCTCGAAGTCTCGTTTCTGTCGATGTAAATCGGCGTATTTCTTTTGACGGTCTTGAGCTGCTTCTAGCCGAGCTCTTATTACCTTGATCATTTCTACCGTCTGTTGAACCAACTCTGGCCCCAACAGTCGGCGTTCTCCTACCTCATCCCAACACAGAGGTGTTCTGCATTTTCTGCCATATAAAGCTTCGTAAGGCGGCATACCTATGCTCGCATGATAACTGTTGTTGTATGCAAACTCAACTAGTGGTAGATGGATTTCCCAACTGCCCTTGAAATCCATTACGCAGGCCCTGAGCATATCTTCCAATGTTTGAATTGTTCTCTCACTTTGCCCATCGGTCTGCGGATGATACGCTGTACTCATTCTCAACTGTGTCCCCAATCTCTCCTGAAGACTTCTCCAAAATTTTGACGTGAAGCGCGGATCTCTGTCTGACACAATCGATACCGGCACCCCATGTCTTGAAACTATCTCTTTGATGTACAGTTTGGACAACTGATCCAAACTGAACCTAATCTTGATCGACAAAAAGTGCGCTGACTTTGTTAGCCGATCCACAATCACCCAAATTGCGTCATATCCCTTCTGTGTTGCTGGAAGTCCTACCACAAAATCCATTGTGATATGCTCCCATTTCCACTCAGGAATTTCTAACGGCTGTAACAATCCACTTGGTCTCTGATGTTCGGCCTTTACCCTTTGACAAGTTAGGCATCGGCTGACACATTCTGCAACCTCCCTCTTTAAATTCGGCCACCAAAAATGCTGACGTAGATCTTGATACATCTTCGTACTCCCCGGATGTATCGAGTATCTCGTACTGTGGGCCTCTTGCAAAATTTCCTCTCGTAATTCAGGCACTAGCGGGACCCAAACACGATTTTCAAATCTCAGCAATCCCATGCTATCAATTTTAAACTTGACCTCTTCTCCATCGGTCATCCTCTTCCGGATTCTGTCACATTCCTCATCTTTGTCTTGAGCCTCTTTCACCCTATCTAACAAGGTTGGGCTCACCTCGACTTCTATTGACTCGTTTGGACTTCTCACTTCCAACTCCATTCGAGCCATCTCTTGAACCAATTGTTCTTGATCTGTCAATATGAACAATTTCTCCCTGCTCTTTCTACTCAGAGCATCCGCTACTACGTTGGCCTTGCCGGGATGATATAGAATTTCACAATCATAATCTTTGATCAATTCCAACCATCTCCGTTGCCTCATATTCAGCTCCTTCTGTGTGAAGATATACTTCAGACTCTTATGGTCTGTGAATATCTCACATTTTTCTCCGTACAGATAATGTCTCCAAATTTTAAGGGCAAACACTACCGCTGCCAGCTCCAAGTCGTGGGTAGGATATCCCTTCTCATAATCTTTTAATTGTCTGGACGCATACGCAACGACTTTGCCGTTTTGCATAAGCACACAGCCAAGCCCCTTGTGCGATGCATCACTGTAGACCGTAAAACCTCCTGTATCGTCTGGTAAGGTCAATACAGGTGCTTCACTAAGTCTTTTCTTTAACTCCTGAAAACTTTCCTCACACTTCTCTGTCCACACGTATTTCACCGTCTTTCTTGTTAAGTTGGTCAACGGTGTTGCTATCTTTGAGAAGTCTTGAATGAACCTCCGATAGTAACCCGCTAACCCTAAGAAACTTCTTACTTCTGTCGGCGTCCTTGGTTGCTCCCAATTCATTACCGATTCAACCTTCGCCGGATCAACCGAAACTCCTTCCTTGTCAATAACATGACCTAAAAATTGAACTCTTTCCAACCAGAATTCACACTTTGAAAACTTAGCGTACAACCGCTCCTTCCGTAAAATCTCCAACACCAATCTTAGGTGTTCAGCATGCTCCTCCTCCGTTTTGGAATACACCAGAATATCGTCAATGAACACGACTACAAATTTATCCAAGTATTGCTTGAATATTCTGTTCATCATGTCCATAAATGCGGCTGGCGCATTCGTTAGTCCAAACGACATCACCAGAAACTCATAATGCCCATATCGAGTTCTGAATGCCGTCTTGGGTATATCCTCCTTCCTGACTTTCAACTGATGATAACCAGTCCTTAAGTCAATCTTTGAAAAGTACTTCGCCCCTTTCAATTGATCGAAAAGATCGTCAATTCGTGGTAACGGGTACTTGTTCTTAATTGTCACCTTATTCAGCTCTCTATAATCCATACACAATCTCATCGATCCATCCTTCTTCTTTACAAACAGCACCGGTGCTCCCCATGGAGAAACACTTGGCTGAATGTACTTATTGTCTAACAACTCCTGCAATTGCACCATCAATTCCTTCAGTTCTACCGGAGCCATCCTATATGGTGCTTTCGATATCGGTGCTGTCCCCGGTACTAAATCAATCACAAATTCTATCTCCCTGTCCGGCGGTAAACCCGGCAGTACATCTGGAAAAACATCCGTAAACTCCCTAACTACTGGTATTTGCTCCATCTTGGGACTCACCACTTGTGTGTCAACCACATGAGCCAAATACCCTACACAACCTTTCTTCAATAATTTCTTGGCCTGCATCATCGTCAGATAAGAAGATTGTCTTGACGATTTGCTGCCATAAAATACGACCTTAGACTTATTTGGTGTCTTAAGGTGTATGCACTTCTTCTGACAATCAATTATCGCCCCGTGGTTAAACAACCAATCCATCCCAAGTATTACATCAAATTCCCCCAGACGTATTGGAATTAGATTCACATTTAATTTCTGACCCCTGATTTCAGCACAACAATTTCTATGTATGTACTCTACCGGAATCACTTCTTTATTAGCAACTTCTATGTTCATTGAGTTTTCTAGTTTGTCCCTAGGCAACTCTAATCGTCTAGCGAAATCATCAGACACAAATGAACAGGTAGCACCCGAATCAAACAATACATATGCATTTATATTATTGATCGGAATAATACCTGACACCACGTCTTTTGACCCCACTGCATCTTGCACCGTCATGTTGAACGTCCGGGCTGTCGGCTTGTTCTGTGGTACCGGTCCCCCGATAGCCAATCTGCTGTTATTGCCCTTGTAGCCGCTACCCCCGTCATTCTTTTTCTTAGGGCAATCTTTTATCAGGTGGTCAGATGCTCCGCAAGAAAAGCATCTCACTTTCTTTGGAAGGGGACAATTTGGAGAAATATGTCCCACCTGCCCACAATTATAGCACGTATTCTTCCCTTTCCTGCACTCCCCGAAGTGGTTCTTTCCACATATATTGCATGCTGGCTTTTTCTGAACACTTCCTTGTTGATTCCCCGAGCTCTTGTCGTTGCTGCTGTTGTCCCATTTACGCTTATTACTGTTATTATTATTATTGCCTCCGCTGTTACTGTTCTTGCTTCCCCCTTCATTTTTCTTCTTGTTTCTCTCCTGGTTAAACTTGGTCAACGCGTCGCTTCCACCTTCAGCAATGATTGACTTCTCCAACAAAGTTGCGAACGAGTCAATCTGCAGTACTGCTACCTTGTTGAATATCCAAGGTCTCAATCCATTCTCGAACCTCCTGGCCTTGCGTTCCTCCGTGTCTACCTGATGTGGAGCGAACCTGGCCAACTCATTAAATTTTGCCGCGTACTCCGGTACCGACATGTTCTCCTGTTTCAGTTCTAGAAACCTTACCTCCATCCTACTCTTCATACTTTTCGGGAAATAATTCTCGTCGAATATTTCCTTAAATTTCGTCCAGGGCACCACACCATCCCCAGCCCTATTCTGATTGGCTTCCCACCAGAAATTGGCTTCGCCCTTCATCATGTAGGTAGCAAAAACTGTCTTTTGCTCCTCAGCTACTCTTGCGATAACGAACGCCTTCTCTATCTCCTTTATCCAAGACTGGGCCTCTATCGGGTCCGACGTTCCCCTAAACTCTGGCGGTCCCACCGCTTTAAAATCTTTAAAATTCGCCAACTGATTTGGTGGTGGTGGCGGATTTGCTACTACAGGGTGGCGGTTTTGCATTGCCTCAGCTAGCATGTCGACAAAGTTTTGCATAGGGTCTACGTTGTGTCCCCCCGCGTCGTTGTTAACTGACTCTTCTACCCCCTGGTTCCTTGGTGGTTGTCTACGTGGCGGCATTTTCTGTTATAAACAAAAATTTACATTATTATACTGGTTTCATCTTTTTCATTTCATTATTTTGTATCTTAGACAATGTTTAGCTAAAATACAAGTAATTATTTCAACACGCATATAAACATAAATTCAACTGCATTTATACTCATATGCTAAAACAGGAGTGCGTAGCACTTTACATCAAAAACATACTGCTATAAATGCTTCTATCCCAGAGAAGCTACAAAAGATGGGATCTGACATATTCTACAACTTCCTAGAGTTGGGATTTAGTGACATATTAACCCTTTAATAAAACAAAAGTTGGGTTCTACTGCATCTATTTACATACGAAATTAGAAAACAACTAATACTACTACTGACTGCGCATCCCCCTACGGATCGCGTCGTCATACTCCTCATCCCCGATGGCCATCACCACACTCCTGCTGATGGTGTGCATAGACTGGCCCTCCTCAGCTGGGTAGTAGTGCACCCTGCTCTGAAGCCTACCATATGAAGATCGGTAGACGTAGCTAAGTCTATCCGTCCTCACCCGCTTCTCGCGGACCTCCTCCTCTAGCTCAATTATCTGACCATAAGCGGCATCCCGCTGTCTCTCCATCTCTATACGGTCCTCTATCGCCTCCTGCCAGTGTGCACGGATGGCGGCCTTCTCTGCCTGAACCTGCTGAACCTTCAGCTCAGCCTCGGCTAACCTAGTCTCAGCTACTGCTAACTTAGCCTGCAGCTCCACATCCTGATCTACCAGCTGATGTGTCAGCACTGCAAAGTGCTCCACCGAATCCTCGTACTCCTGTACCTGATCCTCCAGTCCTACTATCCTCTCCTTCAGCTCTGTGTTCTCGCCAGAGAACTGATAAGCCGCATCCCTATACTGATCCTCCATGTGCTGGTGGGTCAGATTCTGCTCCTCTAGATGCTGGACCATTGCCTCCAGCCCCTCGTTCCTATCGGTCAGTCCCTCTATGATGTCAGCGGCAGTGGTGCCCATGCCATCAGCTGACTCCTCCTCCTCAGACTCCTCTGACTCTGCCTCATCCTCACTGTAAGGCCTCATGACTCCGCCCCAGACGGGCTCCACACGATCCCCTCCTCAGGATCTGACTCTGGCTCCTCTACGGGTGCAGCCACCAGCGGCTGTGCAGTATCCATATGGATATCAATATAGTCCTCCTCAGCAGTGCGACTCGACTGTCCGATCTCTGCCATCCTATATCATAAAACAATAACACACGTTAGTACATCAATAAAATATATTCATTGATGAAATGAAATGATATTTTATCATGTACATCTCGGCTCGATGGATTTTCTCAATCCATCTCCAAAATACACAACATGATGAATCTCCCCGATTCATCCCCTAACGCACTCGATATGAGTTTAATACTAAGGTTATAACTTAGGTTTCGCAAATCCTAACGTTTCTAACCTACGGCTTTGATACCAACCTGTGACGACCCCAAATCCGGGTTCCATAACCTCGAGTTTGGTTCTCACTATTCAACACATTACTAACAATTAAATACATACATTGCATTTAAATATCGCGGAATAATACATATTGGTTCCCTTCAAAAGGTTACAATACCAGGGTCTATCAACCTTAACATAAAAACAGTTCCTATCATAAGGAATTACAAAAGGTTTAACAACCGTAAATACATAAATAAAGATCTAACTAGCATGCATAAGCTACTTAAGCTTTGGCCTTTCCTTTTCCCTTATCCTTCCTGGAGCAATCAGGATTATCTGAAAAATGGTTCATGATATAGCAAGAATGAGCAACTAGTTTGCTCAGCAAGTTTATAACAATCATATAGATTTAATATATCATGAATGAATGGGAAAGATCATCAATGGTTCAACAATAGATATAACAATTGTGAATGAAACAAGATTCAAATTTTAATAAACAGAATATTTGAATCTTAAAATGCTGAGTGGTCACTAAGGACCCTGAACTAACTAGGGTATAATAGAGTTTCCTCTGACCCTTTGAGTTGTTTGGTTTTCAAGGGGATCAGCCTATTCAACCCGCTGTATATGCATTACATTTAGTCACTGGCGCCCAAAGTCGGTTTCCCGACACAAAATCCCCTAATTTAGGGTTGTTCAATTCTCAGACTTAATATAAGAAAATCCGCACCCAACAATGGTTTGGATAAGCTTTTAAAAGTATTCAAGTTATTGAATTTTAGAAACGCAATGTCTAGCTGAACTATTAGCTTCAGACATTTTTAATACAGTTCATGAATCAAGAACTAACAAGCTTCAAATGCACTAAGTGCGATTTTATAAACAATATGGATGTGGAATAATTTTAAATAATTAAACCACTTCAAGCTTTAACAATAAATACAAGTATGGAAACTTGTTCAACGATAATAATTGAGTAGGGTTAGAGAACTTGCCTGTTTGCTCAGCTACAATAATTGTCTAGCTTTAACTAACTTGCTTTGAAAGACCTAACATTAATAAAGTCGGTCTAATAATTAGTACGGCGTATTTGCATAACTATACGCTTAATAACGAACTTATTTACCACACATAAGTACTAACACATAATTTACATTAGTCAAAACAATATTATTAACCTTATAGACACTCAATCATTTTAGGTTAATAATTTAATAAGTTAGAAAATATTTTTCTTAAGTGTTGGACACTTATTAAACCTTTAAACAACTTATTATAATTGTTTAATTAAATTCAATTTATTTTATTAACTCAATCTCTTTTTAATTACTATTTAATATTGATTAAATAGAAATTAATTAATTAACTCTAGTTATTTTAAATAATAACTAATTGTACTTACTTATTATTTAATTATAATTAAATAATAGATAATTATTAACTTAATTTTAACCTTCTTTAATTTAATGTTAATCAACCAATAATTAACTAAGTAATTAACCTTACCTATTATTTAATTAAGGAAATTAAATAATAGTTTACTAATCTTAATCCCCTTTAATTATTATTTAATGTCAATTAAATAATAATTAATTATTTAATTAATTTTAATTATTATTTAAGGTTAAATAATAATCAAATCATTCTTATTTATTATTTAAATTAAATAATAAATTATTACTCTAATAACTTAATTTCCATTAATCGTTATTTAATGTTAATTAAATAATAATTAATTACTTAATTATCCTTATTTATTATTTAATAATATTTAAATAATAAATAATTAATTTATAAATTTTATCTCTCTTTAAATATTATTTAATAGGCATTAAATAATAATTGCTAATTTATCATCTTTATTTATTATTAACATTTAAAATAATAAATAAATAATAATTTATTTAACTTAACCATGGTTTAGCTAACTAGATTAATATTTAAAATATTTAAATATTAAACTTAATGAAATATATCCTCCCATTATTATTTTTGTATTATTATTATTTTTGTTATAATTTTAAATTAATTTTTAAATATTTAAATTAATTAAAATTAACCCGAATGGCATTTTCGTAAATAAGTTGAAAAACCGGACCGATGGCATTTTCGTAATTAATTCGAAAACTGAACCGAGGGCAGAATGGTAATTCTGCCGAAAAAACACGGAGGGGCAAACTTGTAATTTCGCCGGAAAATAACTACCGCGCATGGCGCGCGTTATAATATTTTCGGACCAAAACGGCGCCGTTTTTGGCAATCCGGAAATGGCTTCCGCGCATAACGCGCGGAAGAAATTTTCTGCCGATGCCAAACGACGTCGTTTGGCTCCGCGTCGGTGGGTGAACAGTGGCTCGCGCATTGCGCGGCCAGTGTTAAATTTTCTCTTCCAAGCAGAATGTGAACAGTGTTTCCGGCTACCCATTTTAAATAAAAATATACCTTCAATAAATCTTTAACTCTTCAATAAAAATCCAAAAAAATTACCAATCACCTTATATTAATTTATAACATGAAAAATTAATTTTTCATGATTTAATATCATTATTTTTTTATAAAAATTTTTACATCACATAAACTACCACAAATCATAACTTTTTGTGTATAACTCCATTTTGAGTGATTCAAACTTTGTTTTTCTCATGATTCAATGTTCTATAATATTAGAACATCAAACTTAAGTTTTATAAAAAAATATTTTTGGACATAAATTCCAAAACTTGTTTACACACTATTAAATACATATTTTAGCATATAAAATATACAAAAATACAAACCAAGCATATTAAACTCAAGCATGGCATATATATTACCACTACACATTAATAACCATATTAACATGTTTATACTAACATGATGATTTATTTAATTTAAAAACAAAACTTCATTTAAAATAACCATTACCTTGATTTAATGGCTATTCTTCTTTTTCTCCCAAAATATGTTGTGAATCTTGAAGGCATAAACTAGCTTAGCACTCCTTCTCCTTCTCTTGCTCTCTCTCAAAATATTTTGCTCTCAAACTCTCTCTTTTGATTTTTGGAGCAAAATGAAATAACATCTATCAACTTTTCAAGTATACTTGAAAAATTAGTAGATACACATAATGTATCTAATAATTTTGACCACTACAAGCTAGCTATTGGATACTTACACAAGTTAACAAGCCATGACTTGGTTGGTGAAAAGAAGCATGGTTCATGTACTTAAAAAAAATAAAACAAGCAATCCTTTTTAATTAAATGAAAAATAATAAAAATAAAACATCATTTTCTCTCTCCTCACCACATGATGGTCGGCTGATGGACTTCAAAATGTCCCAAAAATGGAGTCACTTTGCATACTTTAATTATTAAATAGTTTAATTAAGTATTTTCCAAGTGGGCCAATCATTGGGCTTTAATTTAAAATACCAATTGGGCTTCTATTAAATTGTTTGGGCTACTAAATTGTCAAATTTTATTATTCTACACTTGGGCTACTAATTGACCCATGTTGGGCTAATTTAATAATTTACACATTAATTATTCAATCCATGATTAAATAAATAATTATATTGAATAAATAATTAAATATTCTAACCCATAAGTATTAAATTACTAAATGGACTAATAAATATTATTATTAATATTTCACATTATTTATATTAATTAATAATCATATTAATTAATTTATTATATTTAATTCACTCATTATATTCAATTTAATTGAATATTTAATTAATAGGAAACTTATTTTGAAGAAAAGATAAATTTGGGGAGAAAATGAGTGACAGAGTAATAGCCGTTGGATGTTGAAGCCTTAAATGATTTTACACTGTTGGATGTTGAAGCCTAAATTAATTTGAGACCGTTGGATGTTAAAATCTTGGAATTTGAGCCGCTCTGTTTTATTATATAAATTTGTTGATATCAGTAACAACTCGTACTAATTGTATTAATTATCTCCTTTTAAAAAAATTCATGCTAGCTATGGGAATGATTCACGATAATTACATTGGTATTAACTAAAATTAAATATCAAATTTATTCATGTCCTTTTTAAGTGGAAGCATTTTTGCTGTTTTGAAATTGATATGTATTATAAAAAGTTTTAAATGGTATAAAAACGAGAATATTCGTAATATAGTTTTTAAATTAATATGTATTTATTTGGATATATATACACACATGTGCGGATACTGTATATTGACGTATATTGTATATGAAATATCCAATATCTATTAGGAGACGGATGTTAAATGAATACGAAGAATATGCATGAATTCATATTCATTTATTTACGAATGTATTTAATCGAATACAAATAATATCCGTTTAAATCAAAGGCAAATAATATCCATTTTAAATGAATATAAAGAGAAATATTCTATTTTTCGATTACCATTCACACAGCCCTACTTGCGCCAATTATTATTCTGATGATTTTTTTCTGCCTTGTGATAATATTTCCTTAATTTCTACCTTTTCCATAGTTTTAACACCGGTTGGAAAGCATCCTCACAAAAGCTTATGTACTATTATTTTATTCTTCTCTTAAAAGAGTAAATAAAATTTATAAGAGGAATGTCTAGAGGAATACATTAATCAGAAGTTTTAAGTAGAAATCTTGTAGAGTATCAATCATATAAATCTATATGATTCATTCATATTAAATGTTTGCTCAATATGCTTCGAATATGATTCATATTATGTCTGATGCACACACAACACAAATTGAATTCCAATCCTACAGATCTTAGTTGTTTCAGCTAGCTATCTTGCCTAGCTGACCCTTGAAGGGAACATGAAGACATTTAAGACTGTAGGAAAGAAGTTGAAAGGTTTCAGTTTTTGAGATTGTAGTAAGGGGAAGTCTCGTTGGCAGGCGATGGAAGGCAGAGTTTCTTGTTATGGGTGTTCACTGGTTGGAGGGAGCCTGAAAATACAGGGCTAGTAGAAGCGAATCCTGATGATGCTGCAGTAGAGAACAGTGGCACTGGGGTGACAACGCCATGGCCATTCATTTGCCATGCCCAGTTTGAGAATCCTAGCGAAGGAACAGCTTCAGCTTCTGTCTTTCTGATTGCTCTTTCCTGCCAACAGAAAATATATCTTCATCAATTTCAGCTACCGAGAAATCATACTACCCTCCCTTCTCTCTCTCCAAGTGAAGATTTGAAGTAAACATTACATAAAGAAACAGAAAATATATCTTCATCAATTTCAGCAACCGAGAAACCATACTACCCTCCCTTCTCTCTCTCCAAGTGAAGAATTGAAGTAAACATTACATAAAGAATATATTCACTCCATGTCCCATACCTCCCAGAAGCCTTAAAATTAGTATGAAGGAAATATGATCTACTCACAGAGAATATCAGTGTTCTAAAAATGGTACAAGTTTATAATAAGAACAACTTTTAACAATTTTGCTTCCCCCATGCCCACCTCAACTTTGACATATATATAAGTTGTTCCATGGTACTATGATATCGAAATGGATATATTATTCTGTGCTGAAGTTACAAACATTCAAGTGAAGGCATAAGCAAAGATATCAATTATGCTTGCAAATTTTTATATTCAGCATATACTAATGCTGTTACAATACCATTAGGAAAAAGTAACATAAACCAAATTTCTAAAATAGTCAGAGAAAGTTCTGTAAGAAGCTAAAGTTGAAGTGTGAGGTACTAATGCGGCAAAGTGAAAACTATGATAAACTGTAACTATATGAGTATACTTTATTAGCTAAGGGGGTCCTGAATCTTGTGTGTCGCATACTAGCCTCAGTTATAATATTAATATGCGGGCGTGATACGAAATAGAATATGTTTAACCATAATATAGAAATAAAAAAAACGCTTATAAAAATGTAGCCTAGCAATCCACTTGTGTTAATGATACCAAAAATAAACAAAAGATCACCTCATAGTTTGGTGGGAAACTAGAATAAATGCCAGGCCATGTCTGTAGGTGTTTTGATGCCATTGTTAGAGCATGGGGAGTTTCTCCACCCATAGGAGGAGAAGCAAAGCTCTCAACCTGTGAGATACAAGAAAGTAAGAAAATGGGTATGGGGACATTAAAGGTCAACCAATTTGATTGAATTTACCTAAAACTTGGCATGGGTAAAAGAGGATTGTTATAGGCCATATACGTTCAAAAAAGTCTAAATGAACACCCTAATGTGGACATATGATATGAAGCAATAAAGTTTCCTCGATACATAACACTAAATAAATGAAAATCTCAAACCAGCTAAGGTGTTCAAAGAAAGAGATTTAATGGAAGAACGAAATACCTTTGTTCTTTTTCCAGCAGGCAATCGATAAGCTGCATCATGGGCGTGCAAACTTCTAATATTATCATTATTCCCCTTTCCACCTCCAGAAGGGGGAGAAATACAGAGGTTCAGATCAAGATTATGATGTCCGTCTGCACCCATAAAGTAGACACGAATTAACAAAGAATTTCTTCCTCTGTGAAATATAAAAACCAAAGAATAATAATAATTAAACAAAACAGAAGTTATAGTCAAATAGTACCTTGATTATTGTTAACCAAATTGACTTCCACTTCATAAGTACTGGGCTCAAAGTTGGTCACTGCTTCCCGTCCATTACATTCAATAGCTGCTTTGTCATAAGCCCTGGATCAGAAAATGAGAAATGCAAATTTTGTTGGATGAAGTCTGAATAAAAAGTTGAGATTATTAAAATTAGACATCAGTCTCAAGTATTATGAATTTGTGATCACAAGGACCTTGCAGCTTCTATTTCGCTGTCGAATAATCCAAGATACATATACCTGCAATCAAGCATTGTAATCTTATGGATAAAAAAGGGGTCCCAAACATTTTTCTTGGAAGAAGAGGCATTCAAGATATACTATCCAGAATGCAAAACAAATTCTCAAAAACAGTATCATGGTTCATGACACAATATACAATCATATGGACACACAGCAATAAGATCATTTAACAAATAGTAATAATTCTGGTTAAAAGTGATTCTCACTTCTTTCCAAGTAATTGACCCATTCTAGCTTCCCAGCGGCCACATTTGTGCAGGGTTACTCCTCTGTATTTTGAGCTCCCACGAGCGAATCCAGTGCTCTGGCGTCGAAGTATATGGACAAATTCTTCTTTTGTCAAGTCCTTCAGCTGCAAATCAAATTAAATGAAGATTAATATATATCTAGTTAGTGAAAGAAAAAAAATAACTACTAATCCTCCCGATTAACTATTGATCTCTGTTACTCTTACCAGTTTCAAATCATCTTCATAGTCACTTATAGTAAAATTAATATCAGCATCAACTCCCCGGAACTTAACTGCAGCTCGATCATATGCTCTGAATTGCAACAGTCAAACTTAAGCAAACTCAAACAATTGAATAAAAACTTGAGTCTTAAAAACAAGGTTTCCCCAGTCAAAAATAAACTCTCACCTTGCTGCAGCATGAGCAGTGTCAAATCCACCTAAAAAAAAGCAAGACAAAATTAAAAACAGGACACCAGCAATCCACATAAATTCTTCATAAATAATCCCTCTCCAGTAAATTTGGAACTAAATGCACTTAAAACGAAGCAAATATATCAACTGCTTACCCAAATAAACTTGTTTCCCACAATCCCTGGACAAATCATAAAAACACCCAAAAAAATTCAATGAATATCATATGAACAAAATTTACAACATTAAACCCTAATCTCAAATTCAATCATATATTTAGGAATTCTATTCCACATATATTACTGTTTAGTAATACGCGCGCGAGCATATATATATATGCACATGTTATCTAAATCTTGATCATAAGCATAATCATCTGTATATACAAACATTTTGAAATATAATCTTGATCAAACATATATACAACTAATTCATACCAGATATGTGATTCCCATCGACCAGTCCTCCGATAAAATGTAACGCCACGATACTGCGAGCTTCGAGACCTGGGGCCTCTCCGACTCTTCCTCACCTGCGTCTGCGGAGGCGGCGTCTTCTGATCCTCAAAAATTTTCAACTGATGATCAGGAGCTGGCGCCGCAACCGATAAATTCAACCACTGCGGCCTTAGTAACGACGTCGCGGATGAAGATTTTGAACCGAACTCGTAGTTCCTCTCTCCTCCGTTCACCGGAAAAAGCTGTCTCGTAACTAACTCAGTCGACGGAGCCGAACTCTCAATATAAGTACCACATTTGGGTTTGTTGAATTTCATGTCGAAATTGAAAGTAGAGCTGGAGTCGGCGTCTCCTCCGGTACTTGCCGGAGCTTCGTCGGCGTTGACTACAGAGGAAGCAGAAGTCCCGGAATCGCCTCTCTGAGCTCCGGCGGAAACATCTAGAACCTTCTCGATTGCCGTGAGTGATTTGGGTGCAGTACTTTCATCGCAAATCGAATCAACAGAAACTGCATCAATATCAAGATCCAACATCTCTCCTCTTCAATTAGTTTCAGAAATTGAGTTTTCTCCAAAAACCCAGAAGTTATCTAGCAGAGCAATGAAACTGAAAAGGGGTTAACTATATAGAGGGAAACAGAGAGATCGGATCCGGATAATCTGAACTTGGCAAAGACCCAAATAGAAAGAGACAGAAATTCAGAGACGGGGAGTTGTCTTAATCTGTAAATGTAACGGCTAATCAAAAGGAAACTGTGAATAATAATCAGAAGAAGAGAATCGAGCAGATAATCAGATGATGAGTATTTGCTACATTATATCCACCACCATTTGTATCACTTAATTTCTCTCTAGAGCTAAGGGATCAGTTAGAGAAAGACAGAAGTGAGAATATATATAAGATATAACGGCCTATTGTCCCGTTCCACTGGGGAGAAGAGAGAGAACATTGGCCTTTTTTTGGCGATGGAAGACATGTGGAGGAGGTAAACGAAGAAGAATTAAGAAGAACGGTATCTATTGAGTGTGACAGAGATTGAGGAGAGAGAAAGTACAGTAAGCAGTAACAGACACGCTCAGTGGGGAGAGATGCGATGTGAAAAATGTGGAGGGAGTATCAAAGTATGTGTACCCTACTTGGTAATTTCACTCCCATTTTCTGTCATATTTATGTATGTCTTTATTTTTGTCATTACTTGTACTACCCATTTTTAATTAATTTTGTATATTACTCCCATCCTCCAACAATAAAAATTTTAGTTAATTTTTTATGTATATTAAAAAAATAATAATAATAAAATTATTTATACTTAAAATTTTATTTAATTGTATAATTTGTTGTATATAATTAATGATATTTTATAAATATGTATAGAGAATAAAAGTATGATAATTAATATTAAAAAAATTATAGGTAAATAATTATAAAAAATAAATTATTTAAAATAAATAGATATTCAATTTAAAATTACATAAAATAATATATAAAAAAATTATCCTAGAACATAAAGAGTATAAATTAGTTAATGTTTTACATAATACAACAATAATTTTAACTGATACTACATTTATTGATGTAATTTCACATTTCATTTTGCTAACATTATGACGGGTACCAAGTTTGAGTCTTGTATCGTATGATCAAATGGTTTTTTATAAGCACAATAGTTTAAATATGGTGAATTATTATATTAAAGCTAGTATCCAATTACTATTATAAATATAATAAGGATTGTGCTAAATATTGTAAATTTTTTATAATGAATTAAAGGTACGAGATGCACATACTCTATATGAGATTGAGTATAATTACAAAAATAGCTGATTATATTATATATGTAAGATCATATTCTTTATTGAATAGAATTTATTTATTTTTATTTATTATTTTAAAATAGTAAAGAGTTAATTTGATAAAATTTAAAGTTAATAGTATTTTGTACAAATTATAGTTTACTGGGAAATATTCGTTTTGTTGGAGAACATTTGATCCGTATCACGGTGTCGAAATAACCAATCATTGGTGAATCCTATAACGAAATATTATCGAATATAAAAAACAACGGTATTAATCTTTTTAAATAAAAATGATCAACGGTACTATCACTTTTAATTATTTAAATATCGAGTGATAAAATAATAGTAACATACAATATTTCATGATATTTTATAGTATCACACGATATTCTACAGTAGCACATGGTATTACATAGTATTTTTTTATTATTGAATTAATAAAATGACCATTATTGTAAGACCCCGAATTTTATGAAATACAAAATTTAATTTTTCTTCATATATATATTTTTTTTGAAACAGTAAGTGGTTAAATTAACAAAATTGAAAGTTAAGGATGTTATGTGCAAATTTTATTTTGTCGGACAATATTCGCTTTGTCGGGGAATATTCGTTTGGTCGGGGAATATTCGTGCCGTACGACGGCGCCGAAATAATAAATTATTGGTGGACCCCACAACGGAATATTTGTCGGATATAGAAAACGACAGAAATAACCTTTTTAAATAAAAATAGTCAACGGAACTGTTAAAATACCGGTGATAAAAGAATAGTAGCATACGGTAGTTATTGGTATTTTCTGTAGCACTCGGTACTCTACAGTAACACGCGGTATTGCATAGTGTCTCATATTATTGGTCTGATAATTGACACCGTAACTGTTACGCATCATTTCATCGATAATTGTCACTGCATAATATTTTATATTATCAATTCAACAATTGTTGTTACACAGTATTTTGCATTATTGATTTAATAATTGTCATTACACTGTATTTTATATCATTGAGTCAATAATTGTTGTTGCACTGTTTTTAAAATTATTGAACCTAATAATTGTCACAGTAACATATGCACAGTAATTCACATTATTGAATCAATAATTGTCATTACACAGTAACGTATGCTTTATTTTACATTATTGTTATCTCTATTATGATGTTATTTAAACAGTTGTATTTCATTAATTTATTGACTTGATATCTAAGAGCTAACTATACTGTATTTATAACAATTAGTCATAATAATTGAATTGATAAAGTTATTTGTTTATAATATAAAGTTAGGTGATTATTAGGTGATACGAAATGAATGGTGTAGATTAAAGTGTGAATTATTGTTGAATAATTGAATTGATTTGTTTATAATATAAAGTTAGGTGATTATTAGGTGATATGAAATGAATGGTGTAGATTAAAGTGTGAATTATTGTTGAATAATTAAATTGATTTGTTTATAATATAAAGTTAGGTGATTATTAGGTGATATGAAATGAATGGTGTAGATTAAAGATAATATAATATTTGAAATGGATGGTGTAGATTAAAATGTGATCTTTAAATGAATGGTTTAGATTAAATGAATGATAAGATTTTTGGCTATAAATAGAAGCCTTAACTTAAGGATTTTTCATAAACTTCCTTACTTGTTCTTTCTTTCTCTCTCTAAATACTTCTTGTGAAAGTTCTCTCTAAGTGTGCTTAAGTCATCTTGAGTATTTGTGAAGATCTATAAGTATACGTGTACTGTTCAAGTTAATCAACCTCATTTAAATCAATATCCAGTCACGTGTTACGGTAAGGGATACCATCTTTTTCATCTTCCATTATTCAAACATACTATGGTAAGGGATTATCATTATTTGATTCTCGATAATAATATTGTTTCTTCCTTACTCATAAGACGTGCCTTTTATTTCCATGTATTAAATTGTGGGAATAACCTTACGGAGCGGATTGCCGCCTGTTGGTGAATAACCTTTCGTATTCATTCATTATTAATCTCTGAGAATAACCTTACGGAGCGGATTGCCGCCTGTTTGGTGAATAACTCTTTGTACTCAAATTCTATTAAATTGTGGGAATAACCTTACGGAGCGGATTGCCGCCTGTTGGTGAATAACCTTTCGTATTCATTCATTATTAATCTCTGAGAATAACCTTACGGAGCGGATTGCCGCCTGTTTGGTGAATAACTCTTTGTACTCAAATTCTATTAAATTGTGGGAATAACCTTACGGAGCGGATTGCCGCCTGTTGGTGAATAACCCTTGTATTAATTTCCTTCACCTTTTGTTAATCAAACCTGCTACGGTAAGGGATATTATTTTCTTTCATACTCCTAAATCGAAATTTATTATGGAACTATTGCTTCTATAATTCCTGAAAATATTATATGTTCCATAATAGTTGAACTTCATTATTTCAACTGAACCTTCCTATTTACGTGAACCTTTCTATTGAATTGTAACCGTTATTCTGAACTGTGGATCTTGAATTTCACTCCACATCATGTTGACAATTTGGACATTATTTGAATCTGTACAAAGTAAACTTCCGATACTTATTGTTATCCTATTTCTTCTGTTCATCATTTATATCATTCTAATCATCCAAAAATCAAGCTGTTGTGAATATCTGTGGCCGGGGGCACAGATGTGATATATTTGTTGAACAGATGATAGGTTAAAGGCGATATAATAGGTTAAAGGCGATACATCTGTTCGGTGTCTTTTATGGCACGTGGTGAATGTTCTCTTTGGCCCGTAGTGCAAAGATGAACTGTTGTTTGGTATGATTATGACCAAAGGCTGAATCTGGTATAATCATGACCGTTGGTGCTATATTGAATATCTTTGGCCCGTAGTACAAAGATGAACTGTTGATGTGCATGATTATGATCAGGAACTGTGAATTTGTATTATCTTGACTAATGATATTTCAGATGATAAAAGTTGTTGATGTTTTTCCTAAAAAGAGAACCGAGTGGACATTATAGTCTGCATTATTCTTCTAATAGATTACTCATTCCGCTGCTATTATTGATCTGAACGTTGTTTAAGAATTTAACTGCAGTTTTTGATATAAACCTTGTAGTCTATTGTATTCTATCAAGAACTCAACTGTTGAAGACTAATGATAATTTATTCGTCATTATCTTAGTCATGATATTCTTTACTGGGCTATTTGAGCTCACCCTTTTTTTTGTTCCATTGTTTTTCAACAGGAGATGAAAACATAACAGGGTCTAGCCGGGGAATGGAGTGAGGGTTCGAGGAATAGTTATCATAGTCTTCACGTTTTGTAAAATAGTGTGGCAATAATAGTGAAGACTTAGTTGTGTATTATTATACACTGTATTGTTGTACGTTGTGCTTTGTTGTAATAATTTTGTTGTAGTCTTTTGACGACTCAAGTATGGGCTGTGTGGACCCAGATTTGGGGGCGTCACAGTTGGCATCAGAGCTTAGGGATATGGTCTTTAATGGAGATCTGGGGTAGAACTAGGAGGGGAGAGACGAATAGAATCAGTCACTAGTGTGTCCTACCTAAAATAGATTTTATTATCTAATGAGTCGATTTGAATGTAGGAACATGAAGTGATGAGTCAGTTTATTTGAATTAACATTTATTTTGTGACCACAGTTTAGTATGACATCTAGAAATCAAGAGGTTAACTATGGAATGCCTGAAGCAAATGTAGCCGAGAATCAAGAGGCCCCAAACAATCCTCCTGCCAACTCAGGAAATAATGTTCCTGATAACATGATGAACGATGGATTCTTTAGGAATTTCATGCAGTTCATACAGAATCAAGGAAGAGGAAATCCAGTCAATAATAACGGTAGAAACGCTGGCAATTTGAGGATGGTCACTGTTAAGCAATTTAAAGAATTAGGACCACCTGAATTCCACGGGAAGCCTGACCCACTCAAAGCGGAGGCATGGCTAAAGCAGACGACAAAAATACTTGATGTCTTACAATGCGCTGATGATCAGAAGGTGCCATTTGCCACTTTTATGTTACGAGGTGAGGCGGACCATTGGTGGGAAGCGGTAAAACGTATCCAACCTTCAGCACTCGAAATGTCTTGGACAGAATTCGAATAACTGTTTAACGAGAAGTATTTCCCAGAAAGCATCCGCCATATGAAAGAGGTGGAATTCATTAAGCTGGAGCAGGAAAACATGACAGTCTCCCAATATGAAGCCAAGTTTGCCGAGTTATCTCGCTTTGCCACCCATCTTGTGGATGACGAAGCACGAATGAGTCGGATGTTCCTAAGAGGTTTGAGATTCAAAATTCGTCAACAACTTAGCTCTCATAAATTTAGTTTGTATTCAGATGTTGTAGATAGGGCTCAAAGGGTGGAGCAAACAGATGAAACATTGCAGCCAAGAGTTAATGATCAGCATAGAGAAAGGAGTGACAACAACCACAGGAACGAGAACCATCGAGGAGGTAACCAACACTTCGGTGGTAATTTCATACCAAATAACAGAAGAGGAGAATCTAGTGGGAACAATTTCAAAAGAAAGAGATTCCATAATAATTATGGAAGGGCACCAGCACCAGTACCAACACCAGCACCGACCCCAGTTTCAAGGGGAGAAGATCGACCACCAGTGAGATGCTATAGGTGTGGTCAGGAAGGTCACATCAGCCCAAATTGTACACTGCAGTCCAAAAAGTGCTACAGTTGTGGGAAAGAGGGTCATCTTGCGCGGTTTTGTCCTGCCACAAAATCAAGTCCAGCTGCAATGATGATACCAAAAGCTAGCGCGGATAAAGGAAAATCTGTAGTTCAAGGCAGAGCTTTTGTTGTGACATCCCAAATGGCACGAAACTCGAACGAGGTGATAACCGGTAAGCTATTCATAAATTCTCGTGAAGTCTACGCTTTGTTAGATACTGGCTCTACCCATTCTTTTATCTCACCTGCATGTGCTCAGCGTTTAAACTTAACTCCTGAAAATTTGGACTTTGACTTATCAGTTGAAACCCCATTAGGAGAAATGACCATTACATCTACTGTCTATAAATCTTGCCTAGTTCAAATCAACAACCTCACATTACCTGTTGACCTTATTTCTTTGGAGATGCATGAATTTGATGTGATTTTAGGAATTGATTGGTTGACTACCCATCATGCTAAAATTGATTGTTTTCATAAGATTATTAGTTTTCATATTCCTAATCAACCTGTCATGCAAATTCAAGCAACTAAACCATTGAAATCTATAACTGTTATTTCTAGCCATAAAGCCATTCGTTTATTGAAAAACGGATGTCAAGCCTTTTTAGCTCATGTCACTGATTTGAACAAAAATACGTCAAACTTAAATGATATTCCCATTGTTAATGAGTTTCCTGACGTTTTTCCTGAAGAACTTCCTGGCTTACCCCCAAACCGTGAAATTGATTTTTATATTGATCTTGAACCCGGTACCAAGCCCATTTCCAAAGCTCCCTACCGAATGGCTCCCATTGAACTTCAAGAGTTAAAAGTCCAACTACAGGAATTGTTGGATACCGGTTTCATTCGTCCGAGTGCATCACCTTGGGGTGCTCCTGTTCTATTTGTGAAGAAGAAAGACGAGAGTATGAGATTGTGCATTGACTACCGAGAATTGAACCATGTCACCATCAAGAACAGGTACCCGTTACCTCGGATTGATGACATGTTTGATCAATTGCAAGGCGCTCAACATTTATCAAAGATTGATCTCCGTTCTGGATATCATCAGTTAAAGGTTAAAGCTGAGGACATTCCAAAGACTGCTTTCAGAACTCGTTATGGGCATTATGAGTTCTTAGTCATGCCTTTTGGACTAACTAATGCTCCTGCAGCTTTCATGGACATGATGAACCGGATATTCAAGGAACATTTGGATCATTTTGTGGTTGTCTTTATTGATGACATCCTCATATACTCCAAGAGTCGCGAGGATCATGAACAACACCTGAGATTGATACTACAAAAGCTCCGTGAAAACAAATTATATGCCAAGTTGAAGAAATGTGAGTTCTGGCTTGAGGAGGTCGCGTTTCTTGGGCATGTGATTTCTAGTCAAGGAATATCAGTCGATCCTGCGAAGATTGAAACGGTACTAAATTGGGAACAACCCAAAACAATAACCGAAGTCCGAAGTTTTCTGGGTCTAGCTGGTTATTATCGGAGATTCGTAGAAGGATTTTCTCGAATCGCCACTCCATTAACGCAGCTTACTCAGAAAAGCACAAAATTCATATGGAGCGAGGAATGCGAGAAAAGTTTCCAAGAACTCAAGAAGAGACTGGTTTCAGCTCCTGTTCTGACCATACCATCAGGATCAGGAGAATTTGTTATCTACAGCGATGCTTCTGGCAAAGGTCTAGGCTGTGTCCTTATGCAACATGGAAAGGTTATAGCCTACGCCTCTCGACAACTCAAAGATTATGAGAAAAATTATCCTACTCATGATCTAGAGTTGGCAGCAGTCGTTTTCGCGTTGAAGATCTGGAGACACTACTTGTACGGAGAAAAAGTGGATATTTATACGGATCATAAAAGTCTCAAGTATTTCTTCACCCAGAAGGAACTCAACATGCGACAACGACGTTGGCTTGAGCTGTTAAAGGATTATGACCACACAATCCAGTATCACCCGGGAAAGGCGAACGTTGTAGCTGACGCTTTGAGCAGAAAATCTTATGCAAGTACAAGTGCACTGCTGACAACACAAAAGTGTATTTTGTACGACTTGCAAAAGATGGAGATAGAGCTAAAGACACCAGGGACCCGCTCGAAGATTGCTCACGTGCGAGTAGAACCAACTTTAATCAATAAAATTAAAGTTGCTCAAGCTACCGATCCGGAATTGATAAACATGATAAAGAAAGTACAAGAAGGTGCCATTCCCGAAGCAAGAATCGACGAGAAAGGAATACTCCGAGTCAACTCTCGACTCTGTGTTCCTAACGATCCTGAATTAAAGCATAAAATCATGATGGAGGCACACAACACGCCGTTTGCAATCCACCCAGAAGGTACCAAGATGTATCGAGATCTTCGACATACATTTTGGTGGAACAATATGAAAAGAGAGATTGCAGAGTTTATCTCAAGGTGCCTAACTTGTCAACGTGTCAAGGCAGAGCATCAAGTTCCTAAAGGTCCATTACAATCACTTGAAGTTCCCGAATGGAAGTGGGAACACATCAATATGGACTTCGTGACGGGTCTTCCAAAAGTTTCTCAAGGCTTAGATGCAATTTGGGTGATCGTAGATAGATTGACCAAATCTGCTCATTTCTTGCCTATACGAGAAAACTTTTCACTTGAACGTCTTGCCGGTATGTACATAAATGAGATCGTGAGATTGCATGGCATGCCAGTTTCCATAGTTTCTGATCGAGATCCTAGATTCACTTCACGCTTTTGGATCAGTCTACAAAAAGCTATGGGCACTGAACTACGTTTTAGTTCTGCATACCATCCTCAAACGGACGGACAATCGGAAAGGACGATCCAGACCCTCGAAGATCTTTTGAGACTTTGTGTATTAGACTTCAAAGGAAGTTGGGATAAGTACTTGCCGTTGGTGGAATTTTCTTACAACAACAGTTACCAAGCAAGCATAGGCATGGCTCCATTCGAGGCATTGTATGGAAGGAAGTGTCGCTCTCCAATATGTTGGAATGAGGTAGGAGAAGCAAAATTGTTGGGACCCGAGTTGGTACGCTTGACGACCGAAAAGATCCAAATGATCCGACAACGAATACAGACCGCACAAGAACGACAAAAGAGTTATGCTGATCTTCATCGGAGAGACGAAAGTTTCAACGTCGGAGATCATGTATTCTTACGTGTTTCTCCATGGAAAGGGGTTACGAGATTCGGAAAGAGAGGAAAGCTTAACCCTCGATTTATTGGCCCATTTGAAATCCTCGATCGAATAGGAACCGTAGCCTACAGACTAGCCCTACCACCAAGTATGTCTCGCATCCATAACGTTTTTCACATATCTATGTTACGTAAATATGTGAAGGACCCAAACCACGTCATTGAGTTAGAACCAGACGTTATATCAGAAGATTTAACATACGAGGAGGTACCTGTTAAGATCCTGGATAAGAAGGAGCAGATCCTACGCTCAAAGGTTATACCTCAAGTTAAGGTTTTATGGAGGAACCAAGATACTGAGAAAATGACCTGGGAGCTAGAATCTGAGATGAAATCTAAGTATCCTTACCTCTTCGATATGTCAGGTACGTCAATTTCGGGGACGAAATTTCATAAGGAGGGGAGGTTGTAAGACCCCGAATTTTATGAAATACAAAATTTAATTTTTCTTCATATATATTTTTTTTGAAACAGTAAGTGGTTAAATTAACAAAATTGAAAGTTAAGGATGTTATGTGCAAATTTTATTTTGTCGGACAATATTCGCTTTGTCGGGGAATATTCGTTTGGTCGGGGAATATTCGTGCCGTACGACGGCGCCGAAATAATAAATTATTGGTGGACCCCACAACGGAATATTTGTCGGATATAGAAAACGACAGAAATAACCTTTTTAAATAAAAATAGTCAACGGAACTGTTAAAATACAGGTGATAAAAGAATAGTAGCATACGGTAGTTATTGGTATTTTCTGTAGCACTCGGTACTCTACAGTAACACGCGGTATTGCATAGTGTCTCATATTATTGGTCTGATAATTGACACCGTAACTGTTACGCATCATTTCATCGATAATTGTCACTGCATAATATTTTATATTATCAATTCAACAATTGTTGTTACACAGTATTTTGCATTATTGATTTAATAATTGTCATTACACTGTATTTTATATCATTGAGTCAATAATTGTTGTTGCACTGTTTTTAAAATTATTGAACCTAATAATTGTCACAGTAACATATGCACAGTAATTCACATTATTGAATCAATAATTGTCATTACACAGTAACGTATGCTTTATTTTACATTATTGTTATCTCTATTATGATGTTATTTAAACAGTTGTATTTCATTAATTTATTGACTTGATATCTAAGAGCTAACTATACTGTATTTATAACAATTAGTCATAATAATTGAATTGATAAAGTTATTTGTTTATAATATAAAGTTAGGTGATTACTAGGTGATACGAAATGAATGGTGTAGATTAAAGTGTGAATTATTGTTGAATAATTGAATTGATTTGTTTATAATATAAAGTTAGGTGATTATTAGGTGATATGAAATGAATGGTGTAGATTAAAGTGTGAATTATTGTTGAATAATTAAATTGATTTGTTTATAATATAAAGTTAGGTGATTATTAGGTGATATGAAATGAATGGTGTAGATTAAAGATAATATAATATTTGAAATGGATGGTGTAGATTAAAATGTGATCTTTAAATGAATGGTTTAGATTAAATGAATGATAAGATTTTTGGCTATAAATAGAAGCCTTAACTTAAGGATTTTTCATAAACTTCCTTACTTGTTCTTTCTTTCTCTCTCTAAATACTTCTTGTGAAAGTTCTCTCTAAGTGTGCTTAAGTCATCTTGAGTATTTGTGAAGATCTATAAGTATACGTGTACTGTTCAAGTTAATCAACCTCATTTAAATCAATATCCAGTCACGTGTTACGGTAAGGGATACCATCTTTTTCATCTTCCATTATTCAAACATACTATGGTAAGGGATTATCATTATTTGATTCTCGATAATAATATTGTTTCTTCCTTACTCATAAGACGTGCCTTTTATTTCCATGTATTAAATTGTGGGAATAACCTTACGGAGCGGATTGCCGCCTGTTGGTGAATAACCTTTCGTATTCATTCATTATTAATCTCTGAGAATAACCTTACGGAGCGGATTGCCGCCTGTTTGGTGAATAACTCTTTGTACTCAAATTCTATTAAATTGTGGGAATAACCTTACGGAGCGGATTGCCGCCTGTTGGTGAATAACCTTTCGTATTCATTCATTATTAATCTCTGAGAATAACCTTACGGAGCGGATTGCCGCCTGTTTGGTGAATAACTCTTTGTACTCAAATTCTATTAAATTGTGGGAATAACCTTACGGAGCAGATTGCCGCCTGTTGGTGAATAACCCTTGTATTAATTTCCTTCACCTTTTGTTAATCAAACCTGCTACGGTAAGGGATATTATTTTCTTTCATACTCCTAAATCGAAATTTATTATGGAACTATTGCTTCTATAATTCCTGAAAATATTATATGTTCCATAATAGTTGAACTTCATTATTTCAACTGAACCTTCCTATTTACGTGAACCTTTCTATTGAATTGTAACCGTTATTCTGAACTGTGGATCTTGAATTTCACTCCACATCATGTTGACAATTTGGACATTATTTGAATCTGTACAAAGTAAACTTCCGATACTTATTGTTATCCTATTTCTTCTGTTCATCATTTATATCATTCTAATCATCCAAAAATCAAGCTGTTGTGAATATCTGTGGCCGGGGGCACAGATGTGATATATTTGTTGAACAGATGATAGGTTAAAGGCGATATAATAGGTTAAAGGCGATACATCTGTTCGGTGTCTTTTATGGCACGTGGTGAATGTTCTCTTTGGCCCGTAGTGCAAAGATGAACTGTTGTTTGGTATGATTATGACCAAAGGTTGAATCTGGTATAATCATGACCGTTGGTGCTATATTGAATATCTTTGGCCCGTAGTACAAAGATGAACTGTTGATGTGCATGATTATGATCAGGAACTGTGAATTTGTATTATCTTGACTAATGATATTTCAGATGATAAAAGTTGTTGATGTTTTTCCTAAAAAGAGAACCGAGTGGACATTATAGTCTGCATTATTCTTCTAATAGATTACTCATTCCGCTGCTATTATTGATCTGAACGTTGTTTAAGAATTTAACTGCAGTTTTTGATATAAACCTTGTAGTCTATTGTATTCTATCAAGAACTCAACTGTTGAAGACTAATGATAATTTATTCGTCATTATCTTAGTCATGATATTCTTTACTGGGCTATTTGAGCTCACCCTTTTTTTTGTTCCATTGTTTTTCAACAGGAGATGAAAACATAACAGGGTCTAGCCGGGGAATGGAGTGAGGGTTCGAGGAATAGTTATCATAGTCTTCACGTTTTGTAAAATAGTGTGGCAATAATAGTGAAGACTTAGTTGTGTATTATTATACACTGTATTGTTGTACGTTGTGCTTTGTTGTAATAATTTTGTTGTAGTCTTTTGACGACTCAAGTATGGGCTGTGTGGACCCAGATTTGGGGGCGTCACAATTATATAGTATTTAATCAATAATTGTCATTATACAGTATTTTACATTATTGAATCAATAATTGTCATTACACAATATTTTATATTATTTAGTCAATAATCGTCACAATACACATCATCTTGTATCGTTGGACTAATAATTGTCACAGTAATAGTCACGGGTATTAAATAGTTAAACTGACTCATTATTTGAATAACACTGAATATTTAAATAATTGTGATATTAAGTCAATAATATAATAATGTAAGACTCCAAATTTTATGAAATACAAAACTAATTTTTTCATATATATATATATATATATATATATATATATATATATATATATATATATATATATATATATATATATATTCCTGAAACAGTAAGTGGTTAAATTGACAAAGTTAAAAGTTAAGGATGTTATGCGTAAATTTTATTATGTCGGACAATATTCGGAGAATATTTGTTTTGTCGGAAAATATTCGGTCGTACAACGGCGCCGAAATAACTAATCATTGGTGGACCCCACAATGGAATATTTGTCCGATATAAAAAACGACAGAAGTAACCTTTTTAAATAAAAATAGTCAACGGTATTATTACTTTTAACTGTTAAAATACCGATCATAAAAGAATAGTAATATATGGTATTTTGCTGTAGCACACGATATTCTACAGTTGCACACAGTATTGCACAGTATCTCATATTATTGATCTGATAACGTGGTCATTGCACAATATTCATCAATAATTGTTGTTACACAGTATTTTGCATTATTGATTCAATAATTGTCATTACACTGCATTTTAAAATTATTGAACCTAATAATTGTCATAGTAGTAAATATATTGTAATTTATATTATTAAATTAATAATAATCTGTAACGTGTTTCTTACATTATTGTTGTAGCATTATGTAGGACCCACATGAAGAAAAAATATATATAAATATAAAAAATAAAAAAATATTATTATATGTGAATAGTATGTGGACCCTCTGTGGGGCCTACATGAAGAATGAAAAATGTGATTTTGTTGGGAGGGTTGGTGGAGGCTGCTGTAGTCTCTGCTGAATTTTTCAACACTGGCGTGCAGCACGTCAGCTCACCTACCGCGCATAGTACTTTCTTTTCTCTTATAAATAGCTTGCTCAGCTGAATAGAAAAATTACACCTAAAATATAAAAATTTTCTACAAGTATTATGTGAGTTTTCTCTGAGAATAGTAAGGTTATCTTGAGTGTTTGTAAACCAAAAAGGAGTGTAGAAATTTTCAAGTAAGTGTTTTATTAAAAAGTAGTAATTGCACAAATACCTATTTCACACGATATTCCCAAATCTTCCTTTATAAGACTTTTCTTTGAGAAGATTTATTTTTAAAAGCTTTCTTTGGAATATTTATTTTGAAATATTATTTCAAAAAAATTATTTTTAAAGTTATTATTTTACACTATAAAAATTTATATTATATAAATAATTTTGATAGTTCATAATATATGAGTTATCATACACATTGAAATTTATATATGGTAATTACTAATTATATTATAAATATATATGTTGATTAACTTCATTTTTATCAATATCCAGTCACGTGATAAGGTAAGGGGTATCATTTTTTTTATTATTATAAATGGATATTAATTTTTTTTTACTTGTAAGAGATACCATCTTTTTTATCTTTCATTATTTAAACTTACTACGTTAAGGGATATCATTTCTTTTATACTCTTAAACTTACTATGGTAAGTATTATTCGGTAAAACTTTTGAAATGATTATAATTTTCTTAACAATTTGTACTTTATTTAATATCATTTCAATTGCACCTTCCTATTTACGTGAACCTTTCTATTGAACTGTAACCGTTATTTTGAACTGTGGATCTTGAATATCATTTTTGAATTTCACTCCACATCATATTGATAATTTGAACATTATTTGAATATGCACAAAGTAAAAATTATAAACTTCCAATATTTATTGTTTATCCTGTTTCTTCTGTTCATTATTAATATCTTTGTTATTATTCTAATAATCAACAATCAAATTGTTGTTAATATCTGTGACCTGGGACACAGATTGAATGAAAGTGTTGATAGGTTAAATGTGTTGATAAGTTAAAGGCGATATATTTGAAGATGTGTATTTTAAGGCACGTGGTGAATGTTCTCTTTGGCTTGGGGTAAAGATGAACTGTTGTTTGGTATGATTATGACCAAAGGCTGTAGACTGGTATAATCATGTCTGTTGGTGCTATATTGAATATCTTTAGCCCGTATTGCAAAGATGAATTGTTGACTTGCATGATTATGATCAGGACATGTGAAATTGTATTATCATGGTCAGTGGTGTTTCAGATGATAAAAGTTGATGATGTTTTTCTTTAAAAGAGAAGCGAGTGGACATCATGATCCATATGATTTTTTTAATGGTTGTTATTCTGCTGTAGTTATTGATCTGAATTTTTTTTAAGAACTTAACTACAGTTGTTGAATTAAAACTTGCTGTTTAATTATTCTATCAAAAACTCAACTGTTGAAGGCTAACAATAATTTATTTGTCATTATCTTAGTCATGATTTTTTTTACTGAGCTATTTAAGCTCACTTTTTCCTTTTGTTCCATTGTTCTTCAACAGGAGATGAGAGAATAGTTGAGTCTAGTCGGCGGATAGAGTGAAGGTACGAGTTGTAGCTGTATTAGTCTTCATAAGTTATAAAATAGTGTGACAATAATAATGAACACTTAGTTGTGTATTATTTGAATACTGTACTGTGATACGTTGTACGTTGTATTGTAATAGTTGTTGTATATTTTGACAACTCAAGTTTGGGCTGTGTGGGCTAGATTTGGGAGTGTCACAAATAATATAAAAGATAGATAATATAATCTTTAAATGTGTAATGTGAAGCTTAAAAATGTAAAACGTGTAATGTATGGTGTAGATTAAGTTAGATTAATGTGTAAATCATGTGATTTACTAATGGATGATGTAGATTAAGTTAGATTAAGGTGTGAATCATGTGATTAGTTAATGAATGATGTAGATTAAAGTGTGAAAAATATTAAATGGTGTAGATTAAAAAATGTGAAATGTGTTTTTAGAATAATCGGTTAAGTTTTGACTATAAATAGGGGCTTAGCATAATGAATTTTCATCTAAATTATCATTCTTTTCCCTTTTTAAATATTCTTAGCGTAAGATTTTTTTGAGTGAGTTAAAGCTATCTTAAGTATTGGTGAAGATCGGTAAAAATACAGGTATTATTCAAGTAAATTTTTTTTCCTATAAAAGTTATATAAACATTCGCACGTCACGTGTTGTTTACAACTCTTTCTTTCATAGACTTTTTAAAAACTTTTAAAATGATAAGTGTCACGTCACGTAAGGATTTTTTTTTTCCATCATCTTAAACTTATTATGGTAAGTGTTATTCGATAAAATTTTTAAAATGATTAATAGTTTGTGTTTTATCTAATTATTTTTGACATGAACATTTATATTAAATTTTTATCGTTATATTTGAACAATGAACTATTGGATCTTGAATTTTTTACCTATGAATATTTACTTGAACTGTGAACTGTTAAATATTTCTTGTACTGTAAACTTTATTCTTGAACTTATTTCCTGTGAATCTTGGACATTATTATTGGACATTATTATTAGACTTGAACACATTTTTCTCTACATCATGTTGATAATTTAAACATTATTTGACTTTGGACAAAGTAAAAATTATAGACTTTCGATATATATTGTTTATCTTATTATTCTTTTTTTTTTTTTTTTCTTTCTGTTTATCATTTATATCACTCCTATTTGTATTAATCATCAAGAATCAAGTTATTGTGAATATCTGTAGTCTGGTGCACAGATGATAAGATAAATGTGATATAATAGTGATGTGTCTTTTAGGGCACGTGGTGAATGTTTGGTGTGATGTCGCAAGCACCCAAAAATAAAATCTTACTTTGGAAAAATAAATATGTAGTAGTGTAAGTAAGAGTCGATCCCACAGAGAATGATTAATTTAATTTTATGTTTTCGCAAACAAAAGTTTGGGGGTTTTGTAATTAAAGAAATAATTTAAATAAAACTAATTAAAATAATTATGCAAGAAATAAATAAAAATAAAAAGCCTTGGTTTAAGTTAATATCCACCATCAAGAATTTACAACTGATCACTGATGCAAGAATAAATCAATTAATATTTTGAAGATTCACCGTAGAAAGAACTACTCGCAGATGGAATCATTTTTCTCCTCTCTCCTTAATTTTAGATAAGTAGAGCCACTTGGTCTATATACCCTTACTATTAAACAACCTCCGGCACTTGCTAAAGATTTAATTTAATAGCAGCATAAAGAATTAGAGAGATCGTTGAACTAAACAACACAAGCCACTTGTTTGCATTTAATTTAGATGAATATTCTTCCTAAGATAAAATAATCTTTTGATCTGCAAAACAATTATTAAACTTAGTTGCTTCACAAATAACAGTAGATTAATATGAATAATAAACTAGTAGCGCTCCTAGAAATTAAACAAATCAATCATAAAATTAAGCATAGAAGAATATTCAATAATCAAAATATAAATTGAACAATTAAAATAAATTAGATCTCACAGTGTATAAATCTTGATGACTTCAATCACTTAACCCAAGAAAAATAAATTAACTACTCATAATAATAAAGAATACTAAATAAAATAAGAGAGAATTTTTATTCTAAGAAAAGTTGTGTTTTACAATGTGTCTCATGCCCTCTATTTATAGGCTCCAAAATCCTCCTAAATCTAGTTGGAATTATTCTTTCCAAACCCTAAAAGGATTTAAAATACAAATAAAAAAAAAAAAAAAAAAATAATAATTATTATTTTAACCCTAGTTGGAATTAAAATCCAATTTGGAATCAAAAAGTAGCAAAATTCCAAAATAATCCGATTTTCCAACATTTCTGTGCAGCCAAACACGCCCTCCACGCGCCTTTGACCAAGTCAACGCGGTTCCCGCGTCAGGTGACGTCAACAGCACTGCCCGCGCATTGCGCGGATGCTTTTCCTCGGTTCAATATGGCGTCGTTTCTTTTTTCGCTGTCTGCCATCTGTTTCAGCGCACCAAACGACGTCGTGTGCTGGCTGCTTTTCTTTAATAACGCGCGCATGGCGCGGTTAACTTTTCTGGCATATTTACAACTTTGCCCCTCCGCGTCTTTTCTTGCTTAATTACCATTTTGCCATCCAAGCTTTACAGAATTTACAAAAATGCCAGCAAAGCTTATTTTTCCTACAAAAATAAATATAAAATAATTAAAAATAAATAAAAATACTAAAAATAATAAAAACACATAATGATTAATAAAACACCTAAAATACTAAAAATAAATAAAAACACATAAATAAAAATAAATATAAAAATAATATAAAATTTCCTAAATTAACATAAATTAACAAAAATCCTATAGAACCTATTAAAACCAAAATAAGCTAAATAATTAAACATTTAAGTACACAATAAATATAAAAACTAAGTATTGGGGAATAAAAATATCATATAATTTAACCCTATCAAATACCCCCACACTTAGCTTTTTGCTCGTCCTCGGGCAAAACAAAAAAAACTATAAAAACAAAACTAATAACCAAACAACTTACTTGAGCAACAGAGCAATATAAATTTCAACATCAGCCTCAAAGATTTTTTAAATGATAACTCAAAGAAAATTTCAAAACCATGCAAAATCTAGAATTTTAACATATTTATTAATCTTACTCTATTCAAGATCTTTTGTGTGTGTGTGAATCCAAATGTATCGAACTAGCAAAAAACTTAGATCCGCTCACATAATTAAATGTCTCATAAATGATATCAAAAATGGTTAGTTTAACAACAATACTCTATAGTCTTACTTTTCTCATCATTTTCCATTAATATAGACACATATAACTAGAAGATCAAAAGGTTTTTAACAATTATATACACTAGGATTATTAATATGCATTTTTTTTCAAATATTTTTTTTTCTTTTAATGGGTGCATTTTATGCTCCATCCCATTTTTTTCTTTCTTTCTTTTTTTTTTTTTTTCTTTCACGGTGAGTGCATTTTATGTTCCATCTCACTATTCATGTGTTTATGGGTGAGTGTGTTTTACGCTCCATCTCAACCCACCACAAGATTTTTTTCCAATAATAATCCTAGAAAAATTACCTAAATCATCTTCTCCAAATTATATTTTACCTTATATTTCACTTCAAATAATGATCAAATAAGATATAGAGTTCAAAAATATCTTTCATAAGCATTTAACCATATAAACTTTCTCTAAATTAAAACTGGCTCAAACAAATGGATATAAGTGCATAAAAATTTAAAGGATCTCAAACAAAGTAATAATCAATAAAAAATCAAAAATTCAAACTAAGCAAAAATTTATCATTTTTCCAAGAGTTATTAAATTTTTTTTTATTTTTTATCATTGGCTAAAAAAATTAAAATTCAATTAATTCAGTGCTCAAGTGACACATCCTAAAAAATAAAAATAAAAAACTAACCCATTTTTGTAGGAAACACGGTTACACTTAGTATGTGCAACAAGCCTTTAAACCCCAAGGTTACCCCAAGTGGACGAGTTTTGTCTCGTGAGAGTTTGCAGTGAATTTACCCACAAAATTCAAAAAGTTAAAATTTTAAAATTTTCTAAAATTTTCAAAAATATGACCTAAAAATAACAAAAATACCTAAAAATAACAAAAATAATAACAAAAATCCTAAATCCCTTCCCCCACACTTAAAATTTACATTGTCCCCAATGTAAACTATAATGCAAAGAAAATGACATAAATAACTAAACTATAAATGCAAAAATAAAAAGAAAGAAAATTATACTCCCCTTGGGTTGCCTCCCAAGCAGCGCATTTGTTTATCGTCATTGGCTTGACAGCAGGCCAAAGTACTACGTCACTCCAATTTCATGAATTTTGAGTACCCCATCCATCACATTATTTTTCATCAGTAGATTTTCTTGGATTTGACATGAATGTTCCACTCCCTCTTTAACAAATAAATATGGGATATAATTAGAGAAAATCTTCAAATTTAAGATAAGATTCTGCAAAACAAAAGATAAAGATTTATTATGAGTAACAGGTAATGGAATGGAAGGTGCTACATAATTATCTAAAATCACTGGTAAAGAATTTAATGGAGCTTCAGCCTCCTTCAAATCGTGTTTTAGCTCAATTTCTTCTTCTTCCTATAACTCCAAATTGTTAGTAATCACAATCTCTAACTTTCCCTTGTTTGTTTCCTCAACAACTTCCACCACCTTAGGCATGTCTTCATAAAAAATAACATCATCGTCTACATAAACACTGTCTGCTTCATTGTTGTTGTTTGTTTTCTCTTGATTTGGTGATGGAGGGACTTTTTTTTCTGGATCTTCACTTCCTAACACTTGTGCACTTGTATTCTCCATTGGATTATTCATCGTTTGAGAAGGTACTTGCTCAGAACTTTGCTCCTCTGATTGATCGGTTGTGATTTGTCCCATTGGGGTACCCAAACGCTGAATAATTGCACTAGTTTCTTGAATACGTGCTTGCATGTCTTGTTGATATTGCAAAGTATCCTGTTGAAATTGCAAAGTGTTAGCTTCAATTAATTTAAGCATATCCTCTAAAGATATATCAGAAGTATTTGTTTGACTCTGTTGTTGTTGGGGATATAGCTGCATGTATTGTTGATAGCTTGAAAAATTCTGATGTGCGGGCGGATTCATTTGTGAATTCTCATAGCCAAAATTAGGATGATCCCTCCATCCTGAATTATACGCGTTTGAATAGGGATCATATCTCCATTGGGGTTGACCAGGGAAACCACTTGTTGTATTGACTTGTTCATAGGACTCCTCTCGAAGAATGGGGCACATATTAATTGGATGTCCTACCACCGCACAAATTCTACAAGCTTCCCTTGGTTGTGTACGATCTGCAACCATTTGATAGACAAGAGAAGTTAATGTATCAATTTGTCACTCAAGAGAAGAAATAGTTACCTCATTGGCATAATCATGCCTCACTTCCATCCTTAACCTGCACAACTAAATTAAATGATGAAAATCTAAAAAAAAATAAAATCTAAGAAAAATTACTAAATTAAATACATATTTACAAAAGCACAAAATTAAATTAAAATCATTCCCCGGCAACGGCGCCAAAATTTGGTGTGATATCGCAAGCACCCAAAAATAAAATCTTACTTTGGAAAAATAAATATGTAGTAGTGTAAGTAAGAGTCGATCCCACAGAGAATGATTAATTTAATTTTATGTTTTCGCAAACAAAAGTTTGGGGGTTTTGTAATTAAAGAAATAATTTAAATAAAACTAATTAAAATAATTATGCAAGAAATAAATAAAAATAAAAAGCCTTGGTTTAAGTTAATATCCACCATCAAGAATTTACAACTGATCACTGATGCAAGAATAAATCAATTAATATTTTGAAGATTCACCGTAGAAAGAACTACTCGCAGATGGAATCATTTTTCTCCTCTCTCCTTAATTTTAGATAAGTAGAGCCACTTGGTCTAAATACCCTTACTATTAAACAACCTCCGACACTTGCTAAAGATTTAATTTAATAGCAGCATAAAGAATTAGAGAGATCGTTGAACTAAACAACACAAGCCACTTGTTTGCATTTAATTTAGATGAATATTCTTCCTAAGATAAAATAATCTTTTGATCTGCAAAACAATTATTAAACTTAGTTGCTTCACAAATAACAGTAGATTAATATGAATAATAAACTAGTAGCGCTCCTAGAAATTAAACAAATCAATCATAAAATTAAGCATAGAAGAATATTCAATAATCAAAATATAAATTGAACAATTAAAATAAATTAGATCTCACAGTGTATAAATCTTGATGACTTCAATCACTTAACCCAAGAAAAATAAATTAACTACTCATAATAATAAAGAATACTAAATAAAATAAGAGAGAATTTTTATTCTAAGAAAAGTTGTGTTTTACAATGTGTCTCAAGCCCTTTATTTATAAGCTCCAAAATCCTCCTAAACCTAGTTGAAATTACTCTTTCCAAACCCTAAAAGGATTTAAAATACAAATAAAAATAAAAGAAAAAGAAAAATAATTATTATTCTAAACCTAGTTGGAATTAAAATCCAATTTGGAATCAAAAAGTAGCAAAATTCCGAAATAATCCGGTTTTCCAGCATTTCTGTGCATCTAAACACGCCCTCCACGCGCCTTTGACCAAGTCAACGCGGTTCCCGCGTCAGGTGATGTCAGCAGCACCGCCCGCGCATTGCGCGGATGCTTTTCCTCGGTTCAATACGGCGTCGTTTCTTTTTTCGTTGTTTGTCATCCGTTTCAGTGCACCAAACGACGTCGTGTGCTGGCTGCTTTTCTTTAATAACGCGCGCATGGCGCGATTAACTTTTCCGGCATATTTACAACTTTGCCCCTCCGCGTCTTTTCTTGCTTAATTACCATTTTTCCATCCAAGCTTTACAGAATTTACAAAAATGCCCCCAAATCTTATTTTTCCTACAAAAATAAATATAAAATAATTAAAAATAAATAAAAATGCTAAAAATAATAAAAACACATAAATAAAAATAAATATAAAAATACTATAAAATTTCCTAAATTAACAAAAATCCTATAGAACCTATTAAAACCAAAATAAGCTAAATAATTAAACATTTAAGCACACAATAAATATAAAAACTAAGTATTGGGGAATAAAAATATCATATAATTTAACCCTATCAATGTTCTATTTGGTATGAGGCAAAAAAGAACTGTTGTTTGACATGATCATGACCAGTGGTGTTTCAGATGATAATGGTTGATGATGATTTTTTTTAAAAAGAAGAAGATAGTAAACATCATGATCTACATGATTCTCCTAATGATTGTTATTTTACTGCATTGTTGATATAAACTTTATTCAAAAACTTAGCTGCAGTTGTTGATTTAAAATTTATCGTTTATATTATTCTATCAATAACTCAACTGTTAAAAGTTAATGATAATTTATTCGTCATTATCTTAATCACGATATTCTTTACTGGGTTATTTGAGTTTACATTTTTTTTTTGTCCAATTGTTCAAGAAATGAGAGTGTAGCCGAGATTAGCGAGGATAAAAGAGAAATGAAGTGATGGTCCGATATAATTGTTATAGTAGTCTTTACCACATTATAAAATTGTATGACAATAATAGCGAAGATTTAATTATGTATTATTGAATATTATATTATTATACATTGTACTATATTATAATAGTTATTTATATTTTAACGACTTATGTTTGGATAATATAGGCCTGAATTTGGTAGCCTCACAATATATATTTTTAAAAGTTATTACTAATACATATTTACATACCGAGTTGCCAACGAAAGGGACAATATCTATATATATATATATATATATATATATATATATATATATTAACGGTGCGAGTAATCCATAAAGTTTCACAAAGCTTTATATAAAAAATAAATAAAAATAAATTCATATTAAAATAATATTGTACATCATTAATTTACATTCAAATATATTATACATATTTTAACTTTATAAAATTAATTTCAAACTTTTTTAAATTCAGAATTAATATAAATTAATGCATTTAATTTTAGTCTGGACAAATATAAATATTATAAACAAACCAACAAGTCACTAAATTAATGAACGTACAGAAGGTAACAGATACCTTACAATTTATCATGAATTGTCCATAAAATAATCGGATTGTCTTAAAAAATTACAAAATACTCCTTCGCATACACTCAGATAGAGTGCATTTTTTATACATGGGATTACATAAATTATTATTATTATTTTTTATTTTATATAATAACTCATCTAATTATATACATTTTTCTTTTTTCCTAAAAATTCGTATCTCCAATTGGGTGAGTTGCATGGATGCATTTAATAGAATAAAATACTAGTGTCTGTCACGATACGAATATGATCGTACACCACACAACAAAGCCTGTTGAAGACTTGTAGGTTGCTGCACAAGATCAAACTCATTCAATGTGCTTATTGAAAGCTTCATACCTAAAAATACCTTATGGTATAAAGTACTACTACGAGTAGTTAAGTTATACATACATATATACACACACACACACACACATTATACAAGTATTAAAGGATGACGTGGCTGTTTGTTATTGGTCCCAAACAACTAAAAATGGACGGAGATACCATTAAACTACGAAAAAGTACAAGTTTATAAATATCGATAATAAAATACATCTTAATTATTAAAAAAATAAAATTTAATACAAAAATATATGTCATATTTAATATTTTAATAATTAAAATAAATATAATATTTAATTTTGTCGTCGATTTATGGTTTATGCAGTATTACCTTAAAACTAGTGCTGAACACTTACTATGAATGGGACTATTCTATGAAGGACCACCTTGTCTTTTACCTTGTTTCTTTTTGCCATTTACTAGGAAAAGGAAATAAGATGAATTAATTAAATCGAGTAGTCTTTGTTTTATGCGTACTTAACTAGATACTACGTTGTACAAAGATATATATAATGGTTCTTTAATCCTTTTTTTACCATTTTTGTTTTTGACTTTTTATTGAGCTTTTCTACTACGGGTTAGGCGGACGACTGACAGACGGTTAATATACGGGACAATTTTTCCTTATGTTAATCTCGTCTAAACTCTTTTATGTGTAGATTACCTTAATTTGTCAAAAATTAAGGATCCGTGCTTTATAATTTTATTTTTTTTGAATAAATAATATAAATATATAAATTTATTTTTATTATTGAATAATAATAAAAATAAAAATTCAATTTGAGTCTTTGTCAAATCTAAATTGTTAGTGATTTATGTATAATAATAATTTTAGTTATTGAAAGTACGATAATTTTTGAATAAAAATTGGTGAACACAATCTTATTTTGCAAATTATACGTCGTGAATTGTAAATTATGCATTTTATATTTGATCATTATATATAACGAAATCTAAAATTATTTACTCTTTTTTTTTCCTTCTTTTTATTTTTTACGTAAAAAAATTGGAATTATGTGTGAATGGGCTAATATTGCTGTTCGGATGTGTGAACGGGCTCGAAGAGTTACAAATCACGTGTATCACGTGGTTTTAGTACAGTAAGTACGCGTTTCCTCTTCCCACTTCACTTTCTCAGTCCCGCGGATGAAATCGTTGAAAATAAATTGATTTAGGAATTTATATTTTTATAAGAAAAATTAAAATTTTTATAAATTTTTATTTATATGAAGCGTGTCTCACTTATAATTCATAAAAAGAGAGTCCTATGAAAAATATTAATTTTTTTTATAAAAATATCAATACGCGTTTCCTCTTCCCACTTCACTTTCTCAGTCCCGCGGATGAAATCGTTGAAAATAAATTGATTTAGGAATTTATATTTTTATAAGAAAAATTAAAATTTTTATAAATTTTTATTTATATGAAGCGTGTCTCACTTATAATTCATAAAAAGAGAGTCCTATGAAAAATATTAATTTTTTTTATAAAAATATCAATTCTCTTAATTTAATGACGTAAAATATCCTTAAATTTTATATATTTTTTAATTTAATCAATGAGTTATTTTTTCTCATAAAAAAAAAAACTCTAATAAATGAGCAAAAAACAGATTTCAAGCCAATCAAGAATATGATATAGTTAACCATCAATCAATTGACATTATACGTGACATGACATGTATAAAATATGGAGAACTATGAATTGACATCATATGTGATAGTGGTGCACAAAAAAGTTACCAAGCTTGTCTCGATCTGGGTCTGTTAAGTATTGACCGTTAATCAGGTCAGACCGAACTCTAACGTCTAATAAGCATCCTTTTATGGCCAGCTGGCTAGACCCAGGCCCAGGCCAAGCCATCCTCTCCTCTTTTATAGCCTCTTCTTATTTTTCATCCCAAAAAAACTCTCACGTCTTCTTTACCTCCTTTGCTGTTCTTTTTAAACCTTAATTGAATATAGATGGAACCCTAAATCTTGAAAATTAAATCTTAACGCCCCAAAAAATGAACGATAAACCCTGAATTTTGAAGTATAAACACTGAAAATTGAATCATAAACCTTAAAAATGAAACCTAAACGAAGCTTTACCGATTGTGTAAATGAAACATAAACGAAGCTTTACCCAAAAAAATGAAACCAAAACGAACAAAAAAAGAAGAAGCTTGTACAGATTATGTGTGTGATGAAACTTTCTGATTTATTAAATTACAGATCCAAGAAAGAAAAAAAAACACAGATCATAAGATTTTTGTAAAATTGATTGAAAATAGAGCATATATACAAATAAGCATAAATGATTTAGTACGTAGAAGATGTGCCTCTGTCCTCTGCTAGTGTGGAATTTGAAGACGTTAAAGATGACTTGAAGGAACTTTTCGGATTTTGTCATGCTTGGTACTAGTGCCCATGAACAAAATGAAGGATTTTGTGTTGATGGGTTTTTTAGTACAATTGCAGAGCCAAAGATTGCTTTGATCTATATCAATGAATGGTACATGTTGACTTTTGATTGACTCGTAGGTAGAGAAAGGGACTGAAGAGAGAGAGGGGATGAGGAAGAAGTTTATGTTTTTTTTCCTTCTTATGTTTTTTCTTAAGTTTGGGCTAGGCGTGCGTTGGGCTTGGGCATTAGTGGATGGCAAGTTTTCTTTAGTAGGCCAGGTCGGTATTTGGCGTTAGGCCAGGCCAGTCCCAAGCCTTTTTTAGGCAGGCCAAGCCAGGCTACAAGTTGAAAACACATATCTGTTTCAGGCCAGGCCTAGGCTAGACCACAGGCCTTGGGCCTTTTCTACACCACTAAATATGTGGTAGTAACGTGTAAAATAACGATATTTATAATTATTTCTATTTCTATTATTTTTATTTTTAAAAATTATAATTTTTTTTATAAAAGATAACTACAAATAAAAAAATTAAACTACAAGGTTAATTTAAAAAAAAAACCAAAATTAATACTACAAAACAATTCTTATATAATTGCTCGAATGAGTTCCTATCAAAACTTCTCTATCTTTCTGTTTATTGAATTGGTAGAACCCCTTCTTCTTGCAAGCACTGATAGAGAAGAATTGGTATAAAAAATCTAAAAAAGGGCCTAAAGCCTGAGAATGAAAGAAAGCCATAAAATTATGAAGATGAACATAAGAGTTGGGAACTAGTTGGTTCAAACTGAGGCCAACTGTATGAAAAAATTCAAGAACAAACTCTTAAAGAGGAAAATGAAGACAAATACGGAGCTATTTTGGCATGGCAATTCACTCATCTTTAGGTTGTCAGTACATCCCCTCCTCTTTGTGCATATTTCTAACCTCATAATTTTTGGGTATATAAAATTCAATGTTCAATAACTCTCCATCTGCTTCAGAGATCTCTGAGGGGGTATTAGTCATTCTATAAATATCCCTAGCATATTTAACTCTATTGTGCGCCTCTACATCTTTTGGGGACCTAAAGCGCTCTACTATAGAAAGTTTATAAGTTTGCCCCTCAGAGATCCTCGCTATTGCCATTGTAACTTCATCCTCAACACGAAAAGATGAAGATGGACCTAAATTTTTAGAAGAACTAGATATTTGCAAGTAATATTAAGAAGAATAGAAGGATCTTATAAAGAACAAGTAAAATTTGGAGATGGATGAGAAGATCGACTCCAATTTTTCTACCAGAAAAGAGACATGGCTCTATTATCTCTTTGAAGATTTCAATTTCATAGATAAAGCGGCTCTTGCTCTTTCTAACTGTTTATATCTAAAATCGACGGTCTAATTGATCTTTATCCAACAGTTGGACGAGTAAAGACACGTGACTTCCTATACCTACGTGTGTTTGTTCTGGAGATTTCTCCTATTAAGACAATTGAAATCCTTTACACGTCCGTGTAAATCAAACCATGGAGCCCCCTTTTAAATTTTAAGATTGGGCCTGGACTGTCATTTGGGTCAAAACCCACTTCTTAATAGTCTATATGAATTCAGTGGATACACATTAATCCACACTTAAACGGAATTGCCTACAGTGATTGTAGTATTTGGACTTTCAAAACCTACTACCTTTGGTCATTATAGTATTTGGACTCCCAAAACCTACCGCCTTTGGTCATTGTAGTTTTCGGTTTCCCAACATTTACTACCTTTGGTCATTGTAGTTTTTGGACTCTCGAAACCTACTGTCTTAGGTCAATGTTGTCTTCAGACTCTCGAAACCTATTGCCTTTGGTCATTGTAGTCTTTAGACTCCTGAAATCTACTTCCTTTGGTCAATGTAGTTTTCGAATTCCCAAAGTCTACTTTCTTTTGTCGTTGTAGTCTTCGGACTCTTGAAGCGTACTCTTTTCAGTCGTTGTAATTTTTGGACTCTTAAAGCCTACTCTCTTCAGTTGATATAGTTTTCGGACTGCCAAAACCTATTACCTTCGGTCATAGAAACCTTCTCGGCACCTAAAATCTTTTCCTCTACTCCTTCACCTCATTTTATATGCTGAAGGAGTAGGAGACAATGTTGGGATGCGTATTTACTATCACAAATGGGTTGCCTATATTGGGTCTTATCTTTATAACCCATTAGGCCTAGTACGCTTACATGAGGATTCCTAAAGTTCGATAAGTTTGGGCTTGTCGCCTTGCCACTTAAGGCACTAACCATTTACAGGGTAATTACTTCTCTAATATGATCTATATTACACAACTCCTATTAGAAGTTGTTGTCCTATTGAGAAGATGTGATTACTATAAATACATAGAGAACAATATACTAGGTATACAATATTCTAACTTATTAAATATTTCTTACATCAATTATTAAAATATCTTGAAGTCTGTTCTTACTCTCACACTGAAGGTACTCCTGGTGGCCCAAGTTGTCAAGTATTTTCTCTTTGTTCTCTTTATGCAAATTTATATCCAAGCAGGTGGTTGAACGTGTGGACAAATTCGAGGTTAACAATATGAAAGTAGACTTATTTTATTTTAAAATTTTTAATACCTTTATTTAATTATTAACTTTAAAATCAGTTAATTTAACCTTAAAAAGTCAATTAAGACAAATAAAAAGTTGGACCGAGGGTGTAATTTTTATGAAAATGACACCTCTAACTTAAACAAAGGATAAATATTTTTGTTTCAAAAATAAATTACTTTTTATGGTAATTGAAAATATTTTAGCTTCTTTTTAAAGTTTTCACTTTTCAACTAACGCCTCATATGTTATACAGTTTTTTTTATATATATTTTAATATGTTATAAAAGCTTACCTCACGAGTATCTCGAGTATCGACTAGGTCTAAATGTAAATGTGTTTCAGGTATCATTTATATTGGTGATGCATGTACGTATTTTCTCTATCATATTTTTGTAAGACTAAAATACAATTATTCTTTTTTCATATATCTCTTTATAAGCTTGAAATACAATTATCCTGTTTTCAAATATTTTTATAAGACTATAATGTAAAATGGGCGAATGTCACTTCTGTCCCTCGAAGTTGTCATCCACTTCCGTCCCTCCAAATTGTCATCCATTTCTAAAGTCGTCCCTAAAGTTCATTTTTCGTCAATTTGGTCCTCAAAATGATATTTTTGTCGTTTATGTTCCTTTTATTCGTTTTTACTGAAACCCGCCAAAAATCCGACCCGACCCGACCCATTTTATCAAGGGCAAATTTGTCTTTAACATTATATGTATTATTAATATTAGAAATTAAAAATAAAATAAAAACTGTTTCCCCATCTTCATCCCACTTAACAAGCTTTCTATTTTTCCATATTCATCTCTATAAATCTAAAGTTTGCATTTTGCAATAACTTTTCTCAAAAATTGCGTTTGGGTATCATTCTATTAGCAAATTTATGTATATGCCCATTTGAATTTAATGATGACAAAATAATAAAGTTGTTATATATGTTATATTTTTCGTAAAGTTATATATGAAACTATTACTGTTTATGCTTAATAATATAAACAAAGAAAGAAAGAAAAGAAAATTCAGACAAATATGAATTTATAAACATTTTTTCATATTTGAATAGTCCTTAAAACTGTTAAGCTGATCAAAAATGAAAAGATAAATTAAGTTAGAGATCAAATTTGTTAGGTTGATCCAAAAGATAATCTCTGTATTGTCCTCAAAAGATTATTGTTGTAAAAAGGACACTAGGGATTAAAATTGTTAGGTTGAATCTAGGTACAAAATATTATTCAAAATGTAATAAAATAGAATAAAAATCAAATCAAACTTAAAGATTGCTGAAAAAATATCAGAAAAAGCAAGGAAGAATGTAGCTGTTCAGAAGATTGCAAAGCAGGATCAAATTGTATAACATGTTTAGTAAAGATCATATTACACAACTGATCGTAGAAGAATAAAGGTGAATCGTATAGTGAAGGATGCAAAATTACTTCAAGCAGGTCGAAAAGCACAATTGTAAAACTCTAAGTTCGTAGAGTTAACAACTTAGAAGAAGACTAACGAAGCTGGTCATAGAGTAAAAGACAAGTTCGTATACAATCATATGACCAGATCGAGGAATCAAGATCAATGATCATATAGTAAGATCAAAATCGTATTACAAGCCTCAACGTACTACAACAACAAGATCGTGTTACAAGTTTAGGATCGTATAGCATCAACAGAATCACATTGCAAGTTAAGTCATATTACAAGCTAAATCGTATAATATTGCAAGTTCAAATTGTACTGTAACGTTATAATTGTAGTGCAAACTCAGTTCGTATTGTGAAGACATGATCATATGAAAGAAGAAAGATCATATAAGGATGCTAATTGTATTGAAGTACTGATCGTATGACAGAATCTACAATATACGATTAGTTCATTGTGTAAAGTAAAATCTACCAGACTGTTGAAAGAGGACATGTTATAGATTGAAGAGCCCGGTGCAATTTCTCCAAGTCATAGGAAGAGATGTACAGTATGTTGTCGTTCACGTGGTTGCCATTTTTAGCATACTGGAAATAAAGAAAGAGCAAAAACCCAGTTGCCATTTACCCAAACAAGTGAAGATGAAAGAGTGAAGGCAATGATCAATATTGGAAGATCAAGTCAACAAGGGGATGTCAAGATTGTCACAGTAGAAAGATAGCTACAGTTTTAAATCATAGAGCTCAAAGTGAAAGAAGAGAAAGAAGAAGAGAAAGAAGAAAAAAAATAATAATTCTGAAGAGAACAATAGCCAAGTGAGGGGGAATTGATACAACAGAGAAAGGGAGATCGAAGTACATCTGCAGAACATTGAAAGGAAGAAGAATAAAAGAATATCGTAGGATTTGCACATTCTTGGATCGTAGAATGAGATAGAAATTAGACAATATCTAAGGCTGCTCCAAGCTCGCAATAGCAAGCTACCTTCACAGTGTTAAACGATCATAGTGCAGATTGTAGAGCAATGAAATCTTAGAGGAAATCATAATGACAACATAACGTAAAGATGATGGATCGTAAAGCTGATCGTGGAACAACGAACCATAAGAATCCAAGAAGTTCCACAATCAATAAAGCTGAAACAAGATTGATGATGGACTAACAAAAAGATGACCTGAAGCATACAATTGACAAGACAATGAATGGTCATTTAAAGCTGATATAAAAGATCAGACAAATAGTGTTTAACGACTATCTGTCCAAAGAAGCACAAGATATAAGGTTTTTATTTTTCATAAACTGATGAAGACAGGTCCAAAAATAATCTTATGTAATATCTTCAGAGACTCTCTATGATTGGATTGATAAAATAAGTAAGTATCTTCCAATGGATAAAGCTTGAATGGATAAAAGCCTTAACAGACAAATCCTTAACGATCAAATCTCTAACGAGCAAAATAACAAATGTCTCTCTATATAAGGACTACAATGAAGACATCAAAAAAGAAGAGAGAGAGTATTCGACCAGTGTAGATATTAGGTCGAAAAGAGATATTGGTGGTGAAAAGAGAAAGCTCAATACCGAAGAGCCCACCAATTGCGAGAAAACGTAGAGCTAAATCGGCCAGAGTTGATTGAAGAAGAGTGGTCTATACACCAAAGGAATATAAAGAGAAAAAGATCAATCTACAAAGGACCGAAGGGGGAGCGATCACTTATATGAACATCATCAACCTAAAACCACTTTACGCTTTGGAGATCGATCAAGAATAATTTCAGAGCAAGAGCCAATCAGATTAATCAGAAGGCTCTAAAAATTATTTCTTTGCTTCTAAACTCTTTATAAATGAGCTTAATGTTAGCTTGGTAGCACCCCCAACAACAACAACAAAGTCGGGACTTAGTGACCCACCAGATTCAAAGGAATTTACCCCAAGAAGGGAAGAAGACTTAGTGTCCTTATGAGAAAATCAGGTGAGGCTATCTGATTCTTTGTAAATCAGCTATTATTGAGGAAAGAGGACTTAGTGTCCTACGAGGAGCTAAGATGAAACTTAGTGACCTGTGTGAAACTTAGTGACCTGTGTGATTCTTAGTGAATTGACCCTTAGTGGGTGGACTTTATGTCCTGGACTTAGTGTCCAAATTGTAAGGACTAATTATCTACTTGTCCTTAGTGGAATATCATTGTTCAGCGGAGTGGAAGAGAAGAGTAGGAGTAGTTTAGACTTTAAACCTCTTAAAAATCCCCGTGTACTCAATGTCTCTTTACCCCATTATGTATTTTTCATAAATATGCTATGTATAATATGTGTGATACCCCCAAATTCGGGTCCTTTAAACCTCAGGTTCAGTGCTCACGATTCAATACTTATATAACATTCATAAGCTTAACCTTCAATAACTAGTGAAAAATATAAATAAATTCATTACAAAACGTATCATTATCCCATGTTCCACTAACCTTAAATATATATACTATCTCATTAAACAAAAGAGTTACATATGACATATAATAACAATAAACTTGCTTTTACACAATCTACTTGGTTGCTTTTTCTTTGCCTTTGTCCTTCTTGGAACATCCGGACTTTGCTAAATATTAGTTCATGATATAGTAAGGGTGAGCAACTACTTTTCTCAGCAAGTTTAGATAAGCAATGAAGATATATCATGAATGAAAAAGAATTACTCTTTTAGGAACTTCAACAATATACAATAATTGTGAAGGCATACAACATATGTACTATATTCAATAAAAAAAAATTAGAATATTTATTATTGAGTTGGTAAAAAAGAACCAAGAATATACATGAGAACTTTTCAGCTCTGAACTGAATATCTCAGAAGTAAGGAAAGCTTGCCAGGGCATATCTGACTGCATCGGGAGTAATTAACAATTATAAAACTGTAAATACTCAAACTGGATACTTGAGGGGATCAGACCTCTTGTATTCGATGTATATACATAACATTCAGTAATAGTATGCATAAAGATTTTCGCTTCCAATAAAAAATACCCTATTATAGGGATTGTTCTACTCAGTCTTACTATAAGAGTCTGCACCAACTATTGGTTTGGATAGCTTTTCAATAATATTCAAGGTAATGAATTAATACATGCAAATGTCTAGCCGAAACAATTGACATAGACTATTTTCTTAAATTAGTTCATAATCAAAATTAGTATATAAAATATCTAGTTAGAGCAATTGACTTAGACCTATTTCTTAACCAGTTCATATTTAGAACAAGACATGCGAATGCACATAAGTGAGAATACCAATAAACAATAATGATTTAAAATAATTATCAATAATTAATCCATCTTTGAACAATAAAATAATTGTAAGTTCACAATAACTTGCGCAATGAAACGAGTTTGGGTTTAAGAAGAACTTGCAAAAATAAATACAAGTTAAGGTTCAGAGAAACTTCCATATTCCGCTGACTACTGCTACACAACTTAATTAACTTCCTTTTAGATGACCTAAAATTTAATACGTTGATCTACCAATCAGTATATCACATAACTATATTCAATAAAAAAATTTGTAGAATATTTATTGTTGAGTTAGTAAAAAAGAACATACATGAGAACTTTTTAGCTCTAAACTGAATATCTCAGAAGTAAGGAAGGCTTGCCAGTGCATATCTGACTGCATCGGGAGTAATTAACAATTATAAAACTGTAAATACTCAAACTGGACACTTGAGGGGATCAGACCTCTTGTATTCGATGTATATACATAACATTCAGTAATAGTGTGCGTAAAGATTTTCGCTTCCAATAAAAAATACCCCATTATAAGGATTGTTCTACTCAGTCTTACCATAAGAGTCTGTACCAACTATTGGTTTGGATAGCTTTTCAATAATATTCAAGGTAATGAATTAATACATGCAAATGTCTAGCCGAAATAATTGACATATACCATTTTCTTAAATTAGTTCATAATCAAAATTAGTACATACAATATCTAGTTAGAGCAATTCACTTAGACCTATTTCTTAACCAGTTCATATTTAGAACAAGACATGCGAATGCACATAAGTGAGAATACCAATAAACAATAATGATTTAAAATAATTATCAATAATTAATCCATCTTTGAACAATAAAATAATTGTAAGTTCACAATAACTTGCGTAATGAAACGAGTTTGGGTTTCAGAAGAACTTACAAAAATAAATACAAGTTAAGGTTCAGAGAAACTTGCATATTCCGCTGACTACTGCTACACAACTTAATTAACTTCCTTTTAGATAACCTAAAATTTAATACGTTGATCTACCAATCAGTATATCACATAACCTTATTATATAACACTTAAATCATCTAACATTTAATCACTTAGTAATATTATCAACCCTTAATAATATTTTAGTCACATAAATATCACTTAATCACATCCTAATATTATCACCCTCGATAAATTATTAACCACAAATAAATATTATTAACATTTTAATAATATTTTAATCATTTACGAATATTATTAATTATTTTAATAATATTTTATTCAATCATCAATATTATTAATCATGTAATAATCCTCTAAATCTCTTAATTATTTCAAACACTTATTAACATTATTAATCCTTTAATAATGTCTTACACTCTTTCTAATAATATTATTTAATAAATAATATCTTAATCCTTTATAAATATTATTAATAATTTAATAATATTTTACCTTCTTAATAATATTATTAATTATTTAATAATATTTTACTCATTTATTAATATTATTAATTATTTATGATATTTTACTCACTTATTAATATTATTAATCATTTAATAATATTATATTCACTTATAAATATTATTACCCATTTAATAATATTTGTGACAACCCCAAATTCGGGTTCTTTAACCTCGGTTTTGGTTCTCACTGTACAATACTTAACAACAATGAAATACATAAATTGTATTCAAACTTTGCGGAATAATACAAAAGGTTCCTTAACAAAAGGCTACACTTCCCAATGTCTATTAACCTTAATCTTAATCATTACATATCTTAAGGGAAATACAAAAGATTTACAAAGTAATTACATAACAGTAATTTAAACTAGTATGCATCTACTAAACTACGCATTCGCTTTCCCCTTGCCTTTGTCTGACTCAGAGCAGTCGGGCTTAGCTGAAATATAGTCATGATATAGCAAGAATGAGCAACTAAATGGCTCAGCAAGTTTAAAAACAACAACATAAGATATATCATGATGAAGGGAAATAACTTCAAGGTTTTCAACAATAACAATTGTGAAAGGTATCAAGAATCAATGTTCAATATAAGAATGAATTGACTCTTTACTGTTGAATGGTCTTTAACGACCGTGAACTGCTACTAAGGTAGAACAGACATACAATGTCTGACACTTTGTTAAAAATAACGGGACACTTGAGGGGACCAGTCCTCTCATGTCCTATGTATATGCATAATATTTAGATTTCTTGTGCACATTCGGTTTCTCGACAAATAAAAATCCCCTTTAACTAGGGTTGTTCTTTCTCAGTCTTACTGTAAGAATCCGCACCAGCCAATTGTTTGGATAAGCTTTTATAATATTCAATTAAATGAATTTAAACATGCATTTGTCTAGCCGAAACAATTAGCTTAGACATTCTTAAACAGTTGCAAAAGCACTATGTGCGAATACAATAATCAATAACGATGTGAAGTAATTTTTGGATAATTAATTCACTCAAAGGTCTGTCAAATAACTACGAGTGTAGATACTTGCTCAACAATAATTGAATTACTAAATGTAAATACGGTTGAAGAATAACTGCAACAATAAATACAAGTTAAGGTGTAGAAAACTTGCAACATAAATTATAAGTTAAGTGAAGAAAAACTTGCTTCGTGCGTCGTATATGGCTAACCAACTTAATTTAACAATCCTTGAACGGACCTAACAATTAAATCAGTATGATCTTAAATTAGTACCATATACTTGTAAGTATAATGACCTTTATAACCTTACAAACCACACAATTTATTAATTATGGGTAATTAAACACTTAGGAAATATTATCACTACTTGATAATATTTCAAACACAAAGAACCTATATTAACTATTTAATATAGTTCAATAGGTTCTTGCAATTGTCTAATATTATTAACAATTTAATAATATTTTATTAACATTGTAGTATTATTCATCATTTAATAATACCTTATAAATCTTTTAAGATTAACTAATATTATTAATCATTTAATAATATTTTATTAAGTATCTAATATTATAAATCATTTAATAATATTTTATTAATTATCTAATATTATTAATCATTTAATAATATTTTATTAGACTTCTAATATTATTAATCTTTTAATAATATTTTATTAAGTATCTAATATTATTAATCATTTAATAATATTTTATTAAGTATATAATAATATTTTATTAATTATCTAATATTATTAATCATTTAATAATATTTTCTTAAGTATCTAATATTATTAATCATTTAATAACATTTTATTAAGTATCTAATATTATTAAACTTTTAATAATATTTTATTAAGTATCTAATATTATTAATCATTTAATAACATTTTATTAAGTATCTAATATTATTAATCCTTTAATAATATTTTATTAAGTATCTAATATTATTAATCATTTAGTAATATTTTATTAACTTTATAATATTATTATACACTTAATAATATTTTAATAATTTTTCAATATTATTATTTATTTAATAATATTTTATTACCTTTATTATATTATTATTTCAATAATAATATTTATACACCTTTAAATCATTAAATCAATTATATATATATTTAAAAATATATTTATTAAGTCCAAAAAAACTAAAATAATTTTTGGAACATTTTTTATTTTCTGATCCGAACCAGACCCGACCCGACTCGGCTGACCCTGTTCGAATTTTATTATTTTTCTGAGAACAGTGCACTGCGTCGCGGCGCAGTGATTAACACTGCAACACGGCGCCCGGACGATGTACTGCAGAATGTGCCACTTTTTGATTTTTTTTGACAGTTTTGATATCCTTTGATCAAACATTGATAAAATAAAATCTACACATCCAAATAATACCAAATCAGTGTTGATATGTTCCTAACTTCTTGTTTTACAATATTCCATGGTTCGATCATCTTTTTGAAAACGTTTTATACGAAATTTACGGATCGAACCACTTAGGGTATAAAAACGACATCTTTTGTGGTAAAAGCTATAACTTCTTTGTTATTCAATATTTTTGAAAGGTTCAAAAAGGGTTTTTATTTAAAACTCATAGATCTAGCTTTCTAGCCATAAAAATCCAATTTCTGATTTGTACATTTCGAAATACAACTTTAAACATAACATGTATCGTTAGGGTTTTACCGGTAAAACGTGTTTTGTTATGAATATTTCTACAACTTTTATGCATTTCTCACATACCAAATCATGTTATAAACACATAGAGCTATGAATATACATATATTACATAGTTAAATACATCTAGACTAGCAAAATGAGTTTTGATCGGTTAAAAATAAATTTTAACCGTTCAAAATCATTCTAGACTACAAAAATGAATTTTAAGAAGATATAGAGCACTTTTAAACCTTTGAGTTTTGTTTGATCTTCTTCTCCTTCTACCAAAGTATGTTGTGTAGCTAGTGGACATTCACCAAGGCCTTCCTCAAGTTTTTTCACACAATACACAAGTGTATCTTCCTTTTCTCTAGAAAGTGCTCTCACTTTCTCTCTTTTATGCTCTAGCAAATGAACCAACAAGCTTGACTCAAGTGTGGAGCATCATATATATAGCCATGTGCTAAGCCTTCATTAACATCTCTAATTCACCAATGTTGGTGAAATTAAAGCCTAAGTATGCTTACTATTTGATGGATGGACAAGGTGAGTGACATGTTGATTGACAAGGTTTGGTGAGCTACTATGACATTGTGTAAATTAGAAGCAACATTGAAGCAACACACCACCCAAGTGGGGCCCCCCTTGACCGGCCATATGGCGTTTTTGGCTCCATTTTTCCTTTATTTTTCTAGCTTTAATGTGCATATATACATATACATATATATATATATATATATATATATATATATATATATTTACTTTGACCAAAATTTTGACTTCATTTGGACTTCACATTGGGCTTGAGAATAAATTCTATTGGGCTCATTCAATTAGATTGTTTGGACTCAATTTAAAAAACGCATTGGGCTTACATTAAATATTCTAGGTTACATTTAATTAAATCAAGCATTGGGCTTGTTTAATTAATTACATGGGCTAGTAATTTAAATAAATTACATGGGCTACTAGGTTAATATTTTAGACCTAGTTTATCAACTCATTTGGATTTAAAATATAATCCAATTAGATTTGTTTTAATTAAGTATACACCTTGCTTTAATTCTTTAAATAAATATACGCATACACAAGTACATTTATTTAATTATCTAAAGTACAATTAATTAGTACAAAAAGTTTAAATTCATTGCTAAATATTTATTAAGTATATTTACAATGACTAATAAAATTCGTGATCATTACAATATTTCTATTCTTTATTAATATTATTAATTATTTAATAATATTTTATTCATTTATTGATATTATTAATCATTTAATAATATTTTAATCATTTAATAATATTTTAATCATTTAATAATATTTTCATAATTTATTAATTATTTAATAATATTTTATTTACTTATTAATATTATTAGTCATTTAATAATATTTTAGTCATTAATTAATATTATTAATCATTTAATGATATTTTATTCTGTTACTAATATTATTAATTATTTAATAATACTTTAATCATTTATTAATATTATTAATCATTTAATAATATTTTATTCACTTACTAATATTATTAAACATTTAATAATATTTTTATCATTTATTAATATTATTAATTATTTAATAATATTTTATTCTCTTACTAATATTATTAATCATTTAATAATACTTTATTCTCTTACTAATATTATTAATTATTTTATAATACTTTAATAATTTATTAATATTATTAATCATTTAGTAATTGTTTTACACCTATTAATATTATTAACCATTTAATAATATTTTTATCATTTATTAATATTATTAATCATTTAATAATATTTTATTCTCTTACTAATATTATTCATTCATTTAATAATATTTTACTCAGTTATTAATATTATTAACCATTTAATAATATTTTGATCATTTATTAATATTATTAATTAGTTAATAATATTTTATTTCCTTACTAATATTATTTATCACGTAATAAGATTTTAATTATTTATTAATATTATTATTATTTTAATAATATTTTATTCATTTATTAATATTATTAACCATTTAATAATATTTTTATCATTTATTGATATTATTAATTATTTAATAATATTTTATTCTCTTACTAATATTATTCATCATTTAATAATATTTTAATTATTTATTAATATTATTAATCATTTAATAATATTCTATTCATTTATTAATATTATTAGTCTTTTAATAATATTTTATACTCTTACTAATGTTATTATTCATTTAATAATATTGTAATCGCTTATATTTTATCAAATATTATTATTATATTAAATTATATTTTTTGACCCATTTTATACTCCAAAGATTTGACCCGACCCCCGACCCGCTTGAATTAACTTGAGTTTTAAAAAAATTCAGGACTATCGCTGCAACGGTCCTTACCAGCGTCGCAGTTGTCTTCTTACAGAACATTTCACCGCTGCGACGGTGAGACCTACTGCTGCGACAGTAGTTCATTTTTTCAAAACCCTAATTTTCCTAACTTATTTTCATTGGTTCAATCTTTCATAAAATATGCAACATATGATCAAATGATCTCAAATATATTTTGTTATGTTTGTAACTTAATATTTTTCAAGTTTTCAAGAATCAAACAACTTTCGAACATATTTTTAACAACAAAAATCAATATCAACTATCTAGGTTTTCCAAATGACCATTTTTACCAGAAATCTCATAATTTCTCCGTTCTAATTTAGTTTTCAACGAATCAAGTTTTGTTACGATCGAAACTAACTCATCTAGCACACAAGACACAAAAATCACATAACCAACTTATATATCACAAAACACATATAATCAACCTAGACATCCATCTAGGGTTTTATGTAGGTTTATACAACATTTTCTTCCATCAATTTTCATATAAAACATGTTAGAACATATATCTAGCATTTTTAACCATAATAAAGATATACCACCGCATAGATTTCCCCTACAACAAAACATATCACAAGACTTATATAAATAAAATAATAAGCTAGGGTTTTGAGAGACTTTTAAATCTTCTATGGATATCTTCTTCTTGATGCCCGAAAATAGCTAGCCTCCTTGATGACTTAACGTTCAACTTTCAAATATACACTAGAACTTTGGAGAAATATATATGAAACTCTCAAATGAGCTCTCCCTTCTCACTAGAAATCTCTTTTACAATACTTAAAAAACTAACAAATGAACCAATAACCTTTTCTAAACTTGGTGAATGTTCTATTTATAGAACTCTTATAAGCTTACTTAGTCTTACAAATCAACTAACATTGGTGAAATTAGGAGCTAAACAATGCTTACTATTAGATTGATTGACATATGGATTGATATCTTGATTGACTCTTGTGATTGACTAGGGTTGGTGAGCAACTCTTGTCCTTAAATCTTGCAAGCAAGCAAGCTACACATCACATCCTAAATGGGACCCTCCCCAACCTGCCACTTGCCTATTTTTCTCTCCCATTTTTGATTTATTTTGTCTTATATAATTATATACACCTCCATATATACATAAACCAATATATATACACCTATACATGCACATTGGGCTCCCTTTTGAATCTTAGAATTAATTCTATTTGGATTTTGAATTATAATTGTTTGGGCTCAACAATTTAATTTATTTGGTTACTACATTCATTCATTTAAGTTATCAACACTTGGGCTCCCAACAATTAAATCAATTGGGCTAACTATGATACTTGAAAGAAAAACAAGTGTTGGGTTAGTTTAAATTAATTTGGACTCACCATATATTTTTTATATAGTTCATTAATTAAACCATATGAGACTACCACATTGAGCTCATTAAATAAACACATTAATTTAATTACATAATCCAATTAGACTTGCTATTTATAAGTCAATTGGACTACTTAATTGAGTTAGTTTACAAAACATTAACGCTTAATATATCTTGGACTTGTTTGTTAAACCCTAACACACATACATACAAGTATTCCCACTTTGGATTAATTTTAATAATTCATTTATTTCTTCCTTTTCATTAATCGTACAAGTAATTCACTTGTTGATTATTAAATTTCTTATTTGTCATTCAATTCAAACTTTGTGATTTCATCACATAAGCTCTTATTGCCATTCTTTTTATTCTTTAGTTTATTATAATATATTAACTTAACTAATTTACTAACTCTCATCGCATAACATATACACATACATAACCTAACTTCACACATCATATTTCCTAATGAATATAATTAAATAAAAAAAAAATTAAGTTCGTAATTTTCTCGGTCATTACAATATGAATGCTGTATTTACTTGTAATATCTTTCAATAGCAACTCAGAATTGTGTATTATTTTTAAATGATCAAGAAGGGCTTTACCAAATACTTTACCGCGCATATAACTGTCAATTTATTAAGTAAAGATGTTTAAAAACGTAAAAGTTATGCATAAATTGTATAATGATCTATTCAACCCCCCCCCCCCCCCCCTTTCTAGATCATCTTAGTGTACTCGGAACCAACACACTCAAAATGTCTAAAATAGAAGCCCCTTCATCACCCATCTTCAATTAATCAAACTCTCCTACACAGAGACCCACTTCCAAAATCCTCCCTAAAACCCCCAACATTTCAAGAAAAGCTTAGTATCTTCTTTCACGGAGGTAGCTACACTTCGTACACCCTCCTTCAAAAAAGATACGTACTATCTCACTTATCTCAAATCATCAGAGAGAAAATCCCTCCAAGAGCTCAAAGACAAACTCAAGGCCTCTAATGAATTGCCTCGTCCATTTAAATCAGAAATACTTGTTGATTAGGTTTCAAAATTTCTATAAAGAACAGGGGCCGGAATAATAATTCAGGAACATTGTTAATAAGACCAGCGGTGGCGGTAGCAGTGGCGGCTGTGCTGATAGTGGTGATGGGAAAGAGGTGACGCCTAATCAGATTCTGGAGTGAAAAATTGCTAAATCTCACCATCCTCGAAGCTTCCATGGAAGCTTGGGAGCTTGCGACATTATATCCTAAAAAAGAAGAAATAATTATTTTAAAAAATCTTTAAAATTTTTTTTTTTATCTTTTATGAAACTTTACTTATTTTTTTAAAAATAAAATATTTTTAATTTTTTAGCATGAAAATAATATTTAGCTTTAAAACTTTTTAGTTTATTTTTAAAAAAAATTTACTTTGTTTTGTTTTGTTTTATTGTTTTATTTTTTTTGTATTTTAATTTCTATTTTTAATTTTTAATATTAATAATATGTAATTTTAAAGACAAATTTGCCCTTGATAAAATAGGTTGGGTTGGATTTTGGGTGGGTATTAATAAAATCGGGTAAAATGAACGAAAACGACAAAAAATATCAATTTAAGGACTAAATTGAAGAAAAATAAATTTGAAAGACGACTTTGGATGTGAGTGATAACGTGGAGGGATAGAAGTGACATTCACCCAACGTAAAATTGTCCCCTATATTAATTTGTGTCCGTACGCAATTTTTGTCTTTGAGTTTAAATAATTAGCAAATGCTTCTCTCAAAGTGCAATTATTATAGCAAAATTATTCTTTTTCAAGTATAATTGGCAGCACAAAATAGCTTCAAATGGGACAATTTTTGCTACTAATTATAATTCGAAGAATTTTGGCTATTACCTAAATTTATGGACGTCAATTCTATATAACAAAACATAATTGTTTTTGAATTTCTCGCTCAGCTAATAAAGTATCAGGACCGTTCAAAATTTAAGATAAATTTCACCCTTGATAGTGCCAAAGACACGAGTTACAAGCTAGTCATATATATAAGTGGATAAAGTGTTGAAACAGTTTTATATTTTAGTCTTTTATATTATATTTTCAATTTATTGAAACAAATTTGATAGCCCGTGTGAGACACGAGTTAGTTTGTATAACTTTTTTTTTATAAATATTTAATAATTTGGTTTAGCATATTCTTCTATTACAATTAACTCGTGACTAATGAAATTGACTCAGAAAATTAAATTGTGAATCACCTCTTGTATTATTTAATCAAGTAATGATTTCAATCAAATATCTAAAAGATAGAATATAAATAGTCTAACATCATATAACAAAGTCATACCATAAATATATGTATCTATATAATTAATACGTATAGGAGAAGAAGAGTTTGAAAAGAAACAACCCTTCGACCTTAGAATTCAAATTTGGTTAAGTCAACTTCGATGAATTGATTCGTAACCAACGAAATTAATTCGAAATAATTGAATTTGGGATCAACTCTTATGTTATTATATATTACTATTAATGTTAAGTTTATATTGATTTTGAAAATAACTTAACAAATTAGGCAATATATATACGTATGTATGTCTATTAATTCAATAGAATCATTTAAATTAGGATGAAATATTATTATGGAGTTGAAATAATATTTGGATTAATTAATGATTTGCAAAACTAAATTTTATTTGCCCTTTATTAAAAGCACTTCTCATCGCTGAAAATTAAAAGAGTAATTTTTAAGATTAACTTTTATTTCCCGTTTATTTAAAACTATTCTTTTATTTTTTGTTTAAAATATTTTGTTCTTAAAAAAAAATTCAACCACAAAATTGATTTCTTTTAATCTGTCATGGATGACAGCTTGGTAATGTTTTTGATTGTTTTTACATATGACTATAAATGTATATCTACATTAAATAACGACATATATAAATAAATGAGATAAAACATAAAGAACGTACGCATATATTACTATTATACTTGATACTTGGAAAACAAAAATACAACATCCACTCAAATCTCCAAAGAAAATATCAACGAGGTGAAGGACTAATATATATATATATATATATATAAAAGTGAGTCTGTAGCTTGAACATGCACAAGTTTCTATACATCGTGTTATTTTAATTAATTTTATTAACGATAATTTTAATATTTTAATATTTCATCATAATTATTTTAATATTTTATTAATTAAAATTACGTTATATTAAGTATAAACACACGTAAATTTATGTATTTTTATACATATTTTTTTTTGGAAAATTTTATACATACTCTCTTTACTCCCCCACCTCCAAAATCGACCGTGTTTTGGCAAATATTTTTTTCTTGTGCTTGATTAAGATAAGATGAAGATGGAAAAGATAAAAAAATACTATCGTTTCGAGAGGTGGAGAGTAAACATGTGTATGTATAGATTTGTATATTTATATATGGGTCATTTTAGCATGTGTCTTTAGGATACGTGCTAAGTACGGAAAACAAGAATAAATTTTATTTGTTTATATATTTGTATGGAATTCAATACATGAGATCCGCTAGTATATTATTTTTTTATACATTAAATTCAGTGTAAATACATAAATAAATATTATTATGTATTATTTTTAGCGTTTAGAATGTGTCCTAAGGACACATTTTAAGAAAATTCTTTATATATATATATATATATATATATATATATATAGAGAGAGAGAGAGAGAGAGAGAGAGAGAGAGAGAGAGAGAGAGAGACCTTAATGGAGACACAATTAAGGTAAGTGACACCCCCACCAATACAAGACTAGCCAATCACTATCAATATTTTTGTTTTTGACTTTTTATTGTGCTTTCCTAACACGGGTTAGGTGGACGATTGACTGACGGTTAATATACGAATATACTAATGGTCAGTAGATAATTATGTTAAGACACTGGGACAGTTTTTCTTTATGTTAATCTCTTGTCTAAACTCTTTTGTGTAGATTACCTTATTTTGTCAAAAATTAAGGATCTGTACTTTAAGGCTATAATTTTATTTTTTTGAATAAATAATACAGGTATATAAATTTATTTTTATTATTGAATAATAACAAAAATAAAAATTCAATTTGAGTCTTTATTAACTCCAAACTCTTAGTGGTTTATGTATAATAATAATTTCAGTTTTTGAAACTACAATAACTTTTGAATAAAAATTGGTGAACACAATCTTATTTTGCTAATTATACTGAATAAATCTAATTATTTAACTTTGGGACATAAATTAGGACACAAATTTTTATCTAAATTATTAAAAAAAATAGTCTAATACAAAAATTCGTGTTAGACTTTTATCTTTTAATGATTAGATAAGAGTTTGTGTCGTAATTTATATTTTAAAGTTATATTTATATTAGTGTCTGATTTCCACTCAAATTTCCAAGGAAAATATCAGCGTGGAGAAAGACTAATATATATATATATATATATATATATATATATATCTTGAACACGCAAAAGTTTATATACATCCTGTTAATTTTATTAATGATAATTTTAATATTATATCATTTCATTATAATTATTTTAATATGTTATTAATTTAAATTACGTCATATTAAGTGTAGATACAATTTTTTTAATATATATATATATATATATATATATATATATATATAGAGAGAGAGAGAGAGAGAGAGAGAGAGAGAGAGAAATCTTAATGGAGACACAATTAAGATGAGTGACACCCCACCAATAGAAGACTAGCCAATCACTATAAAAATTCTCCGTAAAGAGAATGGGGAATAATAAAAGGGCATGAACAAATCTGGACCGTCAAGTATCCCACAAAAGGCCATACAAGAAAAGAAAAGGTGGATTGAGATTGATTCCTCAAGAAATGAAGTCACTAGCTAGGCAAGGATCTACTAGGCTAATGTCTATCTTACCATCCAAACAATAATCTTTGTACTTGGGACTTTTCCTCTTAGGGCAGGGCAAACCTTCTACCTTAAAAATCTCCTACTTTTTTATACTCCCATTCCTTTTCTGGTAATCATAGTTGAACTCATCAAACCCTCTTCAATTTGGGTGGCATATAGTGCAATATGATGCAAACCATAGCATGCACCATCCCACTCGTTTTGTCCCATTTTATGTGTTCAATTCTCTTATGGGGAGACATTATTACTATGAGTTTATTTAGTTTTCAGCATTCGCAACTTTTACAATGATAACGTTTGTACTTTTAATTACATTTTATTATTTATGATATAGTATGTTTGAATCGTAAATACTATGTTTTTGAGTTGAATAAATTGTACGCAATTAAAATAAATTGTTTCTAAACAAATAAGTCTTTATAGTGCATTTAAAACTTATCAAGATAAATTCACGAACTCAATTTGCTTTTTTTTTTTCTTCCTATTAATTAAGCATATGAACTATGATTTTTTTTCCTTCTTATGACTCATCAATTCGATAAATGAATTTTTCAAAAGAACTGTTTAAGAAAAAAACAATCTCATCTCGTTACCATTTGATCCTTAAACTCACCCCCTTCTTGTGTCATCAATTAAATTTATTTCAAATGCACAAAACGCCCCTACTAAACACAAGCACTATGTGCATAATAATAATAATAATAATAATAATAATGTTGCTTGTTCGGTTACAAGGCGTTTTTCCTCTTTTAAAAATCTCTTATTTTGATCGAAAATTATACTCATTCCGTTTCATATTATTTGATCATTGTTGATTTTTTAAAATCAACTTAATAGACTTTTAAACTCAAAATTAATATATATTCTTTTAATTTTAATCAATACAATAGTGAATATTATAAATTATCCAAAAAGTATTACTCATTATAAGTTTTATTGTTTTATAATTTTTAATGAGTCATCTCAATTTTACATTTTAAAATATCTCAATTAACTTTTAAAAATTAATAACAATTATATAATTCGAAAGAAAGTTTAATGTATTACTTTTATAATCCTATTGAGTAAAATGTGTTTATTGCGAAATATGTTACCTTCTTGAAAAAAAGAGTTTAACCTTAAAGGGGATGGTTGGTGTAAGATAGATCTTGAAAAAGTTCAAGAATCACAAAACACTACAGGTCAAATGGAGGAATATGTTAAAGTAAAAAAATCTTATGTACCACAACTAAATCATAAATTTGGAAGAGTACCTAAAATACCTTAAAGGTATTATGGATTCATCATAAATGATGATGATGATGAGGTACGCATCATAAAGGATGATGATCCAGCTACATATGATGAGGCTATGAGTAGTAGAGACTCAAAAAAATGACATATAGCCATGAAATCCAATGTGGACTCCATGTATGAGAACCAAGTGTAGACTTTGGTTACTCCACCATAAGGCATTAAGCCTATAGGGTGTAAATAGGTCTTTAAGAGAAAGACTGGAGCATTCTCACCGGTAGCAATGTTTAAGTCCATTTGAAGTTTGCTTGCAATTGCAGTTTACTATGATTACGAGATCTGACAAATAGACGTGAAGACGACCTTCCTCAATGGAAAATTAGAAGAAAATGTGTATATGATACAACCAAAGGGATTTGTCTTCAGAGATGGAGAAAATCACGTATGTAAAGTTACATCGATCCATTTATGAATTGAAGCAAGCTTCTCGAAAATGGAATAATTATTTTAATGAGACAATCAAATAGTTTAATTTTATTAAAAAAGAAGATGAACCATGTGTGTATAAGAAGGTTAGTGGAAGCGTTGTGACATTCCTAGTACTATATATTGATGATATACTACTGATAGGGAATGACATACCGATACTACAATCAGTAAAGATATGGTTATCTAAATATTTTTTCAGAAAAGACTTGGAAGAAACATCTTATATTTTGGGGATAAATATCTATAGAGATAGATCAAAAAAGATGCTTGGCTTAACTCAATGTACGTACATTGATTCGATGCTAAAGATGTTTAACATGAAAAACTCCAAGAGATGTTTCATACCGGTGAGTCATGTAGTACATCTCTCCAAGAAAATGCCCCTAAAGACACCAAAAGAGAGAGAGAGAGGGAGAGAGAGATCAAATGACCAAAATATCTTACACTTCGACAATAGGATATATCATGTATGAGATGATATGTAATAGACCTAATGTTGCTTATACACCGAGTGTGACAAGCAGATATCAGTCCAATTCTAGAGAAGATCACTAGAAGATAGTGAAAAATATCCTAAAGTACTTAAGAATGACTAATGATGTATTTTTGGTATACGGTGAGTCTGATTTGAAAGTAGAAGGCTATACAGACTCATATTTTCAAACTGACCAAGATGAAAATAAATTCGTTTTAGGGTATGTGTTTACCTTAAATAGAGGCGCAGTGAGTTGGAAGAGTTCCAAGTAGCAAGCAGTTGTTGATTTAACGACAGATGTAGAGTATATATATCTACAAGTAAAGTTGCAAATAAAGTTGTTGGGATGAAGAAGTTCATCACAGAACTTGGAGTGGTTCTTAGCATTCAAAAACCAATGCCTTTATATTGTGACAATACTAGGGCTGTTGCACAAGGCAAAAACTCAGGTCTCATTAGAAATCCAAACATGTGTTTCAACGTTTTCATTTGATTAGAAAAATCATTAAAAGATAATATGTCACAATAGAGCAAGTAGATTCTCAAAACAACATTGTAGATATATTTAATAAAGCATTATCTCAACAGCAATTTAATTCTAACTTAGAGAAGATGGGTATTAGATACCAGGACGATTGAGTTTAATGCAAGTGGGAGATGAAAAGTAGTATACCCTCAAGCCAATCACATTAGATGTGATAACATTTACTTTATGATTTTATTCATTTATTAATAAAAGGATTTATTTCATTTAAAGGCAATTATTAATCGATGTTTAATTAGTATAATTAATTAATGTGATAAACCCATAGTTTTGGATTAATGCTTTTAGAATCATGATAATGATCATGCTAATGAGATTTAAATTAAAGATAGTTCAAAATTAAAATATTCCTAATCATAAAATCACTAATGTGTGGTTAGTAGATCTAGATAGATTAATACATACTATGATTACTATTATGAAGATAATGATTTATCTCATAATCATTTGTGTGAAGATACTAAAGTAAGTAAGTATGTGCTTATTGGATAATAAGTCCACTGAACGTGACTCGCTTAAAGGAACACTTAATGGAGTTTTACATGCCTGTCAATAGGAGTTCCATAATGATAGTAGTACAAGTGATCATTGAATTTGAGATCATCATAATACCTTGTGTGTTCTTAGTTATACTTTGTCATATTTCTTAAGACTTTTTAGGTATATCAAATGGTATGTTTGGGTATAATAAAGTGTACATGGAGGTAGGTGAATGATCAACAAATGATCTACTATTTTCAGTAAAGGGAAAAAATATCCAATGTAATTCAATAAATGACAACTCGATAAATGGAAATTACAAAGGAGTTTCTAGTTTACATTAATCAAAGTTATTCGTTTGAGAATTAAAATGCATATGATCAAATAAATAATAATTGATAAAAATTCTATGTTTTATGTTTGATTGAGACATTGTATGATAAAATGATTGAATTGTACGGTAATTATTTAATGAATATGTTCTTTATGATTAAACATTGATTTCATATTATCCGGATAACTATGATGTGCTGAGGGGTGTCACTCATGTTGTATAATAAATATATTTATTTATTTTGAATTAAAGTTATTCATAATAAATAATATTGGAATGGTTTTAATTTATTTATTCTATTACTGACATAATATTGAGCCTAAATGGTCATACCATAAAAGATAAATATTTATTTTAGAAGTAATTAGCTTAATAATAATGAATTAAGTATATTTAATTTATACCATTGTGGAATAAATTAAATAGCTTAATATTTATAATTATGTATTTTAGAAATACTAATTATAAATTAATAAGAGAAGTCTTATTATTATTATTATTATTATTATTATTATTATTATTATTATTATTATTATTATTATTATTATTATTATTATTATTATTATTATTTGTTGGGCGAAATCAGAACTATTATTTATTTATTTTTATTAGTCATGTTCCGATTCTGAAGATTGATTGAATCAAATCACATGCAAGCATACACGATCAACAAGTATTATAATGATAAGAAAGTTGTCGATTCCATGAGAAATTAGTTCTAACATTTTTTAAATACCAATTCTATCAAATCAATCTTAATTAAATGATTGATTAAAGCTTAGGAAGTGAAGTAGAAATTAACTAATTAACAATTAAACTAAATAAATATAAAGATAAATGAACATTAGATTACAACTTCCCCCAATATTTTATTTAAATTATTCACTCTCTCTTAATTACACTAATTATATGAAATTGTTAACTGAGAATTCTTTATAGTATTTATATGCATCATTCAATGACATATAAATAAATCCAGGTAAACCCGATCATAAAACAACAGATTTAACAGGAACATCCAAGTTAACCAACCCATTATATCTCTATGTGGATTAAATTAAAGAGAATTTAAATACAAATTTCCTTATTGATTACACGTAGTGTATAGTTATATCTCTATGCTACCCACACTTCACGATTCCCATCCAATGCAGAAATTAAAACACAGCACATGCTTTTACATCTAGGTATAAATGTATACTCCTCTCTCAATTTCATATAAGTTACCACACTAACAACTGATCAGGTAGTTAATCAATAACACACAAGATATGAGAATCAATCCCAATATAATCAACAATAACAAAGAAGATAGCAAATTAATTACAACTACATAATGGGTTATATTGCAAACTTAGATTCAATGTAAGAATATAGAAAATATACAATGCATTATCCATAAGAGTTCAACAATAATGAAATACAAAGATAAATAAGAGTTTAAAAAAGAAAACTTGTTGTCATCCAAGCCCTAATCTTCAAGCTCCATCCATTTATGGCTTTCATCAATGGTGTTCTTGATTGCTATTCATCTTCTTTATTTAGATTCCAAAAATTGGAGAAATTGGGTCTTTTGATTCTTGCCCAAATTGGATTTAGAAGCCCTAAGGCTGCCTCCCCCTCTCTCACTATCTCTTTTTTTAGCCTCCCATCGTTATATAAGTCAAAGGTCTCTAAAAATATATTCTGAGTAACTTCCACATAACAATTTATTGTTCCACTAACACCATCATTTGGGTCCAACAAAAGATAACTATAAAATTTAATTTTTCCCGTCGGGCGCCTATTGGCGTTGTAATGACCCTGAATTTTAGACCACATTGTAATTAGAATTTATAACTAATTACCAATTAAGTGAATTTTGTACTAGTTAATTGAACACCTACGTGATTGATGGAATATTATGTGTAATTATTATTAATTGTTATGCAAAGTAACAAGGAAGAATTAATAAACAAGCCAAATCATTGTATGTGCTAGGATTTGTAGTTAAACTAATTTGTGGTAGTCTAAATAATTTTATAAAAGGCAAGTTTAATTGGATTAATTAATGAACCTAAATGTGGCATTTAATACGTAGTCCAAATGTTTAAATTAACCTAGCCCAATTGAAATTAAATGTTGTAGTCCAATACTTGATTTATTCCTAGTCCTATAATATAGTAATGTTAGTCCAATTGAAGTGTTATTGGGAGCCCAAATGAGATTTAATTGTGTAGCCCAACCAATGGAAGAAATAAGCCCAAAGGAGTTAATTCTGAGTATCCAAATAGTGGCACAATCAATTCATGTGTTGGTGTGTATATATATATATATTACCAATTAAGCAATCAAAGAAAAATAAAAAATGTTAAAAAATAAGGGGGAGTGGTCGGTCAAATGGGGGAAACCCAAGGGAGAGTGCAATGCTGTGAGGACCCGAATTTTCGGGATTTTTTTAATAAAACTAAATAAGAATTTAATTAACAAAATTATCAAAGTTGTTTAAACTATTTATTATTTTATGTGATTTAAAGTATGTGATAGGATTTAATTGATAAATTAAATATGTACAGAAATGATGATAATTGGCATTGAATTAAAACAATTGAAAAGTAAATAAATTGTTTAAAAACAATTTATGGAGAATAAAGAAAAATTTCATGTGATGGTACGGTAAAATGGTACAATTTAATTAGTGTGGAAGTGCAGAAATTATTATTTAAATAATGTTAATATGAATTAGATATGTATATGTATATATATATATATATATATATATATATATACATCTGTATATATATAAGTGTGCATGTTTAATTGATAATTATAAATTCCATTAATTATTGAAATAAAGGGATTAATAATTAAATTAATCCAAAAATTTATGAAAAATTAATGAGGGAGTTAGTAAAATTGTAATTATTAAATTTAGATTTAATCAAGAATTATGGAGGAAGTTTAGAAATGAATTGAGAAGACAAATAATTATATAAATTATATAATAATAAATTATATAATTTATATAAGGAAATTAAAGTAAGGAATGAAGAAACTAATAATTATATAAATTATATAAAAATGATTATATAAGTTATATAAGGAGAATATATTAATTAAGAAAGGAAATAAAATTGTACAAATGGTACAATATATTATTATATGGTGTATATTTAAAGTAAGTTAATTAGTGAAGAAAATAAAGAAATAAATAAGAGAAATGTTTATTTTAAATTGTTAAATTGAGGATTATATATATTGAAATTGTTATGATTTTTATGGGGAATAATATTTTAGAAACGTGAACATGTTAGTGTAACATGTTGTCCAAGTAACGAAGAAAAAAAATTAATTTTTTTTTTTTAATATGGTATATGAATTATTTTATGAATTTTGGAGCTATAAATTACCTTATATAATTACATGCATGTCATTATGCGTGTACAAAATTTGTCACGTAAAATATCTAAAAATGGTGTAAATATTAATGATAAATCAATTTATGATTTTTAGTGAATTAAAATAAATATTTTATATATATGATATAAAATATTTATTACACGAAATAATTACGTAATGCATTAATTAGTAATTTTGCATGGTAATTATCCGAACAAAGTCGGTTGTGGCGTAGGATGGATAAGGCGGTGGAATTCTTTTACCTTCCAAATTGGTTAAATGGGTTGGTTATAAAAGGAATAAAGAATAGAAAAAAGAAGAAGAAAAAGAAAAAGCAAGCATGCAAAAATAAACCATCTGTTATTTTTCTTCCATCCGGCAATATCACCACCACCGAACCTCCACCGGAAACCACCATGGCCACCACAAGAGAGGAATTATTTGGTGCCAATAAGGAAAGAAATCAAGCTTTGGAAGGTTGTACGAGGAGCATTATAAAAAGGGTATTTATTATTTAATTTCACAATCCAGGCAAGTTCTTCAGTATTTTTATAGTAAATGTTTGTCTGTTATGATATGTAATTCTTGTTTCAAGTGCATATAAATTATGTGTTATGTGATCTGTGGATAATATGACAACGTTGTGTACTTTGTGCTATAATATGAATGTATGCGAGATATAATGCTTAAGTAGAAGCACAACACATGATGTATGACACACACAGAGCATGTTATGCTATGTGCTACGTGAAGCATGAAAGGTGTAAACTGTTGAACTTGCTGAGCCGTTGTGCTCATTACTTGCATAATATAAATTTTTGCAGGTAAATAAATAAATTTCAAGAATATCAGATTATGTAGAAAAGGATTACCACAGAAGGTTGTGAATGTTATGATTATATTTTTATTAGCATAATTCAACATGGATACAATTACTAAGTTTGTATTTATATTTTTAGGTACTTTACGTAACAGGATTCCGTCATCGGAATCATAATTACCGTAATAACCTTACGTGTCTCATTTATAGCACTTTATTTAACTCGTTTCTTGATGCACTTATCAAAATAGCTTCTCATTCTCTGGAAAAAATAATTCATTTCTTTGATCCCACTTACTCTTATTCAATCCACTTATTTCATACTCTCTATTGTACATCATTTATACTTTGCACATTCAACCTTCTTTTCTTAATTTATATTCATAAATCTTCTTCACATTCCATAAATCATTCCAGAATACTTCTATCATTCAATACTAAGTTTTAAATGCTAACCTTTATTGAATTCATCATAATCCTTATTTGGAATTATTCTAAAAATTCTGGGATATCACAAATGCTCCAAGCAATTCTTAAAAACACAACCCCACAAAATCCTCCCAAATGCAAGTTATGCTCCATGAAAAGTGGATTTTGTTTTTTTCTAGGTTTAGTGGCTAATCAACTATGTGTGAGTTGATTAGTGAAGCTAAATGCAATTACTGTAACACCCTTGAGTCTCCCCGTATTGCCTACAGGCGACCTCGTGTGTTAATGTACATTCTTTTTATAAAATTCACAACATTATATAATAAAATACTGCTAAAAACTCAAAAAATTTAAAAAAATTACAACATCTTTATTCAATTTGATCATTTGCCACATAATCGAAATCTTTACACTAATCTTACAAACTCAGATTATTTATAAATCATAACCTAGTGTATTACAATTATTCTGAGTATACAAAAATTCACACTTCAACAATAAGTTGCTATGACTATCTGCTGACTCCTCTTAACTAACCGACTTCACAATTATTAGAACTCGTTTTAATGTATAACTTCTTTTAACTACTATTACAAGGTTTTAATTCAAGAATAATACAAAATTGTAATTATTCCAACCTACTAGATCAAGAGATTTAAACAATTATAACAAGGTTTTATAACCCAAAATAACTTTAATCATTTCCTTTGTGTTTATCTGGTTCTTTAAATTCCTCGCACCTCGCTGAAAATGTTTGATTATAGCAAGAGTAAACACGATGACTCAGCAAGTCTAACAGTTATCACATAACACGTAGTTCATATTTAAATCATGCTTCATGCTTCGCATTTTATATAGGCATCATGCTTCTTATACTTTGCATTTATCCAATTACTTTATACTTACAATGCATCTCAATATTTCCAAGTTCTATAATTCATATTACACATTGAATTTCATAATATCAATTGTATATTAACTATTCATATCATATGACTATACAAATACATATTTAAAATCAATTCGCACATACAATAAGTGCACATGTAACAATTTATACATATAACAATAGGTCTGCAAGAACATCACACAATAATGAAAAACTTACCTGACATGCGTATTGACTTACGCTATTACTCTGCATCTGCGTCCATCATTGACGCTCACACAATTCACATTACCTTATTTGAAAGACCTAATTTTAAATAGATTTATCTTTCAATTAGTAAAACAGATAAGGATTCTGTAATGATTAAGAAATTCGCTATAATTTATTTATTTATTTATTTTATTGTGGAATAAAATTATGCTAACTTATTTTGTGTGATTATGTGGTGCATATATATAAATTTATATATTATATATATACAAGGGTTTAAATTAAGAATGTTACGTGATGATTGTAAATAATGTGTTACGTTAATTTGTACCTAATAAATTAAATTAATTAATTTAATTAGGGAACAAAGATTGTAACCACGTGATTTGACTTATCTAATTACATCGGTTATAATTCGAATATTGAACTTAATTGGATGTGTTATCATTTAATTAACTAATTAAATTGATCAATTGAGATTATGGGAGAAAGGTCCAATAATTATTTTATGAACCCAACTATTAAATTAATGTGTTTGGAGTGTCATTTTATTATATAAGCGCAAATGGACTTATTATTGGAACAAGCTTTAATTAATTAAACCCTAGCAACCCCAAGCCCAAACTTAATGTTGGAGCAACCCAAAACCTTGGACCAATTCAATAGCCCAATACATTTAGTATGTAGCATTAGTTATAATTGAGCCCAATCATTGACCCAAATGCTAAATGAATTCAACAGCCCAAGCACCTAACTTATTTGAAGCGTAAAAGCTATCAGTCATGCCACACATTTTGGGACAAAATCAAGTAGACAAATTCAGCAACAAGAAAGCACATGAATTGCCATCATTGCTGTATCTGCTGTGCATGGCATGTGGCCTGCCCAAGGTGCCATTTTCGGCAGCCAAGAAGAGCCATGGGCAGAGCATTTTGGTTGCTCTAGATTGTAGCAATGGAGTGTTGCATTAGGGCTAGTTTTTGAGACTTAGGTTGTAATGATTCAGCTGAAAAATGGAGGAGTATACTCCTATAGAATACCAGCCTTTGTCTTTCAAACCTTCACCAAAACTTCTAAGTGCAATATCTAAGAGAATTATTTTGAGAGAAAAAAGGAGAGCACACAAAAATTCAAAAGAGAGGAGAGAAGTCCAGCAGCTTGCTTTAAATTCATAAAGCACTTAAGGTTAAAAGTGACTATGCTCAAACTCCTAGTTATTTATGTTAATTTATGTTTATCTTTGTTATGCTTTTTGATTGTGGGAGGTTGTCTGTAAATTGGGGGTCATGAAGGGCCTGGTGAGATAAGGATGGTGCTATAACTGGAGTTTTGTTATGTGTTTATATGCATGAAATATGCTATAAATCATTAAATCTATGTTAGATGCTTGATAAAAGTTTTCAGTAAAATCTCCTTCTAAGATTTGTTATTCAAGAGTTGTTTTCAAAAACAAATGATTCCTAATATGTTGTAGGTGTTATGCTGAATCCATGAAATATATGCATGTTGAGGTACCAAACATGATTCATGTATAAGAATCATACGTATTCATATGTGTTTTAGGGGTTGAGGTATGCATGCTAGATATGTACATCATAATGTGAAATATATACTAAGTGATTGATTCACAATATGCATGAATAGAGAAGCATGTCATGTGTTCTCCCTGAGTCAAGAAGAATGGGTCAATAAAGCATGTTGTATTAAAAAGATTCAAGTTATGTGTTATAAAAAAAAAGTTTCAAAACTCAATAATGTCAAGCATGTTTTGTAATGGATATAAGTTAAGAAATGCATGCTAGAAGTCAAGAAATAAGGAATTTCATTAAGTATATAATGATTTAAGGTTTACTCGTATGCTTTAGAACATTAAAAGTCAGAAAAATTCTGAGTTTCTGGAATCTGGGCTTAGCGCACCTGCGCTCAGGGTGAATGCAGCTACGCCCAAGCCTTCTGTCGGATTTTTCAAATAGAGCGCACCTGCGCTTGGGTCCACCGCAACTGCGCTCGACTCTGCTGTTTTCAGGACATGTGATTTTTTATATTTTTTTTATATGGTTGTTGTGCATGCCTATATGTGATTTATTTGGCCTACATGATTGTTGTAACATGTAGATTGAACCTAAGATAAAAGGAAATGATATAATGAACCTAATTTAGGTGACTTTTGAAACAAAATGCTATGTCTTGAACTAAAATGCATGGACCTATGCCGTGAATGCCTAACCTATTTGATACGTGTTATATGTAAGCATGTATATGTAATGATGCTAGCATTGTAAACTAGTAAGCTAAGTTAAAAGATAAAAGTTATATACTATGTGGTTGGTAACTAAGTTAGTTATGTTTAATAGTGAGGTTATATGCTAAGTGTGATTCGAGCTAGTGCGTTAGAACTAACACGCGTCTAAGATAAATGATCAGATTGAAGTTTATGATCTAAACTAATTAGTAGGCCGACATTGTTAACTATGTAAGCAATAGACATAACAAAGTGTTAACGTTAAGCGTAAACGACAACCGAGACAAGTTTTCTTTACTTATGCACACTTTATTATTCTGTACAAATGTTTTGATTTCAAATATTTGTATGCCATGATTGCACTTACGTGCATTTCAAACGTCATTCGATTGTTGAATTGACGTTAAGTTTTAAAGTTCTCTATATTTGAACGGTTATAAGATATGAGTCTAAGTCATTGTTCGGCTAGATCAATAATGTCATCATAATTTAAATTCTATAATTCTTAATGTTAAACCAAACCATATTGTACTAGTGTGATATCTGTTAAAACTGAAATGAACAACCCTCGTAGTAGGGGTTTAAAACTATAATTTTGGATATAATTCCTATATGGCGTGGTTGTGTCGCTAGATATTTTATATTGTGCACAATGTATCCATATGATGGGCTTGTTAGAGTTTATGCCCTAGAGGCTAATTATTTGATGTAATTGCTTAACATTTTTGATATTATATTTGATTGAATAAATGGATTATTTTATTATGTTTTCATTTACTGCGTTATATAAATGTTAACATAATAAAAGCCCTTAGAATAATCATACGAATTATATAGCTTTAAGTATGTGACTTGAACATGAGATTATATAATTATAATTAGTATCATTGCTCTTAAATGTCCCTAGTCGAGTATCGTTGTTAATGGGACAACAATGATGCATTGAGACTAGTATGTGGATTGACTGATGGCCAAATCTCATTGGTCATAAATATATGAGATATTTGATTCAATGCATAGGTACATGTTAGAGAACAATGTACTGGACTGACCCACCATGAGAATTCTACATGGAGCATTATGCAAAGTGTCATAAGAAATTCTTATAGTGACAATAATGTAATGATCCTCCGACCTGAAGTCACTATATTATTACACGAGAATTTGTGTACTTTGATATCATCAATTGTCACCTTTAATAGGGTGGACAATAAAGGTGATTATTGGGTACATCATGAATCGTGTGAGAAATATGAGTGATCTAGATGGAATTTAACCCTCCTATATATTATGGGTGATATCCATATGCCTCTTGCTTGGGTAGGACTATGAAATGCATGGTCATGCTCAAATATTGATTTGTTTCATATAGTCTACTCATTGATCAAGAAAACTCAGATTAAATTATGAAGAGTATGACACATTCCATGTCTCGAGTTTAATCTAGGATATAAGGTTAAAAGGATTAAATTACATTGAAACATTGGTCACGAAAAGGTTGTATCGAATCACCGATCTTATTATTATTTGGGTAGCAGTGATGCATTACTAGATGCCGCTCACTGTTTATAATTTTATAATATGATTTTAAAATTATTGCCAACGTAAAAATAACCTATAGGGTTACACACTTAGAATGTAATTAAAAGGAAATTAATTTAAATTGTAAGTATTTTAAATATGCCAATATGATTGATAGTATTTAAAAATTACGAATTTAAATTAATAGGATAATTTGTATATATGTATATTAATTAAGTAAGACTTAATTAAAATATAATATATATAAATTCGGATTTTATTTTTCTATTTATTTTAGGTTTTAGTTAATTCCTATTAACTACTATATGTATGATATATCAGTAGTCTAAAAGTCACGTAAGGAAAAACTAAAACCCTAGCCGCTTTCAGAAAGAGGCTAGAGAGAAAAATAGGTTAGAAATCATGATCTTGGTGGCTAGTACCGCAGATCCCTTTTGCTGCAGATCGTGTGACGGTTCGCGGAGCGTTCGTGTGGATACTGTAGAGACGCAGTCGCTGGATTGCGTTGAAGATTCGAAGCCGTTTCAGAATTCTATCGTCTCCTGTCCATCTCGAATAATCGGTAAATAATCTAAACTTCTGAATTAATATGGTTTTGCATGGATCCTGACTTAGGGTTTCGAAAATTTTTAAAATTCCGTTGTTTTCTCTGTGTCGAAACCCTAACACTGATCCCCCAGAGTACACATCTTTTGTTATTATCAATTACTATATAGATTGTTAATAGTCTTAACGATATTGGTCTTATGACTATTGGTTATTGTCATCCTTCACATAATGTCAATAATCTTAACGAAGTTCAAAGTCACTTGACCATCAGCATGCTAATTCTTAAATCTTAAAGTAAATGCCTATGCATCTTTTATCCTCAATTGAGGTTCAATTGTCAAGATCATCAGAGACGATATCGTTATTCCTGATTAATATGCTATAAACCATTGTATATACTTGCTGAGCCATTTGTTGCTCACACTTGCTTAAAACTAAAACTTTCAACTAAGCCCGAGTTCTTGAAGGGTTCCAAGAAGGACAAGGGAAAGCCAAGGAGTAGCAGTTTTATTATTCCGTTTAAACTTAAATTATATTGTTAAGACTTTTTATTATGATGTCACGTTTTGTAATAAAGGCTAGTTAACATGAGATATTATATTTTTTTGAAATGAATAATGTATTTAACATTGTATTTTTTATTGAATGTGTAGATAGTTTTGTGTTGGATGTTGTACCGTGAGCACCGGACCCGGGGTTTAGAGAACCCAGATTTTGGGGGCGTCACAGATTCTTATATCATTCATCATTCTCAAATGAATTGACACTTGAGCATATAATTCCCTAGTTACAAACATATAAATTATAAGACAATATTATCACCATTGGATAATATTTAGTTACCAACCTGTATTATTATTATCTACCTAATAATACCTCAACCATTTACTAATGTTATTAAGTATTTACTAACATTTTAATTGGTTATTAATATTATTAATCATTTAATAATATTTAAACCCTTGCAATTATCATAAATCTTTAATAAAAATTTAATCCTTTAGTAATATTTAAAGACTTAAACAATTAAATGAAAATTGTTTAATCACTTTATCATTTTCTTATTTCATTCACTTTATTTATTTAATTAATATTAAATAAACAATTAATTTAATTAACTTTACTTGTTATTTATCATTACATAAACAATTACCTTATTAACCTTATTTCCCTTTAATTATTATTTAATATCATTTGAATAATAATTAATTAACTAATTATCCTCATTTATTATATAATATTATTTAAATAATAAATAATTATTTTATTAACTTTATCTCCTTTTAATTATTACTTAATATCGCTTGAATAATAATTAATTAAAAATAATAATTAAATAATAAATAATTATTTTATTAACTTCATATCCTCCTTTATTTATTATTTAGTAATAAATAATTAGTTATTATCTTTATTTACTTCAATTATTATTTAATAACAATTAATCATAATAATTGCCTTTATTTACTTTATTTATTATTTATAATATAAATAATAAATAATTATTAAAATTAGGTCCTAAATTAATAATATAAAATTTTAAGCATTTTGACCCAATTTGACTCAAACTGCTCTGAACCAACCCATTTAAAGCGACCCGACCCAAATAAAAAAATCATTTTAAAAAAAAAAATTAACTAGGGCCTCGACCCTAGTTTTTAGTACAAAACTAGGCCCCCAACCCTAGTGTTGTAGAAACATTTTCTAGGGTTTCGACTGTCTGACTCTCGCTTACTCCGATAGTCATAACTTTTTCATTTTTTTAACTTTTTTAAGTGATTCAAGCGCTCAAGCATCCGTAATTTCTTCCTCTACAATCTCTCTTTAGATCAAACCTTTAAATTGCAAACGGAACTAGACTCAAAACTTCTCATAACACATAATGCAAACTAATTTCATAGTTTTGCTTGCTCAAAAGTTTATAAGTTATTCATTTCTTATAGGATTGAGCTCAAATTCGAACCATGACTTTGTGGATTCATAAATTTACCAGAACCAAAGTGTTTTCATATCAAAATCCATTTTTCATACTCCACAACCATGACCAAAAATCCTTAAGGTTTAGTTTAAAAACATACTTAACCATAAAAATCATTATAAACTCATTCTAACACATTTATCGACAATTCAAGTTAGGGTATTTTTATAACCTTTAGAGCTATATATCAAGTCATAGAACTCATAAAAATAGCAACCACAACTCATCTCACAACTCAACAAACCTTATAACCAATTAAGGTTTTTACCGGAAGTGACCATATACATTTTTCTTACACTTATTCACATAACCAACATATCAAAACATATGTTGAGCATTTCTAACTATAGATCTATATAAATATTATAAATCTAACATTATAGAGTATAAAAATAGATTTTGAACCATTACAAATACATTTTGACTATATGGTAAGCATATTGACCATATTAAATATCTTTTGACCATGGAAAATACATCGAGTATATCTACACACACACACACACACACACACACACACACACACACACACACACACACACACACACACACACACACACACATATATATATATATATCCACCTAGATTCTCTCTTGATCTCCTTGGTTCCACCATGAACCATCATAAAAATAAATAAAACTCACACAACAATGATTACACTAGCATAGATTAAATAAGTTAGGGTTTGAACTATTTTAAACCTTTTGTGAGCTTTCTTCCTTGCTAAATAGAAATGAAACCAATCTTGGATAATCCATCTTGATGTCTAGATGTTCTTCTTCTTCCTCCTTTGATCTAGGGTTTCTCCTTTCTTACTTTCTATCTTTCGATCTTTCTTTTGCATTGCTTTCTCGCTTTTCTCTAGGACTTTGGAAATAAAGTGAATGGAATATAGAGAGTGTAAGTATGTTAAAGGGTTATCTAGCAAAAATGTATACATATAGAAGTTATAAGTATACAACATCACCATCTCTCACTTTTTTCCACACAAGCTATTCCTGCACTTAGCCACCTATTATGTCACTTCTCTTTTGCTTTTACCCATGTTCATTTGGCTTCTAAGAGAAGCTACAAAGCTCTCCCCAATGCTCCTTGGTGCTACTGAATTTGGGGCCCCACGTGGCCCCAAATTGTTCTTATTTTCCCTTCCTTTTATTATTTAAATGTAGATATATACATATATTCCAATATACATATATATCTTTCACCATTGGGCTAGGGTTTGGGCTTAATTTACTAAATCCAAAGGGCTTGGAAATTAAATCCCACATTTGGGTTTCTTTACATTTCCATTAAGCTTGATACATCATCTCATTGAGCTAGTCAATTAAATCAATTTTTGAACCTTATAAATATCCGGGATATTAAAATTGTCATTATTCTATAAATATAGTTCATCATCAAAGCTTTCAAAAGTTAGTCATTTTGCAAGTATCACCAAATAGAGAGAGAGTGAGAGAGAGAGAGAGAGCTTCCTTGAAAGCATTGTGAGAGATAAACTTCGTGAGCTTGTGTGTTAGCCATTTTTTGGTAGATCAAAAGTGAGGGTGTATGCCATCTAGCTTTGTATCATACTTTGGGAGAAGGAGAAAGAGAGCATCCAAGACAATAAGGTTTAAAAGTGTTATTTACCTTAGTTTTTTGTTTTCTTTTGTATATATGTTCATTTTATGGAAGAAAACCTAATTTCTTTAAACTAAATGGCTATGTATCCATATATTGTTGTAGATCTATGAGTTATGTGCCTATTTGAGGTATTATGTATCCATATATTCAAGAATGTATGTGAAAATGTTGATAACCATGTTTACTGGTAGAAAAGCCTAACTAGTTGTATGATTTGTTGATTTGTTTTTTGAGCGATGAAAGTTTTTTATGTGATTTTCTTGACTTAAAAGCTAGATTTATGAGTTTCGAACATAACCCAACTTGAATCATTGGAAAAGATGGTGAAATGAACAAGTTATGGTCTTTTATTAAAACATGTCATTTTGAAACCCTAATTGCATGATCTTGAATTTTGTTGTAAAAAAAATGCTTTTAGAAAATATATTCTTGAAGAATACTAAGTTTTAAACCTAACAAATCAGGTTTAGGAGTATTTGATCATATATTGAATATTTTAGGAAGGATTGAACCAAAGTAATCAAAGTTAGGAAAAATCAAAATTTAAAAACTGAAAATTTGTACTACTATCGCAGGGCTGGGTTTCACCGCCGCAACGGTGAAAGGTTCTGTTCGGGACCGCCGCGGCGCTAGTGTCCATCGCTGTAGTGGTGGTCCAGATATTTTAAAAAATAAAATTATTTAATCGGATCGGGTCGGGACACGTAAATCAGGTCGATTTGGGTCCAATTTGAATAGATTATTTCAAAATTTATATTACTATTTTTAAACACAATATAAATAATTTAAAAATTATTAAATGAATAAAATATTATTAAATGATTAATAACATTAAAAAGTAAATAAAATATTGTTAAATAATTTATAATACTAAAAAATGAATAAACTATTATTAATTGATAATATTATCCAAAGGTGATAATATTATTAAGTGCTTATATTATCAGGAGATAATTATTTGTGTGTTTAAATATTATCAAATGATGATAATATTGGGTATGTGTTAAGTGTTTAATTTTAATTATGTTATTAAGCTTACTTAATTTAGAGTGAGATGTACTAAGGTTATAATTATGAACCTATATATGTTTCTAATTGAAAGATCAAACTTATTAATGTTAGGTCGTTCCAAATGAAGAAATTTTAATTGCTTAGCAATAATCAGCAGTACAGGCAAGTTTCTTATACCAAGACTTGTATTTATTTTACAAGATCTCTAAGTGTTTTAATTACTGAAAATTAACCTACATCGATATTATTGTTATTATTCGCACATGTGTGCAATTGAAGACTGTTTCATTTTTGAACTATGAAACATTTAAGTTATGTTATTCCTGAACTGTTTAATAAATAGTCTCTATGTTAATTGTTCAGCTAGACTTTGCATGTATAAGTTCAATCATTTGAATATTGTTAAAGTTTATCCTAACCAATATTTGGTGCGGATTCTTATAATAAGATTGAGAACGAATAATTCTAATAAGGGGAATATTATCGAAAAACCGACCATTGCGCAAGACGTCTGAATGTTATGCATATACATAGGGCACAAGAGGTTGATCCCCTCGAATACCAAAACAATAAAAGGGTCAGATGAATGTCTCATTTACCTTAGTATTAGTTCATAGTCCTTAGTGACCACTCAACAGTAAATACTCTATCATTTCTTTTAATTGAAACTTGATTCTTGCTTAATCACAATTATATATATTGTTGAAACATCAGAAAATATTCTTATTCAATTATGATATATCATTCTTGTATTCATTGTTTCCTTAAACTTGCTGAGCAAACTAGTTGCTCGCTTTTGCTATATATCATGATATTTTTCAGATAAATTCGAAAACTCTAAGAAGAACAAAGGCAAAGAAAAAGTCCAAGAGTAAATTAATATGCATGGTAGTTATTTTAGTAATTTTGTAATCTACTTATGTAAACCCTTTCGATCAATTAAGGTGTATGTTTTATATTAAGTTAAGGTTGTTAGATCTTGGGATTTGTAGAACCTTATTGTAAGGCACAATTTATGTTTATATATTCCGCTTTAGTTTATAGAATGTGTTTGGAGATGATGGATTATGAGTACCAACCCCGAGGTTATGGAACCTGAATTTGGGAGCGTCACAGGCGCGTTATGTTGCTGTCCACCGGCGCTTAGTGGGTGTCTAATGCTAGAATAGTGATTGCATCAGCCTCCTTCAGTGTTTTGGGCATAACTCACTCGTCTGAATTTGATTGAGGTAATTCAAGATGTTCCAGAAGCTAAAAAGTAGATTTACAGCTTTAATGTTTCGAGTTTTAACTTTTAAGAATTGATGAATGGATTAAGGTTGAAAGTTGGTCTCAAGTGATTGCTAAGTAAATGATAAGCCGAAAATACAAATCGGGCAACTCCAAGCTTTGATCTACTAAGCCCTTATTCCAATTTCTATAAAGTAACATAAAAATATATAAAAGTAACATAAAAACAAATCCTATAAAGCAAAAATAAAAACTAAATCAAATGCTTAAGAACGCACAAATTATCAAGTCTAAAAATAGTTAATACATAGGTATAAATACCACTCATCATCATTATTATTATTATTATTATTATTATTATTATTATTATTATTATTATTATTGTTGTTGTTGTTGTTATTGTTGTTATTATTATTATTATAGTTCCTAAATGATTTAGGAATTATTATTATTTTATTATAATTATTAATAATTAAGTTCTTAAATGGTTTAAGAATTATTATAATAATAATAATTAATTTAGTTCCTAATTAGATTGAAAATTAAATTAAAATCATAATATTAAAGAGTTTAATCATGGAAATTAAACGGTAGACGAGTACTATTTTAACCATTAGATTTCAGCATAGACAACTGAGATCTGTTATAAGGTTAGATTATTTTTTATAACGTTGTCAATATATCCGTCTCCTATATTATATTATATTATATATGGAGAATGATCCATAGAAAATACTAGCTATATCTACTATTCCAGCAAACGTATCTGGTGCTGTTTAAATAATGATCCGAGGGAGGAGATATATCTCCAGCCGCTAACTAAGTTAGCGAGCAAGAGAAAATAAATAAATACAAGTCGCTAACTAAGTTAATGGGTGGAAGAAATTTATTATTATTTTTTTATACAAGCCGCTAACATAGTTAACGGGTGGGGTCTAAAAAATAAAAAATAAAATTATGTACTACCTGTTAATATAGTTAACGGTGTGGAGAATGAAGAGTTATCATTATTATTATTATTTTTGAGAAAGAACCAACTTGTAATAAAATAAAAAAATAAAAAAAGACATTCTTCCAACCCACTAACATAGTTAACGGGTGGAGAGTGATTTTTTTTTTGAATGTACCAACTTGCATTAAAAATAAAAATAAAAAAAAAACAAAACAAAACAAAACTTCCAATCTGTTAACTATGTTAGCAGGCCGGAAGAATTTTTTAATTTTTTTATGCAAGTTGGCACTTTAAACAAAATATATACTCACTCTTCACCCGTTAACTTTGTTAGCGGGTTGGAAGAATAATTTTTATTTTTATTTTTATGCAAGTTTGTACTTTAAAAAAAAAATCACTCTCCATCCATTAACTATGTTAGCGGGTTGAAAGATTTTTTTTTTTTTATGCTAATCGATACTTTACAAAAAAAAAATCACTCTCCACCTGTTAACTATGTTAACGGGTTGGAAGTACCAACTTGCATAAAATAAAATAAAAAAAATCGTCCAACCCCCTAAGATAGTTAACTGGTGGAGAGTGAATTTTTTATTTTTTTTAAAGTATCAACTTGCATAAAAAAAAAAAAATTCCAACCCGCTAACATAGTTAACGGATGGAAAGTGGTTCTTTTTTTTTTTTTTTTGTATTTTGAAAGTAACAAACTTGCATAAAAAAAAAATTATTCTTCCAAGCCGCTAACATAGGTAACGGGTGGAGAGTGAATACATTTTTTTTAAAGTACCAACTTGCAAAAAAAATAAAATTCTTCCAATCCGTTAACTATGTTAGCGGGTTGGAAGAATTTTTATTTATTTATGCAAGTTGGTACTTTCAAAAAAAAAAATCACTCTCCACCCGTTAACTATGTTAGTGGTTTGGAAGATTTTTTTTTTCTTATTGCAAGTTGGTATTTTCTTAAACAAAATAATAATAATAATAATAATAATAATAATAATAATAATAATAATAATTCTTCATTCTCCAATCCGTTAACTATGTTAGCGGATAGTACATAATTTTTATTTTATTTTCAGACCCCACCCATTCACTATATTAGCAGCTTGTAGGAAAAAAAAATATTTTGTCCATCCGTTAACTTAGTTAGCGACTTGTATTTATTTATTATTTTTTTTTCTTATCCGTTAACTTAGTTAACGGTTAGAGATATATTTTTTCTCTCGGATTATTATTTAAACGGTACCAAATGTGTTTACTGGAATAGTAAATTTAGCTAGTATTTATTATAGATCATTCTCTTATATATATATATTGTTAGTTCCCGTGGACACAATAGAGATCTAGAAGGGGGGGGTTGAATAGATCATTTAAAAACTTTTTACTTTTGTAACGAAAGCATATTAGTTATAAATGATAGAATCAATTCAAGCACAGCGGATTTTACTTTTAATAAACCCCTTAAAGAAATATGAGCCATTTTAATTTAGTGCGTTAATCTAGTATGGGTGAAAGCAGATATTGTGCAGAATATAAAAGACATAAAGTAAATGACACAAGAGATTTATAGTGGTTCGGAGACTGTATAACTCCTACTCCACTCTTCTACTTGACAGTAAGAAATCCATTAAGATTTAGTCCTCTGGACTAGGACACTCTTGCCCTCATCAAAGCTAGTAGCTTTGGTTCCTTTAGTCACATTAAGACTAGGACACTCTTGCCCTCATCAAAGCTAGCAGCTTTGGACTGTAGACTAAGTCCAGCAGACTTAGAATCTCTTGTACCATTCGGTACTCAACAAGTCCAGCAGACTTGATTTCTTTTTAGCCACTCGGGCAATGATCCTTTGACCCTCTTTTGTGTGTTGGATGCTTATTGTGTTGTGCTGCTAAGATGAACTTTGATCTTCTTTATCTTCTGGTACTTAGCAGCTACTTATGATCCATCATTGAATGCTGCTGATGTTTGTCGTTGATATTCTCCTTCTTTCTGATATTCAGCAACTACTCAAGATCACCAAATGTGCTGCTAGGCTTTTGTACTTCAGCTCCTTTGGTACTTGATAGCTCCTCGAGATGAACTCCTGAGATGACTGTGATGCTTCTTCTTTTTGGTACTCAGTTGTTCCTTCTTATCATAGACAGTTTATTGCTTCTCGAGATGGGCTTCTGAGATGACTGTGATGCTCCTTCCTTTTAGTACTCAGTTGCTACCATGTATGTATCAAGTTGGCGTTTAAGCTTCTCTCTTCCATGTGCCTAGTAGCTCTGAACACTTCTCTTGTAATAGAGTTATACATCTTTATGTCTCTCTCAATTCAGTGTTAGTGTTCTGATGGATCGTAGAGTTCTTTAGCATAACCATTCTCTGTTTCACTCTACGATCGGTTGTTGTCTTCTATCATTTCTTTTGTATATTTTTCAACTGCAACAACCTCTTTTTCTGTTTCTCATATTAGGCCTTTATATCTCTGAGCAAATCTTACCGTTGAAAGAAATCCCGTTAGTTTCATTTGGCCTTGTGCAGATCCTCAATATCTTCAATGTTGACTTTCTTGCTGCTTGTGTCAGTGCTTTTCCCTTTGCTGACATGTTCTGATATATTAACCTGTAGCTCAGCTTTTTCTGATTTTGTAGCCGTTGCTCTCTTCCTTTTACAAATCTTCCCGTTTGAAGTATTCAATTTTAGACTTCTTTATGAATACTTTAATAATTAAATCAGAGTGTTAGTGCTCTGCAGGCTCTGACTTGTTGATTTATCTTCTTTACCACTGTAGAGATGTCAGTCTCGTGTTCTTCCCAGTCTTTGGAGTGAACAGGTCTTTTTAGAGAATATGATCGTTGGGACATGGTCTTCTGATTTCTTGAGCCTGAAACATGATACTAAAAGTCTTTGTTCTGACACCCAGTACGCATTAGTCAGTATTCTGATATTACTGACTTATTCAACAGCAGATGCCTTTGGTGTGGATGTTTCTGAAGTAATCAACAGCCCATATAGATACAACTGACTTAAGTGCTTAGATGTCTTCAATCGATGCTGGCACTTAAGTACTCAACGATTAATCCGGTTGAAACTACTTACTTCTGATCGTTGAGTCATCTGCAGATCTTGCTATGTAGCTCTACGATCTTTGTCTGACTTTACTACTTCTACGATCTGAACCGAGCTTTGCTGTCCTGACGATATGCTACTCATGCTTCGTGATCTTCATTTTGCTTTATGTATATAGAGCATTAGTAGGATCTGGTTTAAACTCTGTCAGGTGCTTTCATATCGTAGAGGACTGCTCTACGTACTTCAGTTTTGCTCGAACTGCTTGGTTCACAAGTCATAGAGGACTGTTCTACGAACTTCAGGTGCATTCCCTGTTGTAAGATCAAAGGATGTTTATAACATGTAGCGTTAGAATATCTTCACCTTGATTCAACGATTGTGTGAACATTGAATTTCTGAGCTTGCTTTTTCACTCTACGACTCAGCTTTGCTACTTTACAATCTTTACTTATGGTTTAAGTCATAGTGTCATCGTAGAGTTATGATTTGAACTGCTCTACGATCTTAGTTAAGTCTTGATGCTAGATGTACGAGATCTTCGTTCAGTTTGATTGTTAGCTCAAGGACAGCCTTCTGAATAATCCTTACGAGGATTGCTGTCAAGACTCTGAATACTTGTGTAGAGATTGCTCTTTGATACTGCTTGGTTCGTAGACAAGATTTTGAGAATCGTAGAGTGACTGTTTATATGAACTCTACGATCCCGAGAGTTAGCTCTACGATGCTGAGATAACTCTACGATCTGCCGAGAAGACTCTTTAATTTCCTGAGCCTTGTTCTGCGTTAATATGCAGACTCTACGATCTTCCTGGAAGACTCTACGATTTTCCTTTGAGTGATTTCATAAGACTTCTATCTGAATGACTCTTCACTTCTCAATCAGTCTTTGCTGATGGAGTTGGTGCTTGGATCTTCTGTTTGCTTGCCTGTCATTCAGGGTCTTCATACTGATGATCTTTAAGCAAACACTCTATGATTCTGCTTTGTAAACGTGAGTGTATGACTGGCTATGCTGATGGCTTGCAGACCCTACGATCGAGTGTAGTCAACGATTCTTGTTTTAACTCTCTTGCCAGACTGCTGTTCTTTTGATCAATCAGGCCTATCTATTACATTTTAAGATCAGACTAACAAGTTTGATCTTTCTAACTATAGTCCTTGTACATAGTGATCTTTTGAAGGACTGTACAATGCTATTAACTCATATGAGATCAACTTAACAGATTTGACCTTGTCAATCTAAGTCCTTAGAACATAATGTCTATTAACTATTAAGGACTTTACATCTTTCATCAATGCAGACATATTTGCATATTAATTCATTTATCTTTTAAAACACATCATCAAATCTTATAATTGAGAAATATCATTCACATGCATATTCCAAACAATCTCCCCCTATTTGATGATGACAAAACAACAATACTAGATGCTTATGCAATTGATGAATGAATCTTACTATACAGTGAGCTACTGTATTACTAGAGCAGAAAATATGAATGTCATTGATTGAATACTTAAATACAGATTACACAACATCTAAAACACTGGATCCAGATCATACTATTTCAGTTTGAGATGTACCTTCCTTTGTATTTGTATGTCTTCTGAATGATCTATATGTTGTTGCTGCTTATCTGTTAGTTCTGCTCCCCCTCAGCTGATGACTTCATGTCTCCCCCTCAGCTGATGACTTCATGTCTTCGTCTGGCTCCCCCTCAGTTCTTGCCTTCAAGGCTTCCTTTGCCTGTTTTCTTTTCTGCTTCTTCTTGCTCTTCTCCTTTAGCTTCATTCGTTTCATCCTGATCCTCTTTCTCTATTTCTCCCCCTTTTTGTCATCAATAGTCTGAGAGAGCTGCTGGAAATTTACCATGAGCTGCTCGACCAGGTAGGATGTGTTTCCAATTTCAATCTTTAGATCCTGCTGAGTGAGCTCAATGGTCTGAGACAGAGATTGATTTAAATTCTCTATCTTTTCCGAAAGAGATGCAATAGATTCTTCATTGTTCTTCCGAAGTTTCAGAATTTCTTTCTGCTGATTTTCTGATGACTTCTGATTTATCTGATCTTGTTGAGGAAACTTGAAAGATATGTTTGAAAAAGATGCTTGCACTTCTTTGTAGAATTCTTCTGCTCCAGATATAGCCTCTGCTGTGGTAGAATTCTTGAAGATGTTCTCAAGAGCGGTGATTGTATCAAAGAAATCATTGTTTGATAATGAAGGAATATCAGAGGGTGATTTGCTGGGAATATTTGGCTGAGACTGGTTTGTTGCAGTCGTAGAGTCAGGATGCTTTACGGCCCTTGACTCTACGAGTCTATTTTTCTTCTGACTTTCATCTTGATTGATCAACAGTGAATAAGGAATGAATATACTTTCTGCATGACGGTAGGTTTTGAAGTGTTGGACATTTTTGATCAGCAGAGTTGGAAATGATTGAACTCTTGGGAAGTTCTGAGAAACCAACTTTAGATTAGGAAAGTAAGTATAACACCAACTGATGAAGCTCGTATCTCTGAAACAGATAGCTTTTAACCAGGGCATCCAAGGGTAGAACCTTCTTAACTCCTGACCCTTATGATCATATAAAACTGTGGTTCGATCGAGCTCGATGTCTTCAAACTTGCTCAGTAAATCTTCCATGGTTATTGAAGCTACTCTGATTTGACCATTGCCGTGATCAATCCATTTGTTTGGCAACATGGCTCCTGGCTTTTCAACTGCTTCCAATATAATCCTTCTTCGAATACTTGATGGTGAGGCTGCTGGAACATGATGATTAAGACTTTCAGAGCTCGAGTCTTCTTGATCTTTATCTCCGAATGTTGTTTCCTTTCCTTTCCCTTTGTCAGAGTCTTTAGCTTTAGAAATTGATTCCTTTGAAGCTTTGACAGGTTCAGCAGTTGTTTCTTCTAACTGTTCTTTATTTCTCAATGTTCCACCAACATCGTCTTCTCTTACTTCATCAACTGTTTCTGCAGTAAACATTTCTTCACTTCCAGATTTTGACTCACTTGGAGTCACATTTTCTTCAACAGGTACCTCCTTACTTTCATCACTGAGATCAATGAAGTTAGGTGAACCATCTCCTGCCTTTTTATTCCCCAGAGATTTCATCATTTGTTGAAGACGAGCACTTTGTCTTTTTGTTGACTTGATCTTCTCAGCTTTCAACTTCTTGAGAGATGATTTTGGTGAGATGAATCCAAATGATAGACACTCATCAGATGAATCATCTTTACTTGAACATGCTTTCCTTTTTCCTTTGCTTTCCTTCGAATCTTTCTTGCTGCTGCTAGTCATCCTTAACCTCTTATTTTCCATGGGATTCTTCTTCCAGTTGTCAAACAGTTTAGGAGACATAACTTTGTGGACATTCAAAGCCTCCCCCTCATCATCCCTAATCTTATCTTACAACTTCCGCTTCAGGATGATACTTAAGAATCTTCCATAGAATACTTTTGAGATTGGCTTTCCATTAGTCTTTATTTTCTCAACCTCCTTGACTAACAAGTCAAATAGTATGGCACCAAAGTTTATGTTCTTCCTCATGACAATAGCAGACATGATTCTTAGTTGAGGATCACTTACAGTGTCATGAGCGGTGTCTTTGCATAAGATACATTTGCCTACTATCTCTGCCAGGAACTCGAACTCTTCTGGAAACTCCTTTTTCTTCATACCCTTTAGTTGAGTTTTCTTTACATAACCCATCCTCCTCATTCCTTCAACTGTATCTATGTCTTCAAGTGATGATAGATCTCCAACAGTAATTCCCAGACACTTGTTGATTTCGGTATCATCTATTTTGAGTCTTTCTCCTCTAACTCTTGAAACTAACTCATCATTGTTTACAACTGCGTTCCGATAGAACTCTTTTACCAGAACAGAGTAGACCTTGGTGTTTACCCCCAAATAGTCTGAGAAACCAGCTTCCTGCACTATTGTAAGAATATCCTTGAATTTCTTTTCAGAGGACTCAAACTTATCAAAGCCGAGTTGGATGCCAGAAACAACTTGACAGTTTTCCATATCAATGGTTTTGTAAAAAGAGTGTTTGGTCAAATGACGATTTCAGAGAATGACAAGGGTGTGATCGAGATGTATAGATATCAGGGGTCTTTTGTGTTTAGGGTTTGAAGATTTTCTGGGTTTCAACAATGGTTTTGGTACAGGATGAGTTTGCACGGTTTTGAGAAATGGATACTGATAACTGATGGGAAAGGACAATCGTCAGTTTAAAAATTTTGGCTTATGTCAGTTCCCTCGTAAGTTTTGTAGAAGACACGTGTAGGATATTCATTTGCAGGACGTGACCTTCACTTTTGCATTTATTGTAACTGATGCATAACTGACTCACTTGAGTTTGGAGAGCGTGAACATTACTTCCCTGTTTGACAGACACCTTGGTCAGTTCGTAGAGTGACTTGCTCTTCACTCTACGATTATCCTTAGAAAAGACTTTTGGTCATCAATGCAGAATGCTTGAGATTTCTTTGCACAGTTTTCTTCTTTTGTACAAACAGCAGGTGGATCATTCCTTGACGAATAACGACTTTGGTTGGAGAAAATTTCTTTTTCCCTTTACACCTGGAGCTCAGAAGGAATACAGGTGATGTAAAACGCTCAGTCTTTTGGCAGAGTTCAGGAAGCTCAGAGAGGGCATGCCTCTTAGTTTGAAACTTAGGACTTGGTTTGTCTCTGAGGCGCTTTATCTGAGAAAAGACTGCTTTGATATGAAAGAGGGAATGTTAATCACTATATGACATGAACTGTGAGCTGGTAAGAGGATGTGAAAGGTTCAATGAAAGGATGATTTATGTGGAGTGTGATTGTAGACACATTATATTCTACGATCTAGTCGTTGATCATAGTGACTCTATGACTTGGAGTAATTATGGCTGAACAGGTTATCAAACATAGAGTTTAGAGACTCTTCGATTTGGAGATGAAGATTTAATAGGTTCTGATAACTTCTTCACTTTTTGTTGAACTTAGCTAACTAACGCTCCCCCACGGTCAACTTCCATCTCTGAGATAACTTGTCTTTCAGTGACTCTTTATCTTAGGTTCGTGGAATACTTTCCTTAGTACTGTTTATTCTACGATTCTTTGACTGGTGCTGTGATCGTAGAGTTGGTCTGACATTGTTAGACTTTGCCCTGTGCATTGCTAAGCTTGACAGAATGTTGCTTCTCCATACTTGATACTGCCTCCTTATGATTTGATTCTCCATCAATGGATTTATAAAGAGTTTTCCTCAGATATGGCTTTGCTAAAATCCCTTTTTCTGACACTATGATCGTAGGCTTTGTATTCTCAGCTTTCGGTGATAATAGAGTTGACTCGCACTTTGATGAGACCCTTGTCCTTGAATTTCTCTTTAATCTAGTTCCTATTTGAGTGGTCTTTGGATCAGTCAAGACACCTGCAGGTTAAATTTTCTAATTTGGTACCCACACTTATTTGGGTCCTGAGAGGTTAGTAATTTTAAGTATCTAACATTGTCATATTTTGAAATCTCAATGTGCATAGTAGTGAATGAATGATGCCAGTTATTTTATGCTAAATGAGTATGTGTGTGAGAGGTTTAAGATTGATAAATCACTTTTCATGAAGTACTGAATTTTTGAACTTTAGTGGAGTGATGATCAGTTCTATGTGTTGTGCTTCAATGGCTCGTAGAGTTGATCAGTCTCTACGATCCTTCAGAGTGCAACAATAGATATGATCATACTCTACGATTTATCAAGAACTCAGATTAAAACCAAATCGAAAGTAACTCTAAAGAAAGTGAAGGTAGGATAAATACCAATCAAGGCTACCTCTTTGGATTTTGAGAGAAACAGAGTTAATGTAAGGAAGTGAGTATAGCTAAAAATAAATTTTCAAGTTTTCCTCAATTTAGAAGGTTAAATTCAATCTTAACACTCATTTTTCTTTATCTATTGAAAACGCTCTTACATGAGTACAAGTAATATTTAATAAAAGATATGACATGGTTTAACGAGAGTATTTTAGAAGGATAATGATTCTTTTACAAGATTCTGAGAAATGAGGATAAAAAAAAATAACTTGTCATGCAATACAATAATTGATAACTTCAGTACTTGGAGGAGATAGGATAAAATACCTCACTGTTGTCAATTACTTGACAACCAGTGGATCTGATTTTGATGAAGCATAACTGTTATTACAATGATTTGCAGTCCTTCCGGTTTTCATTTGTGACACTATAGATTTCTTCATATAGCTCAGGTTCTGGTTGTTGAGAAGGGCAATGACACACATAGTTGAGAAGTCCATAGATTTAATCGTTGACGGTTGATGAAGGAGTGAATGTCCTAGTTCATCATTTGTAGAGCTTCTCAATCACTTTTAGATTATAGATTCCTTTTTAAATGGAAAGATTCATAACTCTTGTTGCATCTATGTTCTTCCTCCATTACCCTACTGATTTCCCTTAGCTCAATTTGTCTGAAGAAGATAATTCTTTTAAGCACATGGTTAAGCATGGATGGCCTTATGCAGCTTCTTCATTGGATTCCCTGTACAAACAATTTTCAACTTGTGAGATTAAATTCATTTTGTCTTTTATACCCAATACCGAGATTTAACACTAATTTAAATTTGTGTCATGGATCAATTCAAAGCGTAGGCTTTAACATATTTGTGAGAACCTGCTCTGATACCAATTGTTAGTTCCCGTGGACACAATAGAGATCTAGAAGGGGGGGGGGGGGTTGAATAGATCATTTAAAAACTTTTTACTTTTGTAACGAAAGCATATTAGTTATAAATGATAGAATCAATTCAAGCACAGCGGATTTTACTTTTAATAAACCCCTTAAAGAAATATGAGTCATTTCAATTTAGTGTGTTAATCTAGTATGGGTGAAAGCAGATATTGTGCAGAATATAAAAGACATAAAGTAAATGACACAAGAGATTTATAGTGGTTCGGAGACTGAATAACTCCTACTCCACTCTTCTACTTGACAGTAGGAAATTCATTAAGATTTAGTCCTCTGGACTAGGACACTCTTGCCCTCATCAAAGCTAGCAGCTTTGGTTCCTTTAGTCACATTAAGACTAGGACACTCTTGCCCTCATCAAAGCTAGCAGCTTTGGACTGTAGACTAAGTCCAGCAGACTTAGAATCTCTTGTACCCTTCGGTACTCAACAAGTCCAGCAGACTTGATTTCTTTTTAGCCACTCGGGCAAGGATCCTTTGACCCTCTTTTGTGTGTTGGATGCTTATTGGGTTGTGCTGCTAAGATGAACTTTGATCTTCTTTATCTTCTGGTACTTAGCAACTACTTATGATCCATCATTGAATGCTGCTGATGTTTGTCGTTGATATTCTCCTTCTTTCTGATATTCAGCAACTACTCAAGATCACCAAATGTGCTGCTAGGCTTTTGTACTTCAGCTCCTTTGGTACTTGATAGCTCCTCGAGATGAACTCCTGAGATGACTGTGATGCTTCTTCTTTTTGGTACTCAGTTGTTCCTTCTTATCATAGACAGTTTATTGCTTCTCGAGATGGGCTTCTGAGATGACTGTGATGCTCCTTCCTTTTAGTACTCAGTTGCTACCATGTATGTATCAAGTTGGCGTTTAAGCTTCTCTCTTCCATGTGCCTAGTAGCTCTGAACACTTCTCTTGTAATAGAGTTATACATCTCTATGTCTCTCTCAATTCAGTGTTAGTGTTCTGATGGATCGTAGAGTTCTTTAGCATAACCATTCTCTGTTTCACTCTACGATCGGTTGTTGTCTTCTATCATTTCTTTTGTATATTTTTCAACTGCAACAACCTCTTTTTCTGTTTCTCATATTAGGCCTTTATATCTCTGAGCAAATCTTACCGTTGAAAGAAATCCTGTTGGTTTCATTTGGCCTTGTGCAGATCCTCAATATCTTCAATGTTGACTTTCTTGCTGCTTGTGTCAGTGCTTTTCCCTTTGCTGACATGTTCTGATATATTAACCTGTAGCTCAGCTTTTTCTGATTTTGTAGCCGTTGCTCTCTTCCTTTTACAAATCTTCCCGTTTGAAGTATTCAGTTTTAGACTTCTTTATGAATACTTTAATCATTAAATCAGAGTGTTAGTGCTCTGCAGGCTCTGACTTGTTGACTTGTCTTCTTTACCACTGTAGAGATGTCAGTCTCGTGTTCTTCCCAGTCTTTGGAGTGAACAGGTCTTTTTAGAGAATATGATCGTTGGGACATGGTCTTCTGATTTCTTGAGCCTGAAACATGATACTAAAAGTCTTTGTTCTGACACCCAGTACGCATTAGTCAGTATTCTGATATTACTGACTTATTCAACAGCAGATGCCTTTGGTGTGGATGTTTCTGAAGTAATCAACAGCCCATATAGATACAACTGACTTAAGTGCTTAGATGTCTTCAATCGATGCTGGCACTTAAGTACTCAACGATTAATCCGGTTGAAACTACTTACTTCTGATCGTTGAGTCATCTGCAGATCTTGCTATGTAGCTCTACGATCTTTGTCTGACTTTACTACTTCTACGATCTGAACCGAGCTTTGCTGTCCTGACGATATGCTACTCATGCTTCGTGATCTTCATTTTGCTTTATGTATATAGAGCATTAGTAGGATCTGGTTTAAACTCTGTCAGGTGCTTTCATATCGTAGAGGACTGCTCTACGTACTTCAGTTTTGCTCGAACTGCTTGGTTCACAAGTCATAGAGGACTGTTCTATGAACTTCAGGTGCATTCCCTGTTGTAAGATCAAAGGATGTTTATGACATGTAGCGTTAGAATATCTTCACCTTGATTCAACGATTGTGTGAACATTGAATTTCTGAGCTTGCTTTTTCACTCTACGACTCAGCTTTGCTACTTTACAATCTTTGCTTATGGTTTAAGTCATAGTGTCATCGTAGAGTTATGATTTGAACTGCTCTACGATCTCAGTTAAGTCTTGATGCTAGATGTACGAGATCTTCGTTCAGTTTGATTGTTAGCTCAAGGACAGCCTTCTGAATAATCCTTACGAGGATTGTTGTCAAGACTCTGAATACTTGTGTAGAGATTGCTCTTTGATACTGCTTGGTTCGTAGACAAGATTTTGAGAATCGTAGAGTGACTGTTTATATGAACTCTACGATCCCGAGAGTTAGCTCTACGATGCTGAGATAACTCTACGATCTGCCGAGAAGACTCTTTAATTTCCTGAGCCTTGTTCTGCGTTAATATGGCAGACTCTACGATCTTCCTGGAAGACTCTACGATTTTCCTTTGAGTGATTTCATAAGACTTCTATCTGAATGACTCTTCACTTCTCAATCAGTCTTTGCTGATGGAGTTGGTGCTTGGATCTTCTGTTTGCTTGCCTGTCATTCAGGGTCTTCATACTGATGATCTTTAAGCAAACACTCTATGATTCTGCTTTGTAAACGTGAGTGTATGACTGGCTATGCTGATGGCTTGCAGACCCTACGATCGAGTGTAGTCAACGATTCTTGTTTTAACTCTCTTGCCAGACTGCTGTTCTTTTGATCAATCAGGCCTATCTATTACATTTTAAGATCAGACTAACAAGTTTGATCTTTCTAACTATAGTCCTTGTACATAGTGATCTTTTGAAGGACTGTACAATGCTATTAACTCATATGAGATCAACTTAACAGATTTGACCTTGTCAATCTAAGTCCTTAGAACATAATGTCTATTAACTATTAAGGACTTTACATCTTTCATCAATGCAGACATATTTGCATATTAATTCATTTATCTTTTAAAACACATCATCAAATCTTATAATTGATAAATATCATTTACATGCATATTCCAAACATATATATATATTGAACACACACAAATTTATATACATCCTGTTATTTTAATTAATTTTATTAATGATAATTTAATATTTTATTAATTAATATTACGTCACATTATGTCCAAACACACTTAAACCGTGTGTTTTTACACACACATATATATATTTTTAATATATACATATATATAGAGAGAGAAACCTTAATGGAGACACAATTAAGGAGAGTGACACCCCCACCAATAGATGACTAGCCAATCACTATCAAATTTCTCCGAAAAAAGAATGGGGAATAATAAAAGGACACGTACAAATCTGGACCGTCCAAGTGTCCCACAAAAAGCCATACAAGAAAAGGAAAGGTCGATTGAGACTGATTCGTGAAGAAGAGATGTCACTAGCAGGCAGGGAGCTACTAGGCTACTGTCTCTCTAACCCTCCAAACAATAATCTTCGTACGTGGGACTTTTCCTCTTGGGGCAAGGCAGACCTTCTAACTTAAAAATCGAATAAATTTACTTGCACAACATTGAGTGACAATTTCAATCACAATATCTCCATCTCATTATTAAAAAGTGATCCTTAAAAATCTCTTACTTTTTAATACTCCTATTCCTTTTTCGGGCAAACATATTCAATATGGGTGAGGAATCTAGTGCAATACGATGCAAACCATAGCATGCACAATCCCACTCCTTTTGTCCCATTTTATGTGTTCATTTCTTTTATGGCGAGACATATTATTACTATCAGTTTATTTACCTTTCAGCATTCGCAGCTTTTGTAATAATAACGTTTGTGCTTTCAAAGGCATTATTTTGTTTATGATATAGTGTGTTTGAATTTTAAATATTATTTTTTTGAGTTGAATAAATTATATGCAATTAAAATAAATTATTTTTAAATAAATAAGTTTTTATAGTGCATTTAAAATTTATCAGGGTAAATTCACGAACTCAAGGTAAATGAATTTTTGAAAAGAATTGTTTAAGAAAAAAGCAATCTCCTCTCTTGTTAGCTTTTGATCCTTAGACTCACCCTCTTCTTGTTTCATCAATTAAATTTATTTCAAATGCACAAAACGACCCCTACTATACACTAAAACTATGTTCATTTTAATAATAATAATAATAATAATAATAATAATAATAATAATAATAATACCATTGCTTGTTCGGTTACGAGGCATTTTTCCTCTTCTAAAAACCTCTTATTGTGATCGAAAAGTATACTCCTTCTGTTTTATATTATTTGATGACTGTTAATTTTTTAAAATTAACTTAATAAATTTTTAAATTAAAAATTAATATATATTCTTTTAATTTTAATTAATATAATGATGAATATTATAAATTATTCAAAAAAATATTACTCATTATAAATTTTATTATTTTATAATTTTTAACAATTTTTTTTAATTTTAAATTTAAAAATATTTTAAAATAATTTTTATAAATTATTAATAATTCTATAATTTGAAACGGGGAGAAAATATGACTCATAAACGTTGCAAATGTTAATATCCAAACGAACGAAGTAATACCCAAACAATTAGTGTAGAGGTTAGTAGTAGTGTCAAGTGTGTGCTAACAATATTTTAATCGCGCGTTTTTAGCAATCGACCACCAATTTTTGATTTTAAAAAATTAAGAATTTGATAAGTAGGGCAATAAACGCATATATATAAATTTGGATATAATAATATTTATATTTAAAAATTAGTAGCTTATTTGAATTCGTATTCAATATATATTTGATATAATTTAAAAATATTATCCATATTCACTATTTGAAATAATATCCGAATATAAATAATATCTATTTTTGTTTATTTTATTCAAATGAATAAATTATTCGAATATTCAGATATCCTTATTCATTTATCAGTTAGCTAATAAATAATTTATTTAAATTATTTACAAGAATTTAAAAAAAAATATTACTCATTATCATTTAAAATTTGGCAAGTACATCGTCAAAATCATTAATCATAAAAATCAATCAAAATTTAAACATCTTAAAAAAAATATCAAATTAATCGTATTTTCAATTAAAGATAATACTAATTTATCACGCACTCTTATTCTAGCATGTAAGTTTTGAAAATAAAATATTTGCAACAAACTAATAACTATAATTTTGTTCTTGTTATATATAATTTTCTCGTTAAATGCTATATTTTAGATATTTTATACTTTAAAATAGTAAAAATATATTATTTAAAATTAAATGAATTTATTTTTATTTTAATATTATATTTAAAAGTGTTATTTTTTATTTTCTAAAAGTGAAATAACAAATTTTTAAAATAATTTTCTTGTGATAACAAAAACTAATTATTACATACGTAAGGAATGTTATTTGAAAAAATTATGTTTACTTAATATATGATGAATGATAATTAAATTATTAAGTTATTAATACACACACACATACACAGAGACACACACACAAAAGTTATTTGAATACAAATTCGAATTCGAATATTGGATATCTGCTATTCGTTGAATATATTTACGGACGAATGTTAAACGAATATGAATACGCCTATATTCGTATTCATATACGTTTGTTTAAGAATACATTAAAATTAAATATGTATATATCTGATTTGTTTTAAGTACAAATAATATCTATTTTTTAGTAGACAAATACAAAAATTTTAATTATCATTTACAGTCCTAATGAAATGAGTATTAGTTTGAGATATGATTATATTGACACTCCTATGTACTATATTGTATATACCTTTTGTAAGTATTCAATAAACATAATATTATATTCCCTCAGTCTCTCAAAAGTTGATTCAACTTGATTTTTTTAGTTTAATTAATTAATTTTTTTGTAATCAAAATTTATACCTCATTTAAATATAAAAATATTGTATTAGTCTCTCAAAAGTTGATTCAATTTGATTTTTTTTAATTAAATTGACTATTTTTATAATCAAAATTTATACCTCCTTTAAATATAAAAATATCCACTCAAGTATGTAAAAGTAGACAAATTAATTCATTAAGCTTGAACTTAGACAATTTAGTCCATTAAGTTTGAACTCAGACAATTTAATTTATTTGACTTAGTAAACATGAATTAACCAAGCATCATTTATTCTTTTAAAACAGATTGGTAATTTTTGCTTTATTTGCCCATCACAACCTTTTTACAATTTGAATTCTAAAAAATTTCAAATTAATTAGGATTGAAATAATAATAATAATAATAATAATAATAATAATAATAATAATAATAATAATAATAATAATAATAAAACACTTTTATGAAATGAAGAGAGATATAATAAGTATCATGATATTATAATAAAACACCTTTTGTGAAACGGAAGAAAATCAAAAGGGTCTTTGTTCTTCCCTACAATTACATGATTTATGATTCATATTTGCAACAACACATATCAAGGTATATTAATTTCAACCTTACCGTTTAGATCAATATATAGCAGTATTGGATTTTTTTTTATTATGGTTATAGTACTACGCCTTACTAGTACTACAGCTTACTTGTTTTATCATCATCAAATAAAAAAAAATTGTTAATACTTGTATTTAAATTTACCTTATTTGAATTTGATGATGACTGATCAATAGTGCATATTTGTAAAACAATAAAGTTTTGTAAAATCCTCATTGAAATTTTATGTACAATAGCTTAGTTAGCGATCTAAATGGTTAAGTAGATTTATGATTGTAGGACATAGTATTGTAGGACATAGTACTGGAACCAAATAAGTTAAGTATTTTGTTGAGTGAAAGTTGAGCTAACTTTAAGATTTGTGGAGTGAAGAATTTAAGTTTGTAAGAAGAAATTATGAAATTGTTGAGCAAAAGCCAGATAATAGAATCATATAACATAAGCTGCCAAAAATCGTACAGTAGATATCGTTAAGTAAAGACACTCAATGATTTAAAGACCAACCCTACAATTGTGTACTAACTACCAGATTGACTATTTTCTTATAGTGCAAATGTCTGTTTGATAGATAGTTGCAAGTTTATGACAACAGTCGTACAATCTTGGCTCACATTATTCGAAATTGATATCATGTCATATGAGTTATGCATCTAGTATTACACCAAATATAATACTATCAAAAGTGATAGTTTGTAGTCCAACAGACAACATTTCGAAATCAAAAGATTTATTCATTGACAAGTGTTCCTGACTATTTAGAGCAATGGTAACAATCCAACAGATAAATTTCAAAAAGTGCCTATAAAAGGATTGTAACAACTTTGAATAACAACCGACTGTCACAATTCAAAAAGCCTAAAAACTCCAAGTACTCAAGTGCTCACCCTACGATCATAAATAAATTTTTCCTAAATTACCAAAAAAAATTAATTAAATAAAAAGTATATATAACAACATATAAGGTGGTGTTATATATAATGCTTCATTTTAGAATATCATATACATAATTATTGAAATTGGTTGGTCCATTTGAAATGACTATTCATGCATTCATTTTAGAATATCATATACATAATTATTGAAATTGGTTGGTCCATTTGAAATGACTGTACGTGCATGTCTTTTTATGTGCCTAAGAAAAAAGGGAATCTTGAGGAACAGCATAATTTGGTTTGGAATTAAATACGGCCCATTAATTTCAATTGATTGGTCATGTTCGACTATCATCAATACATGGAAATTTGATTTACATAAATACCACCCATTAATAACATTTCGAGCATTGCTAGGTATAATGATTTAGCCAATGATCTTGTCAATGACCTTTGTAAAAAAATAATAGAACCCACCACTTATGGTGGGTCCCACTATTTTTTTACAAAGATCATTGGCAAACATCATTGGCTATAGCATTTTCCTAACATTTCGGATTTCATTTGATTTATAGTGACACGAGACGGATAAGTCTAAGTATATAAAAATTAAATAAAAAATTTAAAAAAAGTTTTGGGTGATTGGTCTTAGGTATTGGTCTAATTTTTTAATTTTATTTTTCTCTTCTAACTCTTAAAATATTTATAATATTTATTTTGACAATTTTAATTTATAAAATTAAGTGATTTAAGTATAAAAATTGGACCGATAGTTAACACCAGTCACTAGGACCGGTCCCCTAGAAAAGTCCTAAAATTAAATACTATATTGATCTTAATCGTTAAAAAATAAATTTGTTTATATTAAAATTCGTGTCATACACATGTTTTTAAGGACTAGAATCAATGTTATATTTAATTTTATGTTTGGTTTTTGTGCACATATTAAAATATAAATATTAAGTTACTTTCTCTTTTCTATAAAAGTAATTTTATTTATTTTAAATTTAGTGACCAAATTAGAGAAGCGCTTTTGTTACTGAGAAAGCGAACTTATTAAACTCTAGCTTGTTAAACTATCAAAAAGTATATAAACTATTTTTTCGTACTAAAATTATTGAATTTTTAAATAATTATTAAAATTGTCCAAACTTTGACACGTATTTTGATATTTGTACATATAAAATGGTCAAATTTAAAAATATTTTTATAATTATTTAAAATTCCAATAATTTTGGTACAAAAAAATAATATCGATACTACTTAACACTTCTTTTTGAAGGATAGTGTAATTTTCGTTTGCTATATATCTAATACATTTTATAAATTAAAACTAAAAGAGAGGAGAATACAACAGTTTTTGACGAAAAATATATTAGTAACTTCGTAACTCATGCGTATATATGGTCGTAAAAAAAATTAAATAATTTAATTATATATTCGTGCATCTTATAAATACTACTGATATTTTATTTCCAATATTGTTGAGCTCCTGCAACACTACATAAATATAATACTCTCTCCATTCATAAAATAAAATTAAGGTTAATTTTTTGAAGTTAATTTGTAATATTTTAAATTTAAAACTAATTTAATTTATAATAAACTTATAATTATAATACTTTTAAAATAATTTACTCCCTCGGTCTCAAATTAAAATTTTATTTTTTATTTTTTTTAATTAAACTGTATATTTTTAAAATTAATAATTAAGTATATAAAAATATATTTTTAAAATTATAAAAATTAGAGTTAGTAGTAAATTGTATCTAATTTCTTATGATTATAATCTTTCAAACTAAAACTTTATCGATAATGATATAAAAATTAATTTTAAAAATAATTAATTTAACCAAAAAAGTCAAAATAAGACTTTTAATTTGAGACGAAAAAAGTTTAATTTTTAGAATTATATTACTAAAATTAAATAATTTATATTAAATTTAAATTAAAAATCTAAAATTAAATTATAATTAATTTTATAATTTAAAATAGAGAAATATGGGGAACTATAGTTAATACATATACTATATAATTTAGCTAACCATAAGCTCTTTAATGGAAATTTATCACGGCTGTATGGGATTATCTCCCTTGTCACTGTTACTGATACAGTAAGTAATAATTGCTTGGGCCCAATGTGAAAAATCATTGGACGCCACGTAGGCGTCGACACCTTTCCGAAAAAGATGACTAGTAGATAAGGTACGGTGGGCCGTAGAAATAACATCAACGCCTTCCATTTATGTGATATTTCTCCACTTGCTCAACAGCGCGTGGGAACCCAACCTCAATGTTTTTTGCATGCCTACAATTTCTTTCTTTTTTTATTTATTTATTATTTTTAGAACGCCTAAAGTTTGATGATATGACCGTACACTGACCCCCGGCACGTGAGAGGAGATCAATCGAATGTAGCTCTTGTTTTGAGAGATTTTTTCAACTTCTTCAAGTGAATAGTACGTTAGAATTCGTCTGTAATGATAAAAAAAACTTAAAATATGACAACTTTTTTGATAAATTGTACGTGTCGTTCTTGCGTAAGGGTCATGCTAATTTTAAAGAATTTTTTTAATGTGTATCCTTAGGATACACGTTAAGTGCAGAAAATAATGTATAATATTATTTATTTATATAAATATATTGAATTCAATGTATACAAATATAATATACTAGTAGACTCCATGTATTGAATTCAGTACAACTATATAAAGAAATAATTTTTAACGGGTCTCATTTCTTATTTTTTACGCTTAATGTGTACCCTTAGAACACAGATTAAATGAACCCAATTTAAAATGAACCCAATTTAAAAATATAATTCTTCTATCTCTCCAAATCAATAATTTATGACAAGACAAATTGTGATTAAATCAGAAATCATAATAACTATGAACGACTCGATTAACATGATTTTTAAGTGTGTTAAAATATTAGTTAGATCATTTGATCATCGGTTAAATCAGCGAGATATAATTAAAAATAAAAAGACAATGTTTATTCATAAAAAAAATAAAAAAATATGATCTAATTATATTTATTTTAATAATTAAAAATAAAATCACATTTTTTTATTTTTTTTTACAAATAAATATATCGGATAAAATTTATGAATGAATGAATTTTTTTTTTTATTAAAATTATGTTAAAACCTCATAATGTTTACTAAATTGTAATTTGGTTCATCAAAAAAGGATACTTTAAAACTCTATTAATTATATATTATAAGATATTTATAATTTCACTAATTCGATAACAATTTGACAATGATTGACGTCCACACATTACACATTATTATTATTATTATTATTATTATTATTATTATTATTATTTTTATCTGGTTATGAAAATATGCCATAACGATTTCATATTTGTTTTGGCATTTATCTAAGAAATAATAATTGAGGAGAATGTTTTTAGCTTGATAATAAACCATTACCCTGATTTAGACTAATTATTTTGAAAATCACACTCCTATTAAAAATAGGACTCTTTATTTTTATAATAATACTTATTTTATGAGTAGGATTTTTTAGGAGTATCACAACAATTATTAAAAATTTCAAGTACTTTAACTTAATTTTTGAATAGGGTTCAAGGAGTATCCCTATACTTTTTTTCTGAACTTAAATTCCTAAATATTTTAACTTCATCCATAATTAAGATTCGAGGAGTTGAAATAAGATATATAATTAGAAAGTTGATATTTTTATATAAAAAGTATTGTTATCGGTCTATAACGACGGTTTTGACTGTTACCATATATCTATAATAATAATTTATATATAAAAATATTAAAAAATCTTGTAGAAACATCACTTCTATGTAATTATAAGATTTGAAAGCTACAAATATACTCTCTCCTTTCCATTATATAGGTCGTTTTAGAAGTTTTTTTTCTTTCCAAAATATAAGTCGTTTTACATATATCTAGGAGAACAAATTTAATTATTTCCTATTCTATCCTTAAAGATGAAATAATTAAGAGAGAGAGAAGGAAGAGTAATTAATGAGTGTATGGGTAGTAATGGAATTTCAAACCAACATTAATTGCCTAACATTAGTATTAATGACATTTCTTAATATGTGTAATCATGTCTTAAACGACTTATATAATGGAAAGGAGGGAGTAAAATTTTATTATAACAAATTGATAATTTATTGCTCATGTAGAAAGAATAGAAAGTCAACTACCTCAAATTATGTAATTAGCATATGCTCCAATATAATACGATGCATCCGCAAAACAAATAAAAAAATAAAAAAGGTAATAAAATACAAATTATTTAACGGTCAAGATTATTTTTGTGGTTAATTTTTATGATTGGTATTTATATATTTATATTTATTCTTTTTAGCGTCTTTGTGTAATAATAATTTTTATTTTTTTCTTTTATTCTTGTAAATCTAGTTACGTTACTATTTTATTTATTTAAATTGAAACTTTTTATATTTTTTATTTAATCTATGAAATTTTATAAAACTTATACTTTATTCCACACGCAATTAGGCTGGATATTAATACTAGTAGTTCTTAAAGTTTGAAGCTACCCAAATACAGGTGGGTCTGGCAATCAAACGTGAAGAGATGGATGGTAATATAAAATTGCAAATAGGGGGAATAATAATAATAATAATAATAATAAAAATGAAAGTTTAGGGTAAATTATTAATAAAAGTGAAAGGTAGGAGGATAAGATAAGAAATGAATGGAGTTGTTTGTCGGTGGAGAGGGGTACGAGGTTTAATGGCCTCAGTTTCAGGAGACGTGGCCTTCTCTTCTCCTTGCATCCCCCCCTACCCCACCACAAAAAAAGCTCTCTCTCTCTCCTGCTTTTGTCATGTTTCCTAAATTGTCCTTCTCCTACATATTTATATTTTAAACACCCCTGTCCGTCCACGTGTAAGATTATCTGAGGAAAATAATCATCCCAAAAAGTGATTTTTTATTTTTCAATTTGATGTTATAAACTAAAAAGTGAAGTTCTATAAGTTACTAAATTAATGTTTAATAATCTTTATTATTAAAACTTGGAGGCCATTTTGCTCTCCCTAAAATTTATTTTTAATTTTCAAATTGCTTTTATTGGATAAATCATTTTAAAATATAAAACTATTTTTTATTTGTATTTTTTTATTTTTAAATGCGTGACTTCTTCCTTCTGTCATTATAGTCTTTATCATTCAATATTTCATCAACTTCTTATTTATCACCCATCGGATTCTCATCCTGCACCGAATAATTATTCAATAATTTTAGAATATTTATTACGTAATATTTTATATTATTTTTATAATTTTATATAAGCATTTAAAATTGGCTATTTCATCAGCTCCTTATTTATCACCCACCGGATTCTCGTCCTACACCGAATAATTATTCCATAATTCTATAATACTTATCACGTAATATTTTATACTATTTATATAATCTTATTTGAATACTTAAAATAAATTATTTCATTTTAAATACTCACATAACATCGTATAATTGATATAAAATATCACTCGAGAGATATCTTAAGAGTATTAATAATTTTTCTCCCCTCACCATAGCCAGCTAGGCACACTACCTATATAATAATAAGGAAGGTAGGTTGTTAACTCATTATTATCACATTTATATTAAAAAATAGATAAACATACTTTATAATTAAAAGTCACCTACCAAAATAAATAAAGTGTAAATGCACATGGCTAATAGAGACGAGTCGATAAATTATTTGCTTGATTTAGTATCAAATCTCATACTAATTATTTAAGTAAAATATAATCTTAACCATTGAATATTCCTGAATTGCAACCAAACATTTTACGAGGCTATTTGAAGTAGGATTCTATTTTTGGAACTAAATATAGAACTCTGTATATTTTATTTTTGTTACGACTACATAGAATGACACTCTATTAATAAAAGTGTATATGGGATGTTATTCCTAACAAATGTCGCAACTTAAAATTTATTAGAACTTACTCTTGAGAGTGAAACAAACCATCCTGTTGTGGTTGGATTTCTTGTAACATGCTTGTATATATCTCAACCCTCAAATTTAATAAACATATATATATATACACACACACACAGAGAAATGTTCAATAGCATATACTTTTTAGTGGCATACTTTCTTAAGTGTTATATCTTTATCAAAACGAAGTCGTTTTGAATATGATTTTGTTTTAAAAAATAATATTAAAAAAAAATGTGACATGATGTGATATTTCGCGGCCTCATTTGTTTTTCTTTTATTTACGAAAATGCCATCCATTTTTTTATAAAAAAATTTTAAAACGACGTCGTTTTAATAAAAGTATGTCACTTAAGGAGATATATCACTTAAGAGGATATGTTATTGAACCTTTCATGTATATTTGTGTCGCATTTTTCTAAGCATTATTTAAACTAGATTAGGAATATATGAGCCCACTGAAAATTGCCGCCTGAGGACACTACTTGAGTTTTTTATTAATGAGTTCAGAGTTGGGCTTTGAAGCATTATGTAAGTTGGGCTAGGTTTGGGGCTTCAACAGAGTTACTAATTGAAATAAACCTTTTCACAAAGTTTCATTTAAGTTGGGCCTAATTTTGAGACTCGACAAGTATCAAGTTGTAGGAGGTCACACAGAACTGGCCCTATATTCATATGTTGTTAGGAATAAATCATTTAACTTTTTAACAAAAGCACAACCCAAAAAGAAAATGTCGTTTCCATCACTGAATTTTAAAATTTTGACAGTTCGTTGATCTTTTTTAGAAAATTATTTATTATTAAAGTAAAGGGAACATAAAATCCGGATTTAATATCTTCAAGTCTATATTAGAGGAAGGAAAAGAAGTCTAATTTTGAAATAGAGTTGATAATGTCACAACAAAAAGTATGCTAACAAAATAATGTACAACTTTTGGTACATAATTTATCACGTCCCGCAATTATACTATTGTTCAATTAATGAATTCTTAACTTATATCGACCAAACCCTAATATGAAATGAGTCGATAAAGTACATTAGATATAATCAACCACTTTTTGAAAGATATTTTTTCAATTCAAATTTGATATGAATTCATTTATTAAGATAAGAAAAATAAAAAATAACCTAAAACGTACTACTAATTATAACATTTATTATTTTCAAAATTTAAATGAAGAAAATTTCGTCTTGTATTTCGGAATAGAGGAGGGGGTATATATTTACTAAAACGGTCTATTGCATATATACCTTAAGTGATATGAAATAAACAACCAACTCCACATGATGCAAAATTTGCACATCACAAACCTGTGTTCATTCAGCGCATGCAAAAGATCAAAGTCTCACCAGAAGCCATAATAGCATAAAAAGTTTCGGCAAGGACTAGAAATCCAAACCTTCAAAGCAAGAAGGGCCTGAAGATTGATACCAAAATGGTGGAGGCTCCATTACTCAATAATTTGAATACCTTCACCTTCTCTGTTATGAAAGAGTCCACTGTGCGATTATGCTAGCGATGCTAACGTGATTCGCCAGCCTTCTCTACGTGTTCTTCCTCAACCATGTTGATTCTGTAGTCCCCAACTTTTGCCACCCCAGGCGTAAGCTGTAGGTGTTAGGCCAGTTGGCTGGGTTTCAATTCCAACCCTAAGCATTTCCTCAAGTTCCACAGTTTCCTTCCCACGCTCATGTTGTGCACACGCGGCAAGTATAGAATTCCAGGAAACTACATCCCGTTTCACTAGTCTCTCAAAAACTTTTTTGGCATCCACAATGCTACCCGATTTAGCATACATGTCAAGAAGGGTGTTTCCAATAAAATCAATAAGCTTTAATCCCGACTTTATCATATGCGCATGTATCCATTTTCCCTGCTCTAAAGCTCCAATGCTAGCACAAGCCATGAAAATACTGGAATAAGCAAAATGGGTCGGTTTAAAATCTTCCCTTTGCATCATCCTAAAAAACTGAAGACTAGAAAATGTGAAATGATTTGGCTCCAATCCAAGCCTTAACATTTCAGGAAACAAAACCAGTGCATCTTCCGGTTTCTCATAATGAGAATACCCACTAATTAACGCAGTCCAAGAAACCATATCTCTCATGGGCATTTCATCAAACACGTGGCGTGCCTCATCCAAACTACCACACTTGGCATACATATTGAGTACAATGTTCTGAACAACTTGGTAGTGTTTAAATTTGGAATTGGCGAAGTGGGCTGTCAGGAAATTAAGCGAACGCATAAGAAATGAAAGTTACAGAAGAAATGAAAACTTGCGGGAAAGGAAAACTAAGAAACATAAAATTTCATTCATTCAATCGATGCCTATTTTCTTACAATGATGCTGATATTTATAACCCCAAAGCCTAACAAATTCTGAGATGCCAAAAAACAGGCCCACTAATAATTTGACACAAGCATATTGAACACTATTGAAAACCCTCATTGATTCCCTGAAGGAGTATATTATTACTTAAGAACAAAATGAACACACTACACAAAATATAATACAACATAGGCTATTTATACTAAGCATACCTATTAAGCAAACTTGGTACTAACTAACTGCTAAAATAACCGTCAACTACCTCTGGTTTGTTAACCTAACTACAGTAATAAGTTAGTTACAGGTATAGTTGTCAATGCATTAGTAAACTTCCTATGCATCTCCACACCATCATGTGTACTCTTAGTGTCTACAGATGGTCTGTGCACAATCTGTGGCACGGTAGTGCAATGTATGCTCCTATATAAGGAATGTTTCATTTCTCCTTGATGTCCTTGATACTTGACAGCGATATTAGTGTTGGTCGAAATCAGAATTGATTTATTTATATTTTATTTTACTAGATAAATTCCGATCTCGAATTCGTTTGAATGAATAACGTGCGAGCATACACGGTCAACAAGTAATAAAGTGAAAATAAAGTATCGATCTCACGAGGAATTAGTTCTAACGATTTCCCAAATACTTATTTCGTCAAGTTGATCTTAATTCAAACAGTTGATTGAATGGAAGAAATGGAAATTTAAATGGACATAACGCAAATTAATCAATTAAACTAGAAAGCAATTAAGATAGGTGAATCTAAGTCTGCAATGTCCCCCAACATGCCATTTTTATCTCTTAACTCTCTCTCAATTATGCGGTCATGACGAATTGTCAACCGAGAATACGATAGTACTTATGAGCATCTTTCGATAGCCAAATAAGCATATCCCATCCAAACCTATCTCATTCGACATAATTTAGATAAGAACAACCCAATTAAGATAATTCACTATATTTCTATGAGAACTAACACAAGTAGAGTTTTTAAGCACATATTCTCACATTGACTACACGCGGCACATAGGTATATATTTATCCTACAAGCAAATTATGCATATGCTCCTAAGCACAAATAACCTAACACATGTTAACATATTCAGGCCCAAACTTATAATCCATCTTCCGATTTCACACAAGTTACCAAAGTGATTACAAAGCCAAACAATTAAAAATCAGCACAAAACATGACAACCCACTCATATGGTCTCAACCACAGAATGGTTAACCAGTGGCGGAACCAGAACACTTTTAGAGGGGGGTCAAAATACATCAGTAAAAAAAATTTATTTATTGACGCTTGAAGTGTTTTTTTCAGTTGTACAACTGAGAGAAGACATTTGTATCATGCGAGTCTGCATAGTTTGAAAACGTCTCAAAATTTGTTCGTTTTCAATTGTTGAAAAAAATATCCTTCTCAATATAAACTATCAGACTGTCATTCATCCACTCATATATTTGTTCGTTTTCAATTGTTAAATTAATTATATTTTTTTTTGAAGATAACCCAAGTCTCTTTTTGAGTAATTCTTTTGATGATCGCGCACTCATATCATTATTTTGTAGCTCTTCTTTTTTTGATAAATTATTTTGTATCTTTTCAGATATCTGCTTATTTGGTATCTTACAAAGTTCATGAATTTTATGTATGCTAATTTCAACTGTTATTCTGTGAGGTACTGAGGTTTACTTTGTCATGTACTATCTGTCTTTCCCTGTATTGTCTTGTTATCTCTCTATTAGTGGTATTGAGATGGTGTTATCCTTATCTAATTTTAAGAATATCTATTCATTTTGTTTTTGGAATTTTTGATACATATGACTGCAATATAAGTTTCTTGTTAAGAGATTAAATGTTATAAAATTATTATTTATGTTCTTTAGTTATGAGGTAGTTCTTAACATTATTTAGAAAATCAATTATCTGCAAAATTTGTAACTAAAAAAATAATGAATTAAATGGTATGAAAAAAATATTAAATAATATATTGTGGCATTTCCCAAGAATTGAACTTGAGACTTCTCACAATTTAAGCTAGAATCCTACCACTAGACCAAATGCATATAATGGTAACTAAAAAAATAATGAATTAAATAGAAAGAAAAAAATAAGAAAAAAATAATCATATAGTGGCATCTCCCAAGAATTGAACTTGGGTCTTCTCACAACTTAAGCTAGAATCCTACCACTAGACCAAATACATATATGACCATTTATATACATACATATATATATACATTAACCTCCGAACTAGGGGGGTCATATGACCCCCCTCGCCCCCCCTTGGTTCCGCCTATGTGGTTAACCAAGAACACTATAGTACTTATACGCCTCTGTCGATAGCAATACAAGTATACACAAGTCTAAATAATCCACTATATTTCTATGAGAATTAACATTAAACAAGGGTTTGAAGCACAAGTTCTTAATTGGTTACACATGGCATACAGGTATATTCCTATCCAATACGCAAATCATGCATCCTAACTATGTAGAATAGCAGAATCACGTGTTATCACATTTAAGTCAATCCTATACTCCATTTGTCAATTTCGTATAGGAATCCACACTAATTGATTAACCAAGCAATCAATACATATGACGAACAAAATATGCTAATCTAATCCATATGGTGCCAATCAAGAGAGAGAAAATCAATTCAAACAAACTATTTGGGTTCCAAAATAATACTTAGATTCAATGAGAGAAGTATAACCAATATTCATTACATAATTGATAGAATTAAATTATACGATATTTTTATTCCCTAATACTTAGTTTTTATATTTATTGTGTGCTTAAATGTTTAATTATTTAGCTTATATTGGGTTTAATAGGTTTTATAGGATTTTAGTTAATTTATGTTAATTTAGGTAATTTTATAGTAATTTTATATCTCTTTTTATTTATGTATTTTTATTTATTTTTAGTATTTTAGGTGTTTTATTTATTATTATGTGTTTTTAGGATTTTTAGTATTTTTATATTATTTTTATATTTTATTTTGTAGGAAAAATAAGCTTGGGGGCAAATCTGTAAAATCTGCAAGAATCTGGTGGCATTTTGGTAAATAACCAGCACTGATGGCAAAATCGTAATTAAACCGATAAGTGTCAACCGGTGGCAGAATGGTAAATATTCAGAAAATTGAGTTGCGCGTAAGGATTTCAGCAACAGATCAAACGACGTCGTTTTATGGCAAACGAAGACCCGCGCAATGCGCGACTGAGCAGCAGACCGAGGAAAAGCTAGAACGATACCGTTTCGCCAGTGAGAAGGCGCCGCGCAATGCGCGGAGGCTGTGACCGGGCACTGTATCGAAGGCAGCATTTGACAAGCGCGAAAATGGCCCAAAACGGAATTATTCGCGAATTTTTGCTACTTTTTGATTACAAATTAGATTTTAATTTCAATTAAGGTTAGGATAATAATTATTTTATTTTATTTTTATTTTTAATTATAAATCCTATTAGGGTTTGGACAAGTTAGGAGGTTTATGGAGCCTATAAATAGAGGGTTTGACACACAATGTAAGATACAACTTTTCTATTAAAATAAAAATTCTCTCTTCTATTCTTTAATGCTCTCTACAATTATGAGTAGCTAAATTCTTTTTCTTGATTTAAGTGATTGAAACCATCAAGATTAATATATTGTGAGATCTAATTTATTTTAATTGTTCAATTTATATTTTGAGTATTGAATATTTTTCTGTGTTTAATTTTATGAAATTCGTTTAATTACTAGGGTGCACACTAGTTTATTATTCGTTGAAATCTACTGCTAAATTAAATATCAAATCCGTAATTGTTTGGTCACTTTAATTTGCGAAGCAACTAAGATTAATAATTATTTTGCTTATCAAAAGATTATTTTATCTTAGGAAGAATATTCATCTAAATTAAATGCAGACGTTTGGATTGTGTTGTTTAGTTCAACGATATCTCTATTTCTTTATGTTGCTACTAGGTTAAATCTTTAGTGATTGTCTGAGATTATTTAGTAGTAAGGGTTATTTAGATCGCTTGTTTCTGCTTAACTAAAATTAAGGAGAGATAGGAAAATTATTCGAATGGGAGTAATTATTCCACGTTGAATATTTAAAATATGAATTGAGTTATTCTTGCATCAGTGATCAGTTGTAAATTCTTGATGGTGGATGTTGACTTAAACCAAGGCCTTTTCTTCTCATTTATTTCAACAAATTACTTGCATATTTATTTTAATTAGTTTTATTTAAATTATTTCCCTTAATTTTTGTTTGCAACAACATAAAATTAAATAATCATTCTCTGTGGGATCGACTCTTGCTTACACTACTACATATTTATTTTTCTAAAGTAAGATTTTATTTTTGGGTGCTTGAGATATCACACCCACAAGAAATCCAATATAATGAAATATAAAGATGAATAAGAGAAAAGGAAAGCAAACTAGTTGTCATCCCAGTTCCAATCTTCCTCCTCTATCCATCCATGACTTCCATTGATAGCTCCTTGCTTGCTCTTCATTATTCTTATTCCAAAAATAGGAGATTTAGGGTTCAAGAATCAAAGGTTAGATAGTTTCCCATAAAGGAAACCACCTTTCCTCCTCTTCTCTCTCCCAAGAATCGCCTCTGTCAGCCCTCAAAAGGAAAAAAGAATGAAAGATATATGGTTTAGGGCTGGAAAATGGACTTTAAAACTGAATCTGCTGACTATGAACAGTACCACCGCGGGTAGCAAGGGAGCGTTGTGGCGGTAGTGTTAATTTTTCAAGGCAGAACCTTTGGGCGCCGCAGCGGTGGAATGGAGCGCCACGGCGGTGAAACCTGCTGTTGAATTCTGCATTGCACTATCGTTGCGACGGTAACAGGGCATAGTTGTGGCGGCGGCCTCTGTGCAGATTTTACCAAAATGCCCTTCTAGCTATATTTTTCTACAAAAATCAAATTAGAATAAGTAAAATATATAAAAATAATATAAATTATCTAAAATATAAATAACACACATAAAACTAATATTATATCATATTTTACAATAATAACAAAAAAACATATAAAACTAACTAAAATGCTAAAGAATTCACAATATAATCAAGTTCAGAGGTATTAAATAAATAGGTATAAAAACTAGTCATCAATTAGTAGCTCAACACTGCGCATTAGTACTTGAAACAGAATGTGCGACTGCATCATCAATAGCTCTGGTAGCTGAAGCATTTGCAGTGTAGGCAGTGGCTGCAGTTGCTGATATAGTATCCTTATTATGCCCCCCCCCCCCCCCCCCCCCCCCCCCCCCCCCCCCCCCCAAGTTGGAGGTGCACAAGAATTGTAAATACCCAACTTGGAGATAATTTGCCAGAAAGGATATCTAGCCAAAGGTTTGGTAAAGATGTCTTCTAATTGTGCTTGTGTAGAAACAAAAGTAGGCTTCAAAATACCCTCTAGGACTTTGTCTCTAACAAAATGACAATCAAGTTCAATGTGCTTAGTTCTAGCATGTTGAACAGGATTGAAAGCCAAACTAATGGCTGCTTCATTATTTACCATAACCAGCGTAGGTAAAGAAACAAAAAGCAAAAAATCCTTTAGCAGACCTTGCAACTAGAGCAATTCATAAGTTGTCATAGCTAAAGATCTATACTCAACTTCAGTTGAAGATCTGAAAACCATAGTTTTCTTCTTAGATTGCCAGGAGATTAAAGAAGTACCCAAAAGGAAACAATAACTTGTAATAGATCTTCTGGAAGCCTTACACGTGCCTCAATCACTGTCACAGTAGGCAGTTAAATTCAAAACAGAATCAAAAGTAAAATGTAAACCTTGACCAACTGAGCTCTTTACATATCTGATGACCTTTAATAAGGCAGCTAAATGAGGAGACCTTGGGGCTGAAAGAAATTGATTTAAATGCTGAGCAACAAAACTGAGGTCTGGCCTTGTGATAATAAGATACATAAGTTTTCCAACTACTCTTCTATAAAAGGAAGCATCTTCAAGAAGATCTCTTTTATTTGGTTTAAGCCTTTTGTTTGTGTCCGTAGGAATAGACAATGGTTTAGCTTATAATAAACCAGCATCTTGAACTAAGTCAGGAGCATACTTCCTCTGTCTTAAGAACATACCATCTGCATTATTCAAAACTTCAATACCCAAATAATACTTGATAAGTCCAAGATCTTTAATGCTAAACTTTTCATCCAGAAACAACTTCAAAGCATGAACATGAGAGACATTTGTACCGGTAACTAGAATATCATCCACATAAACTAAAACAACAGTAAAATGATGACATTGTCTGAGAGTAAACAAAGAGTAATCTGCACAAGATTGAGTGTATCCAAGAGTTAATAATGCTGAGGTCAACTTTAAAAACCATTGCCTGCTAGCGTGCTTTAGACCATATAATGACTTGGTAAGTCTGCAAACCTAATTAACATTATTTTGTTGTTTGTAACCAAGAGGTAATTCCATGTAAAGCTCCTCATGTAAATAATCATACAAAAAAGCATTATTGACATCCATTTGATACACATACCATTTATGTGCTGCTGCAATAGTTAAAAAAGTTCTGACAGTCACCATTTTAGCCATAAGAGATAAAGTTTCATGATATTCTATTCCTTCAGATTTAGTGTATCCTTTTGCTATTGATCTAGCCTTGAATCTTTCTTTTGAACCATCAGCATTATGTTTGATTTTGTATACCCACTTGCAGCCTATAGATTTTTTTTTTGAAGGTAAAACTTGTACAATCCATGTATCATTATCCTTTAAGGCTTTCAGTTCCTTATTCATTGCTTCTACTCACCTGGGATCTTTAACAGCTTGATGGTAATGTAATGGCTCTTTGCAAATAGAAATATTTGTTATAAAGTGTTTATGAGATTCAGGAAAAGCTTAATAAGAAACATAGTTAGCCAAAGGATACTTAGAACCATTACTAATAATCACATTAGCAGAGTCTTTAGAAATTCCTGGAACATGATAATCATTCATCCAAGCAGGCGTACTTTTCTGTCTAGTAGAAACTTTAAGGTTAACAGGTGGTATAGATTGAATAGAGGAAACAATATCATGGTGTGTATGCACAGAAGAAAAATCTGATGAAGGTGAAACACTTAATTGATTAGGAGAAAAAGAAAAATCAAGATTGTCTGATGTGTGATGTAGAATGACAATTGAAGGTGCATTATGAAAAGAAGGCTAATGAGAATCAGTATCATTAGATGAAGTTGAGGACATGAATTCCTTATAAGGAAATACAGATTCATGAAATGTTACATGTCTGGAAACAAAACACTTCTTAGTTTCAAGATCAAGCAGTTTGTAACCTTTTTGTGTACGAGGATATCCTAGAAAAACTGACTTGATAGCTCTTGGAGCTAATTTATCATTGTCATTTACTGAAGCAAAACATAAGCATCCAAAAACTTTAAGATGTGAATAATCAGGAAGTTTATTGAAATAATAATTCATAAGGAGTTTTATGAGAAAGAATGGGAGTAGGCAACCTGTTAATGAGATATGTAGCAGTAAGAAGATAATAACCTCAAAAATGAACTGTTAGCCCTGACCGGAACCTTAGTGCTCTAATGACTTCCAATAAATGCTTATGTTTTCTCTCTACCTTACCATTTTGTTGTGGGGTGTCAACACATGAACTTTGATGAACAATACCAAAGTGGTGAAAAATGTTACACCTTCTCTAAGCATGAATTCAGTTTTATTATCAGTTCTAATGATTTTTACTGATTTATGAAACTGTGTATTAACATAAGATAGAAATGATTTCAAAGTATTAAAAACATGTTGCTTAGTAGGTAACAGATAAGTCCATGTACTTCGAGAACAATCTTTAACTATTGTAAGAAAATATTTACATCGATGTATAGTTGAGGTCTTATATGGACCCCAAAGATCACAGTGAAGCAAATTAAATAAAACAGTTGATTTAGAAGTACTTAGAGGGAAAACAAACTTTGTCTGCTTGGCTAAAGGATAAACATGATACAAGTCCTTACAAGTTTTATTGAAATCAATAACTAGAATTTTATCTAAGACATGTGAAGAAGCATGGCCCAATCTCTGGTACGAGGTGTCGCTGGAAACTTTAGTAGAACATGAAAATGGAATGTGTAGAATTGAGATAGTATAGGCCATTTTTTGCTTCACCAGTTGCCAAGATTTTCATCTAGGACTAGTCCTGAAACATACATTTTCTAGCTGAGAAAATAACACTGCAACTATTGGAAGCAGTAAGTTTACCAATAGACAAAAGATTACAATGAAATGAAGGTATGTATAACACATCAGATATGTCTAAGGTGGGAGTAAGATGCACTGATCCTAACTGATGTACAGCCACATAAATACTAGTAGGTGCCAAAACATGTAATGGAGGATTGACAAACAGAATGGAATACATCAGTTGAATGTTACAACACATGTGATCAGTGGCTCCACTATCAATTATTCACTGATCAATTATTCACAGAGAAAGTACATAAGAAAACTGCAATACCTACTACATGATCCTTTGGAGAACAAATTTCCTTTCCTTTAGATTGCTCCATCATTGTCATGAGATGCTCAAACTTTGCTTCCAATTTGTCCAACTGGTTCTGAGTATTAGGGAAAGAAACCATCTGTTCCTTATGGACTTACATAGCTTTGGAATGTGCACCAACAATTTTGTGTAAATTGCCCTTAAAATTAACAGAAGTTCCAACTGGATTCTTCTGTTTGTTGTACTTTGCCAGGGGATGCCATTTAGGATATCCATTCAGTTTAAAACAAGTTTCTCTAGCGTGATTGACTCAATAACAATAACTACATTCAACAGTAGCCTCCCCATCATCATGATTAACAACCTTAGCAACAGATTTCTTCTTATTATATGATTGTGCAGAAACACCCAAAGCTACAAGATTAACATTATTATGATTATAACCTTGTCTTTGTTTTTCATCTTGTTTGATCATTGAATAGGCTTGTGTTACATCAAAATTTTCCCTCTAGCAGTTATAAAGCTATCAGATATTGCATCAGTTTCTTCCATTGCTCTTGTTCCTCTTGAGCTTTAGAAGCCCCACAAGTACATTTTGGAACAACTTCAAGAGTTGCAAACTCATCCCATTGTCCCTTCAACTTGTGATAATACAGATCTACTGACATATTTTCTTGCTCAAGTTTATGAATATCTTTCAGGATTTCAAAGATTATATGTCCATTAATGCTGGAGAATCGTTCATTTAGTTCATTCCAAACAGAGGTAGCAGAATTTACAAATTTCATATTGTCACTTATTTCATCATTAACTGTGTTCATGATCCATGATGTTATCATATCATTAACCATTATCCATTGATTGTATAGAACATAAGTTTTACTAGGAATATCATAACTTCCATCCACAATACAACGTTTATTCTTAGCACATAAAGCAATCTTAGGTGATCGTTTCCAAGGAGTAAAATTATCAGCATTAGAAAGCTTATTTGAAGTCAAACCATACCAGGATGATCATTGTTGTGCAAAAAAAGTGGATGAAGATTTGATTGATAGCTGAAATGTCTTCTATTATACTTTGATTCTGTCGAATTTGACTGTCATTTCCTAAATTCGAACTCGATGCCATTGATATTAAATTTTTCAATCCAAGAAATTGATTCAAAAGAACAATAATTCATTCAATAATCAATTGAAGAGTATTGATTCAGATTTGTATAAAATTTAAGAAGAAATTACGTAGCTACCGTTACGGAAGAAGATTAGTATTTGATCGTAAGATAAATTGCTATTGAGCATTGGCTCTAATACCATGAAAATTATTGAAAACCCTCATTGATTCTCTGAAGGATTATATTATTACTTAAGAAAAAAATGAACCCATTACACAAAATGTAATACAACCCAGTATATTTATACTAAGTGTACATATTAAGCAAACTTGCTGCTAACTAACTGCTAAAATAATCGTCAACTAACTTTGGTTTGTTAACCTAACTACACTAATAAGTTAGTTACAGGTATAGCTGTCAATGCATTAGTAAACTTCCTATGCTTCTCCACACCATCATGTGTACTCTTAGTGTCTACAAATGGTCTGTACATAATCTGTGGTACGGTAGTGCAACGTATGCTCCTATATAAGGAATGCTTCATTTCTCCTTGATGTCCTTAATTCTTGACAGCATTATCAGTAGCTCCACACTTTGCATTTGTACTTGAAAGAGAATGTGTGACTGCATCATCAATAGCTCTGGTAGCTGAAACATTTCCAGTGTAAGCAGTGGCTGCAGTTGCTGATATAGTATCCTTATTACATATAAAGGATAAAAGTGCATAATACTTAAATGACGTTGTCTTGGTTACTACTACATTCCTCCCTTTTCTGAAGAACAACTATATTAGATGAGGATTTAGGAGTGCTTTGAGCTCTTATCTTGACAATACTCCCTCCTTCAATCAATCATTGAACCTGAGGATTAATTCTTTCATACTATTTAATAATTGCACGAAATTTCTTATCAACTTCCTTGGCTGTAACAATTACATTATGATAGTTTCCATTCTCAATTACCAATTTGAAATAAGCTTTATCATCACTCATAAAATGGAAAACTACTTTTGGGAACCCTTTTTGGAAATGTGGATCATCAGCAACAATGGCCCAGTCATCCCAATTTAAATGCCCACCAAAAATATTCTAAACACCATTTTGATTATGATATTGTGCACAATGGTGATTCAGAACAACATCTCCAAGAAATTTGATACCAACTTCATGAAATTTCTTCACAAAAACCTTTAATTCATCAGCACTCCTATACCTGGAATTTAAGTTGTATAAATATTTTGGCATGTAGCCTTTAGGTGAAATAGACTCTGTAGCTGGTAGTAACCAAACAACAGTAAAACCAAGTGTAGATAGTTCTTTAGCTTTTTTACGGAGTTCCACGTACCATGTTCTAGATTTGTGAGACTCCCAGTTAAATCCCTGGTACAAAATCTCAAAACCTGAACCAAATCTTGAACATATTTTCACAAGTGGTTCTGGTTCCACAGCCTCTGAAAAAGTTGGAACGGAACTTTTGAATATACTGTAGGCTTCTGCAGGCAGTTTTCAATTTCTTGAAGAAGGTTTTCTTGTGTTTCTTTGCTTTTTGTTTTTTGATTTTTCAGGGGAAATTCCAGTAACAAAGTTCTAATTTCATTGATGATTTCATCAGTGTATTATGAAATTGCATGTTCAGCTTCTTTAGATTGACTATCTCTAGATAGAGTCTGCAAGCTACTTGAACTTGAAAGGGTATGTAGAAGTCGCTTCCCATACAGTTTATCCACATGTTTTCAATTAACTTTAGCACAAAAAAAAATCCTACAAGTCCTTCATCCAAAGTAAATAAACTACAATGGCCATTCCCGCCCTTTTTCAACTACAATAAAGTCCGCAAGGCCTTATTCTTGAATGTTACAGTTTCATCTAAATATGGCTAAGCTGGGATTTTCCAATTTTTACCGTCATCTCTACAAACTCCCCAGTGAACAACAACATCACCAGGAATATCAGTTTCCATATACATAAGTTTTTTGGACGTCTTTGGGCATCTCCTGACAGAAACCTTCACTAAGTTATCAATAAATAAGTCCTTTACAATAGAATGCTATTCATAAAACCCTTCAAGAGGCCTCTTTTGACTAGATTCTCCCAAGTTGGTGGAGCTTTCTTCGCCTCTAGAACCAATTACTTCTGATTTAAGGAGCATGTTTGATAGTTGCCCCAAAGCCCCTGACCATACATCAAATCCCTTTTTAAATACTACAGTATTGTTGTCACCATGAAAATAATCACTTAGTGACACCTTCAGCACAAAATTAATAGCTGCAATTGAACTTTTAGTATTAAAGTTAATTTTTTCACTTCCTGAAGCATATATACTTTCAACACCTTAGATGATTTCTTTAAAGAGGTCTCAATTGCATAGTCCTTGATAAGAATAGAATCTGGGGGTCTCATCTCAAGAGGAGGTTGATCCTATTCACTGCCCACATCATTGACATAATTAACTCCCTAGTGAAGAATCCACTTCCCAGGAAGAGTATAGCCTACAATCAGCTGCCATTCCTCTTCGTTCTTTCACTACCAAAGTTGCCATCAACAGCTTGGGAAACTAAAACAGGTTCTTGAATATCAACAGTCTGATCATAATATTCACCATCAATTTTGACTTAATGAAACACCTTTGAATCACTTCTTTCCTTGATAGAGGAATCAAGAATACTAACTTCTTTGATAATTTCAAAGCCGTCATCACCATCTTTCAACACAAACACCTTCATAAACTTCAGCAGACTTGAGGGAATTCTGCTCCCTGTGGAAACAGGATTTACCATCTTCGACTGCACCGTCAGGTACACTATTTGCATTTGACAGTGATGGTGATGCTTTTGGTTCCAGTTCATCACTACCCTCTACTAATGAATATCCAACTTCCTTTGAATTGGGGAGTTCTATATAAATACTTGTGCAACTTTCTTGCTTCTTCAAACAAGATTTTGGTGTAGACTCTGATCTCTTCTAATGACTATCTTCTGAAACTTCTTTATTGTAATACAAGAGAGTGCTCAGTTTAGTTTCACAAACTTTTGACTCTGATAACACATTTAACATAAATGGTTCATCATTGACCAGGTAGCCCTTGGGTACGACTACTTCATCAAACACACTATAAACACTATCTATAGTATATCCATAAACATAAGCTTTTTGGTAGATTAGCTAGTGGAATGGAATGTCAATCCGATTTGAATCTAATCCATCCTCTTAAACTCCTGATTATGCTCATTATCTTCAATTTGGGGTGTCAAATATTCTAGAGTGTCTAGGTAATTAATTTCAACCACTTGTTGCAAAAGACCCATAATAGGCTGACCTGTGATTTGAATTTGAGCCTCCTTTGCTGAGACACCAGCTTTAAATGGTGATTCTCCTTTGGCCTGCTTCAAGATATCTTCAACAATAATAATGGCAAAAATTGGTTTTGAAATTGTTGCTTGGTACCCTTACGGTCTCTATCTTCATGGTCAATTAGATCCTTATGATATTCTCTCTAAAAAACAAATGAATCACCACCTTGCTGTAACTTCAGTTGGTTTTGATTTGTTTTAGGTTTTTCAACAAACACCTGATGCTCACCTGCAAACCTTCCATATAGGTTGATAACAAAGTCCTCCTAACAGTCCAGAGTTCAGGTATCTAAAAACTTTCCTTCAGCGCACTAATAATACCATTCTAGTGCTTTTCCATCAAAATCCTACATTGCATATTAAATCATATCTACTTCAGTCATAGGATTTACTTTGAAAAAATCGTCATAGCCCTGAATAAATTCATATGGAGCACTGCCAGAGAAAGGAACACTATAATCCTGTATTGCTGGTATTCCACTCGATTGGTCACAGTGAGAGTGCTCTCAACTGCTCTAATTTGGTCCATAGTTTGCTCAAAATTATTCTCCATGTTAGCCTGTACTTGGTCCATCCTACTCTCCATTGTTTTGAGGTCATTCTCATGCTTCTGGAAGCTGATTTTAGTGGTGGGTTCGACCATAATTGTTGGCCCAAAGGTTGCTTTGATACCACTATGTCAGGAAATTAAGAGAATGCATAAAAAATGAAAGTTGTAGAAGAAATGAAAACTTACAGGAAACGACGACTAAGAAACAGATAATTTCATTCATTCAATCGATGCATCTCTTCTTACAATGACGCTGATATTTATAACCCCAAAGCCTAACAAATTTTGAGATGCTAATAAATATACCCACTAATAATTTGACATGTGGCATATAAAGGATAAAAGCGCAGAATACTTAAACGACTGTGTTTTGGTTACTACTCCATTCCTCCATTTTTTGAACAACAACTATATTAGATGAGGATTTAGGAGTGTTCTGAGCTCTTATCTTCACATGGGTATGAACAATTCTTCCTTCCTTAAGTTTTCTCAGCTGGGTACATTTATTAAGCAACTTATTGTAAAGTGTTCTGTCTGATTCAATTGATCCACGGTCGATTAGGTCAAATACATAAAGACCACCATTTTTGCTCTTACGCAGAAGGTTCTTTTCTTGAATGACGCATGAAGTATCAAAGATTTCTTCGTCTGATGAATCTGGGTCATTAAAATTGTAAGCAGGGGAAGTTGCAGTTGTGAGAAATTGGGGACCCCCGAAAAAGTCCCATAAGGGATCTCTCTTGTGAGATGACCACATTGGAGAAGATTGTATTAAACCTGCGTTTCATGTATGCTCAGTACAAGAATGTTGATTTTGTTTGTTTTTAGTGCGTGTTTATTGTTTATTGTTGTTATACTTCTCAAATTTTATTCAGATATGAAGTTGAAGCGGTTGGGATTTAAGTCGAGAGACAAATTGTTAGGATAGTACTCAAATTCTATGTAGAATAGAATTGTTACTATAAAAATGAAGTGTCCTATTTTGAATAGAGGAAAAAAAATTATGGATATTCTATCTATAAATAAAGTATTATATTTAGTTGTTAGAATCATGGTTTGAAATTGCGTTTGAGGCGCACGTTTCAAGGAGCACCTTAAAGCGAGGCGGCAAGATGTTAAGGCGAGGCATACGCGTGAAGGGAAAAAAGAAATTTACGCCTCATTTGGCTGAGGCGTACGCCTCATTTGGCTGAGACGTACGCCTCAGTGCGTTGCGCCTCAAGGCGAAGCAAGGCGTGGGCTTTGATTTTAATTAAAAAAAAACCCTAAGTATGTATACTCACTTGCTCAGAAAATTACGCAGTGGCGCGAAGCAGAGAGGTGAAGCAGCCAGGCGAGCCGAGGTGCGATCTTCTTCGTGCGATCTTCGTCGACCAGCCAGGTTCTCTCTCTCTCTCTTCTTCTTCTCCTCCTCTTCTGCTTCTTCTTTTCTGCTATTGGCTGTTGCTTCTTCTTTTTTCTTCTTTCCTTCTTCTTTTCTCCGTTTCTTCTTCTTCTTCTTCTCTTCTCCTCTGCTTCAGCCTGTGAACCTGTGACTGTGATAAATATTCTGTTTGGTTAATAATTAAAGGAATTTTCAAGACATTATTAGAGAAAAGAAGTGAACGAAATTTCTTATATACTAAATTAATTAGCTTTTCTTCCTTCTGTTTATATACAAATCATATATGTTTGTTTTTTCTTAACTTTACCTTATATATTTGTTTTCAATTATAATGTAGAGAATTGAACTGTTTGTGCTTATTTATACTAATTTAATATCTTTAAGTATCTTTTTTTAATTCTTAAATTAGTAGACAATCTCATGATTTATTAGCAATCGATTATATAGTCCAAGGAGAATGTGAAATTAAATTATAACCACTTTAAAAGTTTAAAATAATCTTTAAAATTAAAATATAATACATAAATTTTCATCTTAGCACTAAGTCAAGAAAAAATAAAGATACTTAAAAATATTAAATTAACTTAAATAATTTAATCTCATACATCATTCTTACGAGCAAATATAACCAAATAATTTTATAATAAAGAAATGTTATTGTTTTTGTGTGTTTATATATTTTGAAAATATTTATATGTTCATTGTTGTGTTTTTACTTCTCCATGCATATGTTTCTGCACTTGACTTGCACGAGAACATGTTTGGTTTGTTATAAACAAGTATAACTTTAATGAAGTATTCAGAAATTTCCCAAAAAAACATGGTTTACATAAAAGGAATAAGTTTTCCATATACACTCACCCACTCAGCAGCTTAACTCTAACTAATTAGCATATGGTTTACATAGAAGGATTAATTTACTCGTTCTTCCTTCACAGCTGGACATATGCACAAAAAAGAACCAGCTCAATATTAAGCAATAGACAGCTTTAAATTATTTAATCACCAAAAAACCAACGAACTTTAGTGTTTTTTTTAAAAAAAAACAATGAACTTTTTTTAATTCTTTTCAATTAAATTAATGATGTCTTAAAAATTGTAACAACAATAACCAAAATTTAACCAATCCTCTAACTAAAGTTAATTATTGATGATGTGTCTTTATTGCTGCTGCTGATCTTGTCCACTTCTTATTATGACTTGTGATTTAATATGCTACAACTTGCATTATGAATATAGTAAATCATTAAAAAAGTAAATATATCAATATTCATATAATGTTATTCACTTCATTTTCTATTTATAACTATGTATAAATGTATAATATATAATGTTATTCACTTCATTTAAAAATATTTATATAGTGATGGATGATCACTATATAAGTAGTTGATGATATTATGTTATTTTGATGTTTTATAATGAGACATTAAGTGACGTTGCTTATTTTTTTTCTTTTATGACCTTGATTATAATGATGAATTATTTTATACTTTTATTAGTATTTTTTAATAATTTTTTGGGGACTTTTAGCTTTTCACATTGAGGCTTACGCCTCGCTCCGCCTCGAGGCTTATGCCTTGCCTCGTCCAAACAAAAACGCCTTGTACCGCTTTTAGCTTTTTGGAACATTGGTTGGAATGTAGCACAACCAAATATCATGTAGTATCTTAAGAGTTGAGAGAGAGTGTGAGGGGGTTTTTGTTTGTGCAAATGAGATGATTTTTACAATTTTTATATTCCGTACAAAAAAATTGTATTGTTGGAGGGAGAGTTTTACAACTTTTAGTCCGTGCAAAAAGTTGTGTTATGGTATTGTGTAGTCTCAAGTTTTAGGGTGTATAACTTGGGAGAATTATTGTAAGTCTACTATTATTGATATAGTGGAGATTTGAAGTTTAGCCTGTAATTTTTCCTTTTAAGGATTTTTCATGTTAAATCTTGTTATTTTTAAACTCTCTTTATTTTATATTGTTTGGTTTGCGTCGACTTAATTCCCAACAAGTAGTATCAAAGTTCGACTGATTAAATACAATGTAGAAGGAAACTAGTCGCACTGGTATAACAAATAAAGAGAGTGAATATTGAATGAGTTGGAGATGTTCATCATGATATTGATGAATAAAAGATTTTGTGCTTATGGAGAATCACTGTTACAATTATTAGATGATGATAATAGAGATGATGATGAAGATGAAGATAATACAAATGGATGTGAGTGACGCTAAAGATGTGGATGTTGCAGACATTATGGGTGATACGAATATCACAGATGATACGGATTACGCGAATGATGTGGATATTGCGGATAACGCGAATTATGTAGATAGTGCGGATGTTACGGTTGATGCAGATAATGGTGGCGACTACGATAATTGTGGCAATGATAAAGTTGAAATATTTGGAGATTTGAGTCGAGTGAGGAATTGTTGGGATACTCCTCAAATCCTATTCAGATATGAAGTTGAAGTTGTTAGTGATTTGAGTAGACGGAAGAATTGTTATGATACTCCTCGAATCTTATTCATAATAGAATTTCTACTATGGAAAAGAAGTATTCTATTTTGAATAGAAAGAGAAAAATTATGGATATTGTATAAATAGAATATTATGTTTAGTTGTTAGAGTGTAGCACAACTAAATATCATGTAATATTCTAAGAGTTGAGAGAGGGCGTGAGGTGATTTTGGTATTGTGTAATCTCAAGTTTTAGAAAGTTTTAAGGCGTAAAACTTGAGAGGTTTCCCTTTAAGAGTTTTTCACATTAAATATGGTTATTTTTTAACTCTATTTATTTTATATTATTTAATTTGCGTCGACTTAATTCCCAATAAGACGTTGGGTAGCGAGTTTCTCAAAAGTAATTTAGTGTTGGAAGTATACATTCATTAACTAATAAATACAAATCATAATTATTTCTCCATTTTACAAAAAAATAATTTTATTTATAAAAAAACTTGTTTTAAAAAAAGATTTATTCTATTGTAATAATAATTGACACAACATGTACTCAAATTTATTATTATAATTTTTTTTTAGTTATTATGTTATTTAAGTACGTACACAAAGGCAAGCTAATAAAAAAAAGTCTAAAATTGGTAAATATATATATATATATATATATATATATATATATATATATATATATATATATATTCAAATGAGCTGCCCATATTAGGTCTTACCCTTAACCTTTATAACCACCCATTAGGACTAGTGCACGTACAAGAGGAATCCTAAGTCCGATAGACTAGGGATCACTTTCCTTATCAACTCGAATACGAACTAGTTACCATATCCATTACTAATTGGTATGTGAGTTACTTATCCAACATTAATTAGCGTGGCGGTTACCTTCTCCAACAGAGCAATGCGAGTACTATAAATATATGGTGAACAATAGAGTTACGATCATTATATTTTACCATACTAAATAAATTTTGCCTCTAAAATATGTATTTACTCTCACACTGGAGGTATCTGGTGGCTCTGTAATGATGACCACGAATTTCATTAGTCATTGTAAATATAATTAATAAATATTTAGCAATGAATTTAAACTTTTTGCATTAATTAATTGTGCATTAGATAATTAAATGAATGTACTTATGTGCTTGTATATTTATTTAAAGAATTAAAACAATGTGTATAATTAATTAAAGCAAATCTAATTGGATTATATTTTAAATCCAAATAAGTTGATAAACTAGGTTAAAGATATTAACCTAGTAGCTCATGTAATTAATTTAATTACTAGTCCATGTAATTAATTAAACAAGCCTAATGCTTGATTTAATTAAATGTAACCTAGAATAATTAATGTAAGCCCAATGTGTTATTTAAATTGAGTCCAAACAATGTAATTGAATGAGCCCAATAGAAGTTATTCCCAAGCCCAATGTGAAGTCCAATTAAGGTCAAAACTTTGGTCAATATATATATAGATATGTGTATATATATATATATATAGAGATGCATATATGCATAATTTAGCATTTAAAATAAATCAAAAATGGAGCAAAATGAAGGCCATATGGCCGGCCAAAGTGGGGCCCAAGAGGGGTGGCTTGTGAGCTTCATGTTGCTTGAAAATCAATCCATGTCATAGTTGCTCAACTACCCTAGTCAATCAACTAGTCAATCACATAGTCAATCAATGCAATAGTAATTATAATTAAACACTAATTTCACCAACATGGGTGAATTAGCAAGCTAATGAGGAGTTAGTTGGTGGCTATATATATGATACTCCACACTTGAGTCAAGCTTGTTGGTTCATTTGCTAGAGCATAATAGAGAGAAAGTGAGAGCATTTTCTAGAGAAAAGGAAGATACACTAGGATTTTGTGTGAGGAAAAGCTAGAGGAAGACCTTGGTGGATGTCCAATAGCTACACAACATACTTTGGTAGAAGGAGAAGAAGAGCAATCAAAACCCAAAGGTTTAAAAGTGCTCTAAACACCTTCTCATTTCATTTTTGTAGTCTAGAAAGCTTTTGATCGGTTAAAATCTATTTTTAACCGATCAAAACTCGTTTGGATGATCAAGATGTATTTATCTACTAGTAATTACCCGTACCTGAAGGCACGACGTAAAAAAAATTTAAACATAAAAATTATCATAATTTATTATATAATCACAATAATTAATACATACTCAATCATCAACATGTATTTAATCACCAAAACATCAAGCTAGTCGCTACTAATTTTAAAAAAAATTGGTAGAATTTCCTTAAAAAATATATATCTAAAAAAAATTAAATATGTCTACAAAACATATTCAAACCACCAAAACAAACATCATTCCATATTCAAAATCATCATAACCATGTATAATTAGTTAATTTTACAAAAAACGGAATACAAAAAATACACATGTGCAAAAAATAGAGAAACAATTTTGTATTCTTTACGATTTACATCAAGAATCCTTCAATATATACCTAAAAATATTTAAAATATATAAATTATCAAAATATGTGGGTCACAATAAAATAATAACAAATATATGCTTGTTTATGGTAAAAAAAGAAAAGAAAAGGAAAGTAAAAGTTATTAAAGCAAAACTGGCTAATCACTTTCAAAACTGAAAAAGAAGAAACCTAGCAGCACATACGTGGCCCTACGGGAGACATCCCACGTCAGCGTCCCAGCCAAGATGCAACCCACTACAACCGTCGATATTATCAACACAAAACCTCCGGCGAAACTCCGGCCAGTTGCTAAACCGCAGGCTTTGATCAACGCTATCACCGTCAAGCATAACGTCGTTAAGTTCCCCACCACGACGTCATAATTTGCCATCTCACTTATGACGCGTTTGGATTAAAAGAAATGAATAGAAAGTGATTGGTAAGCGTTACTGTGCTTGTTTTGTTACACAGATTCACTTCTACTGTTTACAAAATCGAGGTAGCGGAGCTTCGCTTGTGGCTAAGGCTGCGATTAGATCTCACGCATCGGCTCTCTATCCTATCGCCATCATTCAGTTCAATGGCAACGAAGGCTCTAAAAACGACAAAGACCTCAGAGCCGGCGTCGCACTCTGCGCTCGAGCCGCCTTCCTTGGCCACATCGTCGCTCTTCGTGAACTTGGCTACTGCCTCCAAGACGGTTACGGCGTGCGGTAGAATGTTGCGGAGGACCGCCGTTTGCCAACGCCCGAGGCTGTTACGTCCAGCTCGAATTACACCTCATACCAAATGACTAAGACTAATTGAGACCAAGCAAACCCAAATCTCAAATTCAGCATTTCAATCCCGAAATAAAAAAGGCTCGCCCACAAAAAAAACCAAATTTTTGGACCAACCCATTAACAAATAATATATATTGAATCTCAAAGCAACCCACAAATCAACAAAGATTACAAAGGGAATACAGTTCATCACATACTTGTCACAGAAAATAGAAAAAATCAGGAGAAGCAACCCACACCAACCCACTAACAAATAATATATATTGAATCTCAAAGCAACCCACAAATCAACAGAGATTACAAAGGGAATATAGTTCATCACATACTTGCAACAGAAAATAGAAAGCAGCAGGAGAAGTAGCCGTTGCAAGAGATCCATGAGTACTCATACAAAGAGATTACAAAAGCTTCAGATTTGTGCAATGGAGTAAAGCGCCGACTGACTCTCTCCATTTTCTTTCTCTTCTTGGTTTTTTTTCTTTATTTGAAGGTATTTATAATGGTTTACTGTTTCTTGTTTGGGCGGGATTTTTTTTGGTGAGATGAAATGTCAACCGGTAGATTAAATTGGAAGAAATCTAGACCACTCTTGTGCTTTTCCAAATTTTGAAGTGGAAAAGATTCAAAATAGGTCCTATCTTATTATATAGATGTAATATATGTATATTCATAGATCTATGTGTTTATAACATGTTTTGGTATGTTAGAAATGCATGAAAATGGTAGAAAAGTTCATAACACGTTTTACCGGTAAAACCCTAACGATACGTGTTATGTTTAATGTTGTATTTTGAAATGTACAAATCAAAAATTGGATTTTTATGGCTAGAAAGCTAGATCTATGAGTTTTAAAGATAAACCATTTTTGAACTTTTCAAAAATATTGAATAACAAAGAAGTTATAGCTTTTATTACAAAGGATGTCGTTTTTCAACCCTAAGTGGTTCGATCCGTAAATTTCGTGTAAAACGTCTTCAAAAAGACGATCGAACCATGGAATATTGTAAAATATTAAGTTAGGAACACATCAACACTGATTTGGTGTTATTTGAATGTGTATATTTTATTTAATCAATGTTTGATCAAAGGATATCAAAACTGTCACAAAAAAAATCAAAAAGTGGCCCTTACTACAATACAGCGCCGGGGCGCCGTTTGCAGTGTTAATCACTGCGCCGCGGCGCAGTGCACTGTTACCAGAAAAAAAAAAAAAAAAAAACCCGAACCGGGTCAGGTCAAGCCGGTTCAGCCGGGTCAGGTTCGGGTCAGAAAATGAAAAATGTTCCAAAAATCATTTTAGTATTTTTGGACTTAATAAATATATTTTTAAATATATATATATATAATTGATTTAATGATTTAAAAGTGTATAAATATTATTATTGAAATAATAATATAATAAAGGTAATAAAATATTATTAAATAAATAATAATATTAGAAAATTATTAAAATATTATTAAGTGTATAATAATATTATAAAGTCAATAAAATATTGTTAAATGATTAATAATATTAGATAATCAATAAAATATTTAATAATATTAGATACTTAATAAAATATTATTAAATGATTAATAATATTAGTTACTTAATAAAATATTATTAAATGATTAATAATATTAGATACTTAATAAAATATTATTAAATGATTAATAATATTAGGTAATGAATAAAATATTATTAAATGATTAATAATATTAGTTACTTAATAAAATATTATTAAATGATTAATAATATTAGATACTTAATAAAATATCATTAAATGATTAATAATATTAGATACTTAATAAAATATTATTAAATGATTAATAATATTAGATGTTTATTTGAATTATATTAAATAATTAATATAAGTTCTTTGTGTTTGAAATATTATCAAGTAGTGATAATATTTCCTAAGTGTTTAATTACCCATAATTAATCAATTATGTGGTTCGTAAGGTTTATAATTGTCATTATACTTACAAGTATATGATACTAATTTAAGATCAAACTGATTTAATTGTTAGGTCCGTTCAAGGATTGTTAAATTAAGTTGGTTAGCAGTAAACGACGCACGAGGCAAGTTTTCTATACCTTAACTTGTATTTATTGTTGCAGTTATTCTTCAACCGTATTTACATTGAGCAATTCAATTATTGTTGAGCAAGTATCTACACTCATAGTTACTTGACAGACCTTTGAGTGAATTAATTATCAAAAATTACTTCACATCATTATTGATTATTGTATTCGCACATAGTGCTTTTGCAATTGTTTAAGAACGTCTAAGCTAATTGTTTCGGCTAGACAAATGCATGTTTAAATTCATTTAATTGAATATTATAAAAGCTTATCCAAACCATTGGCTGGTGCGAATTCTTACAGTAAGACTGAGAAAGAACAACTCTAGTTAAAGGGAATTTTTATTTGTCGGGAAACCGAATGCGCACAAGAAATCTAAATGTTATGCATATACATAGGACATGAGATGACTGATCCCCTCAAGTATCCCGTTATTTTTAACAAGGAGTCAGACATTGTATGTCTGTTTTACCTTAGTAGCAGTTCACGGTCATTAAAGACCACTCAGCAGTAAAGAGTCAATACATTCTTTTATTGAACATTGATTCTTGATATCTTTCACAATTGTTATTGTTGAAAACCTTGAAATTATTTCCCTTCATCATGATATATCGTATGATTGTTGTTTATAAACTTGCTGAGCCATTTAGTTGCTCATTCTTGCTATATCATGACTATATTTCAGCCAATCCCGAAAGCTCTAAATCGGACAAAGGCAAGGGGAAAGCGAATGCTTAATTTTAGAAGTTGCATGCTAGTTTAAATTACTGTTGTAAATCTTTTGTATTTTCCCTTAGGATATGTAATGTTTAAGATTAAGGTAATAGACCTTGGGAAGTGTAGCTTTTTTGTTAAGGAACCTTTTGTATTATTCCGCGAAATTTGAATACAATTTATGTATTTCATTGTTGTTAAGTATTGTATAGTGAGAACCAAACCCGAGGTTAAAGAACTCGAATTTGGGGTCGTCACAGGCTCAGCCAAGTCATCAATTACTTTTTGATGATTTTTTTTTGTACAGTTCCCCGTCCAAATCGGTGGTTGAATGTACAGACACAATTTGAGCGTTAACAATATATATATATAAAGAATAAGTATATCAGGATTAAAATTATTAAAGTTAAGGGGGTGTTTGATAAAAACTGAATAAAATAGTTCTGAATGCTTAAATAATCTGAATGAACTAAATAAAGTAGATTTCTGAATACTGAATGAAAAAAATTGTTTGATAAATGACATGTCTGAAACATCTGAATAATATATTTTTACTATTTTATCCTTTTGAAAAAATTCAAAGTTATTGTAAATTTATTTAATATTACTTAATATAATATTTAATTTTTTTATAATTTTTTTAGCTGAGACTGACCCATTCATCAAAAAAAATAAAATTAAACTTTGTCATTTAGCTCAAAAATCTGACTGATTCAATCATTCAGACCTAAATAAACGCACTAAATGATTTAATCTATCTGATAAATTCAGCCATTTAATCATTCAGTTCCAATCAAATAGTTCCTAAATAGTAAATACTAATCTATTATATATACTAAAATTAGTATATTATATTGCGGTTTGATTTATTTGGCACGATTTCTCATAAACCGTATGCACATTACCAAATGAAAGTTTCGAATTTGATTTTTTAATTTTTGCTGTTTATATATTTTTTTCTGATTTCAATTTTTAATTCTTTTTGATTTTCTTCATACACCCCTAAAGACATGAAACAATAACACATACTTTATATTTGTTATGTACATAATATTACTTATTTTTTAAACGCATGTGCCATATATAGTAAAAATAATGAAAAAACACGGGCGACGCAAATTCCGGCGGCTCACATGGTCTGTTCCGGAAATGATTTTTTTAAATTTATAAATTAAAATTTTAATAAATTTATAAATAAAAGTATTTTGTATTAATTTTAATTATAAATTAAAAAATTAATTAAAATAATTATGAATGTGTTCGGTTAATAATGACTTATAAATTAAAATAAAATATAAGATTATTAAAAAATATATAAATAAGAAGAATATTCGAAAAATAAAAATAATAAAAATGTTATTTTATAATATTTAACTAATTTATAAAAAATAACTTATAATTTATTTTTTTTATTAATAAGTTAATTTATAAATAAAAAAAAGTTATTCCCAAACATTATTTTTTTGCTAAAGAAGTTATAAGTTGGGTTGAGTTGCCGAATAGGCTCATAATATTTGACGTTGTTAAGTAATTTGATTAATTGTAGTATTATGGGATTGTTTTCCTCCTCTCCAACAATAATTCCGTCAAGGAGTAAATTAATTCCCCTATTAAACGGCTGATTGGATCCTCCAAATCAACGAAAAGTGCGGATCCTCAATCTCAGAACCAACCGCTTCCGAGTCTGAGCTTCAAATGTTCATCACACCTTACAAATTCCAGAATTTGGCCTGACCGAGGCGGCAGATTCTTCAAGGTAACTCGAATTTTTTGTTGCTTAATAGATTGAATAGTTCTTCATGTTTCACTTCAAACTAATTTATACTCCTTTTTTGATTTGAAACCCTAGGGGAATTTTCTGTTGTGCTCTTAAGTACTGGGTTGAAAATAATAGATGAAAATGAGAAAAAGGGTTTTAAAATCTGGAACACAGGTGTAGCAAACTGATGTATCACTATTCTGATTCTGTTTGAAATTGGAAAAGTGGAAAGAAAATTTCAAGTTTTTGGGGAATTTTGTGGTTGATGAACTCAACTTTTGTAAAACTTTACTCTCATGTTTCTTTTTCCTATAATTTTTATCTTACAAGTTTTTTTAAAATTGTCTAATAAATAAATAAGCATTGAAATATTTATAAACATATGTATTTATATATATGTACACACACTCATATATATATATATGTGCGCGCGCGCTCTATTGAAGTTGTGTATTTATATATTTCATCATTAGGCCTATACTGCTTATGGGGCTTGTTTGGGTTGCGCGTTGGATAAGTAATACCATGATTATTAATTGGGGTATTAATTATATTACCCTCCCCTGGTATTACTTATACTGAGATAAATGGGTATTAAGACTCTTCTCTGGCCTTTGTAAAAATAGTATCAGAGTTAGTTTGGTACCGAACATAGTTTAATGGGAAGGTATTAATAATCACAAGACGAATAACAGCAAATGAGCAAACCAAATGAGCCCTATTGCATTTTATGAATTGTACTTTGTTGCCTTGTTGGTTGATATATGAATTGAAAGCCTAAAGTTTAAGGTTGATTTGAAATGAAAACATCTTCAAATCAGATAACTATTAAAGTTACTGAATTGAAACTTGTAGGATATCTATGTATGTTATCTTCTAATATAGATATGCATCATTCTACTGGTGAATTTGGATGTATATTATTGTGCTTGTAACTGGCTTTTGGTGTTGCTACCTAAAATTTTCTTACCCTATGTCTCTCAGATTTCTCATAATAATGGAAGTTGCGGACAGAAGAACAATGGTGGGACTACCGGAACACCTCATCCTAGATCAAATTATTTTCCGGTTGCCTTTGAAAGATGCAATTCGTTGCAAGTCCCTGAACAAGAGGTTCAATACCAATCTGGCCAAACTTATTAATGGATTTGCCTCTATAATTATTATGAGTAAATCGTTTTTTCATCCGTTTTATTATAACATCCCTCTTCATCCTAGTCGTTGTCACCCTGACACCCATGGTGCTAAAACAATAGTTGACCATGAAATATTATCCTTTTCAAGTGGCCTCGTTGTCATCAAAGGCTCAGAATCAGGAGATGTTTTGTGTCTCTTCAACCCCATCATCAAGAAATATAAACTTATTCCTTGCCTCTGGCGTCCTAACTTCATGGGATTGGCTGTTGAGCCAGGCTATACTTCAAACTCAAAGCATCATTACACATTGGTGCACGCATATATCAGAGCAAAGTTTATAAATCAAATTCATCAATTTCAGTATAGCTTTGCAATATTTCAAAGCAATCAAGTTTCGTGGAGAAAAGTCGATGTAAGATTATCATGCAATGGTAGCTTTCCGGATGTTTCCCCATATTGTAATGGCCATTCTGTTTACTGGCGGGGGTCATTACATTGGCTGAGGTATGATGGAGGCATCATTGCTTTCAATGTCAAGGATGAGCGAGCCTGGATCATTGAAACACCACCAGGTCTAAACTGTAACGACAAAGGCATCTGGTTTGGCGTTGCAGAAGATTTGCTCACACTCGTCTCCACTTCAAGTGGAAATTTTGTCATCCATGTTCTCGTTGACTATAACAACGTTCATTGGGAGATTAAGCATCAAATTACAAGCGCTATAAAGGTAAATGAGGATTATAATTGCTTTGCACCATTGTATGATGGTAATTGTCTTGTTTTAGCGAGGGGGAAATGTGGAGAAGATGGAGAATTGTTTGTGCATGACGTTGGCTCCAAGAAGGAGAAGAAGATTGGAATTGTGCGAAATTTTAATGACCTGAGGTTCTTTCATTTTGTTCCTTTTCCGAATGAGATTAGTGGTATTAACAACGATTTCAGTAATATAATTGACAAATTAGGATGGTCTTATTTCTTCGACAATGTGCACAGATATTCAGATGAACAAGATGAGGGCATGCAAATGTCTTTTTGCTTCCATGATAAACAAGAATGTTCAAATGCATTACAGAAAGACATGCAACGAATTGTACGAATCATAGATGGGGGGTTCCCCCATGGGGTTGATAGTGTTATACTCGAGTCGATGGATACAGATCATACCCTGTAATACCAATTGATCTTGAGATGTTCCATAACTTTTATTGATATAATAAGATGTTCAAAGACAATGTGTTATGCAGACTGAATTACTTGATTGTAAATAGAATGTGTCTCTTTGACTCTACACTCGGAACTCCATTCGTTCCGTTAAAATATTTTCAATTTACAAAGTTTACTAACTTGAAAAATATATTTTGTTCAATGTTTACTTGTGAATTCATTTTCCCACATAATTCGTCCGAAACTCAAAGGAACTGATGGGGCCTTCACAAGCGGAGGAGCATACGCTTTAATTTGACACAACGTTCAAAATCTTATCGCCCTTTATTGAGTGTTTAGCTCGATAGTGATGACATGATAATGAAATTATGATAATTAACTCACTGATATTATATCATTGTATACTATTGTAAAAAAATTTGACTTTTTATAATTGTAACAACCAAAATTAGCAAGTAACCTTTTCTTGAACATAGGGAATATATCGTGTCCTCCATATGAGGATTTTGTATCAGGTGAAACGGGATTGTGCTAATTTTAAGCTTTTTTCAAAACATTGAATCATTTTGTAATATAATTCCATGTACAGAAGTTTTGTTCGCGACATGGAGGAGAAGAAATTAATGTTGGTTCAATTTATTAGCCTCATAACTGAATGAAATTAGACAGTACATATCCCAATTGAATATAACGTTATCTCAAATTTGTACCAAGGAACAGTCCGGTGATGTGTTTACGTAAATAGTGTCATAGTAAACATTTATGCAACGTTTAGATTGGATGAATGAAGGTGAGAATAGAATAATTCATTCTTATAAAATAAAAAAAATTGTGTTAGGTTGCCCAAATTTATGAATTTTATTTTTTGAAAGAGAATATCGAATGACTCGTTTCAGCTGGAATAGAATGAATCATTCCACTCTCCATTCTATTTATTTATTTATTTATTCCATTCATTCACTCATTTTATTCCTTCAATCCAAACGAAGCATTACTATTGATCACTCCAAAAAATAATGTCTTGTGACACATTAGATAAGCCATGTAAATGTTCATACAAAACGAAGTAGTTTATATCAATACTATAACATATTTGATTCTGTTCTCACAAAAAATAATAGGGAGAACTTCTTGGTTAGTTCCCAAACTATTTTTTATTCGTTTCAAATTATAAATTAAATATTGACTTTTTAAAAATTAATTTATAATATTTTTAAATTTAAAATCGCTATGAATTCATTTAGTTTATGTCAATATAATTATAAATATCACAAACTACTTAAAAAACACTACTAGTTATAAAATTTATTGTTTTCATAATTTAAATGAATTATGTCAATTTTGAGTTTGAAAATATTTGAAATTGACTTTTAGAAAGTCAATAATGGTCATATAATTTAGAACAAATGGAATAGTTGTTTTCACATTTAGTTATGTAATTATTATTATTTTTTGTTGTAAATTTTGTCCTCAAATTATATATATTTTTTCTTGTAAGTCTCGAAAATATAATAATTTTTTACGTTTAGTCCTCGAATTATAGTTTTTTTTTAAGGTTTAGTCCTTAATCTATAACTATTTTTCATGTTTTATCTCCTTTAATAGCATGGTTGTAAGATTATATTGAGAATGTAGAAATTATAAATCCGAATTGAAGATGAAAGACGCGAAAAAATCAGTTAGGAAACCAAAAATGAAAAATATAAATAATTTGGGGACTAACAAAGAGATTATTCCTAAATAATATAACATAATTTTTTTTTTATCAACAATTAGATTAAATTAAATAAACAATAACTATTTTTAGATGGAGTAAGTTAAGAGGATCTTCCATCTCCCAGTGTAAATTCCCACCATTAATCCTTCCAATAAAATGAAAGGCTATGTCATCTTTTCTTGAACACACCCGAGGACCAACAAAACTCTTGCCACACCATTCAACCTCAATAACAAACTTAAAATTCCCATATAAATTCAACCACATCCAAAACCAAACCACTTCTTCCAATTGAACAAATTCATCTATATAACATTAATTTATAATTTCATATCACATAATCAGCAAAAATGTCCATTTTGATATACAACAATATAAGGATCATGATGAAGGTACTCATTATATTGTCGGTGGCACATATTTTGTGCATGGCTAGCTCCGCCCTCGCTGTGGCTGACGGCGACAAACCATTAGAGGTACCATCTTACAAGGTCGGATGCCTCTTTAAAGGATAAGGGATTCAGATGCACCTTCACGGCATAGATCAAATTGGGTGCACATATAGCCATGGAAGAATATTGAATATTAGTAGCTTCATATTTAGCAACTTGTATTAGATCTCTAGACCGTATATTAAGATTCAAGGTAAATTACATTCCACTTTTTTTCCAAATTTTAGTTTTGGGTACTAGTTATCTGCTCACGAAGTGATGTTTTTTGATTATATTTTATAACGGTGTTAGTATATATGACGATAAATTTATGTTGACATTAGATACCGACAGATGTGAATACATAAGATACGAGAATATGTGGCACTCTCTCCGTCTCAAATTAAAAGTTTCATTTTGATTTTTTTAGTCAAATTAAACATTTTTAAAATTAATAATTAAACATATATAAATATATTTTTAAGATTATATAAATTGGAGTTGGTAGCAAATTGTATCGATCTAGTTTTTTATGATTATAATCTCGTAACCTAAATTTTATCAACAATGGTACAAAAATTAATTTTAAAAATAGTCAATTTGACTAAAAAAAAATTAAAACGAGACTTTTAATTTGAGACGAAAGAAGTAGTAAAGAAAGATTTATTGGTTGCAATTTTATGTTAGTCACAATTCACATTTGACAACAAATTAATCGACATATAAATCATTATATATGTGTGTGTGTGTGTATATATATATTTCTCCCTCTTTTCTTGAACCGGGACTTTCATTTGATTTTTAATTTTTTTACTCATATTAAAGTCTTTCTAAAAGACACTTTAATAGAATTTCTTCATCTAGGAACCACATACTACAATCAAATACTATATTTATTTATACTATTAAAATATGATATATGACACGAATTTCAATGTCACATATTAAGTGTTTAGAGTAGTGCGTGTAAAATTGTTCTTTTTTCTTATTGCTATTAGGATGTATTCTTTTACTTAAAAAGAATTTTATTTAACGTTTTTTAAGTGTATTAAGTTTTTTGAGCACAACAAGAATATATTTCTTTTTTAGCAAACGCTTTTCCTAGTAACAAAGTTTATTCTAAAATTGTTTCAATTTACCATTTTTTCTAGTAACAAAGTTTAGTCTAAAATTGTTCCAGTTTAACAAATTTATAAGGTGGCATCCCACCCATATGTACTAGAGAATATGGCATATTTGGTTGTCATTTTTCATATATATATATATATAAAGAAAAATATATATACACAGCTGTGTAGTTTAGTCGACTATGTCGACGATTTTTCAAAAAAATCATCGTCATAATAGACCGTACATTACACAACTGTGTACCTCTATTTTTTCGTGTATATATATATATATATATATATATATATATATATGGTTCCGTTCAAAGTTTTGAGTTTTGATTCTTAATCCAACTGGTTCAATATCTTTTGACCAATTTTACCTAGATGCATAGCTGTTGTTAGACTGGCATGGTTTAATTTCCACGTACACAAAGTGACGTCAACTTTAGTTTTGATGCTTACGTGTGCAATAATTATTAAATTATTTTACTTTTAATATATCACGTGCTATTCACACGTATGCATGCTTTTGACTGAGGATTGTGAAAGCTACTATCCCCATGCATTCCGCAACCATCTTTAGAAAAACTATTAGCTGGTGGAGAGGCAGAGCCAGCTAATAATTTTATTTATTAGCTAGACAAAAACCTAAAATATGATATAATTTAAAAAAGACTCAATATATGCACTCAATATGATGTATTCCCCTTTGCTTTTACCGCTTGCTCAAGAACAAAATGAAGGGATAATTTATGCCACACATATTCAAAATAGCATTTGTGATAATGTTTCTCTCATACATTATTTAGCATTTATGTTACGTTTGAATTGGAGAAATGAAGGCGAGAATGAAATGACTTATTCAGTTATTCTTATAAAATGAAAAAAAAGATATGTTTAGTTGCTCTATTAGAATAGAATGGACAATTCACATCATTTCTAAATTTCTAAATTTTATTTTTTGACCCATTCCATTCATTTCTTTATTCCATTATTTTATTTATTCTATTCTTCAATCCAAACGTAGCATTAGTCCCAGTATTGCACGCAAACTATGGAAAACGTATATTCCATAAATCATACAAATAAACAAAACCATAAACTAGAAATTCTCATACCAGCACAAGGTATAGAAATGCTATGGAACACGTCTCCCTTCCTTTAAGCAATCCTCAACCCACATATGATTCACTAATCATCATCTTGAATTTTCTCACATTCTTTCCTATTTATTTTATTAGCTCACTTGCTTTATCATATGTTTATCACTCGGTGCTCTTCAAGATGTCCCCTCTTTTTTATAAAGTGTTGGAGGATTTGCATGCCCATCTTTTGACTCTTCTTTGTATAGTGCTGTTATGCTTTCTTGGATCAGCGCAAGATTCTTTCTTTTGCATTTTCGTTGGGAGGTTTAATGTTTTTATGGTGCTATTTTTTTTCTTCTTATAATGCAACTCAGCTGTTGCAAGTATACATGACATTGATGATGCAGTTCCAATTACCACTGTAGTTGTATTTTCAATGAATAATTTTAATTGTTAAGAAAAAAAAATTGGCCCATGGGCCACAACGGGTTAAGCCAAAATTGAGTCAGGTCACAAGTTTTCATGAGTCACAAAAATAAAGTCCAAAACTCAAATTTTAGAGAACAAGCTAGGCTGACTCGCGGGCCTGAATTTTTTTTTCAAGTCTAATAAAAATTCCTAAAATAGTTGGATAGACAATATTTTACATAAGCGTCCGTTCATACTTGTTTGGCAGCGATACCAAACAGTTGGGCATAAGTTATATTATTTATATCGTCGCCCGTACAACGGATTATTGGTCACAAACAATACTGGCCCTGGGCTAAAGCCTAAGGTGCCCAAGCTTTAGGCCCATAAAAATTGGTAAATTTTTAGGGCATCTAAATTTCAATGGCAGATTTGTAGTTTTTGAATTAGGAGACCCTTTTTTTATATTACACCTACACAGCAACAATTAAAAGCAAATAAGCAATCTAAACCATCTCCATCTGGCGAGTCCATGACTTTTTGAGAATTGAGAGAAATGCAGAAAGCTGAGAAAGACCCATTTTTTTGTTGTCGCTTTAAGCCCTTAAAAACTCAGGGCCGGCCCTAGTCGCAAACTTACAATTGATAGTGGTTGTAAATCTTTTTTGATATATATATATATATATATATATATATATATATATTTATTGTGTGTGTCATCTTGAAAAAGCTTTTTATGTCGAGAAACAAAATGAGGTATACTCTGTTTCTTACTCTGTTTTATTACAGAGCTTCTACTATATCCAATTTTTACTATTGAAGAACGGAAAACGAAGACACCAAGATGGGGAAAAAATCCTCCTCAGTGAGCTCAGATCGTGTAAGATATTTGGTCAATATGATGAAGAACATAAAGCCGCAGAATCCATATTTGAGATTACTTTTAGTCATTTTAAAGTTTAATACGGAAAGAAAATATCTAGTGTATGTATAATATCTCAGTTCAAAATCAATACATGTAAGATATAAATTGATCCGAATATAAGGGCTACAAGTGGCCCACACCCCGCCTTCACATATATTCAAGAAGACTGAGAGATTATTTCATGTTTTTTGGACAAGTAAACAATATGCTCTCCTCTCTCACATACATGTGGAGTCCGCCTGTGATGGGGCCCGTAGGTATGTGGGAGGGGAGCATACTATTTACTTGTTTTTAGGGACATAGCATAATTTTTCAGGAAGACTACCATAAGTACTAATAACTTGTAATGACTTTTACCAGATTTGTTTTAATCATGGTTTCAAAGAAAGCGAAAATCTGTCTTAATAATCTTGTACTTAATAAATCAAGGGGTCACTTAATCAAGCATGAACCAAATAAATTATCAAAACCGAAAATACTCTCTTTGTCATGCTTGTTCTTGTGCCACTTCCTTAATTTATTAAATACAAGATTAAGACGGATTGATATCCTCTTTCTTTGAAACCATTGGTAAAACTAGAGGCAATTTCTCAAGTATTATTTATGATCAGCCAAAACTGATTATAATAACCTTGACTAATATGAGGAAATTAGTGACATAGAATATATATATATATATATATATATATATATATATATACACACACAAGCACTTCAAAAACTGATTATAATAACCACGAGTTCCTCTTCCTCCTCCTCCGTCATCACCGGAACTGCCACCTGAAATCTTTCTTTCAGAAGTAACAATAATATGTTTCACCACCGGAAGAGAGAGACGTTGAGAGGTAATGGAATGGACAACAATATAATTATTTAGAGAGTAAAAGTGAAAGAAGGAATGTTTATCAAAACGACGTTAATGTATGCGTTTCGGGAGAAAGATGTCTAGCTTTTGATCGAAGTGCCTATATAGTAATTGTTTTTTTTAGTACCACAAGTTGTTTTCTCCGTCTTTCCTACAGTTCTTTCCACTAATTCTGATAGGTTAGATAAAGTGTATATAATATCTTGTCAGTTTTCTGTAAGATGTTGGGGGAATCTAGTCAAATTCAACAAAATAAATTGCTTGACTTAACTGTCTAGCCATGCCATTCTTTTCTTTTTAAAAAAACAGGGGTTTATGTGCCTTGATCGTCACTCACCGAATAGTGCACTAGTGCAGTCAAAAAAGTCAAATCAGAGGCAACCCTTTCTATGCCAGTTTAGTTTAAGGGGACATCGGATTAGCTAACACGAATATTCTTTTTTTTTTTTTTTTTCATTTAAAATTTTTAATTTTATATAATTTTATCCTCACTCATCACAGTATAATCAAACTTCAAAATGATATATTTTTATGCACTATTCACAAATAATTATTTGCGACCCCACTCAATGGGACTCGTAGAGACATGCATGGTTTTTGCCAACTAAGTTTACCCTAGAGGTTTAGTATGCCATGTTTTTTTCTTAGTTCATTTCTTTACCAAAGTAAAATCCCCCAGGGGAGAGGAGGGGGGAAGGGGAACATTAGCCTAATATTCAAAAGGGCAAAACCCCATCTTAATCTTACCAAAAGAAAAGAATCAAGGCACATAAAAACAAATCAGTAGTCTCCTAGTATTATATTGTGTTCACACCTCACTTTGCATGGACTTGCTGGCTTTTATGCTCACTCTATTCCTTTTTTTTTTTATATATATATAACCTGCTTGCTCTTCTTCTGCAGCCACTTCAATAAAAAATTCTCTTCTTTCATTTACCATCCATTAATATACCCACATTCCTCCCAATTCAGAGCAATGGATAACGCAAGCTTAAACTCAATGAAAAAAGAGATAACCAAATCTGCACCAAGAAGAGGTCAGAATCAGATTAAAGGGTTGATACTAGAGAAAGTGGTAAACACAATGATCAATTTCACAACAGAGGAAAAAGGGTTTGTAAGAAGGAATCAAGTAATTCATGCAGAGTGCTCCGGCTCGCCGCCTTCAGGCAGGTGTAATGTATAATTGTTCAGTGACTTGTATTTTCCTGAATCAGGTGTAATGGATGTGTTTGTTTGCCTGTTTTGAAGTCTCTATCTTTTATGTATTTTAGCCTTTTCATTTTTCTTATTTGGGAAGTTTGTCTTTTTTTCTTTTTTTTTTTATAGGCAGTCCAATATGTTTTTCAGATCATCCATTTCGTGGTTGTAATTTTTTCAGCTTTGAATTTATCTTGATTTCCTTAAACTCTTAGTTCCCTTTTTCCAAACTTTGGTATCTATTATATTTGTGAGAGCCTTGTGCACTGAGTACTCCCCCCCCCCCCCCCCCCCCCCTCTCGATCTCTTATTAATGGACTTAATTGTATGGAATAAATTTATTGTAAGGATTCATACTTATAATTGTTCTTAGTTCTTCCAATTCTTAATATATACTAGTCCCCCATAGGAAAGCAGCTAAAAATGCAAATTTATGAAATTTCTCTCCTCATGGAAAGTGTCAAACCAGGTCAGAGAAAGGAAACTTAGAATTTGAGGCATGGCGAATTGGCCTAACTTCATCAAACGCACATCAAGCTTCTACCACCGAAACATTTGCCGAAGTGGTTGAGAGTTTGTTCTCCTCATCAAGATAATGAGTTTTAACCTCTCTCTTGTGATATTGTGACGAGACAGATTTTAACATAATAATCTATCTGACATGAATTAAAACTTATATTTAAACTCATCGTATTGGGATGCGGCCCCACCTTACACTTCAATTGTTTATTGAACTAGAATCCAAGAAAGGAAGATCGAATAAAATGAAAAAGAAAGAGTGTCAAGCTTCTTGATCAAGCTGTCGACGTACATGAAAAATATAGAAGAAAGTCGGCCAATTAACTTTCCTGTAAGACCAGAATTCAAGTTTGACATCATAGGCTTATGTCATCAGTATGAACATTGTATCATCTTATTTATTCTACAAAAACAGACTCATTTTAACAAAAAAGTTGATCTACAAAAATAGTTTTTATTGATAACATAGTATTATTTTAACGATAAACTCAATTCAACTTAAGTAGTCTTTTATCTCAAAGAAATTGGAACAAAAATACATGCTTAGTAAATTGTAAATTTTACAAATGCAACTCCTTATTTGGAAATTAGAAAGTAGAGGATATCTGCTAAAGGTCAATGGTCCTAAGGCACTTGTCACGTAGTGCCTCACACCATTCATGTGTTGTCATTTCAGTATTTAAAGTGAAATGACTCACTTTAAGTGCTGAAATGACAGCACATGAATGGTGTGAGATATCACGTGACAGGTACCCCAGGAGCATCTGATATTTTTTCTTAAAATAGACATAAAATTATATATTTAACATAACTCTCTCTCTCTCTCTCTCTCTCTACCATTTGATGTGATCAGTCCATGCTTTTAGCAAAAGGGCATCTGCAGTCCCCAACTAATGTAAAGCTATAGGCATCACTAACCACCTATCAAAAAAGTTAAAATTTAGGAATAAACACTGGAGAGTACTTCAATATTCTCAATGGCTATAACCTAATTCAGCAAACTTTTAGTGTGTGTGACTTTTCTTCTTTCCCCATACAATCATGTGTTTCAATTAATGCCTAGGTGTCTGTATCCCCATTGTTATCAATTTAAAGGTTTTTGACCACATCACCCCAATCCCATAAAAATATATAGTTAATTCTACTAGTTTTATTTATATATTTATATTTAATGTTAAATAAAATTAATTTTAGACCGAGAGAATGACGTACCTATCAATGTTGAGCGAGTGTCTCATTCGCGAGTCAAACACGTTTTAGTTTATGTCAAGTCACTGAATTAAGGCCCATCTCACCCCAATAAGATGTGGGAGACTCGAAGCATAGCACAAATAAGTTCTGGTATGCGGGAGTTTAGTAGTCCCGTAAATAAAAAAATAGTCAACAGTTATGTTTTGCAAGTTGTAGTTTGTGTAACAGTTGTATTCTTGAAGAGAGAGAGAAAGAGGGTGAGGTGATTGTCTGTACTCTGTAAAGAGAAACTGCCAAAGGGAAAAAGTAGAAGTTGATCAACATACAAGTGTTTGAAAAAAATTTAATTTATCAGATTCTAGACTTTCTAGTATTAGATCCTAAATTATGATTATGTAATGTAATCCATTTGGATCATAGTTCTTTTTGTAGCTCATTTTTATTATTATTTTGTTTGTTAATTTAATACAGAATTTAAATTCACAGACACTACTTTGCCACCGTAAATATTTGAATTCACACCATCTTAATATACAACGAATGAAAATAACCATTGGGCCAAAACTCTAAGGGGTTGTTTGATAAAATCGAATGAAACAGTTCGGAATGTTAAAGTAATCTGAATCAGTTAAATAAAGCAAAATTCTGAATACCGAATGAAAAAACGTGTTTGATAATTGATATGTCTGAAATATCTGAATGAGTGTATTTTATAATTTTAACCCTCTGAATTTTATCATAATTATAACTAAATAAACATGTACTTCACTCAAATGTTTAATAATTAATTAAAATAACCTATAATATATAATTCAATATTTATTATTTAAATAAATATAGTAACTACAATTATCTTCTCAAAATTTTAATTAACAGTTATCAATTTACTAATTTACTAATATAATAAATTATTATCATAAACATAATACATAATGCAAGTCGTTTGGCCTTTTGTGCCCACAATATTATCTTTTCCCATCCTTCCTATTTTCCTATTAGATCTGCGTCTATTTCCCTATTCTTAAGCTGCTTTTGAGTCAATACATACATACATACACAATAATAATAATACTCCAATTCATTGATTGCAAAAACAAGGAAAAGTTGTTGTTTGTCCCCTAACCCAACCCAACCCAACCCCACCCCAGATCTGTTCCTCTATTTTTCATTATCTCATATCAAATATGTTCCTCTGTTGTTTTCTGTTCATTTGAATCGGACACTTTTCGACATTGTTTGGGAGGATTTCTCAAAGGATAACAACAGCAGCAGGGCGAAGGACAATTTGATACTACCCATCTTTGTACTGAAAAATCCACAGGTTTGGAGAGAAGAAATTGCAATCCATAGGTTTGGGGCATTTAAGTAAAAAGATTATTAAGCAAAACAGATTCAGCTTAAAAAATGTGACTATTCAGACTATTAATTTTTTGAAACAAATAATCTTAATGACTAAACGAATCAAAATTTATTCATTTAAAGTTATTAAGTGCTAAATAAACAGGCCTAAGTTTGATAGCTCACTTTTGTACTCCACTTTTCCCCTGTAGAAAAATACAGAATTTCCCCCTATTCTAAATCGTTACTTAATTACCAAGTATCACATCATATAACTATCACTATATATGTCAACAAAGTACTTATTTCTAATTGATCAATATTCCAATTATATTATGGTTTAAGAAATCTCTCATCTCCTAGAGGGACAAATTAAGAAACTTACTTAAAACATATATATATATATATATATATATATATATATATATATATATATATATATATATATATATATATATATATATCGTGGTTAACAATCCTTCTAAATTTTACTAGTAAAGCATTAGTTTAAAGCAAAATTTACTCAATTGATTTTTTTGCATAAATTAATTAATTTGCATGTCACACTATGACTATTATAATAGTGCAAGTAGGTACTATTGTCTCCTTGATACTAAATCTCCACCCACTTTTCCGGAAATTTGTTCAGAAAACGTGCTCACCAATAGTTATTCTATTTGGAAGTAAACAACTGCTGAAACTGAAAGCTTATTAAACCCCTATTCTAATTAAGTGTTGAGAATTGAAAGGCAGTTAACATAAAAGTAGACCAAATGTGGTGCTCTAGCTTTTTTGCATGTCACGTGTTAACAGGGTATTTGAAATCTTGTATAAACAGAATTGTTTATAATCAGTTTTAAGAATTAAAAAAATTTAGTTTTAAAATTATAATTACTTTTTTAATGAAAATAATTAAGTTTAATTAAATATATTATTATATATCCTTTTTTATTATTTTAATTCCATCTATTATCCATTTTTACTTCTCAAAACATTTCTTTTTAGTAATTTAGATTTGAAATAAGTGATTAGTATTGCTATATACCAAATATATATATATATATATATATATATATATATATATATATATATATATATATATATATATTTACTTTTTACTAGTTTAAGTATTTTTTTTTTATCAAACATAAATCAATTTTCTAAAATTGATTATAATAAAAAATAATAATCAAAATTATTAACCACATTTTTTAATTAATCCCCAAACATATTCTAAGTCCATTCCTCAACATAATCATCATAGGCGATTCATAGCAAAAAGTAATAGTACATGTTTCTAAAAAAAATGTAAGACATGTTTTCTTAATAATTCTTTTTCTCTTAATCATATATAAGGATTAAGATTTATACTTGAAAAGAGTTGCATTCAATTCTAAGAATATACAAAATAAATCTTAGCATGCGTAAAAAATAATATATTATATGTATATAAATAGAAAAAATAACAAGTAAAATGGACTCATTCTTTCCAAAATGCCCTTTATATGCGAAAAACACTGATTTGGAGTCCAAATCAAAGTTTAGTCCAATTTATTAATTATTTTAACTTGCGGCAATCCGACTTTTGACGATCCAACTGTTTCATATATAATGCTGCTAATTCATCTGCATCATTAATCAGGAGCAGATCTTCTTCACTACACCAGCAGCTCTGGAATAAAATAAACAATTTCTCTAAACTAAGTCATCTTTTCTTTTCCGGCACATGGAAAAAGAATGGATAAGACTGACTAAAGTGCTAAGTAAAGTTTTTGACCCCTCCCTCATTTAGTGATTACAGTCAAAGATGAATTAGTATAAATATGTGTGAATTAACTTTAGACCATCATTCCCTTGAATTCGTTTTCAAACTCGCATGATAATTAATCATCCGACAAAGAATGGTAGACAGTTATTATTTATTAGGGTATAATGTTTATCCTGTGGAGCGGAACCACAGTGGACGTATCCCGTCTTTCACTTCTTTGCTTTCTTAACTCCCCTACAAAGAAACAAAATAGTTTCGACTCAAAATACAGCATCATAGAAGAAAGGTGTTGATGCTTATACAGTTGTACTCCAGGTCTCTCCCCCCCCCCCCCCCCCCCCCCCCCCCCCCCCCAATTTTGTCAAGGCATCATAAAGTTATATTTGCAAGTGCATGCATACACGTGCGCAAAATGACAGGAATGCCAAGAGATGAACTTACATTTTAAGTTTCCATGAAATGATATAACATTGTTGATTATTTATTTTAACGATGACCAAATAGCATCTAGTACACGCAAATGATTCTAAAAAATAAAACACTATTTCAATCGTCTTACAGTCTCAGACTCTCAGTAACTGGATCAGAGAACCTCTTGATCCTTCAGATTAATTTCAAATGTGGCATTTTACTCTTACCTAGGGTCTTTGTTTGTTGCAGTGACAAAATGCTCAGGATCCAAGAGTTAGAATGTGATATTAAGATCAGGAGCAGCCACATTATGCAAGTTCTGTAAAAGGTTACTTCTCCAGCACCTCACACATCCATGGATCCAAGATATGATAGTATCATCGCACCCTCACTCTCTGTCTGATGGTCTAAAAGCCTAAATGATAAATTTAATGACCTAGCTTGGAATTAATAGCAGGGAGATGAATGACCAATGTGTTTAGCAAGTAATGTAATAAATATCTTATATTTCATTTTTTTGACTAAAAAGTGTAAATGACACAATAAAATACTTAATTACTAGTGTTTAGTCACTCCTAACACTTGAAATTTTGGTCACATTAGAACTCTTTGACTTTGACTCTTGATTTGCAACTAGCGGCACCAAAAGTTGGTCATTTGTCGGCCCATCATCTATATTAACATCATCATCTATATTAACATTATCAATTTAAAATATTAATACCCAAAATTAAACTAAAAAACTACAGTTAAAGTAAAAAAAATTGCAACTAAAACAAACCTTGTATTTCCTATCCACAAATCCAATTACGTCCACAAATTAATGCTTGAGCATTATCCGGTAGAAGCGAACTACGATATTTTGTGAGAACTTTTGCTCCAATGCTAAAAGTCGACTCATAAGCAATTGTTGTCATTGAAATGGATAAGATATCATATGTCAGCTTAGCAAGTATTTGATATCTATAATAACATAATATTTGAAAGTACTAAGTAGTCATGTATATAAAACTAGAATAAAAAATAAGGATTACATACCTCTCACTATTTTTTTTTCACTCTTCGAGAATATTAAAAAAACTTTTGTTAGTGAGCATTTTCTCCTCTAAGTATTGTTACAATTCCGTTCTTGTTGATTTAGTACATTGAACTTCCCTCACAAACTCCTATTTAAAATTTTGAACAAAATTACATCAACATAAATATGTAATATAGATAAATATGCAAAAAAAAACTTTATAATACATAAAAGCTTTACTTACATCAAACTCATCATCACTATGTATATATGTTCACTTGTGTTAGTGCTGACAAAAGTTGAAGTGCCTACACCATCTTGAGCTTATTGTGAACCATCTTTTGAATACTCCGTTACATATTTCGTGAACAAAGATTTCATTGCATTCACAATTTTGTCTACTTTTCTACTTATCATATTCTCATCCATCTCAACTATTTTCAATTTAAATTTTACAAATTGCACCTTATACGTGGATCAAGAATAGTAGCTATGGACAAGATAACAACATAGTCGTTCCAATATTTTACAAACTTCAGTAACATCTCATTTGCCATATTTCTAATAACCTCAATCTCACAAGACTTATTAAACATCAAAAGTTCTTTTATCCTTGACACATGTAAGAAATGCAAATTTGATATTGGATAACTCGTACCTAAAAAAAGTTATGTAATTTTCCAAAATGATTCAAAAAGGTAGTGATAACATGTGCTATTTTTCACTCATCATTTGATGGACAAGTAGTGTAACCTGATTCAACCATGAGCATATTGAAAGAATACATCTTTAAATTTTAGAACATAATCACGCATCTCCCATGTAGAATTCCATCCAATAACATAACCCAAACGCAAACCCGATTATACCAACACATGCAATTGTTCACAACAAGCAACAAACTTTAAAAATCTACTTTCTGACCCCCTTAGTATATTTGACACTCTCCCTAGTATTGTGTAAAGGTTCACTTGCAATTTTCAAACCATCTTGAACAATGAGATTTAATATACGTGCATAACATTGAACATGAAAAAAACTACCATTGCAAAGCAAGTTTTCTCTCAAATGAGCCTTCAAGAAATTTTGCATATTATTGTTGTTTGTTGTATTATTTAAAGTGAGAGAAAATATCTTATTTTCAGTTCCTTAATCCTTCAAAAAAAGATTTTTTCTAATAAACGAGTACCGTTATGTGTGTGTGGGGGGGGGGGGGGGGGAGAGGGGGTTGAGGGAACGAGAGAAATTTATAATTCCATTATGTAACACAGAGTCATAACCAACAAAGTGAGCAGTTAAACAAATATAACCCTCACTAGTACCAGGTGACCACAAATCGGAAATGAGAAAATTCTACTGCAAATGTTCTCAAATGCACCTTTCAATTTCACTTTTTTAATCTTATAAATTTTAATGCAATCTGCTTTGGCAATGTTTCTAGTATATGATTTCACATTAGAATTCAAATAGTTATGCACTCTTCGTAATTATTCATGTTCAACAATCAAGAAGGGATATTTATGCATCATGATTGCTTCAGCCATTTTATCCCTATAAATAAGCTGACAAAATTTTCTATTATGCATTTTTCCTTCATGGTCTAGATGCATTTGAGTCACATTTCAATTAATTAAACCGGGACATGACTTTCATGTGTGCAAATTTCTAGTCCCATGAGAACTACCACCATCTCCAATAGCATAACTTTTTGTGTCTGTTTTACAATATGCTCTTAATTTTTTGGTTAGTGGATCCACCCCCCCCCCCCCCTTCTTTCATATTGTGCCCAAATTGAACTTTCTTCCCTTTTCACGTGTTTTCTCTTCGAATTGTCAATTTGATGTGTCAAATTATCCAAGTTTTCAACTTTTTCATTAATCAAATCAATTGTCAAACGATCTTTAATAACTCTACAAAAAAAAATATTTAAAAAAAATCAACATAAATCATAAACACTTACATTTGATTGAATTTATTTCTTCTTTCAAAATCTATAAATAAAGATACATTTTTAGTTTTCAGTTTCAAATTTATCCATGATGCAAGTTTATGAAGATAAGTCTGCTTATCAAAGAAAGGAAAAAAAAAAGGAAAAATGTATTGAGACCAAACTTATTAAACACTGTTTGTAAATTCTACCACCCCAACCAGCCCCTAAAAGGGTAAGAATCAAAACCCCTTTTACACCCATTTGGCCATTTCATTCTTTTTTCCTCTCATTTTGTGGTGAGCATGGTACGATTTGAAGTCCAAACCGCAAATGAAACTGCACATGTGTGGTTTGGCAAATTTAAAACCGCACATGAAACTGCTTGTGATTGGTACGATGCGGTTTTGAACCGTGCGGTGTAGTTTCGGTTCTAAAACCAATTGAAATAATTAAATTTTATGTAATTTAAATTAACAATTTAGCATCACCCAATATTAAATACCACTTTAATAACATGCAATCACACACCACTTTGCTTATAATATTTTGTCTAAACAAAAGCAAAATAAAACCTAAAAACATGAATGATGTTATCTTTTTACATATAAAAATTCTAAACAGAGATAATTACAATTTGAGATAATTTCAAATATTTGTACATTATAATAATACTTCTTGATATACTCCATTTTGACAGTGCATGGTGCGGTGCAGTTTATTGCATGCGGTTTTGCTTAGAAACCAAACCCAAACCGCATTTGCGATTTTTCAACCCACTTAAAACCGCCACATACGCCGGAGTCGTTGGTGCGGTTTTAATTAGTGTGGTTTGTGCAGTTTTTGGTGCGATTTTGGGGATAATTCGATTTTTTGCTCACCCTTACTCTCAATTTTAGCCACTCCTCAAAGGCTGAATTCACTCATCAGTCTGATAGTCTCCACGGCTACAGCCAAAAGAAAAGGTTTAGGTCTTTTTTTACGTTCTTTTGATTTAGGTTTTCTAATTTTATGCTCCTTAATTTTGTTCTTTACCAACGTGTGGTTTTTACATAATCAACTCCCTTAAAAGTTCTCTAATTTTTATATTTTTCAGTCAAAACATCAAAGAATGAAGATACCCATTACCCATGCAGAAAAGATTGAAGAGCAACAAAAGAGCATGTTCAACAACTACAAAGACTTCAAGAAAAGGTTATAACTTTCTCTGAGATAACATAATTTCATCATCTATCTAATTTCAAGAAAACTAAATTAGAATTTTAGGGTTTATGATGTGAGAGATTCAATAATGAAAAAATAAGAAACAAAAATATGGAGCATACTTATAGAAATTGAATGCAAACCTTGCCGAAGAAACTGAATTGATGAACTTTCTTAAGTGGCTGTTTTGCTGGAGACTAGAGTAGGAAGAGGAGAAGAAAAAAAGGATTTGCCGACTTCACTTGGGGTTTGGGTTGTTGGACACTTCCACACTTGGGCTTGAAGCTTAATTGAAGTGGGCTATAGACAAGGCGCAAATTGTAGACTTAAACTAAAGCCTTTAGGCTTTAGCCTTGAACTTGATTGCTTTATTTTTTGGGCGGCGCGGGTCACCCGTAGGCTGAGCCATAACGGGCTGGGCCAAAATTGGGTAGGGCTAAAATGACCCAAATTTTCATGGGTTATAAAAATAAAATTCAAAACTCAATATTTTATGGGCGGACCGAGTTGGCCCACAATCCTGGACCACTTTTTGCTAGGTCTAATATCCAAGTTAGAATCTTGTTCTCCTTATGGATTTTTATAAATGCTAAGTATAATACCCCATCGTAACATATTGTCAAGAAACAGTGCACACATTCAGTCTTGGGATCCTCAAATTATTTGGAAGTGAAGGCAGAATAAACGTGGACGATAACATCCTATTTTCATCATTAAATGAACTCGAAACCTCACTCACATGAATATATGTACTACATATGCCAAATTCATGTAATACCTAAACCGTAATGTTCAAAATAGACGATTGTTAATAATAGCAGAATAATAATTATACTGTCAAAATAAATATGTATTTAGTGATATTTTTATATTTTCTCTATCTAAGTTTATTTTCCATAGTTTCTTTTTTAATTTATCCAAATTTGTTTGTTCTCTTTCTATTTTAATATTATTTTTGAGTTTATTTGTCAATACTACTCTCGTTTAGTTTTATAAAAAAAATCATTAAAAATTGCATGACTGACATTGAAAAAATAACACTATTAACTTTGACATTAAAAGCACAATCACAATTACAGTTCTTCCCCTTTTCTCTAGATCATGTTCTCTTCCAGACTCATTTTCTCCAGACTTGTCCAGAAAATTAATGTCAAATGTTAATCTAACAAATATACAAATCAAAGGCTCAAAGATCACTTGGACACTTTTTATTTATTTATTTATTATTTTCCCTCTTTTTCTGTTTTTTGTCTTCCTTTTTTCAACCGTCTTTTTTCACTTATTCTCTATATTATCCATCTCAATTACTCACCAAAATAGTCTCTCTTCCCCATCCTGGTCGTTGTAAGTGCGTATCAAAACCATAGTGTTCTCTAATCTCTGAACCCTAAATTAATTCAAACTCATCACTAAAAAACCTATCTCCACCAAAAACTCACAATTTCAGATGATTCGAGATCTGATTCCGGAGCAGTATTAAAAACCATATCTTTGATAAATTTTATTTTAATTAATTAGAGAAAAGGTCTCTCAAATTTTCAATTTTAACAATCGCAACCTAAAATTGTTTAAATTTTAAACTATGTAGAAATGTACCCTCATCTATATATATATATATATATATGAGAGCCCATCCATAGCAATCGATTGCTGGGAGTACTATTTAAACAATCAAATCTTACACCATCCATAACAATAATCAATGGGTGTGATTAATTTGGATAAAGGCCCTACCTCTACAGGTTGTAGCAGTGGTTATAATATGCTAAAAATTACACTTATGCCCTCCACGTTAACCAAGTCAACATGCTTGCCGCTACAGGCTATAACGACAGAGTCCCAAAACGACAACGTTTTTGTAACAAGTTCTAATGCAGCATCCCAAAATGGCATCGTTCCATTGACACTACATCATTGCCTACCGTTACAAGTTGTAGCGACAATGTCCCAAAATCACAGTGTTTTTCTTTTAATGCCAATGCAGCCGCAGGACATCCCAAAACAAAAATGACATCGTTCAATTGACACTGTATCATTACCTACCACTATAGGTGGAAGCTGTCGTCAACACTCCAAAATTAATCCTTACCGTTACTTTTTTAACACAAATTTTGTATAATAACAAGTAAGGGTCGAATCCACAGGAAGTAATATTGTTTTTAATTTATCCTATTGTTTTTAGTAATAATTAAAAGCAAATAATAAAAAGGGGGTTTTTAATTAATTATAATTAACTAAATAAACAAAAATAAATTAATAAGTTTAACTAATGAATTAAAAACTTCAGTTCTTCAATTCAGTATCACATTTTCACAACGCTGATATAATTAAGTTAACCAATATTCTTCCTTCTATGAAATTAATTACCCTAGATAACCACAATTTGTGTTACCCGAAATCCCTTTTAGGTTTTAAATCTAATGTGACAATCGCCCTCACTAGACCTTAACTATATCATACAACCTAGAATTATCGGTCTATATTTAATATAACGGTAGCATTAAGAATTAAGGGATTAGGTTTTTCCAAGCAACAATCATACAATCGCATATTATTTAACTTGCATTCTTGATAATCTTAGCAATACTCAAAAGCTTGACCACAATCATGTAATGCTAATTGCTACTTATGAACATATACAATATCATTTGCTTAATACTGAATATTAATCTAACAAATGATAATAATCGAATCAATTCAATGGGCCCTTATCAAATTAATCAAACCAATTTTCATTAATCAATTATAATAGATCATCGAGAATAAATTTTACATACAAAGGAATAAATATTGATAACTCAATTAAACCATTAATTGTAAATAAGGTTCAACATCCCTTAGAACTGAATAAAAGTACTTAGCCTGACATGCCTTTAATTTCGCTCCAAGTTTGAATTCTATTGAATGCCACAACAGAGATTCTAGAGAAGTCCTTACAAGAGAAGTATTTATAGACTAACATAAACCTAGCTCGCTCACATCACTCCTAAAGCTATTACACTTCCTTTTCTCATAAGAATTCTGCAAAATAAAGATGTAGACAATAGATTTGATGTAGTGGCGTAGCCGCACTGCCTCTAAGCTTGCAACTAGCACGCTTCGCGCCATCCTTCCAGGGTTTTCTGAAGTTGCACTCTGCTACGACTTGCCTCGCGCCATCTCCCTTAGTAATCCTGGCATAACCGCGCCATGTCTTCAACTTTGAATTCTAGAGCTCTTCAGTTCTTTAGTCCATTTTCCAACCAAATGTATCATCCTACAACACAACATAAAATGCATGAAAAGTAACTAGAATACTTAAGAAATAGTCAATAATTCAAGGTTAGAAACATCCAATGTGTATGTGATGCCCCCAAATCTAGGCCCACACAGCCCAAACTTGAGTCGTCAAAAGACTACAACAAAATTATTACAATGAAATACAACGTACAACAATACAGTGGATAATACAACACAACTAAGTCTTCATTATTATTGCCACACTATTTTATAACACGTGAAGACTATGATAGCTATCCCCGCACTCTCACTCCATTCCCCGGCTAGACCCCGTTACGTTCTCATCTCCTGTTGAAAAACAATGGAACGAAAAGAAAGGGTGAGCTCAAATAGCCCAGTAAGAAATATCATGACTAAGATAATGACGAATAAATTATCATTAGCCTTCAACAGTTGAGTTCTTGATAGAATACAATAGACTACAAGGTTTATATAAAAAACTGTAGTTAAATTCTTAAACAACGTTCAGATCAATAATAGCAGCGGAATGAGCAATCTATTAGAAGAATAATGCAGACCATAATGTCCACTCGCTTCTCTTTTTAGTAAAAACATCATCAACTTTTATCATCTGAAATACCATTAGTCATGATAATAAAAATTCACAGTTCCTGGTCATAATCATGCAAATCAACAGTTCATCTTTGCACTACGGGCCAAAGATTTTCAATAAAGCACCAACGGTCATGATTATACCAGATTCAGCCTTTGGTCATAATCATACCAACCAACAGTTCATCTTTGCACTACGGGCCAAAGATATTCAATAAAGCACCAACGGTCATGATTATACCAGATTCAGCCTTTGGTCATAATCATACCAACCAACAGTTCATCTTTGCACTACGGGCCAAAGAGAATATTCACCACGTGTCATAAAAGACACCGAACAGATGTATCGCCTTTAACCTAGTATATCGCCTTTAACCTATCATCTGTTCAACAATTATATCACATATGTGCCCCCGGCCACAGATATTCACAACAGCTTGATTCTTGATGATTAATACAAATAACAGTGATACAAATGATGAACAGAAGAACAGGATAAACAATAAGTATCGGAAGTTTACTTTGTGCAGATTCAAATAATGTCCAAATTGCCAACATGATGTGGAGTGAAATTTAAAAATGATATTCAAGATCCACAGTTCAGAATAACGATTACAGTTCAATAGAAATGTTCAGAAAATAGGAAGGTTCAGTTGAAATAATGAAATTCAACTATTATGGAACATATAATATTTTCAGGAATTATAGAAGCAATAGTTCCATAATAAGTTTCGATTTAGGTGTATGAAAGAAAATAATATCCCTTACCGTAGCAGGTTTGATTAACAAAAGGTGAAGGGAATTAATATCCCTTACCATAGTAAGTTTGAATAATGGAAGATGAAAAAGATGGTATCCCTTATGAGTATAAAGGAAAATGATATCACTTACGAATATGGAATAAAAGTGTCATGTGATAATTCGTGTAGACAAATTATTTCCACACGAGACAAATAAAAAGGGTTATTCACCAACAGGCGGTCATCCGCGCCGTAAGGTTATTCCCATCAATTTGAATACGAAGAGTTATTCACTAAACAGGCGATAATCCGCACCGTAAGGTTATTCCCATCAATTTGAATACGAAGAGTTATTCACCAAACAGGCGATAATCCGCACCGTAAGGTTATTCCCATCAATTTAAATACGAAGAGTTATTCACCAAACAGGCGATAATCCGCACCGTAAGGTTATTCTCAAAGATTAATAAGGAATTAATACAAAAGGTTATTCACCAACAGGCGGTAAACCGCGCCGTAAGGTTATTCCCACAATTTAATACATGGAAGTAAATGGCACAAGAAAGAAACGATATTATTTTCGAGAATCAAAGAATGATAATCCCTTCAAGTAAGAAAGAAAATAATATCCATTTATGATGATGAAAAGAATGATACCCCTTACCGTAGTAAGTTAGAATATGAAAGAAGATAATATTCCTCACCGTAGTAAATTTAAGAGTGTGAAAAGAATGATATTCCTTACCTTAACACGTGACTGGATATTGATTTAAATGAGGTTGATCAACCTATATATTTATAATATAAATTAGTAATTACCACATATAAATTTCAAAGTGTATGATAACTCGTATATTATGAACTATCAAAATTATATATATTTAACATAATTTTTGTAGGATAATATAACTACTTTAAAATAGTTTTTAAAATAATATTCCAAAATAAATCTTCCAAAGAAAGCTTTTAAAAATGAATCTTCTCAAAGAAGAGTCTTCTAAGGGAAGATTTGTGAATACCGTGAAAAATAGGAATTTATAAAATTACTACTCTTTAATAAAAGACTTACTTGAAAAATTCCTGCACTCCTTTTGACTTTCAAACTCTCAAAATAAGCTTACTATTCTCAGAGAAAACTCATAAAATTCTTATAGAAAAATTTTATGTTTTAGGTGTGATTTTTCTATTCAGTTGAGTAAGCTATTTATAGGAGAAAATTTTTACTATGCGTGGTAGGTGAGCACTGGCGTGCTGCACGCCAGTGCTGAATATTTTCAGCACGCAGCCGCTGGCTGCTTTTCCTTCCTGCACATTTTTGTGCAAATTTTTTTCAAGTGGGTCCTACAGGGGCCCACATGTTACTATTCACGTTACTATTTCAAATAGTAAAATTAATAATTTTTTATTTTATTTTTATTTTATTTATTTATTTATTCTTCCTGTGGGTCCAACATATAAAATAATGCTACAACAATAATTCAACAATAATGTAATAAACACGTTACAGATTATTATTAATTTAATAATATAAATTACAGTATATTTGCTACTGTGACAATTATTAGATTCAATAATTTTAAAAACAGTGCAGCAACAATTATTGAGTCAATGATATGAAATATAGTGTAATGACAATTATTGAATCAATAATGCAAAATACTGTGTAACAACAATAATTGAATTGATAATATAAAATATTATGCAGTGACAATTATTGATGAAATGATGCGCAACAGTTACGGTGTCAATTATCAGACCAATAATATGAGACACTGTGCAATACCGTGTGCTACAGAAAAATACTATAAATTACCGTATGCTACTATTCTTTTATCACCGGTATTTTAACAGTTAACACCGTTGACTATTTTTTATTTAAAAAGGTTACTTCTGTTGTTTTCTATATCCGACAAATATTCCGTTGTGGGGTCCACAAATAATTTGTTATTTCGGCGCCGTCGTACGACCCGAATATTCTCCGACAAAACAAATATTCCCCGACAAAAAGAATATTGTCCGACAAAATAAAATTTGCACATAACATCCTTAACTTTCAATTTTGTCAATTTAACCATTTACTGTTTCAGGAAAAATATATATGAAGAAAAATTAAATTTTGTATTTCATAAATTCGGGGTCTTACAACCTCCCCTCCTTATGAAATTTCGTCCCCGAAATTGACGTACCTGGCATTTCGAAGAGGTATGGATACCTAGACTTCATCTCAGATTCTAGCTCCCAGGTCATTTCCTCAATATCTTGGTTCCTCCATAAAACCTTAACTTGAGGTATAACCTTTGAGCGTAAGATCTGCTCCTTCTTATCTAGGATCTTAACAGGTACTTCCTCATACGTTAAATCTTCTGCTATAACGTCTGGTTCTAACTCAATGACGTGGTTTGGGTCCTTCACATATTTACGTAACATAGATATGTGAAAAACGTTATGGATGCGAGACATACTTGGTGGTAAGGCTAGTCTGTAAGCTACAGTTCCCACCCGATCGAGGATTTCAAATGGGCCAATAAATCGAGGGTTGAGTTTTCCTCTCTTTCCGAATCTCGTAACCCCTTTCCATGGAGAAACACGTAAGAATACATGATCTCCGACGTTGAATCTCTCATCTCTCCGATGAAGATCGGCATAACTCTTTTGTCGTTCTTGTGCTGTCTGTATTCGTTGTCGGATCATTTGGATCTTTTCGGTCGTCAAGCGTACCAACTCGGGTCCCAACAGTTTTGCTTCTCCTACCTCATTCCAACATACTGGAGAGCGACACTTGCGTCCATATAAAGCCTCGAATGGAGCCATACCTATACTTGTTGTTGTAGGAAAATTCCACCAATGGCAAGTACTTATCCCAACTTCCTTTGAAATCTAGTACGCAAAGTCTCAAAAGATCTTCGAGGGTCTGGATCGTCCTTTCCGATTGTCCGTCCGTTTGAGGATGGTATGCAGAACTAAAACGTAGTTCAGTGCCCATAGCTTTTTGTAGACTGATCCAAAAGCGTGAAGTGAATATAGGATCTCGATCAGAAACTATGGAAACTGGCATGCCATGCAATCTCACAATCTCATTTATGTACATACCGGCAAGACGTTCAAGTGAAAAGTTTTCTCGTATAGGCAAGAAATGAGCGGATTTGGTCAATCTATCTACGATGACCCAAATTGCATCTAAGCCTTGAGAAACTTTGGGAAGACCCGTCACGAAGTCCATATTGATGTGTTCCCACTTCCATTCGGGAACTTCAAGTGGTTGTAATGGACCTTTAGGTACTTGATGTTCTGCCTTGACACGTTGACAAATTAGGCACCTTGAGATAAACTCTGCAATCTCTCTTTTCATATTGTTCCACAAAAATGTATGTCGAAGATCTCGATACATCTTGGTACCTCCTGGGTGGATTGCATACGGCGTGTTGTGTGCCTCCATCATGATTTTATGCTTTAATTCAGGATCGTTAGGAACACAGAGTCGAGAGTTAACTCGAAGTATTCCTTTCTCGTCAATTCTTGCTTCGGGAATGACACCTTCTTGTACTTTCTTCATCATGTTCATCAGTTCTGGATCGGTAGTTTGCGCAGCTTTAATTTTATCGATTAAAGCCGGTTCTACTCGCACGTGAGCAATCTTCGAGTGGGTCCCTGGTGTCTTTAGCTCTATCTCCATCTTTTGCAAGTCGTACAAAATACGCTTTTGTGTTGTCAGCAGTGCACTTGTACTTGCATAAGATTTTCTGCTCAAAGCGTCAGCTACAACGTTCGCCTTTCCCGGGTGATACTGGATTGTGTGATCATAATCCTTCAACAGCTCAAGCCAACGTCGTTGTCGCATGTTGAGTTCCTTCTGGGTGAAGAAATACTTGAGACTTTTATGATCCGTATAGATATCCACTTTCTCTCCGTACAAGTAGTGTCTCCAGATCTTCAACGCGAAAACGACTGCTGCCAACTCTAGATCATGAGTAGGGTAATTTTTCTCATAATCTTTGAGTTGTCGAGAGTCATAGGCTATAACCTTTCCATGTTGCATAAGGACACAGCCTAGACCTTTGCCTGAAGCATCGCTGTATATGACAAATTCTCCCGATCCTGATGGAATGGTCAGAACAGGAGCTGAAACAAGTCTCCTCTTAAGCTTTTGAAAACTTTTCTCGCATTGATCGCTCCATATGAATTTTGTGCTTTTTCGAGTAAGCTGAGTTAATGGAGTGGCGATTTGAGAAAATCCTTCTACGAATCTCCGATAATAACCAGCTAGGCCCAGAAAACTTCGGACTTCGGTTACTGTCTTGGGTTGTTCCCAATTTAGTACCGTTTCAATCTTTGCAGGATCGACTGATATTCCTTGACTAGAAATCACATGCCCAAGAAACGTGACCTCCTCAAGCCAGAACTCACATTTCTTCAACTTGGCATATAATTTGTTCTCACGGAGCTTTTGGAGTATCAATCTCAGGTGTTGTTCATGATCCTCGCGACTCTTGGAGTATATGAGGATGTCATCAATAAAGACAACCACAAAATGATCCAAATATTCCTTGAATATTCAGTTCATCATGTCCATGAAAGCTGCAGGAGCATTGGTTAGTCCAAAAGGCATGACTAAAAACTCATAATGCCCATAACGAGTTCTGAAAGCAGTCTTTGGAATGTCCTCAGCTTTAACCTTTAACTGATGATATCCAGAACGGAGATCAATCTTTGAGAAATGTTGAGCACCTTGTAATTGATCAAACATGTCATCGATCCGAGGCAACGGGTACCTGTTTCTGATGGTGACATGGTTCAATTCTCGGTAATCAATGCACAATCTCATACTCCCGTCTTTCTTCTTCACAAATAGAACAGGAGCACCCCAAGGTGATGCACTCGGACGAATGAAACCGGTATCCAACAATTCCTGTAGTTGGACCTTTAACTCTTGAAGTTCAATGGGAGCCATTCGGTATGGGGCTTTGGAAATGGGCTTGGTACCGGGTTCAAGATCAATACAAAATTCAATTTCACGGTTTGGGGGTAAGCCAGGAAGTTCTTCAGGAAAAACGTCAGGAAACTCATTAACAATGGGAATATCATTCAAGTTTGACGTATTTTTGTTCAAATCAGTGACATGAGCTAAAAAGGCTTGACATCCGTTTTTCAATAAACGAATGGCTTTATGGCTAGAAATAACAGTTATAGATTTCAATGGTTTAGTTGCTTGAATTTGCATGACAGGTTGATTAGGAATATGAAAACTAATAATCTTATGAAAACAATCAATTTTAGCATGATGGGTAGTCAACCAATCAATTCCTAAAATCACATCAAATTCATGCATTTCCAAAGAAATAAGGTCAACAGGTAATGTGAGGTTGTTGATTTGAACTAGGCAAGATTTATAGACAGTAGATGTAATGGTCATTTCTCCTAATGGGGTTTCAACTGATAAGTCAAAGTCCAAATTTTCAGGAGTTAAGTTTAAATGCTGAGCACATGCAGGTGAGATAAAAGAATGGGTAGAGCCAGTATCTAACAAAGCGTAGACTTTACGAGAATTTATGAATAGCTTACCGGTCATCACCTCATTCGATTTCTTGATCATCAAGGCTGTCATCATCAAATCGAGTCCCATATACTTCATCCGGATCTTCACGTATTTCAACCATGGGGATACCACGAAATAGTTCTCTAACGAACTGTTTCTCAGATTCTTCAACTTCATCAGTAGTAGCGTACCAATGATTTTCATTAAAATAGTATCTTCGATAGACTACAGTTTCCACGATAGTGACTAACTTAACCTGAATTCCTCTAAATTGTAACGCCCAAAAGTATAGATACATCATTTTTAAATAATCTTGAAAATCATAGCTCGAACACCATAAATCCCAAAGACTTATATGAAACGTCCATATATTCTGATCCTTTGTTATCGAGCATAACCAGGTGATGATATGTTTCCAACTGTCGAGCAAATTAAAGGCAACAATTTCCGCAAGTTCCGGATATCCTTTAAAGAACGAATTTGGAAGAACGACGGTAGAACTTTCACCTTCTTCTTCTTTAGATCGGATACAAATAATTTTTGCTTTAGGCAAATTATTCAACTCTGAGTTTGTAGAAGAATTGTTTGTGGCCTCTACATTCACTTCGGGTACTCCGTGGTTAACCTCCTGATTTCCAGATGCCATACTTAACTGTGGTCACAAAATAGATGTTAGTTCAAATAAACTGACTCATCACTTCATGTCCCTATATTCAAATCAACTCATTAGATAATAAAATCGAATTTAGGTGGGACACACTAGTGACTGATTATATTCGTCTCTCCCCTCCTAGTTCTACCCCAGATCTCCATTAAAGACCATATCCCTAAGCTCTGATACCAACTGTGACGCCCTCAAATCTAGGCCCACACAGCCCAAACTTGAGTCGTCAAAAGACTACAACAAAATTATTACAATGAAATACAACGTACAACAATACAGTGGATAATACAACACAACTAAGTCTTCATTATTATTGCCACACTATTTTATAACACGTGAAGACTATGATAGCTATCCCCGCACTCTCACTCCATTCCCCGGCTAGACCCCGTTACGTTCTCATCTCTTGTTGAAAAACAATGGAACGAAAAGAAAGGGTGAGCTCAAATAGCCCAGTAAGAAATATCATGACTAAGATAATGACGAATAAATTATCATTAGCCTTCAACAGTTGAGTTCTTGATAGAATACAATAGACTACAAGGTTTATATCAAAAACTGTAGTTAAATTCTTAAACAACGTTCAGATCAATAATAGCAGCGGAATGAGCAATCTATTAGAAGAATAATGCAGACCATAATGTCCACTCGCTTCTCTTTTTAGTAAAAACATCATCAACTTTTATCATCTGAAATACCATTAGTCATGATAATAAAAATTCACAGTTCCTGGTCATAATCATGCAAATCAACAGTTCATCTTTGCACTACGGGCCAAAGATTTTCAATAAAGCACCAACGGTCATGATTATACCAGATTCAGCCTTTGGTCATAATCATACCAACCAACAGTTCATCTTTGCACTACGGGCCAAAGATATTCAATAAAGCACCAACGGTCATGATTATACCAGATTCAGCCTTTGGTCATAATCATACCAACCAACAGTTCATCTTTGCACTACGGGCCAAAGAGAACATTCACCACGTGTCATAAAAGACACCGAACAGATGTATCGCCTTTAACCTAGTATATCGCCTTTAACCTATCATCTGTTCAACAATTATATCACATATGTGCCCCCGGCCACAGATATTCACAACAGCTTGATTCTTGATGATTAATACAAATAACAGTGATACAAATGATGAACAGAAGAACAGGATAAACAATAAGTATCGGAAGTTTACTTTGTGCAGATTCAAATAATGTCCAAATTGCCAACATGATGTGGAGTGAAATTTAAAAATGATATTCAAGATCCACAGTTCAGAATAACGATTACAGTTCAATAGAAATGTTCAGAAAATAGGAAGGTTCAGTTGAAATAATGAAATTCAACTATTATGGAACATATAATATTTTCAGGAATTATAGAAGCAATAGTTCCATAATAAGTTTCGATTTAGGTGTATGAAAGAAAATAATATCCCTTACCGTAGCAGGTTTGATTAACAAAAGGTGAAGGGAATTAATATCCCTTACCATAGTAAGTTTGAATAATGGAAGATGAAAAAGATGGTATCCCTTATGAGTATAAAGGAAAATGATATCACTTACGAATATGGAATAAAAGTGTCATGTGATAATTCGTGTAGACAAATTATTTCCACACGAGACAAATAAAAAGGGTTATTCACCAACAGGCGGTAATCCGCGCCGTAAGGTTATTCCCATCAATTTGAATACGAAGAGTTATTCACTAAACAGGCGATAATCCGCACCGTAAGGTTATTCCCATCAATTTAAATACGAAGAGTTATTCACCAAACAGGCGATAATCCGCACCGTAAGGTTATTCTCAAAGATTAATAAGGAATTAATACAAAAGGTTATTCACCAACAGGCGGTAAACCGCGCCGTAAGGTTATTCCCACAATTTAATACATGGAAGTAAATGGCACAAGAAAGAAACGATATTATTTTCGAGAATCAAAGAATGATAATCCCTTCAAGTAAGAAAGAAAATAATATCCATTTATGATGATGAAAAGAATGATACCCCTTACCGTAGTAAGTTAGAATATGAAAGAAGATAATATTCCTCACCGTAGTAAATTTAAGAGTGTGAAAAGAATGATATTCCTTACCTTAACACGTGACTGGATATTGATTTAAATGAGGTTGATCAACCTATATATTTATAATATAAATTAGTAATTACCACATATAAATTTCAAAGTGTATGATAACTCGTATATTATGAACTATCAAAATTATATATATTTAACATAATTTTTGTAGGATAATATAACTACTTTAAAATAGTTTTTAAAATAATATTCCAAAATAAATCTTCCAAAGAAAGCTTTTAAAAATGAATCTTCTCAAAGAAGAGTCTTCTAAGGGAAGATTTGTGAATACCGTGAAAAATAGGAATTTATAAAATTACTACTCTTTAATAAAAGACTTACTTGAAAAATTCCTGCACTCCTTTTGACTTTCAAACTCTCAAAATAAGCTTACTATTCTCAGAGAAAACTCATAAAATTCTTATAGAAAAATTTTATGTTTTAGGTGTGATTTTTCTATTCAGTTGAGTAAGCTATTTATAGGAGAAAATTTTCACTATGCGTGGTAGGTGAGCACTGGCGTGCTGCACGCCAGTGCTGAATATTTTCAGCACGCAGCCGCTGGCTGCTTTTCCTTCCTGCACATTTTTGTGCAAATTTTTTTCAAGTGGGTCCTACAGGGGCCCACATGTTACTATTCACGTTACTATTTCAAATAGTAAAATTAATAATTTTTTATTTTATTTTTATTTTATTTATTTATTTATTCTTCCTGTGGGTCCAACATATAAAATAATGCTACAACAATAATTCAACAATAATGTAATAAACACGTTACAGATTATTATTAATTTAATAATATAAATTACAGTATATTTGCTACTGTGACAATTATTAGATTCAATAATTTTAAAAACAGTGCAGCAACAATTATTGAGTCAATGATATGAAATATAGTGTAATGACAATTATTGAATCAATAATGCAAAATACTGTGTAACAACAATAATTGAATTGATAATATAAAATATTATGCAGTGACAATTATTGATGAAATGATGCGCAACAGTTACGGTGTCAATTATCAGACCAATAATATGAGACACTGTGCAATACCGTGTGCTACAGAAAAATACTATAAATTACCGTATGCTACTATTCTTTTATCACCGGTATTTTAACAGTTAACACCGTTGACTATTTTTTATTTAAAAATGTTACTTCTGTTGTTTTCTATATCCGACAAATATTCCGTTGTGGGGTCCACAAATAATTTGTTATTTCGGCGCCGTCGTACGACCCGAATATTCCCCGACAAAACAAATATTCCCCGACAAAAAGAATATTGTCCGACAAAATAAAATTTGCACATAACATCCTTAACTTTCAATTTTGTCAATTTAACCATTTACTGTTTCAGGAAAAATATATATGAAGAAAAATTAAATTTTGTATTTCATAAATTCGGGGTCTTACAGTGTAAGTATAATACCTACTCGTCAACAGGTTGTAGCGGCACGGTCCCAACCTTTAAAACAAGCTTTGAGTTAAAACTTACGTGAAATGTCACCATTTTAACCACGACCGCTACAGCCTGTAGCGACAACCAAGCTTAATACAATGTTTGGAGAATCGCACTTTCAGTTTCAAATTCAAGCAGTTTTGAAAACCCCACTTTCATTTCCAAATTCAAGCAGTTGTATACGTCCAGTTCCGACGATTTAAAATACCAAGTTCCTTTTTAATCTAGGTAAGTTTTTAAAAATGGCAAAAAAATGTCTGCTTATTATCTAGTTCTTTAGATTCTGTTGCTAGCTTAGATTGTACAACTACATCTGAATTTGTAAATGAAGTTGAAAGTAGTAAATTTGAAATGGTTTTATATGTTGGTCAATTGCTCTCTAAGTTGAAAGAAGTTAAAAAAATTTATAGAGCCTATGCTCAAAAATTGGATTTGATATTAGAATTACAATAAATCATAAACACGCTCAGACAAATGATGTGTCATCTAGGTTGTATGTATGTAAAAAAGCCGATAGAACAATTATTGTGAAGAGTTTACTAGATGATAAAGATGGTAGTGATACAATAAGTAGACAGAGAGACTCTATAGGACACACATTACACTAAGCTAGAATACACACACACACACACACACACACACACACACACACACACACACACACATATATAATGGTAGCTCATCCATAGTAACCGGTTGTCGGGAGTACTATTCCAACAACCAAATCTTGCATCGTCCATAGCAATAATCAATAGGTGGGATTAATTTGGATAAAGGCTCTACCGCTACAGGCTGTAGTAGCAGCTACAATACTCTAAAAATTACACTTATGCCCTCCACTTTAACCAAGTCAAAATGCTTGCCACTATAGGCTGTAGCAGTAGGGTCCCAAAACGACAGTGTTTTTATAGCAAGTTGTAATACAACATACCAAAATGGCATCGTTCCAGTGACACTAAATCATTTCCTGCTACTATAGGATGCAACGACAGGGTCCCAAAACGACATCTTTTTTCTTTTAATGCTAATGCCGCAGTAGGACATCCTAAAAAAAAAAAAAACTGCATCGTTCAATTGACACTATATCATTGTCTGTCGCTATAGGCTATAGCGATAAGGTCCCAACCTTTAAAAAAATCTTTGCTTTAAAACGTAGCGTGAAACGACACCGTTTTAACTATGGCCGCTATAGCCTGTAGCGACAGCCAAGCTTAGTACAATGTTTCAGATCTAAGAGTACTCCACTTTTACTCCCAAATTCAAACAGTTTTGAGAACCCCACTTTCACTTCCAAATTCAATTAGTTGTACACATCCAGCTCCGGCGATTCAAAATACCAAGTTCCTTCTTAATATAGGTAAGTTTTTAAAAATGGCAAAAAAAGTATCTACTCATAATATGTTTTTATCTAGTTTTTTTATATTTTGTTGCTAGTTTAGATTGTACAACTGCATCTGAGTTTGTAAATGAAGTTGAAAGTAGTATATCTGAAATGGTTCCATATGTTGGTCAATTATTCTCTAAGTTGGAAGAAGTTGAAATTTTTTAGAAAGCCAATGCTCAAAAAATGGATTTGAGATTAGAATTGCAATAAGTCATAAACATGCTCATATGAATGATGAGTCATCTAGATTATATGTATATAAAAAATCCGGTAGAGCAATTGTTGTGAAGAGTTTACCAGATGATGAAGATGACAGTGATAAAATAAGTAGACAGATAGACTCTATAAGGACGCACATTATACAAGGCTAGAATATATGTCGTCCATAGTAAGAAAGAAGACAACTGACGTATTTCAACCATTGAATTAGAGCACAATCATCACATAATGACCCTAACCAAAGTAGATTTGATTGAGACAGATAAGAATATTACTCCGCTTATACGGTCTTTAATTGACACTCTACATCAATTTGGATTAGGTGCTAGTTGGATGATGAACGTTATGCGCACCATAGGTAGAGGGATGCAAAATGTTTTTTTATTTTTTTTTATTTTTTTATGTTAATATTCAGAATGTGGTTCGAGATTTAAGGCATAATTCAGAAGATGAAAATGATGCACAAGCTATAGTCAATTATTTGAAAAAACTTGCAGTCGGAAGTGCTAGTAAATTTTTTTCCCATGTCAAGCTTGGTGAAAACAATTGTATAGCATATATTTTGTGGGTTGATGCTCGATCAAGATTAATGTATCAACGGTTCAAAGACGTTGTGACATTTGACACTACGTATAGGACAAATAAGTAAAACATGCCGTTTGTTCCATTTACCGAGGTCAACCACCATTATCAGTCTATTTTGTTTGGATTTGCATTGTTAAGGGACGAGACATAGGACACCTTTGTTTGGGTATTAGAGACGTGACTCAAAGCCATGGACTACAAGGCACCTATAACCATCATCACTGACCAAGATAAGGCCATGAGTAATGTTATTGCTATGTTACTCCCTTCCACTTATCATATATTGTGTTATTGACATATTAGAAATAAATTTCCTGAGAAATTGCATTATGTTTATTCTGAGCACACATCGTTCAAAGATCAGTTTAACAATTGTGTGTATAATTCACTGTCCATCGACAAGTTTAAAGAGCATTGTCAAATTCTAATGAAGGATTATGATTTGTATAATAATGAGTGGCTTAGAAGTTTGTATGATGTATGGGAGAAATGAATTTGTGCGTATACTTCTTCTGTTAATTGGGATGATGATATATTTCCCCTGCCTATGCCATTATATACATCATCAAACACGTGATTTATTTGGTGACACAATACACTTTGGTCAATTGGCCTAGGATTCCAGCTATCTATCATTGCCCTAAACAAAAGCAACATAAATACATTTTGTACGATTTTAACAACTATGTAAAACAATTATATTCCAATTATTTAAAACACCGTTTAACAATAATTTCAAACAATACAATTTACAAGGTTTATATAGGCTCTATTATTCCCAATAAATCATCACATGCATATGTTGTCCCTAAACCATAACTCACTAATTCAACAACAATAAAACATTTATGTATCCCAATTATTTACTCACTATTTCACAAAAAAATAACATGCATAGATTTAATAAAAAAAAAGAACTCACTCATTTTCACCAAATTTCACATGCCTATATGTATACACAAATATGGTTGCTAATATTCCCAAATAGTTCACAAAAATATATTTCTCAATTCCTAAATTTTTCAAAAATAGATCACAATATATGTTATTTTTTATAAAAAAAAATCGGTAGAAATATTTCTTACTCAAATTTGGGTTGATTACACCGATGAAAAATAAAAGAATACTTGGAGGTTGCTGTGTTTCTCTCTTCAATAGAGGTAACAAGAAGCATTCAGTAACGGTAGCCGCAATGGGAAGAACTTCATTGTAGCTAGCTAGCGCATTATTTGGTTTAGGCCAACCTGTCTCTAGAACCTCTAGTGACAGGGGTTAAAACGATGTTGTTTCTCCTTTATGAATTCTATTTGTTAAGTTGTTGCCTACAAAAACGCTGTCGTTTCTCGTTTATCAATTGAACTTGTTTTAAGCCGTCGCCTACAAAAATGCAGCCATTTCTTGTTTATCAGTTGAACGTGTTTTAAAGTCTATTAGAAAAGCGCTGTCGTTTTGGGACCTTGTCGCTACAGCCTATAACGACAAGCAATGATATAGTGTTAATTGAACATTGCTATTTTTGTTTTGGGATGTCTTACCGCTGCATTAGCATTAAAAGAAAAATGTTGCCGCTTTGGGACATTACCGCTACAGCCTATAGCGGCAGGCAATGATATAGTGGCAATGGAACGATGCCGTTTTGGGATGCTGCATTAGAACTTGTTACAAAAATGTTGTCATTTTGGAACCCTGCCGCTATAACCTATAGTGGCAGACATGTTGACTTGGTTAATGTGGAGGCCATAAGTGTAATTTCCAGTGTATTGTAGATTTTGTTGGGAAGAAAATTAGATAAAGGAAGAGACAGAGAGTAAAAATTATATGTAAAAAGAAGAGCCATTAGATTTTGGCTTGGACACGTTGGGCAAAGATCAAAAGTCTTGGAGGAGTCCGGACCTCTTTAAGTTTGGAGGAGAGCCTAATCCCCTCTCCCTAGACATGCACAAAAAGCCCGCGGCCTGAGGCCTGGCCTTGATCTGGCCTGGTCCGGCCTGGTCAAAGCCTGGCCTGGTCAAAGGCCTGGCCCGGCCTGTCCCGGCCTGCAGGCTTTAAACAGGCCACGATTTGAGTGCAAAAGCCCGGCCTGGCCTGGTTTGGGAAAAAGCCTGGCCCGGCCTGGGCAAAAGTTTGGCCTGGCCTGGTCAAAAGCCTGGTCTGGCCCAGCTAAAGTCTACCTTGATTTTTAGTAAAGTGACAAGAATACTGAACTGGGATACACTAAATACTAAATTGTATTCCTCTTTCTCCTATCATATTATATTATAATATGATTATTAGTCTGTGAGTGAATATTTAATTCAAATTGGGATAATGGTGATTTGCGAACCACCCTATATTATATAATTATATAGTCATTATCACTGTGGGTCATTTCTAATTTTTATGCAGCACTACTAAAAACTATGAAAAATGATGATTTTGATGAATTTTTCAATATTTGGTCTTCTTGATTTGTAATTTTGTACACGTTCGTACAAAAAAATCTGCAACCGGCGATTTCGGGGCTCCCTCATTCTCTCTTTCTTCTCTGTCCCTCTCTCGGTCTAGGCCTGGCCTGGCCTGGCCCGCAGGCCTCAACAGGCCCCTTTTTTTTTTAGAAGTCCGGCCCGGCCTGGCCTGCAGGCCTAAAAGTCAAGGTCTGGCCTGACCTGGTCAACGGAAAAAGCCTGTCAGGCCTAGGTCAGGCCGGCCTGGCCTGGTCTGTTGTGCATGTCTACCTCTCCTTCTCCCTCTCCCACTTTCTCTTCTATTTTATTATTTCAAGAAATAATTAAAAAAGTTTAATTAAAATTAAAAAAAATGATAATAAAATAATTAAGATGAATAATTTGAAGATAATTTTTATTTTCTTAATTTCAAACTAGGACAAATAAGCTTGGACGGAGGGACTACTTGTTTTAACAATAGTTTGAGCAAAACTTATTATTCTGATATCGTAATTATTACTCTAACATTATCAATTACCTAAAAATAAGGGTACCAAATGATAAACACGGACAAACATGTATGCAACATTTTTAATACATCCTAATATAGAAAAAGTTGTATATTTGGTGAACAACATTCGTCTTTTGTACAAGATCTCGATTTAACTTTTTTCTACACATATACAAGATCTATAAAAAAAAAAAACTGCATCCGTCCTCCTTATCGTGTATTTAATAATCTGGCGCCCCAAAGTTTTATCCTATGTATAAATAACCCCCAGCTACTTGCTCCTCTTAATTTCTCTACTTCTTCTCTTTCATCTTCTCTTTCCTCTTTAACAGTTCGTTACTATAATTCTCCTCTTCTTCGCCTCCTCCTCCTCCCCTCCTCCTCCAATTCTTATTCTTTCCCAATAATTATTAGCCATACTACGACTAGTAGTAGTACTAAAGTGTCCCAATTTGAAATATGGAGAATGGAAAGGCAGTGAAGAAAGAGAAAGGCAGCAGCAGCAATAGCAGCAGGCTTCCACCAAAGAGAGGTCAGATTAAGGAAAATATCATTAAAGAACTGTCTGACATGGTCATCAATTTCACTAAAGCAGGAGGAGAAGGAGGTGAAGCCGAGGTTGTGAAGAAAGAACCAAATAATTATGCCATTTATGCCAATTCATTCCTCTGATTCCCCACTAGCACTAATCATCAGGCTATAAATATATGTTGAAATAAGCTTGTTGAAGAAAGAGAGATTGTAATGATTTAGATCAAGTGGATCCTACATATATATATATATATATATATATATATATATATATATATATATATATATAGGATGCCCTGTTTACATCTCTGCATCTTTACATGATTTATGGTGTTTATCATAACCCCTCAACTTCACTAATTCGTGTTGCTTTACAATAATACTATATATGGTCACAAAATATGGTTATAAGAAACTAAATACAAAATGATTGCTGTTGTGTGAAAAGCTGGACTATAATCACCAAAGGAGGGAGGGGTACTGGTGGGAGTTTTCAAAACCCAAAATCTCCAAGCAAATAACCAAGTGATAGACATACATGTACTCAAGCTTCTGCATTTGAGTTTGCCAATATTTTTCTTTTTATATTTTTATGAAATTAGTGAACTCCCAAGTGAAGTATAAGAGAAAGATCTTCTAAACAAGTGCCCTAATTTGAATCCGGAAATGAGAGGATTAATGAGTCAAATGCGTATTGCTCAAAATTCATAGTTTTATTGATAATTAATAAAGTAAGATATATTATACAAGTTCTTCAACAAATCATTTAGATCTGGAGTTTTTTGTGAAAGTATTATGCTTCTTTTGTTTCATAAAAAAGTTCTATTTGCATAATTGATATATATTAAGAATATATTTTTATTTTATTTTATAATTGTTCTTATAAATACTAAGTTGTTGATTAAATAGTGGTGGTATAATAATAAAATTATGATGATAAACTTAAGGGTATTGTCATTTTATAGTATTATTATTGAAAAAAATAATAATCTTTTTGTGAAAACATATTTTTTATTTAAATGAAAAAAAAATTAACTGAGGAAGTAGGTAAAAAATTGAAGTACACACACACACACACACAATTTAGAAATGGTTATTCTAAATGACATTTTTTCGTCAAATTGATTATTTTTAGAATGAATAATTATGCATATATAAATACATTTTTAAAATTATAAAAATTTAAATTGGTAGCAAATTGTATCCATTTTTTTTATGATGATAAACCCTGAACCTAAAATTTTATTAACAATGACATAAAAATTAATTTTAAAAATAGTCAATTTGACCAAAAAATCAAAACGAGACTTTTAATTGGAGACTTTTAATTGAAGACGAAGGGAGAAGCAAAGAAGGATTTATCGCTTATAGTTCAACATGAATAATAATCCACATTTGACATGAAATTAATTGACACAAATCATTTCCTTATATATATATATATAATATATATATAATATATAATATGGGTACTATTTTCATAAATGCATCTTACATCTTCCATAAGTAGATCTAACAATTCAAAATAGAACTTTTTTTCCCTACCGCCAGGAGTAACGACAAACTTAAGCTGCTGCTACTCCTTCTGGTCCTTCTGGCGATAGACCTAAGCTACCGCAAGGAAAAAATATTTCTATTTTGGGGTTTAGATCTACTTTTGGAGGGTGTAAAATGTATTTACTAGAATAGTTTTAATAACAATTATTTGTTATGGATCATTCTCCTATATATATATAAATATACCTCTCCCTCTTTTTTGGAATTGAGACTTTAATTTGATTTTTTAGTTTTAATTTACTCATATTAAAGTTTTTCCAAAAGACACTTTAATAGAATTATTTTCATCTTGGAACCTTTTTCCTTCTTTCTATAGGATGTATTCTTTTACTTAAAAAGAGTTTTTATTTAATTTTTTTTAATCTTATTAAAGTTTTTTGAACACAAAAAATATATATTTCTTTTTTAGCAAACGCTTTTCCTAGTAACAAAGTTTAGTCTAAAATTGTTTCAATTTACCAATTTTTTTTCTAGTAACAAAGTTTAGTCTAAAATTGTTCTAGAGATTATGGTATATTTGGTTGTCATTTTCCATTTATATATTTATATATATATGGGCCCGTTCAAAGTTTGAATTTTGACTCTTTACTTAATCCAATTGGTTCAATATCTTTTGACCAATTTCCGTCCAAGATGCATAGCTGTTGTTAGACTGGCATGGTTAAACAACTTCTACGTATAGAAAGTGAAGTGAACTTTAAATTTGATACTTACGTAATTATTAAATTATTTTGTTTTTTAATATATCAATTGCTCTTCACAGTACCGTATGAATACTTTTGACTGAGGATTGTGAAAGCTACTATCCCCATCCATTTCAGAACCATCTTTAGTTGTAGCTAGCTAGCCATTCCTAAAATAATTGGATAGACGAGATTTTACATTAGCGCCGTCCGTACAATTATTATATATATCGTCGTCCGTACAATTATTTAGCGAATTATTGATCATAAACTTACAATTAATATTTGTTGTAAATATTTTTTAATATATATATCTTGAGATGACTTTCAGTCATTTTAAGTTTAATATTAAAAGAATCATTATTTTAGGTGTAATATCTCAATCCTAAATCAGAATATGTAAGATATAAACTGAACCGTATATAAGGTCTACAGGTGGCCCCCACCTCGCCATCACATATTCAAGTAGACTCTACCATAAGTACTAAGAATTTGTAATGATTTTACCTGATGTAATAATCATCACTTAGGAAATTGCCTCTAGTTTTACCAATGGTTTCAAGGAAAGAGAATATCCGTCTTAATCTTGTCCTTAATAAATTAAGGGGCCAAATAAATAAATAAATGATCAAAAACAGAAATACTCTCCTTATCATGCTTGTTTTTGTTTGTGCCACTCCCTTAATTCATTAAATACAAGATTAAGACAGATCGATATCCTTTTTCTTTGAAACCATTGGTAAAATTAGAAGCAATTTCTCAAGTATTATTTATGATCAGCCAAAACTGATTATAATATATATATATATATATATAGATATATATATGTTGACGCTCAAATTTTGTCCGCACGTCTTGTCGGCTGTCCGAGAAGAATACCTATTGGGTCGTTGGTGGACTCCTTCGATGTGAGTGTTAGTGAAAGTTTCAAGATAGGTCAACAATAGATACTTAAGTATTTAGTAGAGTAGAATAGTGTAACCATCACCTTTATTATTGACCGAGTATTTATAACACTTACTTTAACACTTACCAGTCCTAATAGGAATGTCCATCAGAGAAGTAGTAGTTGAATAGGAAGGTAACTATCAAAAAGCCACTTAGGATGCATGACTCTTACTCTAATTAGGATTAGATGTAGTAAGTAGTCATCATCCGAGCAGTCTTAGGAACCCAACCCAAGTGTATCGGACCAAGGAGTCCTTATAAGAGATTGCCAAGCTGATGGCTTATTGGGCCTAGCTCAATATGAATTACCAGATCAGGCTTAGCGAAATACTCATCCTAACATTGCCCCCTCCCCCCACTCATCCAGTATATAAATGTACTGGGGAAGTAGAATAAAACATTCCGAAAGTATATGTAAGCGGACAGATTCAGAGGGAAATCAACTCTTCGGGATTCCAAGTATATGTACACAAGAGATATCAAACCAAAGACGTACCCTCTTTGAACTTCATATAGGAATTCATGGGTAACATAACAGAGGAGGAAAACTCCTTCGAGAGCTAGAAAGCCTCGAACCGAAGGGAAAACTCCTTCAGGAACACTGGGGTGTTTATCCGAAGGGAAAAACCTTTCAGGGACTTAGAGGTCTTGTAATATCTCAGATATTTATAAGATTTGTAAATAAGATTTTGAATAATCAATTAAAGGTTATGGTTTAAAACTTAGAGTTGGAGAAGTGAGATGTGTAGAAAATGGGTGAACATTTTTTTTAACATAATTTATTTGTTAGAAATTAAATGTGGGAATATTGTAATGATGCATGTAGATAATTTATTGAAGAAATAAATTCAATTGAGAAGTGAATGTGGTTATATTGATATACATATATACCTAAAGTGTGCTTGTTAGCCAAATAAGAAGATGAGTAAATTAGTACTCAATTAAACTAATAAATTAATTAGTTTAAATATGAAGTAAGAGAAAAAGTCATGAAATATAATTAATTAGGTTAATTATATTAGTTATGAGTTAAAGTTATATTAAAATAGAATGTTTGTCTAGAATGACAATATTAAGAAGTTAATTAATTAAGTAATTAACTTAATTATTAAGTTGTTGTATAGAGTTCAATAATAGATTAAAACAAGTAAATATGTTAATTATTTTAAGTCATGTTGGTAATTATAAAGAGTCCAAGTAATTTAATTACTACTAGTGGACTAACCCAAAATGATTATAGGTATTAACCCAATATGAGAATACTTGCATGAAGGTGGGTAATTAAATATGGAAGCCTAATGGAGTTAATGTAACAATTTAAAGTAATGAGCTCAAATATTTAAAAAGTCAATTGATGGTCAAAGTGTTGGGAAATTTGGTTGAGTGTAGAGAATTAACTAATGTAGGGTTAATTGAATAACCCTAGTTGATAGATAAGAGAGAGCATTAACCAAACATTGGTTAATTGCTAGGTGAATGAATGTGATGATAATAATTAACTATGGATGAGTTAATTAAGTAACCCTAGGTAGTAAATAAATTAAAGATTTAACTATGCATGAGTTAGTTGTAGGAAGAATATTATAGATACAATTATGTATGTATATAATTTATTAAGATATAATTGGTAGGTAACCATGAGTTGCATGTTGTAGAGAATTAACCATACCTTGGTTAATGGTTAGTTAAAATTGTAAGTATTATATATATATATATATATATGTGTGTGTGTGTGTGTGTGTGTGTGTAATAAAAATAAAGAAAAATGGTGGAGTGTTGACCAAATATGCGGTCCCACTTAGAGATTGAGTAAAGATGCATGTTGCTTGTAATCAATTTAAATTGGTCAATTCAAGCTATGATGTGATTTAAATAAAAGGTTATTGGTGAATATGTAGAGATATATATGTTGTAAGTATATGAATTAGTAGAGAGTTAACCAATGTTGGTTAAATAAATTAACCATAAGTAACAAGAAAGTTTGTCTATCACTAACCCTAGTCAATGAAGATGGTCAATTTCTTAAATTTATGAATTTGAGTTTATGGAGAACTAACTATTGTTGGGTTAGTTGTTAACCAATGGTAATAAAAAAAAATAGAACATTAACCAATGTTAGAGTTAATTGTTAGTAAATATATAAATATATTGAATATATGTGTATAGAGTTAACTACATGGGAGTTAATGAATAAACCCTAAGTGGTATTGAATGTGTGAATTAACCCTCTTTGGGTTAAGTTGTGTAGAATGTATAAACATATGAAATATGTATACATATTTGGTGAGAGTTAACCAAACATTGGTTAATTTGTGGAGGATGAGAAGCTTTAACTAAGGTTGGATTTGGTAGATCAACCCTATGTTACTTGATGTGTTAGTAAGTTAACTACATTGTGGTTAATTGTTGGAAGATGTGTGTATGATCAATTGATGAACTTGGACCATGGTTGATAGTTAGGTCAACATAGGTTACAAGAGTAAAAGCTTTAACCATACATGAGTTAAGTGTTGGAGAATGATTGCTTCAAATTTACTCCACCTAGTTGCTTCACTCAACTTCCATAAATCAATCCAAGCAAAGGTCATTCATTTAATAATTAGACTTGATTTGATCTTTTGCAAGTATTGGTGATATTGTAGACTTACAATAATTATAAGTATCAATTTTGATAGTCTATAAACAGACGAGTAGTAAGAGAAAGCTAGAGTTGACTCATTTGTTAGTAGATCAAATATTATAGAAAGAGAAGCTCTAAAAAAAATAAAAAGCATTATAGAGAAAAGCAAGCAAACACTTGTGAGTTGAAAGAGATTGCTAGAGGAGGAGCTTGGTGGATGGCACATAGCTTCATAACATACTTTGGAAGGAGAAGAAGAAGAACATCCATGTCCAAGAGGATAAAAAGTGTTCTAAACTTTCCTTAGTGCATTTTTGTAGTCTATATATGTTTTAAACGATTAAAATATATTTTTAACCGATCAAAATTTATTTTGATGCTCTAGAGGTCTAAAACTATTATATATAGGTATATTCATAGTTTGATCTAGTTAATACAAGTATTGGAATGTGTATTACGCAAATAAATGGAAGAAAATTTTATATTGCGATTTACCGGTAAAATCCTAGATGGTTCGATCTTAAATTTTTCGTCAAAACGTTTTTAAAAATGTGATTGAACCATAAAATGTTGTAAAACAAGGAGTTAGGAAGACAACAACACTAAGTTGGTGTCATTTGGATGTGTAGAGTTTATTTTATTCAAGTTTGAACAATTAAAACCAAGGAGATTTGAGTTTTGACTTTTTCCTTGTGAGCAGTTTTTAGTCCAGTTCCGTCTGAAATTTGGATTTGTGATATAAAGAGAAATTGTAGAGGGGGAAATTTTGATGAGAATGGACTCAAGAATCACCCCAAAATATTTTAAAATGAAGAAATTATGACTGTCGGAGCGTCGGAGGGTCGAACAATCAAAAAAGTTAACTTTATGAAAAAAGGGTTGAGAGCACCTGCGCTAGGGCCTAACGCAGCTGCGCCAGGGCCTAGCACAGCTGCACCAGAGGCCACTGCCAAAGCAGATTTTTGTGCTCCAGGTCGGGTCGGTCCGGGTCGAGTTTTCTTTGATAAATTAAGTTAAAATAAGTGTAAAATGAATGTGTTTGAATATTAAACCAATACATGAAGTTTATTAGTAACTAATTGGTAGTTAAATGTATAAAATAAAGACTAAAGTTAACACAATTAATAAGTTAACTATTGGTATTGTTTAAAAATTATTAAAATATTATTAAATGATCAATAATATTAGTATATGATTAAAAAGTTATTAAATAATTAATAATATTAGTACATGATGAAAATGTTATTAAATAATTAATGACATTAATAAGTGATTAAAATATTATTAAATGGTTAATAATATTAATGAATGATTAAAATATTATTAAATGGTTAATAATATTAAGAAGTGATTAAAATATTATTAAATGGTTAATAATATTAATAAGAGATTAAAATATTATCAAATGGTGACTAATATTTGTAAATGATTAAAATATTATCAAATGGTGAATAATATTTGTAAATAATTAAAATATTATTAAATGGTTAATAATATTAGTAAGAGATTAAAATATTATTAAATGGTTAATAATATTAATAAATAATTAAAATATTATTAAATGATTAATAATATTAATAAATAATTAAAATATTAATAAATAATTAAAATATTATTAAATGATTAATAATATTAGTAAGTGATTAAAATATTATTAAATGATTAATAATATTAATAAGTAATTAAAATATTATTAAATGATTAATAATATTAGTATGAGATTAAAATATTATTAAATGGTTAATAATATTAATAAGTAATTAAAATATTAATAAATGGTTAATAATATTTGAACGTAGTTGCATATTATTAAAGGTAGATAATATTTTGAAATATTTGGTACATTATTAAATGTCTGAATCATTAAGTTATGTAAAAGAAGAAAGTTTAATTGAATTAAACCGAAGTAAATAGTCCGTTTGTGGCTATTTTAGAAAACTTATTAAAAATAAGTCGTACGAAGAACGTGTAGTGAAGGTATAAGTTGGTTAAGCGTACCCAACATGTCCAACTATGTTTGGGCTAAGGTTTTTGTCCAGAACTTAAGAGTTTGTTTGTCGGACATCTTAAGAGTTAATAATTTGAAGTTAAGGTCTTAAGTTAAGACTAATTAATAGTCATTGTAACTAATGATTATGTCGATTTTATATATAAATTGTAGGTTGAACGAATGACGCAAATAAGCGTAAATGGTAGAAGCGAACCAGACAAGTTTTCCAAAATTTGCTTCTATGTGCATTAATTTGCTACAACGTGATTTTATATTATTGATATGCAGATTTATTGATGATATTTGTGATATGTGAAAAACATGAGTTGTGATTACATGTGAAATATGAAGCATGAATTGTTAGAGACTAGTTGGTTAATATATGTGATGCATAAGAAGTATGAAGCATTCATAAGATAAAAAATAAATATGAAGTGCATGATTTAAGAATAAAATGCAGAGTATGTATAATATGTGAATCATGTAATGTGTTATGTATAACTATTAAACTTGCTGAGCCGTCGTGCTCACTCTTGCTTAAAACCAACATTTTCAGATAGTGCAAGTTGTCCGAAGTTTTTGTTAAAGATCAAGAAACAGAAATGCATATTACATTCACTGAAGGTCTAGTACGACCATTGTAGTTATCAGTCCGAATTGGACAGGTAAAATAATTGTGTAGTATAAGAATTGGTTGGTATGTAATATGAGTGTTAAATACTCAAATTGATTGTAATAGAATGTTGTATCATATATGATATTGAGACATACTAAGAATGTATAAAGATTGCAATTCTGGAATAGAAAGAGATGTTGTAGAATTGTAAATAAATGATTATTTATCAATTATAATATTGTTGTAATTCATGAACAAAAAGGAAAAGGTAGTACTAGTGTTGAATCGGTTCCGAGGTTAAAGGAACCCGGATTCGGGATCGTCATAGGTCTCAGTCCGAAGAGGAAATCATTCGGGAACCCGGTGGTTTTTCAAACTGAAGAGAAAGTCATTTGGGAACCCGGAGGTATCAAACCGAATAGAAAGTCATTCGGGAACCCAGAGGTATCAAACTGAAGAGAAAGTTATTCGGGAACCTGGAGGTATCGAACCGAAGAGAAAGCTGTTCCAACAACCTTGGGCCCGTGTAAACTGGATTTTAGGTGTCGGACCCTATGTACCCATCAAGCCCAAGGTTTTGCCATTCAAACCAACTAGCCCGACCTAACAGCTTGTGCAAACATTTCGTATTACATTTTTGAATTTCAAAAACAGTGTTGGACAGCTGGCAATGAGCACGCGGGTAGGGTCATTTATTATGCTATCGTAAACAGTACAAACGCGCCCCATCTGTTGAATCAAACCTATCCGGATCGTTGAATGTTGAATAAGATAAGAAAAATCACTTAATCGTCATTTTTACTAGAAGCAGTTATTTCTGAAGAAGAAAAGACGCCTGAGTGAGAGATTCCCATCATCCATTTGAGATTCCATCGTGTTCGACCTGCCTTCCTCTGATATTGATCCATCGATCCTCATCTCAGCATCAAGTAAGTTCATTCCCCTCTGTTCTTCAATACTTCACAATGGTTAAAAGCACACAAAATACGATAGCAGAAGCTTCGTCTTCCCGGGTTGAAGACGAAGTCACGGTCACCAAACTGGGGATCCCAGAGGGTCAACCGTGGAAGCCCGTAGTCATCGAGCGGATGAGGGATGTAGAAGAATATAATATGACCAAATATTTCACCCTCCAATATAGAGTAGCGAACACACCCTCTTCCATCCGAAACCATCACTTCGACCTAGCACAAACAGAGTTCTATATCCCCGAGTCGTACGAAATTAAGAGGCCCAGAGCCGGTGAAAGAATGTACTATCAGCTCAAGGGGTGATGAATTCCTATTCATTGATAGATGCTGATCTACGGGGTCTGATTCCCTTTTCTCCCATTCGTATTAGAGTTACTACATACGACAGGGCTTAGCTTGAATCAACTATTCCCCAATTCCTTCATCCATCTAAATAGCTTCATGGCCTTCTGTCTCTCTGAGTTAACCCCCCCAACCATCGATTTCTTTTTTGAGTTCTTTTCAATCACTAATACTAAGGAAAATTGGTTCTTCCGAGTAATAAAGAATTCCGGAAGAGAAATCTTGATGGAGACCCCATCGAGCAATAAAGATGGCATGGGGATTGGTTCTTCATTAAGGGGTCAGACACTAAGCTGGTCAGACCCGAACAAAGACCAACTGAATCCAAAGAGGATCTCTCGAGTAAGGTTAGAAGCGTTCGAGGTCTTATATTCCAAGAGACCGTCTGTGAAGTGGAGTCGGGATCTCCTTAATGACTAAGACTGGTTATATTCCTTCGGCTATAAGTCCTCTTTCATGCTTATTTGTTTGTTCTGAATTGATTAAGATACTCATTTGTTTTGATTATGTTGCAGTGGTTGATCAAGGAAAGAACCTCAACAATGAGGCCATCCTCGAGGTGGCTGGAGCCCTGAGGGCGAAACTGAGCAGAGCCGAGAAAGTGAAGGGGCCCGTAATCTGAGGGCCGTTAAATCCAAAGGCCCAACAGAAGAACCCCCAATTGCCAAAGCGGTGGCGGAGCCCTCCCCGATGACTGATACTGCAGAACCTTCAAGGGAGGATGCAACTGCTTTCGAAGAGTCGAGGTCAAGAAAATCGAAGACAAAGAGAATAAGGTTGGTATAGAAGTCCTCACTAGAGGAAAGAGCCGAACAAGCTCCACTTCCCCTTAATTCCCCAAGCAACCAACCTACCGACCTAACCATTATCGGGCAACCGAAAGAAACACCGGTCCCTATTCAAGCCACTGCAAAGGATGTCCCCGAGGAACAAGAGCCTCTAAAGGCCAAAAAAAAATATCATATCATTCCTCCGGTGACGACCGAAGAGAGTAGAACCGAGGAGGGACCGAATCTGAATAATCTGGGCTCCTCAATGGTCCCCTTTGCTGCAACCAGATATGAAGATACCGATCTAAAAAATGTTGATGGAGATGTTATTCTCCTTTCATGCAAAGTTAAAACCTTCTCACTGATTTGCCTTTTGGTCTTGATTTACAATAGTCCCCTCTTGCCTAATAATTCGAACATCGTGTTGCAGGAAAATGCTATTCTTCTGCGAATGTTCGATAAACAAAAGGCTTTAGAGAGAAAACTGGAAGAAAGTCGCAGTCAGCGTGCCGAATCGATGAAAAATCACCATAAAACTCGGGATCAACTGAAAGCTCTACATGATGCCTTCCACATCATGAAAAAGGACTATGAAGAGACGCAGAAGGTGTGAGTCGACAAAAATAAAGAGATCATCCATCTGCAGGCCCAGCTCCACGACTCTGAGAAGAGAAGGGTCCAGGCAGTTGAATTGGCCGAGGTTAGGGAGCTCAAGAAAGTTCTTCTTGAGAAGAATCAGGTCGAGCTCGAAGCCCAAATTCAAAGGCAAAAGGAGCTCATTGATCAATCGAAAAGCATTACCAAGCTTCAAACCGATCAGATGAAGAATCTTAAAGACAACATTGAGCTGATCATCGAAAGTTGGGCTGTTAAGGAGGCCGATTGGTTAAAGGGATCGATAGCTTCTGCCTCCCCGTGCGTCTTAACTCCTGAGCTCAAGTAAAAGGTCATTAATGAGTACAAGGCCTCAAACGATTTTCAGATAAATATCTATGCATCCTTGGTGAACAAGTTTAATGACGGCTTCGAATTTGCTTGGGAACTTGCTAGGGGAAAGGGTCATGATCCCAATCAATTAGGAATTGTTATTCCTGATGACTAACTGTACTATCGGGAACAATTTTTATTGTAATATGAATTTCAAATTTACTTCAATCAACCTTTTGTTATAATTGACTAATTATGCTTTATTATTTTTTCTCATGAGTTAAGTCTTTTCATCTGCATGTATAATTGTTTACTTATACTACTTCTCTCCTTGCTATCTTAATCGGATGCATACCCGATGAAGCTAGGAGATAAATTGAAAGTGTATGTATCAAAACAGTAATACAAAAGGAAGATGTAAAAGATTCTCATTAATATCAAAAAGATAACATTTATCGGCTAAAAGCATAACCTTAAAAAATGATCCAAGTACAAATCCTACCAGCTAAAATATAGCTTCAAAATTGGACTAAGTACAAGATCTGAACTACTGATAATACCTACGAAGCCAAACAGCATACCAAGTATTGGGAACATTCTTTCCGTCCATGCATTGAAGCTTGTAAGTTCAGCCCTCAAAATTTCGATCACTAAATAAGGCCCTTCCTATGTGGGCATCAATTTATCAGTGTCCCGAGGTGTAGATGCCTCAGTTTGCCAAAGAACCAGGTCCATGACATTGAATAACCTGTTCTTGACATTTTTATTGAAATGCCGAGCAATCCATTGTTGATAGGTAGCTAATCTGAGGACCACTGAATCGCGTTCCTCTTCCAATAAGTCAAAATTCTGTCGAAGCCCTTTGCTATTGAGGATTTCGTCGAAGTTTAGGACTCTGGGTGTAGGTATCCCGATCTCAATAGGTATCAAAGGTTCGGAACCGTAGGCCAACTTAAAGAGTGTCTCCCTAGTGGTAGTCTGAGGAGTTGTTCGGTAGGTCCAGAGAATATGTAACATCTCCTCGGGCCAAGCTCCTTTTGCATCTTCCAATGTTCTCTTTATACCATTAAGGAGTGTTCTATTTGTAACTTCTACTTGACCATTTGCCTGTGGATGGGCTACCGATGTTCGATGATGCTGAATGTTAAGTTCGGTTAAGAATCCTTCGAATATCTTGCCTACGAATTGAAGCCCATTATCAGAGACTAAAATTATCGGAATGCCAAAATGGTATACTACTTTCTCTTTGAAGAATTGGAGACATGTGTGCTCGGTGATTCTGGCGAGGGGTTTGGCTTCTACCCACTTAGTGTAGTAATCGATGGCTACGATCGCAAACTTTACTTGTCCCTTACCCTGTGGAAGTGGGCCCAAGATATTTATTCCCTAGACGGCAAAAGGTATCGAAGAAACTATCGGAACAAGCTCTTTGGGAGGTTGATGTGGGAAGGATGCAAAGAGTTGACACTTGTGACATTTTTTAACGAAGTCTTTGGCATCTTCAAGCATAGTTGGCTAAAAGTATCATTGTCACAGAATTTTATGAGCCAGTGTTTTTGTTCCCACATGATCCCCACAGATTCCTTCATAGACTTCCCGAAGAGCGTAATCGGACTCCTTTGGGTCGAGACAACGAAGCAATGGGGAAGAATAAGACCTTCGATATAACTGATCATTTATGACGCAGTATTTGGAGGACTTGTATTTTATTCATCGGGCCAAAGATTTATCTTCGGGTAGCTCCCTAGTTAGAAGGAACTTAAAGATTGGGGTCCAAGAATTCCCCTGTTCAATGTCAATTACTGTCTGAACCAGAATGCTCGGTTGCTGAAGATCTTCCAAATAAATAGATCTTTCTAACTCCTTTTGATCGATGGTTGCCAATTTAGAAAGGGCATCGACCATTGCATTTTTAGATTTGATCACGCCTATAATTTGATACGTCGGAAAAAACACCAATAGTGATCATACTAACCGAAGATATGCTTGTAAGTGAACCTCATTTGCTTCATACTCCCCCAAGACTTGTTTTACTACCAGTTGGGAGTCGCTGTAAATTACCAAGTTTTTCACCTCCAGACTTCGGGCCAGTTTCAATCCTGCCACTAATGCTTCGTATTCGGCTATATTGTTAGTGGCAATGAACCCGAATCGTATTGACTGTTGTATTCTGAAACCTTTCGGAGAAGTGAGGATTACGCCTGCACCGCTCCTCGTCCCGGTAGTGGATCCGTCCATGAACAAAGTCCATTCAGATTCTTCGGGAGTTATTGTCAATTCATTATGGCCGGGTTCTTTTTCTTCTGGATCATTGGGAAAGGAACACTCGATGAGTGCTTGTGCTTTAATGGTTGTCCGAGGATGAAACTCTATGTTGAATTGACTTAGATCGATGCCCCATGCTGCCAGTCTTCCCGATGATTCTGGTTTATAAAGAACTTTTCGAAGAGGCTGATCTGTGAGGACGAGGATAGTCCGCCCCTGGAAGTAATGTCGTAGTTTGCGACTAGAGATAACTAATGCATAAGCCAACTTTTTTAGATTTGGGTATCTTGTTTCTGCATCCCAAAAAGTATGACTTACGTAATAGACAGGTTTTTGCCCTTCTGAATCTTCCCTTATCAAAGCTGACCCAATTGCCAAAGATGTGGCAGACAAGTATAGCTGTAGATCTTCTTCGGGAAGGGCTTTGCTAAGTATTGGTGGAGAAGAGATATACCTTTTGATTTGGTCAAAGGCCTCTTGGCAGTCTTCGGTCCTCGGTCCATAGAAACGTCTTCTGATTTTGAGCTCCCTTCAAAGTGCCGAAAAAAGGGAGACATTTCTCCGCTAGACGAGCCACAAACCGGCTAAGAGCTGCCAACTTTCTCGTCAACTGTTGTATTTCTTTAAAGCTCTTCGACGGCTGTATTTCCAAGATAGGCGATATCTTTTCGGGATTTGCCTCTATCCCTCTTCGGCTAACCATATATCCCAAAAATTTACTTGACCCAAGGCCAAAAGTGCATTTAGTTGGGTTGAGTCTCATGTTGTGGGATCTAACGTTCTCAAAGCATCCTTTCAGGTCGGATAAATGAACTTCTTCCTTCATGCTTCGGACGATTATGTCGTCAACATAGACTTCGATATTTCTCCCGATCTGGCTATTAAATACCTTATTCATCATTCGTTGGTATATAGCTCCCACATTGATTAAGCCGAAGGACATGACTTTATAGGCATAGATTGCTTGGTGAGTGATGAAGGCGGTCTTCGAGATATCACTTTCCATCATAGCGATCTGATTGTATCCTGAGAAAGCATCCAGGAAGCTCATTACTGTATGTCCCGAGGTAGAATCGATTAACTAGTCGATGCTTGGGAGAGGGTAGTAATCTTTAGGACACGCCTTGTTCAAATCTGTACAACTGATGATAGGGTTTTATACCTATTTGTTGGATACTTTTAGACTTGATAATTCGTGAATTCTTTAGCATTTGATGTTAGTTTTTATGTGTTTTAATATTATTTAGGTTTTATAATACTTTTATATGTTTTTACTTCGTTTTCTAGGATTTTGGAATAAGGGCTTGGTAGATCAAAGCATAGAGTTGCCAGATTTGGATTTCTAGCTTGCCGTTTACACCGCAGCCACTTGAAGATCAATTTGGACCTTAATCCAGCCATTATCTCTCAATTAATCCAACATGAAAATTGTAGATATACTGCACAACTTTACAAAACATCTTAAATCGTCTCAATCGGAGGTCGGATGAGAGAGTTATGCCCAAAACACTAAAGGAGGCTGCAGCAGTCCAAAAAGGAGCATATCTAGGGAGAATGTATGAGCCCAGCAGCGTAACGGTGGTACAAAATCAAAATTGAGCAGAATGTTTGACCGCCGCAACACTGCCTTTGACCGCGTCGGCGGTGCACTGTTCCTACGTGCATAAATCAATTTTAAAGAGAAAAACTGCAGCCCTAAATTATAATTTCATTTCTTCTTCTTTGGGAGGTTGCTAGAGGCGATTTTGGAGGCCAAGAGAAGATGAAAGGCACCTTCCATGGTTGTTAGGAATGAGATTCAACATCAATTAGAAGTTATGGATTGAGGGGAGTTATAAGTTTTCTTTTCTCTTCCTTTATTTATGTATTCCATTGATGTTGATTTATTTTTGGAACAAGTTAAATTATAAATCCAATGAATGCATGAATATTGATCCATGGATGTAATATCTATGTGTTATATTGAATCCATAACACGTTTAGCCATTGTGATTGGTGTTATGCTCTCATTTAACTATGTATATGTCATATGCATGTTGGATGTGGTATTACTCATTTGCTATGATTTGAGCATGGAATTTATGATTGTGTTGGGTGTCTAATGCTTAGTTTAATTGAATCTTTCTTTCTTATTTGGTTGTTGTTGCATTTGTTAGTTCTTTGAGAGAAGGATTTGACTTTGCACACCAAGTGTTTGATAAATTGTCCCAATGAAGTTGTTCTTGTATTTTGCATATCTTTGTGCTTCGTTGGCTATAGTTTGTGGTCTATTGGATGGCACCATATGAATTGGATTATCACATTTAGTTTTTCATGTTTAATTGCTTGGCCAAGTGGTTAATTTGGTAACCTATATGAAATTAAAAAGTGGATTATAGTGTTTTGACCCGAATGTGATAACATGTGTTGTGCTATATGTTCTTAGGAGCGTATACATAATTTGTGTGTAGGATAGACATATATCTATGTGCCACATGTAACCAATGTGAGAATTTGTGCTTCAAATCCTTGCTTTGCTATTTCTCATATGTGACGCCCCCAAATCTAGGCCCACACAGCCCAAACTTGAGTCGTCAAAAGACTACAACAAAATTATTACAATGAAATACAACGTACAACAATACAGTGGATAATACAACACAACTAAGTCTTCATTATTATTGCCACACTATTTTATAACACGTGAAGACTATGATAGCTATCCCCGCACTCTCACTCCATTCCCCGGCTAGACCCCGTTACGTTCTCATCTCCTGTTGAAAAACAATGGAACGAAAAGAAAGGGTGAGCTCAAATAGCCCAGTAAGAAATATCATGACTAAGATAATGACGAATAATTTATCATTAGCCTTCAACAGTTGAGTTCTTGATAGAATACAATAGACTACAAGGTTTATATCAAAAACTGCAGTTAAATTCTTAAACAACGTTCAGATCAATAATAGCAGCGGAATGAACAATCTATTAGAAGAATAATGCAGACTATAATGTCCACTCGCTTCTCTTTTTAGTAAAAATATCATCAACTTTTATCATCTGAAATACCATTAGTCAAGATAATACAACTTCACAGTTCCTGGTCATAATCATGCAGATCAACAGTTCGTCTTTGCACTACGGGCCAAAGACATTCAATATAACACCAACGGTCATGATTATACCAGATTCAGCCTTTGGTCATAATCATACCAACCAACAGTTCATCTTTGCACTACGGGCCAAAGAGAACATTCACCACGTGTCATAAAAGACACCGAACAGATGTATCGCCTTTAACCTAGTATATCGCCTTTAACCTATCATCTGTTCAACAATTATATCACATCTGTGCCCCCGGCCACAGATATTCACAACAGCTTGATTCTTGATGATTAATACAAATAACAGTGATACAAATGATGAACAGAAGAACAGGATAAACAATAAGTATCGGAAGTTTACTTTGTGCAGATTCAAATAATGTCCAAATTGCCAACATGATGTGGAGTGAAATTTAAAAATGATATTCAAGATCCACAGTTCAGAATAACGATTACAGTTCAATAGAAATGTTCAGAAAATAGGAAGGTTCAGTTGAACTAATGAAATTCAACTATTATGGAACATATAATATTTTCAGGAATTATAGAAGCAATAGTTCCATAATAAGTTTCGATTTAGGTGTATGGAAGAAAATAATATCCCTTACCGTAGCAGGTTTGATTAACAAAAGGTGAAGGGAATTAATATCCCTTACCATAGTAAGTTTGAATAATGGAAGATGAAAAAGATGGTATCCCTTATGAGTATAAAGGAAAATGATATCACTTACGAATATGGAATAAAAGTGTCATGTGATAATTCGTGTAGACAAATTATTTCCACACGAGACAAATAACAAGGGTTATTCACCAACAGGCGATAATCCGCACCGTAAGGTTATTCCCATCAATTTGAATACGAATAGTTATTCACCAAACAGGCGTAATCCGCACCGTAAGGTTATTCCCACAATTTAATAGAATTTGAACACGAAGAGTTATTCACCAAACAGGCATAATCTGCACCGTAAGGTTATTCCCACAATTTAATAGAATTTGAACACGAAGAGTTATTCACCAAACAGGCGATAATCCGCACCGTAAGGTTATTCTCAAAGATTAATAAGGAATGAATACAAAAGGTTATTCACCAACAGGCGGTAAACCGCGCCGTAAGGTTATTCCCACAATTTAATACATGGAAATAAATGGCACAAGAAAGAAACGATATTATTTTCGAGAATCAAAGAATGATAATCCCTTCAAGTAAGAAAGAAAATAATATCCATTTATGATGATGAAAAGAGTGATACCCCTTACCGTAATAAATTTAAGAGTGTGAAAAGAATGATATTCCTTACCTTAACACGTGACTGGATATTGATTTAAATGAGGTTGATCAACCTATATATTTTTAATATAATTAGTAATTACCACATATAAATTTCAAAGTGTATGATAACTCGTATAATATGAACTATCAAAATTATATATATTTAACATAATTTTTGTAGTATAATATAACTACTTTAAAATAGTTTTTAAAATAATATTCCAAAATAAATCTTCCAAAGAAAGCTTTTAAAAATGAATCTTCTCAAAGAAGAGTCTTCTAAAGGAAGATTTGTGAATACCGTGAAAAATAAGAATTTATGAAATTACTACTCTTTAATAAAAGATTTACTTGAAAAATTTCTGCACTCCTTTTGGCTTTCAAACACTCAAAATAACCTTACTATTCTCAGAGAAAACTCATAAAATTCTTATAGAAAATTTTTATGTTTTAGGTGTGATTTTTCTATTCAGCTGAACAAGCTATTTATAGGAGAAATAAGGGTACTATGCGTGTGGTAGGTGGCAGCAGTGCGCATGCCAGTGTTGAAATCAGGCAGAAGAGGCTGCGCAGCCTCTGCGCAGACGAATTAACGAATTCAAATTTGGCACAGTAACTTGCACAGTAACTTGCACAGTAACTTCTGAATATAATAATATTTTTCTAATAAAACAAATAACTTTTTATTATTATATTGTCTAATAAAACAAACAACTTTATGAATATATTATAATAATCAAATTACCAAATAATACTACCATAGTAATAATTCATAATAATGCAACAACTACTGTGTCAATTATTAGATCAATAATATGCATTATTATTGTTTCAATAATCCAATATGTTGTGCCACAACAATTATTAATAAGACAATGAGTAATAACAATTATTGAATTGATAATATAAAATATTATGCAGTGACAATTATTGATGAAATGATGCGCAACAGTTACGGTGTCAACTATCAGACCAATAATATGAGACACTATGCAATACCGTGTGCTACTGTAGAATACCGTGTGCTACACTGAAATACCATAAATTACCGTATGCTACTATTCTTATATCACCGGTATTTTAACAGTTAACACCGTTGACTATTTTTATTTAGAAAGGTTACTTCTGTCGTTTTCTATATCCGACAAATATTCCGTTGTGGGGTCCACAAATAATTTGTTATTTCGGCGCCGTCGTACGGCACGAATATTCCCCGACCAAACGAATATTGTCCGACAAAATAAAACTTGCACATAACATCCTTAACTTTTAACTTTATCGATTTAACCACTTACTGTTTCAGAAAAATATATATATGAAGAAAAATTAAATTTTATATTTCATAAAATTCGGGGTCTTACAACCTCCCCTCCTTATGAAATTTCGTCCCCGAAATTGACGTACCTGGCATTTCGAAGAGATAAGGATACTTAGATTTCATCTCAGATTCTAGCTCCCAGGTCATTTCCTCAGTATCTTGATTTCTCCATAAAACCTTAACTTGAGGTATAACCTTTGAGCGTAGGATCTGCTCTTTCTTATCTAAGATCTTGACAGGTACCTCCTCGTACGTTAAATCCTCAGCTATAACATCCGGTTCTAACTCAATGACGTGGTTTGGGTCCTTCACATATTTACGTAACATAGATATGTGAAAAACGTTATGGATGCGAGACATACTTGGTGGTAGGGCTAGTCTGTAGGCTACGGTTCCTACTCGATCGAGGATTTCAAATGGGCCAATAAATCGAGGGTTGAGCTTTCCTCTCTTTCCGAATCTCGTAACCCCTTTCCATGGAGAAACACGTAAGAATACATGATCTCCGACGTTGAAACTTTCGTCTCTCCGATGAAGATCAGCATAACTCTTTTGTCGTTCTTGTGCGGTCTGTATTCGTTGTCGGATCATTTGGATCTTTTCTGTTGTCAAGCGTACCAACTCGGGTCCCAACAGTTTTGCTTCTCCTACCTCATTCCAACATACTGGAGAGCGACACTTGCGTCCATATAAAGCCTCGAATGGAGCCATACCTATACTTGCTTGGTAACTGTTGTTGTAGGAAAATTCCACCAATGGCAAGTACTTATCCCAACTTCCTTTGAAATCTAGTACGCAAAGTCTTAAAAGATCTTCGAGGGTCTGGATCGTCCTTTCCGATTGTCCGTCCGTTTGAGGATGGTATGCAGAACTAAAACGTAGTTCAGTGCCCATAGCTTTTTGTAGACTGATCCAAAAGCGTGAAGTGAATCTAGGATCTCGATCAGAAACTATGGAAACTGGCATGCCATGCAATCTCACGATCTCATTTATGTACATACCGGCAAGACGTTCAAGTGAAAAGTTTTCTCGTATAGGCAAGAAATGAGCGGATTTGGTCAATCTATCTACGATGACCCAAATTGCATCTAAGCCTTGAGAAACTTTGGGAAGACCCGTCACGAAATCCATATTGATGTGTTCCCACTTCCATTCGGGAACCTCAAGTGGTTGTAAAGGACCCTTAGGTACTTGATGCTCTGCCTTGACACGTTGACAAGTTAAGCACCTTGAGATAAACTCTGCAATCTCCCTTTTCATATTGTTCCACCAAAATGTATGTCGAAGATCTCGATACATCTTGGTACCTCCAGGGTGGATTGCAAATGGCGTGTTGTGTGCCTCCATCATGATTTTATGCTTTAATTCAGGATTGTTAGGAACACAGAGTCGAGAGTTGACTCGAAGTATTCCTTTCTCGTCGATTCTTGCTTCGGGAATGGTACCTTCTTGTACTTTCTTTATCATGTTTATCAGTTCCGGATCGGTAGCTTGAGCAGCTTTAATTTTATCGATTAAAGCTGGTTCTACTTGCACGTGAGCAATCTTCGAGTGGGTCCCTGGTGTCTTTAGCTCCATCTCCATCTTTTGCAAGTCGTACAAAATACGCTTTTGTGTTGTCAGCAGTGCACTTGTACTCGCATAAGATTTTCTGCTCAAAGCGTCAGCTACAACGTTCGCCTTTCCCGGGTGATACTGGATTGTGTGGTCGTAATCCTTCAACAGCTCAAGCCAATGTCATTGTCGCATGTTGAGTTCCTTCTGGGTGAAGAAATACTTGAGACTTTTATGATCCGTATAGATATCCACCTTTTCTCCGTACAAGTAGTGTCTCCAGATCTTCAATGCGAAAACGACTGCTGCCAACTCTAGATCATGAGTAGGATAATTTTTCTCATAATCTTTGAGTTGTCGAGAGGCATAGGCTATAACCTTTTCATGTTGCATAAGGACACAGCCTAGACCTTTGCCTGAAGTATCGATATATATGACGAATTCTCCTGATCCTGATGGTATGGTCAGAACAGGAGCTGAAACAAGTCTCCTCTTGAGTTCTTGAAAACTCTTCTCGTATTCCTCGTTTGATATAAGTTTTGTACTAGAACGAATGATACCGATATCTAATAATTAAACTTTCAACTTTTGGTGTTCTATGGGAGCCATTTGGTATGGGACTTTGAAAATGGGCTTAATGCCGGGTTCAAGATCGATACAGAATTCAATTTCTCAGTTTGGGGAAAAGCCATAAAGTTCCTCAGGAAAAATGTCAGGAAACTCATTAACAATGGGAATATCATTCAAGTTTGACGTGTTTTTGTTCAAATCAGTGATATGAGCTAAAAAGGTTTGACATCCGTTTTCCAATAAACGAATGGTTTTATGGCTAGAAATAACAGTTATAGATTTCAATAGTTTAGTTGCTTGAATTTGCATGAAAGGTTGATTAGGAATATAAAAACTAATAATCTTATGAAAACAATCAATTTTAGCATGATGGGTAGTCAACCAATCAATTCCTAGAATCACATCAAATTCATGCATCTCCAAAGAAATAAGGTCAACAGGTACTGTGATGTTGTTGATTTGAACTAGACAAGATTTATAGACAGTAGATGTAATAGGTATTTCTCCTAATGAGGTTTCAACTGATAAGACAAGATTTAAGTTTTCAATAGTCAAATTTAAACGTTGAGTACATATAGGTGAGATAAAGAGTGGATAGAGCCAGTATCTAACATGGCATAAACTTCTCGAGAATTGATGAATAGCTTACCGGTCATCACCTCATTCGATTTCTTGATTATCAAGGCTGTCATCATCAAATCGAGTCCCATATACTTTATCCGGATCTTCACGTATTTCAACCATGGGGATACCACGAAACAGTTCTCTAACGAATTGTTTCTCAGATTCTTCAACTTCATCAGTAGTAGCGTACCAATGATTTCCATTAAAATAGTATTTTCGATAGACTACAGTTTCCACGATAGTGACTAACTTAACCTGAATTCCTCTAAATTGTAACGCCCAAAAGTATAGATACATCATTTTTAAATAATCTTGAAAATCATAGCTCGAACACCATAAATCCCAAAGACTTATATGAAACGTCCATATATTCTGATCCTTTGTTATCGAGCATAACCAGGTGATGATATGTTTCCAACTGTCGAGCAAATTAAAGGCAACAATTTCCGCAAGTTCCGGATATCCTTTAAAGAACGAATTTGGAAGAACGACGGTAGAACTTTCACCTTCTTCTTCTTTAGATCGGATACAAATAATTTTTGTTTTAGGCAAATTATTCAACTCTGAGTTTGTAGAAGAATTATTTGTGGCCTCTACATTCACTTCGGGTACTTCGTGGTTAACCTCCTGATTTCCAGATGCCATACTTAACTGTGGTCACAAAATAGATGTTAGTTCAAATAAACTGACTCATCACTTCATGTCCCTATATTCAAATCGATTCGTTAGATAACAAAATCTAATTTAGGTGGGACACACTAGTGACTGATTCTATTCGTCTCTCCCCTCCTAGTTCTACCCCAGATCTCCATTAAAGACCATATCCCTAAGCTCTGATACCAACTGTGACGCCCCCAAATCTAGGCCCACACAGCCCAAACTTGAGTCGTCAAAAGACTACAACAAAATTATTACAATGAAATACAACGTACAACAATACAGTGGATAATACAACACAACTAAGTCTTCATTATTATTGCCACACTATTTTATAACACGTGAAGACTATGATAGCTATCCCCGCACTCTCACTCCATTCCCCGGCTAGACCCCGTTACGTTCTCATCTCCTGTTGAAAAACAATGGAACGAAAAGAAAGGGTGAGCTCAAATAGCCCAGTAAGAAATATCATGACTAAGATAATGACGAATAATTTATCATTAGCCTTCAACAGTTGAGTTCTTGATAGAATACAATAGACTACAAGGTTTATATCAAAAACTGCAGTTAAATTCTTAAACAACGTTCAGATCAATAATAGCAGCGGAATGAACAATCTATTAGAAGAATAATGCAGACTATAATGTCCACTCGCTTCTCTTTTTAGTAAAAATATCATCAACTTTTATCATCTGAAATACCATTAGTCAAGATAATACAACTTCACAGTTCCTGGTCATAATCATGCAGATCAACAGTTCGTCTTTGCACTACGGGCCAAAGACATTCAATATAACACCAACGGTCATGATTATACCAGATTCAGCCTTTGGTCATAATCATACCAACCAACAGTTCATCTTTGCACTACGGGCCAAAGAGAACATTCACCACGTGTCATAAAAGACACCGAACAGATGTATCGCCTTTAACCTAGTATATCGCCTTTAACCTATCATCTGTTCAACAATTATATCACATCTGTGCCCCCGGCCACAGATATTCACAACAGCTTGATTCTTGATGATTAATACAAATAACAGTGATACAAATGATGAACAGAAGAACAGGATAAACAATAAGTATCGGAAGTTTACTTTGTGCAGATTCAAATAATGTCCAAATTGCCAACATGATGTGGAGTGAAATTTAAAAATGATATTCAAGATCCACAGTTCAGAATAACGATTACAGTTCAATAGAAATGTTCAGAAAATAGGAAGGTTCAGTTGAACTAATGAAATTCAACTATTATGGAACATATAATATTTTCAGGAATTATAGAAGCAATAGTTCCATAATAAGTTTCGATTTAGGTGTATGGAAGAAAATAATATCCCTTACCGTAGCAGGTTTGATTAACAAAAGGTGAAGGGAATTAATATCCCTTACCATAGTAAGTTTGAATAATGGAAGATGAAAAAGATGGTATCCCTTATGAGTATAAAGGAAAATGATATCACTTACGAATATGGAATAAAAGTGTCATGTGATAATTCGTGTAGACAAATTATTTCCACACGAGACAAATAACAAGGGTTATTCACCAACAGGCGATAATCCGCACCGTAAGGTTATTCCCATCAATTTGAATACGAATAGTTATTCACCAAACAGGCGTAATCCGCACCGTAAGGTTATTCCCACAATTTAATAGAATTTGAACACGAAGAGTTATTCACCAAACAGGCGATAATCCGCACCGTAAGGTTATTCTCAAAGATTAATAAGGAATGAATACAAAAGGTTATTCACCAACAGGCGGTAAACCGCGCCGTAAGGTTATTCCCACAATTTAATACATGGAAATAAATGGCACAAGAAAGAAACGATATTATTTTCGAGAATCAAAGAATGATAATCCCTTCAAGTAAGAAAGAAAATAATATCCATTTATGATGATGAAAAGAGTGATACCCCTTACCGTAATAAATTTAAGAGTGTGAAAAGAATGATATTCCTTACCTTAACACGTGACTGGATATTGATTTAAATGAGGTTGATCAACCTATATATTTTTAATATAATTAGTAATTACCACATATAAATTTCAAAGTGTATGATAACTCGTATAATATGAACTATCAAAATTATATATATTTAACATAATTTTTGTAGTATAATATAACTACTTTAAAATAGTTTTTAAAATAATATTCCAAAATAAATCTTCCAAAGAAAGCTTTTAAAAATGAATCTTCTCAAAGAAGAGTCTTCTAAAGGAAGATTTGTGAATACCGTGAAAAATAAGAATTTATGAAATTACTACTCTTTAATAAAAGATTTACTTGAAAAATTTCTGCACTCCTTTTGGCTTTCAAACACTCAAAATAACCTTACTATTCTCAGAGAAAACTCATAAAATTCTTATAGAAAATTTTTATGTTTTAGGTGTGATTTTTCTATTCAGCTGAACAAGCTATTTATAGGAGAAATAAGGGTACTATGCGTGTGGTAGGTGGCAGCAGTGCGCATGCCAGTGTTGAAATCAGGCAGAAGAGGCTGCGCAGCCTCTGCGCAGACGAATTAACGAATTCAAATTTGGCACAGTAACTTGCACAGTAACTTGCACAGTAACTTCTGAATATAATAATATTTTTCTAATAAAACAAATAACTTTTTATTATTATATTGTCTAATAAAACAAACAACTTTATGAATATATTATAATAATCAAATTACCAAATAATACTACCATAGTAATAATTCATAATAATGCAACAACTACTGTGTCAATTATTAGATCAATAATATGCATTATTATTGTTTCAATAATCCAATATGTTGTGCCACAACAATTATTAATAAGACAATGAGTAATAACAATTATTGAATTGATAATATAAAATATTATGCAGTGACAATTATTGATGAAATGATGCGCAACAGTTACGGTGTCAACTATCAGACCAATAATATGAGACACTATGCACTACCGTGTGCTACTGTAGAATACCGTGTGCTACACTGAAATACCATAAATTACCGTATGCTACTATTCTTATATCACCGGTATTTTAACAGTTAACACCGTTGACTATTTTTATTTAGAAAGGTTACTTCTGTCGTTTTCTATATCCGACAAATATTCCGTTGTGGGGTCCACAAATAATTTGTTATTTCGGCGCCGTCGTACGGCACGAATATTCCCCGACCAAACGAATATTGTCCGACAAAATAAAATTTGCACATAACATCCTTAACTTTTAACTTTATCGATTTAACCACTTACTGTTTCAGAAAAATATATATATGAAGAAAAATTAAATTTTATATTTCATAAAATTCGGGGTCTTACATCATAGACATATAGTGAAATGCTTAACTTGGGTGTCCTTGTCTGAATTCTGTTGAATGGGATAGGTTTGGATTTGGTATGTTTATATGTCCTTCAAAAGAGGCGTTTAAATACTAATGTATTCTCGGTTAACAAGTCATCATGACTGTAAGACAAAAGAGAGAGAGTGAAGAGATTTAAATGAAGTATTAGAAGAAAATGTAATCATAGGTTCACTTATCTTTACCGTTTTAGTAGTTTCAATGTTAATTTACATTATGTCTATTTACATTTCACTTCCTTTGTTTAATCAAATGTTTGACCTAAGATTGAGTTAATAGGCTCAATATTTGGGAAATCGTTAGAACTAATTCCTTAAGGGATCGATACTTTACTTTCACTTTATTACTTGTTGATCGTATATGCTTGCACGTTATTCATTCAAATGAATTCGAGATCGGAACTTATCTAGTAAAATAAAATATAAATAAACAGCTCTGATTTTGACCAACAAGTTTTTGGCGCTGTTACCGGGGAATTAGTTTCTGATTGTTTTCTAGTATTAATTTCAATCAAGTTAGTCTTTGTTTAAACTTTTATTTCTGTTTTACTTTTTACTTGGACTTTTGATTTTGTTCGCGGCATTTTCAAGGTTCGAAATAAGAAATAAGAAGTCGGGCTGTTGACTATAAAACAAGCGCTAACTGGGAGGCAACCCATGTTTCGCTAATGTTTCTTTTAGTTTTATTTTTCGTGTTCAGGTCATATCTTAGTAAATCGCAAGAGCTGGCTATGGAAGGCGACAGTTTTGGCCCAATCTTCAGGAAAGTCCTTTGCTTTAATTCTTCCATTACTTATAGTGAGGCTAGTGTAAATTTCAAGTTTGGGGGTCGTCTACGCTTTGTTTTGATATGTTTATTTAATTTTTTTTTTGTGTTTTAAGTTTTATTTTGTTTTAAATTTTGTGGGTATATTCTCTGCAAACCCTCACGAGATAAAACTCGTCCTCTTGGGTTGACGGTTTGTTACGCAGGCTAAGTGCAACCGTGTTTCCTGCGAAAATGGAGGGGTTATGTTTGTTTTTATTTTGTGTTGTTGTGTTTTGTTTTAGAGTCGTTATAGTATAGGTTTGTATTCCTTGAGAATTGTTGATGTGATTAGAGCTTTAATTAAGGATCAGGTTATTGGTTGTTCTTATTATAACTCATAGAAAATGGATTGACGTTGCTTAGTCTGTGTTCTTGACTTGTTATTGATTTTTATATTGCTTGTGATCCCTTACACTTTGAGCACATATCCATTCGTAATAGGCTAGTTTTATTCTTAGAGAATGCTTATATGACCGAATGCTTGTGGAACATTACACTCAACTCTAGAACGCGTTTAAATATCACTTGAAACGAAACACTAAATGTTTGAATAGAAAATCATGGGGTGATTGAGATGGAGTGTAAAACGCACTCAATCATAAACACATGCTTAGGTGAGGTGGAGTGTAAAACGCACTCACATTTGAAATATAAATTAAAAAAAATACAAATAAAATGAATTAAATAGTAATCATGTGATGGATTGTGATGGAGCGCAAAACACACTCATCCATAAACGTGTGATTAGGTGAGAATGAGCATAAAATGCACTCGCCTACAATTTTTGGACGAGTGATGTGAAAACAAGTTCGGGAGTTGTTATTTTCTTTCAACGAGGTAATATAGTTGCTTAACTAATTCGATCTATAATTAGTTTGTTGCAAATGGTGCACACACACACTTGTGGGTCATGAGTAATGTATGATTAGCATATAGGTTGAAATTCTAGACTTTGCGATGTTTTGAAATTTTCTTATAGTTATCATTTGAAGTAAATCTTTGTGGCCATTTTGTTTTTTCATATTGATTCATTGCTTGAGTTTTTGTTTATATAGTTTGTCTTTGTGTTGCTTGAGGACAATCAAAGATTCAAGTTTGGGGGTATTTGATGATTGGTTATTATACCTATTTGTTGGATACTTTTAGACTTGATAATTCGTGAATTCTTTAGCATTTGATGTTAATTTTTATGTGTTTTAATATTGTTTAGGTTTTATATTACTTTTATATGTTTTTACTTCGTTTCGTAGGATTTTGGAATAAGGGCTTGGTAGATCAAAGCTTAGCGTTACCAGATTTGGATTTCTAGTTTGCCGTTTACATAGCAGCCACTTGAAGCTCAATTTGGACCTTGATCCAGCCATTATCTCTCAACTCATCCAACATGAACGTTGTAGATATACTTCACATCTTTTCAAAACATCTTAAATCATCTCAATCGGAGGTCGGATGAGAGAGTTATGTCCAAAACACTGAAGGAGGCTATAGCAGTCGCAGCTCTGCCTTTGACCGCCACGGCGGTGCACTGTTCCTACGCGCAGAAATTAGTTTTAAAGAGAAAAACTGTAGCCCTAAATTATAATTTCATTTCTTCTTCTTTGGGAGGTTGATAGAGGCAATTTTAGGGGCCAAGAGAAGATGAAAGACACCTTCCATGGTTGTTAGGAATGAGATTCAACATCAATTAGAAGCTATGGATTGAGGGGAGTTATAAGTTTTCTTTTCTCTTCCTTTATTTATGTATTCCATTGATGTTGATTTATTTTTGAAACAAGTTAGATTATAAATCCAATGAATGGATGAATATTGATCCATGGATGTAATATCTATGTGTTATATTGAATCCATAACACGTTTAGCCATTGTGATTGGTGTTTTGCTCTCATTTAGCTATATATATGTTGTATGCATGTTGGATGTTGTATTACTCATTTGCTATGGTTTAAGCATGGAATTTATGATTGTGTTGGGTGTCTAATGCTTAGTTTAATTGAATCTCTCTTTCTTATTTGGTTGTTGTTACATTTGTGAGTTCTTTGAGAGAAGGATTTGACTTTGCACACCAAGTGTTTGATAAATTGTCCCAATGAAGTTGTTCTTGTATTTTGCATATCTTTGTGCTTCGTTGGCTATAGTTTGTGGTCTATTGGATGGCACCATATGAATTGGATTATCACATTTAGTTTTTCATGTTTAATTGCTTGGCCAAGTGGTTAATTTGGTAACGTATATGAAATTGGAAAATGGATTATAATGTTTTGACCCTAATGTGATAACATGTGTTGTGCTATGTGTTCTTAGGAGCGTATGCATAACTTATGCGTAGGATAAACATATACCTATGTGCCACATGTAACCAATGTGAGAATTTGTGCTTCAAATCCTTGCTTTGCTATTTCTCATAGACATATAGTGAAATGCTTAGCTTGGGTGTCCTTGTCTGAATTCTGTCGAATGGGATAGGTTTGAATTTGGTATGTTTATATGTCCTTAAAAAGAGGCATTTAAATACTATTGTATTCTCGGTTAACAAGCCATCGTGACCGTAAAACCAAATAGAGAGAGTTAGGAGATTTAAATGAAGTATTAGAAGAAAATGTAAACATAGGTTCACTTATCTTTACCGTTTTAGTAGTTTCAATGTTAATTTACATTACGTCCATTTATATTTCACTTCCTTTTTTAATAAAATGTTTGAACTAAGATTGATTTGATAGGCTCGATATTTGGGAAATCGTTAGAACTAATTCCTCGAGAGATCGATACTTTACTTTCACTTTATTACTTGTTGATTGTGTATGCTTGCACGTTATTCATTCAAATGAATTCGAGATCGGAACTTATCTAGTAAAATAAAATATAAATAAACAGCTCCGATTTTGACCAACAGTAGTCCACACACATCTTCCACTTCCCGTTTTGTTTTTTTACCAGCACCATATTAGCGAGCCTCTCTGGATAATTGATTTAAAAAATAAAGTCAGCAACCAGAATTTTATCGATTTCTTGATCAAGTACCTTTTGTCTCTCGGGAGCTATATTTCTTCGCTTCTGTTTTACGGGCTTCGAGCTCGGGCTTACACTTAGCTAGTGTACGGCCACGGTCTTGTCAATGCCTGGCATGTTGGCCGGAACCCATGCAAAGATGTCCGAATATTCTTGTTGGAGAGCAACCAGTCGAGTCTTGGTCTCTCTCTGAAGGCTAATTCCAATCTGTACGGTTTTCTCATCATCCTCTTGAAATAATGGAACCTCCACCGTGTCTTCGGTCGGTGTTGCAATTGGCTTGGTACATCCTTCGGTGAAGGGTTCAATCTCGATTTTCATTGCAGTTTTCTACCGATTATCACTGGCAGGGGATATCTAAATGGTTTGGAGGTAACACCTTCAAGATGGATCCTGATCACCGATTGATTCCCTGATCCCATTTTTGGTTAGAAATTTTATCTTCAGATGTGGAATTGAGGTTATTGCTTTCAGTGCTAACAAAGTTGTTCTTCTCAAGATGGCGATGTAGTTACTTTCCACTTGAACCGCATAGAAACGAACCATAATAGAGGCTTGCTTCGGGGGAGTCCCAAAGATCACAGACAATTCAATAATCCCTGCTATACGGACTGGGTTATTCCCAAACCTGTATAAGCGGGACTCATTGTAGATCTCCAGCTTCCTTCTCCCCAAGTCTAGGCAATTGTATGCTTGGCTATAGAGTACATCGACCGAACTCCCATTATCAACAAGCATCCACTTCATGTCCATTGTTCCGACCTGAACTGTAATGACCAGTGCATCCCGGTGGGGAGTGACCATCCCCGATGGGTAATCGTCATCGGAGAAGGTGATGGGGTCGGTCTTGATGTCCTGTGGCTTGCTGGGCACCTAATGAACCTCTCTGCTAAAAGCCTTCCTCTTTCGGTTAGAAAGGGCTAAGATCGAACCTCTAGAGATGACATCAACCACACCTCTTGCTTCCGTAATTGGCGGAGGTGGCTCGATACGATCAAAGGCTGATTGTCGGTAGGAATCGGCGATATATCCGTCAAGATTGCCATTCCGAATTGTTTTTCTAAGAAGTCTTTCAGCTGGTAACACTCTTCGGGATCGTGCCCCTTTGCTTTATGATAGGTGCAGTATTTGTCCCTGTTCTTCTGCCTTGCGACTCTGATCTTCGAGGGTTTCTCATAGAAAGGTTCATTTTTTATCACCTTCACGATATTGCTTTTACTGGTATTCAGGGGTGTGTAATCCTTTTTATTACCCCTTCTGTCCTCCAGGGGATCGTTCTTTTGCTGTCGATCCTATTGGAATCTTTTTTGTCATTTCCTTTTTTCCCATTACCGTTAGATTTATTTTCGGCACTATCTCCTCCGGGGTCTCTCTGGTGAAAATCACCCCCATTTTTTGATGAACCCCGAAGATTGGCGAGAGCCTCTTCCAACTCAATGAACTTGTCAACCTTCTCGTAGGTCTCAGATAAAGTTTCTGGGGCCCTCGAGATGAGCTCTTCAATCAACCTGCTAGATTTATCAACATTAAATCCCATAGTTAAGAATTGAATTACCTGTTTTGGGTCAATCCCGTTGATCTCAGAAACCGCCTCCCGGAACCTTTTAACATACTGCCGAAGACTCTCATTCGGTCTTTGCTTGACCTGTAGAAGAGAGTTCATCATTCGGGCACGTCGCTTGTTACTCCTGAAGCGGGTATAAAATTGTTCTTACAGTTCTTCCCATGGCTTAATAGACCCGGACAGAAGGGAGGTGACCCACTCTCTAGCAATCTTCTTCAAGGTGGATAAAAATAGGTGGCACATCGCCACCGTATCATGGCCATGGAAGTGTATGGCCTGTTTGAAGGAGTAGGTGTGGTCATGGGGGTCTCCTGTTCCATCATACATCGCCAGGGTGGGTACTTTGCGGTTTTGATCGATCTTGGCTTCTTCTAGTTCTCTGGAGAACGGGGAGAACCGGCCTTCTTAGATCCAATAATATTTTTTTGAAGCCTTCTTCGGTGAGGATTCTCCAGTATGACTTTCATGGCTTCGTCTGTCTCCTCGGTCTTTCTTTGAAGGTGATCTAGCTCGCTTCCGCAAGTCTGCCATCTAAATTGACTTGGAACGAACCGGTTCCCTGTCTCGTACTTCACCCCTACGATGTTCCGGGTGTCTGTCATCTCGTCGGTTATGATGTTCTGAGCAGGAGGTCAAGCCTCTCTGGCTCAAAAGATCGTTTTCGGCCTCAATTAGTTCCTGATATTGCTTATCAAGCTCTTTATGTTGGATGTCCAGAGCTTTCTTTTTGTCGAGAATCGACTGGAGGCGACATTCTTTATCTGTTATCGTCTCCCGACGAGATTGAGAGGCTGGTGGTCGCCGTGAATTACTCTGCGATTGTGAAGTCTCCGTGTCAATTATTTTCGATCGAAAATTTACTCAGTACTAAATGCCCTCCTTCTAGCGCCAATGTTAACATTCAAATTTCGTTCGCATGTCCTGTTGGCCATCCGAAAAGAATACCTGCACAAAAGTCCTAATGGCTTGGGCCGTCGGTGGACTCCTCCGGTATGAGTGTTAGTGAAAGTTTTAAGATAGGTTAACAATGGAGGCTTAAGTATTTAGTAGAGTAGAATAGTGTAACCCTCACCTCTATTATTGATCGGGTATTTATAACACTTATTTTAACACTTACCAGTCCTAATAAGAATGTCCATCGGAGAAGTAGTAGTTGAATAGGAAGATAACTATCTTAAGCCACTTATGACGCATGACTCCTACTCTAATTAGGATTAGATATAGTAAGTAGTCATCATCCGAGCAGTCTTAGGAACCCAACCCAAGCGTATCGGACCAAGGAGTCCTTATAAGAGATTGCCAAGCTGATGGCTCATTGGGCCTAGCCCAATATGAATTACCAGATTAGGCTTAGCAAAATACTCATCCTAACAACACACACACAAGAACTTCAAAAACTGATTATAAAATTAGCAAAGAAAAAAAAACTGATTATAATAACCACGACTTCCTCTTCCTCCTCCTCCGTCATCACCGGAACTGCCACCTGAATCTTTCTTTCAGAAGTGACAATAAAATGTTTCACCGCCGGAAGAGAGAGACGTTGAGAGGTAATGGAATGGACAACAATATAATTATTTAGAGATTAAAAGTGAAGAAGGAATGTTTATCAAAACGACGTTAATGTATACATTTCGGGAGAAGATGTCTAGCTTTTGATCGAAGTGCCTATATCAATATGAATGCCCAAACATATATGGGGCACCAATAGTAAAGGTTTTTTTTAGTACCACGAGTTATTTTCTCCCACTTTCCAATAATTCTAATAGATTAGATGAAATCTATATAATATCTTGGCAGTTTTCTGTAAGATGTTGGGGCAATTCAATCAAATTCAACAAAAATAAATTTCTTGAATTAGCTACTGAACCATGACTTGTTGATATGCCATTCTTTTCTTTTCCTTTTTTTTAATAAAAAAAAAATGGGGGTTTATTTGCTCACCATGCATAGCACGGTCAAAAAAATCAAATCAAAGGCAACCCTTTCTATGGAAAAATTATTCTATGGTCTTAGAACATAGCCATGTAATGTTTCAAGACCACTCACACATGCTGTCATTTCAGTATGTACAGTGAAATGACTCACTGTACATGCTGACATGACAGCATGTTAATGGCCTGGAGCACCACGTGGCGGTGCCTCAAGAGCAGGGGCGGATCTAGAATTTTGTTCCAGCAGGGACGAATTTGAACTTTTTAAATAAATAAATAAAACTTGAATTTATCTTAATATTAACTAAATAAGTAAAACTTGTTGTCTCTCTTGTTAGCATTATATTCCATTATTGATGGTCTTAATTTTGCATGAGCAACATGTACTACCTCTTCTATATCGAATTCAAATTGGGATTGAGAATTGGTATTTTGAGACGATTATTGAATATGAATTTTATTTAAGAGATTTTGAGTAAACTCGGATGGATTGTGATGTCGATAATTCAGTTTTAGAACGTTTGAATTTTGCAAACATATCATGAATTCCTAAATCTATCAAACATATTATACAATTAACAACACCAAACAAACCACTAATTTATGCAAATTGCAACATAAATAAAATTCTAAAATAAACAAAAAATAAATATTCATAATCCAAACTAAAAAAAATATCAAAATAAAAACATGAGTTAAGAGATGATTAAGACTCAAGGAATAATACTAATGCTCTAACAAATAGTTGAACCCAACACCTCCTCAACTGAGAGAAGCAATGAATATGGGTTAACCTACAGAGAATTAAATCCAATCCCAACCCAACATCAAGTTGGCCCCCGTGTAGTAAAAGAAATTTCCAAACAGAGGAGAAACACACCACATGAAATCAAAACGGAACCAAACTTCCTAAGGGGCACAGGACTAAATGAGAAAGACCCAACATATAAGGGAGCCACCAGCTAATAAAGGAACGGAGAAAGGAAATCATAGAGGTGACTACAACAAATCAAGCCCACCCTAGCCAAAGCCCATTGACAAAGCACAACAGGGGAAACAAAACGAAAAATTGATGGCCATCGGAGAAGCAACCAACTAAAGACGGTCCAGAGCACAACCATAACTCCACCAAAGTAGAATCAGACCCAAATCCAAACCTAGGTACGCGAAGAGGCAAAGAGGCCCAGCAAAGTAACCCTAGGCCACGAAATTGAGAACTAAAAAACAAATCACCCCAGACCCTAAGAGCGACAGAAAGAAAAGAAAAGGATAACAAACCACGTTCAAACCCTTGAAGCGAGAAAGGTATGAAAGGACACAACAGGAAACCCGAATTGATGGGATTGGAACCCATCCCCAACGATCCTACAGGAAAAAACAAAACTCAATAACACCCAAAGGTCCGACCGGCGAACCGATCGACAGAACTAAAACCTAGAACATCGAAAGAAACCCAAAATCGAGGGAATGACTAAAACAACTCAAAAAAAAACCCAAAAAGGGGACAAGGATGACCGGTGGGAAGAAGAGGAAAGGTTAAAGAGAAGGAAAAGTCAGCGGAGGCAGCTGCCTCCCCTGCCCTCTATGTACATCCGCCCCTGCCCAGGACCATTGAATAACTTCTCATTTCTATGCCCAGTTTAAGGGATATTGGATTAGTTATCTAACCATGTTAACACGTACATTCTTTTTTTTTTTCTTTTCTTTTAAAATTTGTATACAATCAAACTTCAAAAGCATACATTTTTATGCACTATTCACGGATAATTACTTGCGACCTGACTAAGTCGGACTCGAACTCGAGAAATGCATGGCTTTTGCTAATTAAGTTTACCTTGAGGTTTTGACTTGCATTTGTAGTTCCAAGTTGCTTTCCCTTAGCTGTGAATTGGTTGTTGCAAGACTGTCAATTGTCACCTCATTATGTATTATCTCAATAGAGTGCTCACCAAGTCCCTTGTTTGTAACAACAGAGTGCTAGCCAAGTCCTTTGTTTGTAACACATAAAAACAATTTAGAAGTCTCCTAGTATTATATTGTGTTCACACTTCACTTTGCATGGACTTAGTGGCTTTTATGCCCACTCTATTCCTTTTTTATATATATAACCTACTTGCTCTTCTTCTGCAGCCACTTCAAAAAAAATTCTCCTTTCATTTTCCATCCATTAATATACCCACAGTCCTCCCAATTCAGAGCAATGGATAATGCAAGCTTAAACTCAATGAAAGAAGGGAAACCCAAATCTGCACCACGAAGAGGTCAGAATCAGATTAAAAGGTTGATACTTGAGAAACTGGTAAACACAATGATCAAAATCACAACAGAGGAAAAAGGGTTTGTAAGAAGGAATCAAGTAATTCATGCAGAGTGCTCCAGCTCGCCGCCTTCAGGCAGGTATAATGTATAATTGTTCAGTGACTTGCATTTTTCTGAATCAGGTGTAATGGATGTGTTTGTTTTCCCGTTTTCAAGTCTTGTATCCTTTATGTATTTTAGCTTTTTCATTTTTCTTATTTGGGAAGGTGGTATTTTTTTATAGGCAGCCCAATATGTTTTTTAGGATCATCCATTTGGTGGTTGTAATTTTTTCAGTTTTGAATTTATTTTTATTTTCTTAAACTCTTAGTACCCTTTTTTCAAACTTTGGTATGTATTTGTGAGAGTTTTGTGCACTGAGTGCGGCTTTTTTTCTCCTTTCTCGATCTCTTATTAATGGCCTTCATTGTATGGAATAAATTTGTTGAAAGGATTCATACTTATAATTGTTCTTAGTTCATCCAGTTCTTAATATATACTAGTCCTCATAGGAAAGCAGCTAAAAATGCAAATATATGAAATTTCTCTCATGGAAAGTGTCAAACCAGCTCAGATAAAGGAAACGCAGAATTTGAGGCATGGCGAATTGGCCTCACTTCATCCAATGCACACCAAGCTTCTAACTCAGAAGCATTTGTCGAAGTGGCTGAGAGTTTGTTCTCCTCATCAAGAGGATGAGTTTTAACCTTTCTCTTGCGACATTGTGATGAGACAGATCTTAACTTAATAATCTGACATGAATTAACTCTTATATTTAAACTCACGAATTGGGATGCGGCCCCACCCTTACACTTCAATTGTTTATTGAACTTGAACCCAAGAAAGAAAGATCGAATAAAATGAGAAAGAACAAGAGTGTCAAGCTTCTTGATCAAGCTGTCAACTTGCATGAAAAAAGATAGAAGAAAGTCGGTCAATTAACTTTGCTGTAAGACCAGAATTCAAAAGTTTGACATCATAGGCATATGTCATCAGTATGAACATTGTATTATCTTATTTATTCCACAAAAACAGACTCATTTTATGATAAAAGTTGATCTACAAAAACAATTTTTTATTGATAACATAGTATTATTTTAAAGTTAAACTCATTCAACTTAATTAGTCTTTTCTCTTAATGTTGAGCGAGTGACCCATACGCGAGTCAAACACAAGCTTTAGTTTATGTCAAATCACTGAATTAAGGCACATCTCACCGCAATAAGATGGGAGAGATTCGAAGCCAAGCTCTCTTAGTGAGAATAAGTCCTCAACCTTCATAATTGTTACTCATATAATCTAGTTGTAATAATATGATTGACAATAATCAAATTATGTCAAGGTATCAGATTGTGATAATATGATTGTGTTCATTGAAACATTTATGTTTACATATGTTAATATGAGAGGCACAGCTTTGTTACCTTGCAAGAAATGGTTATTTACAAAAATTAATTACATTAAACATTCTTTTTGCTTACAACAAGTAAATTTCAAGTCAAGCCTTCAGTACTTTCTCAATACTTATAGACTGAGAAAAGCTACTTCTTTTGGAAGCTATATCTGTGTGTGTGCCCGACTATCACTTGTACGGAATTCCATGAAATTTGTTAACAAAACGTGCTAAAAAATCTCAACAATAGTTATTCTATTATATTTGGAAGTAAACAAATGGTGAAACAAGAATTAAAACCTGAAACTTAATGTACATCATCCAATAGAAGACAAAGCTTATTAAACCCCTATTCTAATTAAGTCTTGAGAATTGAAAGGCAGTTAACATAAAAATAGACCAAATGTGATGCTCTAACTTTTTTGCATGTCACAAGTTAACAGGGTATTTGAAATCGCGTATAAACAGGATTGTTTATAATTAATTTTAAGAATTAAAACATATTTAGTAATTTGATTTGAAAACTATTTATAATAAAAAAAATTATGAAAATAATCAAGTTTGACCAAGTATATTACTATATATCATTTTTTATTATAGTAATTCCATCTATTACTCATCTTTACTTTTTAAAACATTCCTTCTTAATAATTCAGATTTGAAATAAGTGATTAGTATTGCTATATATAAAATATTTTTTATTTTTTACTAGTTAAAGTACTTTTTATTTATTAAACACATATTATTTACAAAAAAAAAACATATTATAATGAAAATCAATAATCGCATTTGTTAATTAAACATATCCCCACACATACTCTAAGGTTGTGTTTAATAAAAATGAATACATAATACCAAATACCTATACTAGACCGTCTATTGGAGCATGTCGCGCCTCACCGCATTATCATACTCTTCATGCCCGATGTGTAGCATCAAGTCTCGACTCATCATATGACTAGTCTGTCCATCCGCCATCCAAATGTTGTCCTAAAGGCATATCCCATCCTATATGTCCTCCTCATCTTGGCTCTCACCTCATCCTCTAGGTCACCAACTCGCACCATGGCATCATCTCACTGCTCCTCAATTTGGACGCGATCGGCTACCTCCTCCTCTAACTGGGCTCGAATAGCCTTCTTTTGCAAACTCTCTATCTTCTGATCTACCTCCTTCAACTTACTTGCCAACTCTACATTCTGAGCCAATAGGTGATGTACCAAGGCTCCCAACTGTGTCACGGCCTCCTAACGACCATGAATCTCCTCTTCTAGTTCCTGAACACGGTCCTCTAACTCTATGTTTCTGTCTGTACTATCAAACTATCCTCAAATGTGGTACCATCATGGGGTACCTCCTCTGAATCATATATAGGCTCGTTATCTATGGGGCCCTCCTCCTGCTACTCCTCCTCTATTGGAGCTACTGCCGTAATAGGCTCGACTACTATAGTATCTTCGACACCACATAAATATCCTTCGGCTCATCCTTCATGATGCAACTGGGCTCTCCTAACTCTAGCATTCTACAATCACAGACAAGAAAACAAACTAAGTTAGTATCCCGCAATAAAATATAATCATTGTATGGAATGAAAATATTTTATGACATCACTAATAACTCTCTATGACACATCTCCTAAATTCATCTCGTAAAACTCTACATGAATTTTATCTCCTTCTATTCTCATTTTCTTTTATAAGGCCGGTTATAGCCTAAGGATTCTCTTTCCTAAGGTTTATAACCTATAACTCTGATACCAACCTATGACGCCCCCCAAATTCAGGTACCTCTACCTCGAACTTGGTGCTCACGATCTAAAACATATATTCTAACTAAGCTTCAACTCAATGTGAAATAACATAAATATTTACATTAATTGTTCATAAATACAACCTTCCCATAGTCCGTTAACCTTCACTAAATACATCATAATCTAATACAAAATACAAATATTGTTCATTACAATAACTAACGCAATAATTAAAGAATAATGACTAATCAGCAACCTTGCCTTTCCTTTTATCTTTCTCGAAAACTCCACCTTGCTCGGTCTTAACTATAGCATTTAATGAAAGAAAGAAGAATGAGCAAAAAAATTGCTCAACAAGAATAAATCTATCAATAATAGGTAATCATGATCAAGGTTTATTAATTTCATAAGCTTTAACAATTAAGGAATAATTATAAACTGAATTGAACTAACTGTGGATAATAAGTTTCAACTATTTCAAAGTCTTAATAATTTCATTACTGAGAGGTCTCTATGGACCATGAACTCTTAGAAGGATTAACAGTGTTTTACTGTAACCATTCGATAACGGGTATATGAGGTGATCAGCCCCGTCATACCTTACATTATGCATAATGTTCAGTCATAATGTGCGAGTCGGTTCCCCGACATATAATATTACCCCTTCATTAGGGTTGTTCATCTTAGCATGTCATAAGAGCCTGCACCAAGGCAATTGGTTTGGATAGCTTTTTAGAACGTGATTGATTTTATTCATTATCTATCTAGCTGAATCAAATGGCATAGACATTCTTTTCAAATCACTTACGAATAATTTTAACTTTCAATATTCACATATTAGGGTTCGAGTAATCCCTTAAAGGTATTCAAGTATAAATATTTCGGCGTTTAAATTCAACATTCGAATATAAGATTAATATTTCATGAATATAAACATGAACATCGATATTTGAGTTCAATGTGAATCATCTTTCAATAAGTATAACATTTTAATTACTTGTACGAAACAATAAGGTGTATAAGTTAGGATACTTGCCTGGTTTGTCATTTCTAGTTGATTATAGGTTTCCTTCATTCAGATAACCTATATCATAAATCATTCTAACGATTAATCTCTATCGAACCTCATATAATGATCTATTTCGAACTATGCATGTATATTTAATTCATGAATCAATAAAAAAATCATCATTATTATTTTATTTGTTTAATCACTTCTTATTCACTATATTATTTATCTTTCAATATTATTTCCTATACATAGACCTCACAAATAAAATTATCTCTTTGATTTTACTTATTCATCATTATTCACAAATAAAATAATTGCTATTATTATTTTATTTGTTTAATAATTTTTCATCATTCTATTCATTTCTCAATATTAATCTTTACAAAATAATCTTTATTTGTTTAATCATCTCTCATTATTATTTGTTAATTATTCATTAATGTATTTTACAAATAAAATAATTCTTTATTATTTTATTTGTTTACTTATTCCTTGGTCATTATTTATTTTATTTCTCATTTTTCACAAATAAAATAATCTTTATTATTTAATTTGTTTAATCATTTATTTATTATTATTTTATTTAAAAAATTGACCCTGACTCAACCTGGTTTGACTCGGACCCGTCCTGAGTTTCTCTGACCCGACCCAAGTCGATTTTTTTTTCTCCGAACTGGCGCGCCCCACGCCACATTAACACTAGTCCTAGCGCGCCCTGCGCCAGGTGACAAGAAACTCAGTCTTTGTATTTTTTTGATTTTTCAACTTTTAGGGTTTTGATCTCTTTTGTTTCACATGTTCATAACTTGTTCAATATACATTCAAATGAGTTCATTCTTGAATCAAAACTTAGTAAATTCACCTTTTAACAACATTTAAGAATTTTGATCATTTCCAAAAATATTTGTTAAACAAATAAAACACAATTTACAAGAAAATTCATAACAAATATATTTTAGCTCATTTTTCTTTTGTTTCACTTCGATTATCTCCATATCTTTTAGGTCTACAACATATGATTCGTGGATCTTACCAACAATGTACATATCTTGATTTACATAGTTTCAAAATTAATGTTTACACTTGATTTACACATAGTACATAGTCATATATATTTTTCTTACACTATAACACGTATAAATTCATACTAACCATATAACTCCTTCATATAAGCAATCTTATACGTTTGGATCCTTCATGATCCCACAACACTTAAATCTCCCACAACTAAACATGCATAAGTATACTAAAATAAAACAAAACAAAAATTAACAAGCTAGGGTTTAAAAAACTTTTGAACCTTAGTAATGGATCTTTTTGCTAGATGATGGTTGATGGTGGTGGCTTTCTAGACACCTCTCAAGGCTCCTCCTTGCTAGATCTCTTTTACTTTAACAAAAGTTTCCCCCACACTTAGAATTTTCTCTCAAACTCTCTCTTTTTCTCTCTTGCTCTCTAGCTCACACTTAGCACTTGGAAGCAAATGAAGCAAACTTAGAATAAGAGCTAAGGGATTCCTATTTATAGGAGAATTCCATATACACATATATATACATGTATAATTATACCCCAATTGGGCATTAACCCAGATAAAGTATATTAGGTTAAAAGTATTACCTAATCTTGCTTTAAGGACAATTACCATGCCCTAGGTTATTATTTCCTTCACATGCTCCAAAATTACAAAGCTGAAAAAAATTATTAGGGAACTAGGGGGGGTAGCAAGATTTTTAGGGGAGTACTATTATTATTATTATTATTTTATCATATATATATAGATATTGGATCCCCACTTTAGGCTACATGTTTGGACTAAAGTAATTAAAGAATCGGGCTCATCAATTCACTTTCCTTGGGCTTAAGCTTGCTAGCATTTGAACATTCATTGGGCCACACATTATATATATATATATATATATATATATATATATATATATATATATATATATATATATATATATATATATATATGTTAGGCTAATTCGGATAATATGGATTGTTGTTATTTAGGGTTATTAATTTCATTGAAGGATGGATATGATTAACTTGATTATATTATCATTGTGAAAAGGCGATACTGAACTTAAGAACTGAAGTTATTAATTTATTGGTTAATCTTATTTAGTTAATTATAATTAATTCAACCCCACCCCCCACCCCCTTTTAGTTTATAAAACATAAAATTAAAGTAATCATTCTTTGTGGGATCGACTCTTACTTGCACTACTATATAAATATTTACTAAAGTAAGATTTTTATTTTTGAGTGTCTACGACAGCACACCAGCTGGAATGACAGCCACCTGAACAAGAGAATGTATGAATAATTTTTTTTTAACAAATATGGTAATGCTACAACAAGCATGAAAGAATTTGTAGTCAAAACTCAAAAGGTTGTTGAGAAACAATTCTACAATGAGAGAAAGGGCAACTACGTAACAGCCCATCGAAAACGGAGTTGGATTTGCATATCATCTTTGGAAGTGAATGCTGCAAAAGTATATACTAAAGAGATGTTTAGACGTTTTCAAGTTTAGCTTCTTGATTCCATGAAGTACAACATTCACAAAATAAGTGAACTTTGCATTATTGACACAAAGGTATACATAGTGTATAAGGTAGATGCCACTGAAGATGGTAGAAGATATCATCATGAGATTACCAGCAATCGTCAGTCCAACACCATAACATGTACTTGCCAAATGTTTTCCCATTCCGGTCAAATTTGCAGGCACATTTTGAGATATTTCACGTTTAAAAGCATTTTCAAAATTCCTACTGAAGTGATCGTTTCTCGATGGACAAGAGATGTAAGCAAGAGTAATGGTGAAGAAGTTGTCCCTCCTCCAATGACTACTGACTTTGAACAAAATCAAGCAATGCGGTACAACCATTTGATGAGTGACTTTCATGAGTTAGCTACTAAATTTGTTTGCTCAGTTCAAGTTTACAAGATTGTCCTCAAACTTAATGCAAAAGGGAAACTCCTTGTTGATCAATATGACCCAGACGAGAATATGACCGATGTCGCAGATAATGAAATCGATTGCACGCTCAAAGATACAATTGTGGAAATAGGAATACATTATGATAATGACAAGGAAGAGGTTGAGGTAAAAGAGATTTATGCAGGAGATAAGGAGTTACTGCCATTGATTACTTCTATAACTAAATGTCGCAAAAAATAATCCAGATTCAAGAGTGCTTTTTAGAAACTTAGGGGTTTTAAGCCACATCAAAAATATGCAATTTGCAATTTTCAAACCGATCATGATAAGTGCAATCATTATAAAATCCTAGGACTCGCTAAATCTAACATATAAGTAATGTACTATTTTATTTTATTTTACTTTTGGCATTTATGTAACATTATAAAGTAATGGCAAAGTTTTGCGTTTGAGCTTTTATTATGTCTTAAATTGAAAAAATAGTAAAAAAAAAAAAAATTAACCAATGCTTCTATTGTACCATCCAAAGGGCCTACATAAGGGGCACGAAAAAATTAATTAATTTTTTTTTGCCGTTTTATCAGTTAACTATTTTTTAGGACAAAATATTGTTTGTGAACTTATATTATGGCTTAAATTGAAAAAAAAAAATTACGAACGCTTCCAGAGTACCATCTAGAGGGCCTATGTAGGGGGCACGATTGTTTTTATCAATTAAACTACTTTTTAGGGCAAAACACTATGCAAGAACTTATATTATGGCTTGAATTGAAAAATAAATAAATTTTGGCACCCTATTTGTTGATGTTGGTGGGAAAAAATTACATTCTACAATAGATGCCACTACGAGTGACGGTCACTGCAAAAAGAATATATTTTTTTTCTTTTTACGGAGGTCGCTACTCCGAATGTCAGCCAAAATAGGGACAAAACGGCGTCATTTTGATTCCTTCCCTAGTTGTTACTAGGAGTAGTGGCCCAAGAAACGATGTCATTTCCTGGGTTGTTACTCCTAGTGGCGGTCAGGGAAGGAACCATAAAACGACTTCATTTTTTGGTTGCTAGACTTTACGTCGGCGACGGCAAGCTCCGAGCCACCGTTAGAAGTGGCGGCCATGAGGGTAATTTGGTAATTTTTCCCGGCCGCTATTCCTAGTAGTTGCGGTAGCGAAAAAAATTCAAAAAAAAAATCTGCCCACCGCAACTCCTAGTGGCGGATAGTAAAAAGCTGATTTTAATATTGGCTATTAGATCACTTTTTGAACGGTCTAAAATCTGTTTGCTGGAATAGTAGTCATAGCAAATGGTTGCTATAGATCATTATCCTATATATGTGTACATATGTGTGTGTGTGTGTATTAATATATGTTTGATAAAGTTAAAAGAGTAGAATAGAACATATAAATTTTGAATTTTTTTTGTTGCAATTTTGTTGTGGATCCAATTTTTTTTTATTGAGATGTACATAGACTTTGTTGGGAAGAAAATTAGATAGAGGAGAGAGAGAGAGAGAGAGAGAGAGAGAGAGAGAGAGTAAAAATTTGATGAAAATAGAAGAGCCATTAGATTTTGGCTTGGACACGTGGGGCAAAGATCAAAAGTCTCGTAGGAGTCGGGACATCTTAGAGTATGGAGGATAGCCTAATCCCCCTCTCTCTCTCTCTCTCTCTCTTCTATTTTATTATTTCAAAAAATAATTAAAAAATTAATTAAAATAAAAAAAATAATAATAAAATAGTTAAGATAGATATTTTGAAGATAAATTTTTTTTCATAATTTTACACTTGGACAAATAAACTTAGACAGAAAAAGTACATGTTTTAACAATAATTTGACCTTTCAGTAACACTCGTTATTCTGACATCATAATTATTACTCTAACATATGGCCTAATAATAAAGGTACCAGATGAAAAATATAGACAAACATATATGTAACATTTTTTTGTGCATCTTAATATAGAAAAAGTTGTATCTCTTAGGAACAACATTTGTTTTTTTATACAATATCCCGATTTAACTTTTTTCTACACATAAAAGATGTATAGAAAAAACCTATATCCGTCCTCATCGTGTATTCAATCCGGCGTCCCATAGTTTTATCCTCTGTATAAATAACCCGTAGCTACTTGCTCCTCTTAATTTCTCTACTTCTCTTTCCTCATTATTTAGTCATACTACTACCACTACTCGCTCCTCTTCAACAGTTCGTTACTATAATTCTCCTCTTCTCCTCCTCCTCCTCTTCTTATTCTTATTCTTTCCCAATATTTATTAGCCATACTCCAACTAGTACTAAAGTGTCCCAATTTGAAATATGGAGAATGGAAAGGCAGTGAAGAAAGAGAAAAGCAGCAGCAGCAGTAGCAGCAGGCTTCCACCCAAGAGAGGTCAGATTAAGGAAAAGATCATTGAAGAACTGTTAGACATGGTCATCAATTTCACTAAAGGAGGAGGATGTGAAGAAAGAATCGAATAATTATGCCATTTATGCCAATTCATGTTAGAATATTTTATTCCCTAATGTGGCCTCTACTATTAATGTATTTATTGGGCTTACATATTGTATTAATTTAATTACTTTATTTATGGGTTTGGTAATTATATGACCCATAAGTAATATTACTAATAGTATTTGGCATAATGGGCCCTAGGGTTTCATAATCTTGATGGACGATTTTGACCCTTAGCTATTCTATAAATAAAACAGTTAGGGTTTGGTCCCAATTGTCGTCTCAAGAATTTTGATACACACCCATATATCCATCCTAAGATTGAGAGAGACAATTGAAGACCTTCACCCTTAAGCGCAGCAAATACGTGATACATACGAGATGTCTTCTCTCAATTCATGTAAGTACTTATTTAATTTATATTTATTCTATGAAATAGCACGATCCGTTAATAATAATTTTAACATTTGGTATCAAGAGCGTGGTTATGCTATTGCGTAGAATAAATTAATTATGATGTTATGCTAGAAATTTTGTTTCCGTTAGTTTATAGCGATTATGATTTCGCGCGTTGCATAAGTATTCTGTCAATGAATGAATTCTGATTCTATGTATTCAAGATGTTACTTTAATGTGTTCCTGCAATAGTTTCCTGCAATAGTTCATGTTATCAATTGACAATTAATATGAAGGTTTGTTTCATGTATTCTTATTATGTCATAATAATATAATTTATTTATTTATTTTTGTGAATGTTCCGTAGAAAGCATGTTTCAGTTTTCTTTATTAATCAATGTTCCGTATAAAGCAAGTTCAATCATATTAATCAATGTTCCGATTTTCTTTATTTGATTTTGTGAAACCAACGTGATATGGATTTACATGCTAATTGAATATGCTTAAGGATTTCATACTAATTCATTATGCTGATGACATGACTTTATATATTTAATTTAGAATTTATGTGAATATTTTATAATTTATTCATGTTCATAATTATGTATCTTAATAAAGATTTTGGAACATGAAATATTATTGGGGCTTTTAAGTTGTTACATATAAATTATAAATAATGTTAATTTTCAAACTTGATTATTATGTTATAAAATTTAATTTTTATGAAAATTGAGTTTGATCATAATAATTTACATGTATAAGTGACTCTTTTATTGTGGAAATTAATAATCAGCCCAACGGAGGGTTACTAATTAAAACAATTAAAGATTAAGAAAAGTCACATAATGTTACATTTAATAGATGAAGATTTTAATTTTACCCAACGGAAAAATTAGAATTAGAATTTATTAAATGGAATTTTATTGCATAAGTAACATGTTTATTTCGTTTCTGCCCAACGGTGATGCGAGGATAAATGTGTTGTGCATTATTTTATGGGGATGTTATTAGCATATTATTAATTGGACCAACGAAAGATTGATAATTATGCATCAACTTCTCATTAAAATCTATTTTGGGTGTCGTAAATAGATTTTATATAACTAACTGCTTGCCCTACAGTTGGTTTTTTATTATGATTAATTATTAATGATCGTTGTACATTGTGGATTTCTTTTAGTTTTTTGTAAGCATACTTATGAGCTTGATCATGTTTCAGCATTGACTCCTACTACTATTTCTGGATATCTCTCTGGAATTGAAGCATTGAATGGGACTAATTTTACTGTTTGGAAAGAGCAAGTGAAAATTGTTCTCGGCGTTATGGATTTGGACTATGCATTACGAGTGGATCCTCCTGCTCCACTTACAGCTACAAGCTCAAATGAGCAAAAAGCTATTTATGAAAAGTGGGAGCGATCCAATCGCATGTCCCTTATGATTATGAAAAACTCTATCACGACAGCCATTCGAGGAGCCATTCCTGACTCTGAGAATGCCAAAGAGTATTTAGCATCAGTCGATGAACAATTTAAGGGATCTTCTAAAACTCATGCAAGTACCCTTATTTTGAAAATGCTCACCAGCAGGTATGATGGGGTTAGTGGAGTGCGCGAGCACATTATGATGATGAATGATACTGCCTTTAAATTAAAGGGTATGGACATGGAGATTTCTGAGGGTTTTCTCGTTCACTTCATTATGACTTCTCTTCCTGCACAGTTTGATCCATTTAAGATCAATTATAACACGCAGAAAGAAAAGTGGAAGATGAGCGAGTTGATCGCCATGTGCGTGCAAGAGGAAGAAAGGCTTAAGATTGAAAAACCTAATGTTGCTCATCTGACTACCACTGGATTCCATAAGAAGAAGGCCCATAAAAATGGCAAAGGTTTTAAAAATAAGGATAAGCCAATTTCTACAAAAACAAATAAGGCAAATTATTCAGGTAACAAATCTGAGGCTGGTCCTAAATGTCACTTCTGTAAGAAGCAAGGACATATTCAGAAAGACTGCCCTAAGTTTAGAGAATGGCTTGAAAAGAAAGGTATGTCCTTTAATTATGTGACTTATGAATCCTTTCTAATTGACGTTCCTTCTAATACATGGTGGCTTGACACTGGTTCTATGGTTCACATTACTAATTCATTGCAGGGATTCCTTTCAAAGAAGACACTCCAAAAGGAGGAAAGAACCATTAAAGTTGGCAATGGAGAGTCTATACAAGTTGAAGCTGTAGGAACTCTTCCTTTAGTTTTGGAGAGTGGTTTCATCTTGTATTTATATGATACTCTTTATGTTCCCAGTATGACACGGAATTTAATTTCTGTATCTAAACTTGACGTTAATGGTTTTTCGTTTAAGTTTGGGAATAATAAAATAATTATTTATCATTACTCTCATGTTGTTGGTTCTGGCACTTTAGAGGAAAACCTCTATAAGTTAAATTTGGATAATGTCTTTGCTGAATCCTTGTTAACAATGAATGTGACAGAAAATACCTTTAAAAGCGGAAATAAAAGAAAACTAGATAATGAGAATTCTTCAAAATTGTGGCATCAACGTTTAGGCCATATCTCAAAAGACAGAATGCAACGTCTTATAAAAGATGGAATTCTTCATTCACTAGATTTCTCTAACTTTGACCATTGTATTGAATGTATAAAAGGAAAATTTGTGAAAGGTAGTAAGAAAGGAGCAACTAGAAGTGGTGCACTCCTTGAGGTGATTCACACTGATATATGTGGACCATTTTCTCCTGGAATTGGTGGACACAAATCTTTCATTACGTTTATTGATGACTATTCTCGCTATACTTATGTTTACCTGATTAATGAAAAATCTGAGTCACTAAATATGTTTAAAATTTTTAAGGCTGAAGTTGAAAATCAACTTGATCGAAAAATTAAAGTAGTGAGATCAGATAGAGGCGGAGAGTATTATGGTAAACACTCCGACACAGGTCATAGTCCTGGTCCTTTTGCCTTATTTTGTCAAGAAAATGGAATCATTACTCAATATACAATGCCTGGTACACCGCAGCAAAATGGTGTAGCTGAGAGGCGAAATCGTACCCTTATTGATATGGTACGTAGTATGTTATGCAATTCCAGCTTACCTATATTTTTGTGGACTGAGGCATTAAAGACAGCTGTTCATATTTTAAACCGGGTTCCTAGCAAATCTGTCCCTAAGACTCCTTATGAAATTTGGGCAGGTAGGAAACCTAGTTTAAAATACTTACGGGTATGGGGCTGTCCGGCCGAGGCTAAAATTTTCAATCCACAGATAAAGAAACTTGACTCGAAAACCATTAGTTGTCATTTTATTGGATATCCTGAGAGATCTAAGGGTTTTCGTTTTTATTGTCCCTCACATACTACGAGAATTGTTGAGACTAGACATGCAGAGTTTTTAGAGAATGGCGATTTAAGTGGGAGTGGTGAGCCTAGAAAAATTGATCTTGAAGAAAATGGGATTTATGTTCCTTATCCTGTAATTCAAGAGGATGAGGCGAATGATGCTCATGAGATAGCTGAGCCACCACCTAATGTTGAACCCCACATTATTGAAAATCATATTCCTGAAATTGTGCAGCCTTTACGTAGGTCCGAAAGACCCAGAAAGCCTGTTAATTTTGATGATTTTATAACATATCTTAATGAGATTGACTATGATTCAAGTAAGATTAATGATCCTATTTCCTATAAAGAGGCTATTACGACTGTTCAATCAACTCAATGGCTTGATGCCATGAATGATGAGTTGAAATCAATGGAGCTTAATAACGTTTGGGATCTTGAAGAATTACCGAGAGGTGTTAAACCTGTTGGTTGTAAGTGGGTCTATAAGACCAAATTAGATCCTAAAGGGAACGTTGAAAGATATAAAGCTCGATTGGTTGCCAAGGGTTTCACTCAAAAGGAAGGTGTAGATTATAATGAAACTTTCTCTCCAGTATCAAGGAAAGATTCATTTAGAATAGTCATGGCTCTAGTAGCTCATTATGATTTGGAGTTACATCAAATGGATGTTAAAACTGCATTCCTTAATGGTGACTTGCATGAGAATGTCTATATGACACAACCAGAAGGTTTTCTGGTTAAAGGCAAGGAACATATGGTATGTAGACTAAAGAAATCCATCTATGGGTTAAAACAGGCCTCTCGACAATGGTATCTTAAGTTTCATGAGGTGATGAGTAATTTTGATTTTAAGAAAAATATAGTAGATCAATGCATATACTTGAAGGTCAGTGGGAGTAAATTTGTTATTCTTGTTTTGTATGTTGACGATATACTACTTGCAAGTAATAACTCAGACATGTTGTATGAGACAAAACGTTTTCTTTCTGAAAATTTTGATATGAAGGATCTCGGTGAAGCCTCTTATGTCATAGGTATTGAAATTCATCGAGATAGGTCTCGCGGGATATTAGGATTATCCCAAAGAGCTTATATTGACAAAGTTCTTAACAAATACAACATGCAAAATTGCTCCCCTACTGTTGCCCCTGTTGTTAAGGGTGACAAATTTGGCTCATATCAATGTCCTAAGAATCAGTTGGAACGTGATCAAATGAATCTTATTCCTTATGCTTCTGTGGTTGGGAGTCTTATGTATGCTCAAGTTTGTACTCGTCCTGATATATCGTATATAACTGGTATGCTTGGACGTTACCAATCAAATCCAGGTTTAGATCACTGGAAAGCAGCTAAAAAGGTGTTACGCTACTTACAGGGTACTAAGGATTTTATGCTTACATTCAGAAAAACAGATAACCTTGAAGTTGTTGGTTATTCTGATTCTGATTTTGCTAAGTGTAAAGACGAAAAGAAATCTACATCAGGGTACATTTTTATGTTTTCAGGAGGCCCTATTTCGTGGAGAAGTCATAAGCAAGAGTTAACTACCACTTCCACGATGATGGCAGAATATGTGGCTTGTTATCATGCTACTTGTCACGCCATATTGTTGAGGAATCTTATTTCAGGACTTAAGATTGTAGATTCCATTTCAAGGCCATTGAAAATATTTTGCGATAATAATTCTGCTGTTAGTTTTTCCAACAGCACAAGTTCGAGTGGTGCTGGACTGTACCTTGACACTAAGTACTTATTCGTCAGGGAAAGAGTTGAAGATCAAAATGTTGTCATTAAGTATATTAGTACGCATGATATGTTAGCGGATCCACTTACGAAAGGCTTACCACCCAAACTCTTTTTAGAACATGTTGCCGGCATGGGTTTAACTGGTAGTCTTAATTAGTAAGTTACTTTGATGTAAGACAACTTAATTTTGAGCTCATTGTTTTGACTTCACATTATGTTTATGGTTTGCTATTCTCTTTATTGTGCACACTTGAGAACTTGTGAGCAAACAGTTATGTTTGGACCATATGAATGAGTTTAAATTATTACCACTTATGTAAACTCTATTCATACCTGTTATGCTTAATGTTAATCCTTGTTTTAATTAAAGTACTAGTTATGTAACTAATGGGGATCTTGTGTTAATTGTGACACAAAGATTGTATTAATTCGTATTGGTGCTTTTGTTTGAACAGGATGTAGATATTAAATTAATGCTTGGCCAAATTAATGATTGTAAGCATTTTGTTTTGTATATAAAGAGTATTTCGGCCAAGTGGGAGAATGTTAGAATATTTTATTCCCTAATGTGGCCTCTACTATTAATGTATTTATTGGGCTTACATATTGTATTAATTTAATTACTTTATTTATGGGTTTGGTAATTATATGACCCATAAGTAATATTACTAATAGTATTTGGCATAATGGGCCCTAGGGTTTCATAATCTTGATGGACGATTTTGACCCTTAGCTATTCTATAAATAAAACAGTTAGGGTTTGGTCCCAATTGTCGTCTCAAGAATTTTGATACACACCCATATATCCATCCTAAGATTGAGAGAGACAATTGAAGACATTCACCCTTAAGCGCAGCAAATACGTGATACATATGAGATGTCTTCTCTCAATTCATGTAAGTACTTATTTAATTTATATTTATTCTATGAAATAGCACGATCCGTTAATAATAATTTTAACAATTCATTCCTCTGATTCCCCACTGGCACTCATCATCAGGCTATAAATATATGTTGAAATAAGCTTGTTAAAGAAAGAGAGATTGTAATGATTTAGATCAAGTGGGATCCTACATAATATATATATATATATATATATATACACACACACACGTAGGATGCCCTGTTTATATCTATGCATCTTTATATGGTTTACGAATTTCCCAGTTTTGTTTATCATAAACTAGTATTGTGTTTATCATAACCCCTCAACTTCACCAATCCATGTTGCTTTACAATAATACTATGATGACAAAATATGTATGGACTCGTGATTAAAACGGGTCACTATCATACATATTATTTTATATATATTTTTTAATTAGTTTGTTTCAAGACGAATTCAACTGAAAAAATTAATTCCATTCTCAGTACTATCAAGACGAAAGAAACTTCAGAGTCCATCTTGGCGTTTTGATGTCAACAGCTCTTTGATGTAAAAGCTTGTGGCAGACTTGGTCATATACCTTCTCGTACCAAATTACAATTTATTTCTATGTATTTGATTCTTTCCTGAAATATTGGATTGCAGTTGTGTGAAAAGCCGGACTATTTTCACCTAAGGAGGGAGGGGTACTGGTGGGAGATTTCAAAGCCCAAAATCTCCGAGTAAAGCAAATAACCAAGTGATAGACATACATGTACTCAAGCTTCTGCATTTGAGTTTGCCGGTATTTTTCTTTGGATTTTCTTAATGTGTGCCCTTAGGGCACACACTAAGTGCAGAAAATAATATATAATATTATTTATTTATATAGGCGCACTGAATTCAATGTATAAAAAAATAATATACTAGTGGACCCCATGTATTGAATTCAGTACAACTATATAAAGAAATAATTTTTAGCGGGTCTCATCTCTTGTTTTTCGCGCTTAGTGTGTGTCCTTAGGGCACACATTAAACGGACCCTTTTTCTTTTTATATTTTCATGAAATTAGTGAATTCCCAAGTAAAGTATAAGAGAAAGATCTTCTACACAACTGCCCTAATTTGAATCACGAATTGAGAGGATTAATGAGTCAAATGCGTATTGCTAAAACTTTATAATTTTATTGACAATAAAGTAAGATATATTATACAAGTTCTTCAACAAATCATTCAGATCTGGAGTTTTCTATGAAAGTATTATGCTTCTTTTGTTTCATAAAAAAGTTCTATTTGCATAATTTCTAGATATTAAGAATATATTTTTTATTTTATAATTGTTCTTATAAATACGAAGTTGTTGATTAAATAGTGACGATATAATAAAAAAATTATGATTGTGAACTTAGGGACATTATGTCATTTTATAGTATTATCATTGGGGGAAAAAATAATCCTTTTGTAAAAACATATTTTTTTATATATATATCGCGCTTCAATTTTTTACCTACTTCCTCAGTTGATTTTTTTTTCACTTATATATAATTAATAGCACAAAATAGTCTCTCAACTCTAAAATTTAGAAATGATTCTTCTAAATGATATTTTTTTTTGTCAAATTGAATATTTTTAGAATTAATAACTAAGCATATATAAATACATTTTTAAAATTATAAAAATTAGAGTTAGTAGCAAATTGTATCTACTTTTTTATGATGATAATCTCTTAACCTAAAATTTTATCAACAATGATACAAAAAATAGTTTAAAAAATGGTCAATCTAACCCAAAAAATATAAATTTATAAAACGAGACTTTTAATTGGAGATGAAGGAAGTAGTAAAGAAGGATTTATCGCTTGCAGTTCCACATTAATCATAATCCACATTTGACATGAAATTAATTGACACATAAATCAGTTTCTTATATATATATATATATATATATATATATATATAAGGAATGATTATTCATAGCAAATAGTTGTTATAGGTATTATTCTAGTAAATGTATCTTACACCATCCATAAGTAGATCTAATGGTCCAAAATAGAAACTTATTTTCCCTAACATTAGAAGGAGTAGCGGCAAACCTGAGCTGTCACTATTCCTTCTAGTCCTTCTGGCGGCAGACCTAAGCTACCACTACTCCTTTTGGCGATAGGGGAAAAAAATTTAGCCGCTACTATTTCTGGTAACAGGCATCGGTACACATTGACACATATTGACTGCCGCTAGCTAATGCATACTGATACATGCAGACATCAGCCGATACCTACCAATGAATGCTGATGCATGATCTAAAAGTATCAACTGCCGCTAGCTATCGTCTGTCGATGCATGTAGGTATCAGGAGATGCATGCAGGTATCAACCGATATGTATGTGTCGATGCATGTCGATGCGTGTCAATGCGTGCCGATGCATTAGTCGATGCCTGTCGACGCATGTAAGCATCGATTGTCATTAATTGTCGGCTGTCGATGTCTGCCGATACATATCGATGCTTGCCAATACATGTTGCCAGAAGGAGTAACGGTTGGGCTTGCTAGGCATGCAGTTAGAAAAAGTAGCGGTAACTCAGGTTTGTCGCCACTCCTTATGACGGAAGGAGAAAAAAGTTTCTATTTTGAACCATTATATCTATTTATGGAAAGTGTAAGATGTATTTACTAGAATAGTTTTCATAACAACTATTTGTTATGGATCATTCTGCTATACACACACTTTAATAGAATTTTTTCATCTAGGAACCTTTTTCCTTCTTGCTATTAGGATGTGTTCTTTTACTTAAAAAAAAGTTTTGTTTAACTTTTTTAAGCGTATTAAAGTTTTTTTAACACAACAAAAATATATTTCTTTTTCAGCAAACGATTTTCCTAGTAACAAAGTTTAGTCTAAAATTGTTTCAATTTCACAATTTTATAAGATGGCATCCCACCCATATGTGATTATGGTATATTTGCCTGTCATTATCCATTCATATATATGGTCCCGTTCAAAGTTTTGATTTTAACCCTTTACGTAATTCAATTGGTTCAGCAACTTTTTGGTCAATTTCTATCTAGATGCATAGCTGTTGTTAGACTGGCATGGTTTAATTTCCACGTACCCAAAGTGAAGTGAACTTTAAATTTGATACTTACTTAATTATTAAATTATTTTATTTTTAATATATCAAGTATATATATATTGCGTGTGTCATCTTGAAAACGCTTTATGTCAGGAAACAAAATGTGGTATACTTTGTTTCTTACTATCTAGAAAATGAAGACACCAAGATAGGGGGGGGGGGGGGGGGGGGGAATCCAATTAAGTGAGCTCAGATCGTGTTAGATATTTAGTCATTTTAAGTTTAATATTGAAAAAAAAATCGGGAGAACAGGCCATTCGACGGGGAAATTCTCACATCTTTATGCTTTTCGCGTGCTTGCTGTTTATGCTGCATCTTGGAAGCATTCACACAAGAAGCAAAAGAGGTCAGTGCTATAATAACTATGGTGGCCAATTTAGCTCTTAATAATCATTCAAGTAAAAAAAAAATATTATTATTTTATGTGAAATATCTCAGTCCTAAATCGAAATACGTAAAATATAAACTGATTCGTATATCAGGTCTACAGGTGGCCCACACCCCCGTCTTCACATATTCAAGAAGACTTGTCATAAGTAAGTTTAACCGGATGTACTATTCTTCCGTTAGGAAATTGCCTCTAGTTTCACCAATGGTTTCAAAGAACGAGAATATTTGTCTTAATCTTGTACTTAATTAATTAAGGGGCCACATAAACAAGCATGATCCAAATAAACTTATCAAAAACAAAAATACTCTCTTTATCATGCTTGTTTTTGTGCCACTTCCTTAATTTATTAAATACAAGATTAAGACAGATATCCTCTTTCTTTGAAACCATTGGTAAAATTAGAGGCAATTTCTCGAGTATTATTTAAGATCAGCCAAAACTGATTATTATAACCTTGACTAATATGAGGAAATTAATGATATATATGTGTGTGTGTGTGTGTGTGTGTGTGTGTGTGTGTGTTAGAATTCGAATTTGTCCGACTTTTCAATATATATTAATAATGAAGGTGCTAGTATTCAGTAGGCAAGCATGCTATTATGCTATTAATCATACCTCTATTATTTCATTTTCTTTTTGTATTGGTCGTCTCTTCTCTTCATTCTCCTGGATAGTCCAACAGATTCTTTTGGAGAAGACAACTAATATCTCAATTATTGCTCGAAGTAACTATCATCTCGATTAATGTTCAAAGTGGATATCAAATTGTAACTAATATGATAACTCAATATGTAACTAATATGACAACTTCCATATCATTTAACATCCAAAATTTATGGAGTAGTGGACCAAGCCTATCAGACTCGAAAGCCCTCATGTGTGTGTATTAGGCTCAATGGGCTTGTGAGGGTAAGTCCTAATACGGGCAACCCATGACGCTAGTAAAAATGCAGTTCAACATTGCCCCTCCCCCGCTCTTTCAACATATGAAATGAGGTGGAGTAGAGAAAAAAGGCTTCGGGAGCCAAAAGGGTTTCATGATTGAAGACAATTAGCTTCGGGAATCTAGAGATTGCTAGACTGAAGAAATAAGGCTTTCTGGAGGTAGAAGGCATCAAGACTGAAGAGATAAGGCTTTCAAAAGTCTGGAGACATCAAGACCGAATAGATAAAGTTTTAGGGAGTTCAGATACATCAAGACCGAAGAGATAAGGCTTTTAGGAGTCTGAGGACTTCAAGACCGAAGATATAAGGCATTGGGGAGTCCAAAGACTTCAAGACCAAAGAAATAAGGCTTTCAGGAGCTCGGAGGTTTCATATCGAAGAGATAAAGCTTTTGGGAGTTCGGAGGCTTTAGACTGAAGAGATAAAGCTTTTAGGAGCCCGAAGGCTTCAGACTAAAAATGACACTTGGAAAAAAATTCATTTTCTTTCGATTGGGCTGACTGGGTACCCGTCAAGTCCAATATAGATTTCCAAGAAGTGGGCTTTGACCCAAATAATTACTCAGACCCAATCTTAAAATTTGGAAAAAGGCTCAACCTTTTAATTCCAATCGGACGTGTCAAGAATTTCAATCGATTTTACGGGGAAAGTACACGTGTGATTTTTGGAAATCGTGTGTTATTGCCTTTGTAACCGTTATATTGTGGTTAATTAAGTTGTTGATGCCATTAGATCATGGTTGATCAAACCGCCGATTTAGGGTTTAAATACTAAGAATGAGCCCGTTCACTTCCGCAAAATTAGAGTTCTTAAAGTGAGAGAAAACCAAGCCCTAGCTTCCGTCGAGTTACAAATCGTCATCTATTCTCCCCTTCTCCATTCAAATCTCCTCCAATTTAAGTAAGCTTCTTTGTTTTCCTTATAATTCTTTCAAATAGGTAACATTTTCAAGAATTGGTTCGTCATCATCTTCCCCAGTTGAGGATGATGTCATGATTGCCGTTCCAAGGATCCCAAAGGGATAAACTTACAAGCTCCCAGTCATAGAACACTTTAGGGATATAGAAGTATATAATCGTAAGAAGTATGTTGGGCAAATGTATAGGTCAGCAAATACTCCCTCCGACATTCAGATGCAGATATGCAACTGTTGATAACGAAGTTTTATATTCTGGAGTGATGAGATCAAGAAGCCTCAGCTAAAAGACAGGACGTATTGGCAATCCAAAGGGTGGGTTATTGTGTAAGACCCCGAATTTTATGAAATACAAAATTTAATTTTTTCTTTGTATATATTTTTACTGAAATAGTAAGTGGTTAAATTGACAAAGGTAAAAGTTAAGGATGTTATGATAAAATTTTATTATGTTAGATAATATTCATTTTGCCGAAAAATATTCGTTTTGTCGGATAATATTTGAGTCGTATGATGGCGCCGAAATAATTAATCATTGGTGGACCCCACAACAGAATATTGTCAGATATAGAAAACAACAGAAGTAACCTTTTTAAATAAAAATAGTTAACGGTATTATCATTTTTAACTGTTAAAATACCGGTGATAAAAGAATTGTAGCATACGGTATTTTATGGTATTTTACTGTAGCACACGGTATTCTACAGTAGCACACGATATTACATAGTAACATACGGTGGTGCACAATGTATCATATTATTGATCTGATAACGTGGTTATTGCGCAGTATTCATCAATAATTATTGATACGCAGTATTTTACATTATTGATTCAATAATTGTCATTACACTATATTTTATATCATTGAGCCAATAATTGTTATTGCACTGTATTTTAAAATTATTGAACCAAATAATTGTCATAATAGCAAATACTGTAAGACCCCGAATTTTATGAAATATAAAATTTAATTTTTCTTCATATTTTTTTTTTCATGAAACAGTAAGTGGTTAAACTGACGAAATTGAAAGTTAAGGATGTTATGTGCAAATTTTATTTTGACGGACAATATTCGTTTTGTCGGGGAATATTCGTTTTGTCGGGGAATATTCGGGCCGTACGACGGCGCCGAAATAACAAATTATTGGTGGACCCCACAACGGAATATTTGTCGGATATAGAAAACGACAGAAGTAACCTTTTTAAATAAAAATAGTCAACGGTGTTAACTGTTAAAATACCGGTGATAAAAGAATAGTAGCATACGGTAATTTATGGTATTTTCTGTAGCACACGGTACTCTACAGTAGCACGCGGTATTGCACAGTGTCTCATACTATTGTTCTGATAATTGACACCGTAACTGTTACGCATCATTTCATCAATAATTGTCACTGCATAATATTTTATGTTATCAATTCAATAATTGTTGTTACACAGTATTTTGCATTATTGATTTAATAATTGTCATTACACTGTATTTTATATCATTGAGTCAATAATTGTTGCTGCACTGTTTTTAAAATTATTGAACCTAATAATTGTCACAGTTGCAAATATACTGTAATTTATATTATTAAATTAATAATAATCTGTAACGTGTTTATTACATTATTGTTGTAGCATTATTTCATTTTATATGTTGGACCCACAGGAAAAATAAAAAATTTTATTTTTCAAAAGTTACTATTCACTCCCGGAATTTACTATTCATTCCCGGAAAAGTTACTATTCACTGACGGAAGTTACTGTTCATCTCGGGAAAGTCACTGTTCATCTGCCGACAAAAGTTACTATTCATTACTGTTCACTTTTTGAAAATTTTAAAGTTACTGTGCAAAGTTACTGTGCAAGTATTGAAAATTTTTAAAAAAAAAAGTTTGCGCAGCCTCTCCTGCTTTTCAGCCTGGCGTGCGGCAGCCTCACCTACCATGCATAGTATCATCTTTTCTCCTATAAATAGCTTGCTCAGCTTAATAGAAAAATCACACCTAAAACATAAAATTTTTCTATAAGAATTTTATGAGTTTTCTCTGAGAATAGTAAGGCTATTTTGAGTGTTTGAAAGCCAAAAGGAGTGCAGAAATTTTTCAAGTAAGTCTTTTATTAAAGAGTAGTAATTTTATAAATTCCTATTTTTCACGGTATTAACAAATCTTCCTTTAGAAAACTCTTCTTTGAGAAGATTCATTTTTAAAAGCTTTCTTTGAAAAATTTATTTTGGAATATTATTTTTAAAACTATTTTAAAGTTGGTATTTTATACTACCAAAATTATGTTAAATATATATAATTTTGATAGTTCATAATATATGAGTTATCATACACTTTGAAGTTTACATGTTGTAATTACTAATTTTATTATAAATATATAGGTTGATCAATCTCATTTAAATCAATATCCAGTCACGTGTTAAGGTAAGAAATGTCATTTTTTTTACACTCTTGAACTTGCTACGGTAAGGGATATTATTTTCTTTCATACTCCTGAATCGAAACTTATTATAGAACTATTGCTTCTATAATTCCTGAAAATATTATATGTTCCATAATAGTTGAACTTCATTATTTCAACTGAACCTTCCTATTTTCTGAATCTTTCTATTGAACTGTAACCGTTATTCTGAACTGAGAATCTTGAATAACATTTATAAATTTCACTCCACATCATGTTGACAATTTGGACATTATTTGAATCTGCACAAAGTAAACTTCCGATACTTATTGTTTATCCTGTTTCTTCTGTTCATCAATTGTATCACTATTATTTGTACTAATCATCAAGAATCAAGCTGTTGTGAATATCTGTGGCCGGGGGCACAGATGTGATATATTTGTTGAACAGATGATAGGTTAAAGGCGATATATTAGGTTAAAGGCGATACATCTGTTCGGTGTCTTTTATGGCACGTGGTGAAAGTTCTCTTTGGCCCGTAGTGCATAGATGAACTATTGTTTGGTATGATTATGACCAAAGGCTGAATCTGGTATAATCATGACCGTTGTTGTTATATTGAAAGTTCTCTTTGGCCCGTAGTGCATAGATGAACTGTTGTTTGGTATGATTATGACCAAAGGCTGAATCTGGTATAATCATGACCGCTGGTGTTATATTGAATGTTCTCTTTGGCCCGTAATGCATAGATGAATTGTTGATTTGCATGATTATGACCAGGAACTGTGAATTTGTATTATCTTGACTAATGGTATTTCAGATGATAAAAGTTGATGATGTTTTTACGAAAAAGAGAAGCGCGTGGACATTATAGTCTACATTATTCTTCTAATAGATTGCTCATTCCGCCGCTATTATTGATCTGAACATTGTTCAAGAATTTAACTGCAGTTTTTGATATACACCTTGTATTCTGTTGTATTCTATCAAGAACTCACATGTTGAAGGCTAATGATAATTTATTCGTCATTATCTTAGTCATGATATTTCTTACTGGGCTATTTGAGCTCACCCTTTTGTTCCATTATTTTTCAACAGGATATGAGAACGTAGCTGGGTCTAGCCGGGGAATGGAGTGAGAGTCCGAGGGATATCTATTATAGTCTTCACGTGTTGTAAAATAGTGTGGCAATAATAGTGAAGACTTAGTTGTGTATTATTATACACGGTATTGTTGTACGTTGTGCTTTGTTGTAATAATTTTGTTGTAGTCTTTTGACGACTCAAGTTTGGGCTGTGTGGGCCTAGATTTGGGGGCGTCACAAATACACAGTAAATTATATTATTAGATTAATAATTATTAGTAATGTGTTTCTTACATTATTGTTGAATTATTGTTATTACTGTTGTAACATTATCTTAATTACTGTTGTAACATTATCTTAATTACTGTATTATTAGTGGGTATTTTTATTATTATATGTGAATAATAAAGAAACACGTGGATCCTTTGTGGGGGCCACATGAGGAATGGAAATGGAAAATGAGTTTGCTAGATATTTGGTGAAGAAAGGCAGCCAGGCTGCGCTGCCCATGTTGATAATTCAAGCTGGCGTACTGCCATCTGCTCACCTACCACACACAGTGTACCCCCATCTCCTATAAATAGGTTGCTCAGCGGAATAGAAAAATCACACCTAAAATACAAAGTTTTTTTGCAAGTATTTTATGAGTATTTCTCTAAGAATAGTAAGGTTAACTTGAGTGTTAGTAAACCAAAAGGAGTGCAAGAATTTCTCAAGTTAGTATTTTATTTAAAAAGTAGTAATTGCATAAATACATATTTCACATGGTATTCACAAATCTTCCTTTAGAAGACTTTTCTTTGAAAAGATTTATTTTGAAAAGCTTCATTTGAAAGATTTATTTGAAATATTATTTCAAAAACTATTTTTGAAGTTATTATATTTTTTTCTTTACACTACAAAAATTTATATTATATAAACACTTTTGATAGTTTATAATATACGAGTTATCATACACCATGAAGTTTATATGTGGTAACTAATTATATTATAAATATATAGGTTGATCTACTACATTTAAAACAATCTCTTTTCATGTGTTAAGATAAGGGATGTCATTTTTTTCATTTTCTATCATTCAAACTTACTACGGTAATAGATATTATTTTCTTTCATACTCTTAAACTTACTATAGTAAGTATTATTCTATCAAAATTTCTGAAATGATTAATAATTTGTGTTTTATTTAATATCATTTCAATTGAACCTTCATATTTACTTGAATCTTTCTATTGAAGTTCAATTGTTCTTTTGAATTATAGATCTTGAATATCACTCTTGAATTTGAGTCCACATCATGTTGACAATTTTGACATTATTTGAATCTGCACAAAGTAAAATTTATAAACTTTCGATATCTATTGTCTATCCTATTATTTTCTTTTTTCTGTTCATCATTTATATCACTACTATTTGTTCTAATCATCATAATCATGTTGTTATCTATGGCCTAGGACACATATGATAGAATAAAAGCGATATAATTGTTGTGTGTCTTTTAAGGCACATGGTGAATGTTCTCTTTGGCTTAAAGCAAAGAAGAACTGTTGTATTTTAGATGATAAAAGTTGATGATATTTTTTTGAAAAAGAGAAGGAAGTGGATATCATAGTCTATATGATTTTTTCTAATGGTTGTTATTACTCTACAGTTGTTGATCTAAACTTCGTTTAAGAATTTAATTGCAGTGTTGATTTAAAACTTGTTACTTATTATATTCTATCAAGAACTCAACTGTTGAAGGCTAATGATAATTTATTCATCATTATCTTAATCATGTTATTCTTTACTGTGCTATTTGAGCTCACCATTTTCCTTTTTATTCCATTGATCTTCAATAGGAGATGAAAGAGTAGCTGGGTCTAGCCGGGGGATGGAGTGAAGGTCCGAGTTATAGCTGTATTAGTCTTCATAAGTTGTAAAATAGTGTGTCAATAATAGTGAAGACTTAGTTATGCATTATTTGAATATTGTATTGTTGTACGTTGTATTATAATAGTTATTGTGTATTTTGACGATTCAAGTTTGAGCCGTGTGGGCCTGAATTTGGGGTCGTCACAGTTGGTATCAAAGCTTAGGGATATAGTCTTTAATGAAAATCTGGGTTTAGAACTAGGACAGGAGAGATGAATAGAATCAATCACTAGTGTGTCCTACCTAAATTAGATTTTGTTATCTAATGGGTCGACTCAAATATAGGGACAGGAAGTGATGAGTTAGTTTATTTAACTAACATTTATTTTATAACCACAGTTAAGTATGACATTTAAAAATCAGGAAGTTAACTATGGAATGCCCGAAGCAAATGTAGTTGAGAATCAGGAAGTCACAAACAATCCTCTTGCCAACTCAGGGAATAATGTTCTTGATAACATGATGAATGATAGATTCTTTAGGAACTTCATGCAGTTCATACAGAATCAAGCAAGAGAAAATCCAGTCAACAATAACGGTGGAAACGCTGGTAATTCGAGGACGGTTACTGTCAAACAATTTAAAGAGTTGGGACCACCTGAACTTTTTGGAAAGCCAGATCCACTCAAGGCGGAAGCATGGTTAAAGCAGCTGACAAAAATATTTGATGTCTTACAATGCGCTGATGATCAGAAGGTTCCATTTGCTACCTTCATGTTACGAGGTAAGGTGGACCATTAGTGGGAAGCAGTAAAACGTATCCATCATTCAGCACTCGAGATGTCTTTGACAGAATTTCAAGAGCTGTTTAACGAGAAATACTTTTCAAAAAGTATCTACCACATGAAGGAGGTGGAGTTTATTAAGCTGAAATAGGGAAACATGATTGTCTCATAATATGAGGCCAAGTTTGCCGAGTTATCCCAATTTGCAACCTATCTGGTGGACGACGAAGCATGAATGAGTCGTATATTTTTACGAGATTTGACACTCAAAATTCACCAACACCTCAGCTCTCATAAATTTTGTTTATATTCAGATGTTGTGGATAGAGCTCAAAGAGTGGTGCAAAAAAATTAAACATTACAGCCAAGAGTCAATGACCAGCAAAAAGAGAACAATCATCGAAACAACGATAACCAGCGGGGAGGCAATTATTAGGCCAAAAATGATAACCAATTCGGTGGTAATCCAGGAGCAGATAACAAAAGAAGAGAATTAAGTGGGAACAATTTCAAAATAAAGAGATTCAATAATGATTACGGAATGGCACCAGCACCGACACCAGTTTCAAGGGGAGGAGATTGACCATCAGTAAGATGTTACAAGTGTTGTCAGGAAGGTCACATCAGACCCCGAACTGTACTCAGTAGTCTAAGTTGTGCTACAATTGTGGGAAAGAATGTCATATTAATCAATTTTGTCCTGTTACAAAATCAAGTCCGACTGCAATAATGACTCCAAAAACTAGCGTAGATAAGGGAAAATATGTTGTTCAGGGGAAAGTTTTTGTTATGACATCCCAAATGGCATGAAACTCAAACGAGGTGATAACCAGTAAGTTATTTATAAATTCTTGTGAAGTTTATGCCCTGTTAGATACTAGCTCTACCCACTCTTTTATCTCACCTACATGTGCTCAAAGTTTAAATTTGACTTCTGAAAACTTAGACTTGGACTTATCAGTTGAAACCTCATTGGGAGAAATAGTCATTACATCTACTATATATAAATCTTGCCTAGTCTAAATCAACAATCTCACATTATCTATTGACCTTATTTCTTTGAAAATACATGAATTTGATATGATTTTAGGATTTGATTGGTTGACTAACCATCATGCTAAAATTAATTATTTTCAAAAGATTATTTGTAAGACCCCGAATTTTATGAAATATAAAATTTAATTTTTCTTCATATATATATTTTTCTGAAACAGTAAGTGGTTAAATCGATAAAGTTAAAAGTTAAGGATGTTATGTGCAAATTTTATTTTGTCGGACAATATTCGTTTGGTCGGGGAATATTCGTGCCGTACGACGGCGCCGAAATAACAAATTATTTGTGGACCCCACAACGGAATATTTGTCGGATATAGAAAACGACAGAAGTAACCTTTCTAAATAAAAATAGTCAACGGTGTTAACTGTTAAAATACCGGTGATATAAGAATAGTAGCATACGGTAATTTATGGTATTTCAGTGTAGCACACGGTATTCTACAGTAGCACACGGTATTGCATAGTGTCTCATATTATTGGTCTGATAGTTGACACCGTAACTGTTGCGCATCATTTCATCAATAATTGTCACTGCATAATATTTTATATTATCAATTCAATAATTGTTATTACTCATTGTCTTATTAATAATTGTTGTGGCACAACATATTGGATTATTGAAACAATAATAATGCATATTATTGATCTAATAATTGACACAGTAGTTGTTGCATTATTATGAATTATTACTATGGTAGTATTATTTGGTAATTTGATTATTATAATATATTCATAAAGTTGTTTGTTTTATTAGACAATATAATAATAAAAAGTTATTTGTTTTATTAGAAAAATATTATTATATTCAGAAGTTACTGTGCAAGTTACTGTGCAAGTTACTGTGCCAAATTTGAATTCGTTAATTCGTCTGAGCAGAGGCTGCGCAGCCTCTTCTGCCTGATTTCAACACTGGCATGCGCACTGCTGCCACCTACCACACGCATAGTACCCTTATTTCTCCTATAAATAGCTTGTTCAGCTGAATAGAAAAATCACACCTAAAACATAAAAATTTTCTATAAGAATTTTATGAGTTTTCTCTGAGAATAGTAAGGTTATTTTGAGTGTTTGAAAGCCAAAAGGAGTGCAGAAATTTTTCAAGTAAGTCTTTTATTAAAGAGTAGTAATTTCATAAATTCTTATTTTTCACGGTATTCACAAATCTTCCTTTAGAAGACTCTTCTTTGAGAAGATTCATTTTTAAAAGCTTTCTTTGGAAGATTTATTTTGGAATATTATTTTAAAAACTATTTTAAAGTAGTTATATTATACTACAAAAATTATGTTAAATATATATAATTTTGATAGTTCATATTATACGAGTTATCATACACTTTGAAATTTATATGTGGTAATTACTAATTATATTAAAAATATATAGGTTGATCAACCTCATTTAAATCAATATCCAGTCACGTGTTAAGGTAAGGAATATCATTTTATTTTCTCACTTGTAAGGAATATCATTTTATTTTCTCACTTGTAAGGAATATCAATCTTTTCACACTCTTAAACTTACTACGGTAAGGGGTATCACTCTTTTCATCATCATAAATGGATATTATTTTCTTTCTTACTTGAAGGGATTATCATTCTTTGATTCTCGAAAATAATATCGTTTCTTTCTTGTGCCATTTATTTCCATGTATTAAATTGTGGGAATAACCTTACGGCACGGTTTACCGCCTGTTGGTGAATAACCTTTTGTATTCATTCCTTATTAATCTTTGAGAATAACCTTACGGTGCGGATTATCGCCTGTTTGGTGAATAACTCTTCGTGTTCAAATTCTATTAAATTGTGGGAATAACCTTACGGTGCGGATTACGCCTGTTTGGTGAATAACTATTCGTATTCAAATTGATGGGAATAACTTTACGGTGCGGATTATCGCCTGTTGGTGAATAACCCTTTTTATTTGTCTCGTGTGAAAATAATTTGTCTACACGAATTATCACATGACACTTTTATTCCATATTCGTAAGTGATATCATTTTCCTTTATACTCATAAGGGATACCATCTTTTTCATCTTCCATTATTCAAACTTACTATGGTAAGGGATATTAATTCCCTTCACCTTTTGTTAATCAAACCTGCTATGGTAAGGGATATTATTTTCTTCCATACACCTAAATCGAAACTTATTATGGAACTATTGCTTCTATAATTCCTGAAAATATTATATGTTCCATAATAGTTGAATTTCATTAGTTCAACTGAACCTTCCTATTTTCTGAACATTTCTATTGAACTGTAATCGTTATTCTGAACTGTGGATCTTGAATATCATTTTTAAATTTCACTCCACATCATGTTGGCAATTTGGACATTATTTGAATCTGCACAAAGTAAACTTCTGATACTTATTGTTTATCCTGTTCTTCTGTTCATCATTTGTATCACTGTTATTTGTATTAATCATCAAGAATCAAGCTGTTGTGAATATCTGTGGCCGGGGGCACAGATGTGATATAATTGTTGAACAGATGATAGGTTAAAGGCGATATACTAGGTTAAAGGCGATACATCTGTTCGGTGTCTTTTATGACACGTGGTGAATGTTCTCTTTGGCCCGTAGTGCAAAGATGAACTGTTGGTTGGTATGATTATGACCAAAGGCTGAATCTGGTATAATCATGACCGTTGGTGTTATATTGAATGTCTTTGGCCCGTAGTGCAAAGACGAACTGTTGATCTGCATGATTATGACCAGGAACTGTGAAGTTGTATTATCTTGACTAATGGTATTTCAGATGATAAAAGTTGATGATATTTTTACTAAAAAGAGAAGCGAGTGGACATTATAGTCTGCATTATTCTTCTAATAGATTGCTCATTCCGCTGCTATTATTGATCTGAACGTTGTTTAAGAATTTAACTGCAGTTTTTGATATAAACCTTGTAGTCTATTGTATTCTATCAAGAACTCAACTGTTGAAGGCTAATGATAAATTATTCGTCATTATCTTAGTCATGATATTTCTTACTGGGCTATTTGAGCTCACCCTTTCTTTTCGTTCCATTGTTTTTCAACAGGAGATGAGAACGTAACGGGGTCTAGCCGGGGAATGGAGTGAGAGTGCGGGGATAGCTATCATAGTCTTCACGTGTTATAAAATAGTGTGGCAATAATAATGAAGACTTAGTTGTGTTGTATTATCCACTGTATTGTTGTACGTTGTATTTCATTGTAATAATTTTGTTGTAGTCTTTTGACGACTCAAGTTTGGGCTGTGTGGGCTCAGATTTGGGGGCGTCACAGTTGGCATCAGAGCTTAGGGATATGGTCTTTAATGGAAATCTGGGGTAGAACTAGGAGGGGAGAGACGAATAGAATCAGTCACTAGTGTGTCCCACCTAAATTAGATTTTATTATCTAATGAGTTGATTTGAATATAGGGACATGAAGTGATGAGTCAGTTTATTTGAACTAACATCTATTTTGTGACCACAGTTAAGTATGGCATCTGGAAATCAGGAGGTTAACCACGAAGTACCCGAAGTGAATGTAGAGGCCACAAACAATTCTTCTACAAACTCAGAGTTGAATAATTTGCCTAAAGCAAAAATTATTTGTATCCGATCTAAAGAAGAAGAAGGTGAAAGTTCTACCGTCGTTCTTCCAAATTCGTTCTTTAAAGGATATCCGGAACTTGCGGAAATTGTTGCCTTTAATTTGCTCGACAGTTGGAAACATATCATCACCTGGTTATGCTCGATAACAAAGGATCAGAATATATGGACGTTTCATATAAGTCTTTGGGATTTATGGTGATCGAGCTATGATTTTCAAGATTATTTAAAAATGATGTATCTATACTTTTGGGCGTTACAATTTAGAGGAATTCAGGTTAAGTTAGTCACTATCGTGGAAACTGTAGTCTATCGAAAATACTATTTTAATGGAAATCATTGGTACGCTACTACTGATGAAGTTGAAGAATCTGAGAAACAATTCGTTAGAGAACTGTTTCGTGGTATCCCCATGGTTGAAATACGTGAAGATCCGGATGAAGTATATGGGACTCGATTTGATGATGACAGCCTTGATAATCAAGAAATCGAATGAGGTGATGACCGGTAAGCTATTCATCAATTCTCGAGAAGTTTATGCCATGTTAGATACTGGCTCTATCCACTCTTTATCTCACCTATATGTACTCAACGTTTAAATTTGACTATTGAAAACTTAAATCTTGTCTTATCAGTTGAAACCTCATTAGGAGAAATACCTATTACATCTACTGTCTATAAATCTTGTCTAGTTCAAATCAACAACATCACAGTACCTGTTGACCTTATTTCTTTGGAGATGCATGAATTTGATGTGATTCTAGGAATTGATTGGTTGACTACCCATCATGCTAAAATTGATTGTTTTCATAAGATTATTAGTTTTTATATTCCTAATCAACCTTTCATGCAAATTCAAGCAACTAAACTATTGAAATCTATAACTGTTATTTCTAGCCATAAAACCATTCGTTTATTGAAAAACGGATGTCAAACCTTTTTAGCTCATATCACTGATTTGAACAAAAACACGTCAAACTTGAATGATATTCCCATTGTTAATGAGTTTCCTGACATTTTTCCTGAGGAACTTTATGGCTTTTCCCCAAACTGAGAAATTGAATTCTGTATCGATCTTGAACCCGGCATTAAGCCCATTTTCAAAGTCCCATACCAAATGGCTCCCATAGAACACCAAAAGTTGAAAGTTTAATTATTAGATATCGGTATCATTCGTTCTAGTACAAAACTTATATCAAACGAGGAATACGAGAAGAGTTTTCAAGAACTCAAGAGGAGACTTGTTTCAGCTCCTGTTCTGACCATACCATCAGGATCAGGAGAATTCGTCATATATATCGATACTTCAGGCAAAGGTCTAGGCTGTGTCCTTATGCAACATGAAAAGGTTATAGCCTATGCCTCTCGACAACTCAAAGATTATGAGAAAAATTATCCTACTCATGATCTAGAGTTGGCAGCAGTCGTTTTCGCATTGAAGATCTGGAGACACTACTTGTACGGAGAAAAGGTGGATATCTATACGGATCATAAAAGTCTCAAGTATTTCTTCACCCAGAAGGAACTCAACATGCGACAATGACGTTGGCTTGAGCTGTTGAAGGATTACGACCACACAATCCAGTATCACCCGGGAAAGGCGAACGTTGTAGCTGACGCTTTGAGCAGAAAATCTTATGCGAGTACAAGTGCACTGCTGACAACACAAAAGCGTATTTTGTACGACTTGCAAAAGATGGAGATGGAGCTAAAGACACCAGGGACCCACTCGAAGATTGCTCACGTGCAAGTAGAACCAGCTTTAATCGATAAAATTAAAGCTGCTCAAGCTACCGATCCGGAACTGATAAACATGATAAAGAAAGTACAAGAAGGTACCATTCCCGAAGCAAGAATCGACGAGAAAGGAATACTTCGAGTCAACTCTCGACTCTGTGTTCCTAACAATCCTGAATTAAAGCATAAAATCATGATGGAGGCACACAACACGCCATTTGCAATCCACCCTGGAGGTACCAAGATGTATCGAGATCTTCGACATACATTTTGGTGGAACAATATGAAAAGGGAGATTGCAGAGTTTATCTCAAGGTGCTTAACTTGTCAACGTGTCAAGGCAGAGCATCAAGTACCTAAGGGTCCTTTACAACCACTTGAGGTTCCCGAATGGAAGTGGGAACACATCAATATGGATTTCGTGACGGGTCTTCCCAAAGTTTCTCAAGGCTTAGATGCAATTTGGGTCATCGTAGATAGATTGACCAAATCCGCTCATTTCTTGCCTATACGAGAAAACTTTTCACTTGAACGTCTTGCCGGTATGTACATAAATGAGATCGTGAGATTGCATGGCATGCCAGTTTCCATAGTTTCTGATCGAGATCCTAGATTCACTTCACGCTTTTGGATCAGTCTACAAAAAGCTATGGGCACTGAACTACGTTTTAGTTCTGCATACCATCCTCAAACGGACGGACAATCGGAAAGGACGATCCAGACCCTCGAAGATCTTTTAAGACTTTGCGTACTAGATTTCAAAGGAAGTTGGGATAAGTACTTGCCATTGGTGGAATTTTCCTACAACAACAGTTACCAAGCAAGTATAGGTATGGCTCCATTCGAGGCTTTATATGGACGCAAGTGTCGCTCTCCAGTATGTTGGAATGAGGTAGGAGAAGCAAAACTGTTGGGACCCGAGTTGGTACGCTTGACAACAGAAAAGATCCAAATGATCCGACAACGAATACAGACCGCACAAGAACGACAAAAGAGTTATGCTGATCTTCATCGGAGAGACGAAAGTTTCAACGTCGGAGATCATGTATTCTTACGTGTTTCTCCATGGAAAGGGGTTACGAGATTCGGAAAGAGAGGAAAGCTCAACCCTCGATTTATTGGCCCATTTGAAATCCTCGATCGAGTAGGAACCGTAGCCTACAGACTAGCCCTACCACCAAGTATGTCTCGCATCCATAACGTTTTTCACATATCTATGTTACGTAAATATGTGAAGGACCCAAACCACGTCATTGAGTTAGAACCGGATGTTATAGCTGAGGATTTAACGTACGAGGAGGTACCTGTCAAGATCTTAGATAAGAAAGAGCAGATCCTACGCTCAAAGGTTATACCTCAAGTTAAGGTTTTATGGAGAAATCAAGATACTGAGGAAATGACCTGGGAGCTAGAATCTGAGATGAAATCTAAGTATCATTATCTCTTCGAAATGCCAGGTACGTCAATTTCGGGGACGAAATTTCATAAGGAGGGGAGGTTGTAAGACCCCGAATTTTATGAAATATAAAATTTAATTTTTCTTCATATATATATTTTTCTGAAACAGTAAGTGGTTAAATCGATAAAGTTAAAAGTTAAGGATGTTATGTGCAAATTTTATTTTGTCGGACAATATTCGTTTGGTCGGGGAATATTCGTGCCGTACGACGGCGCCGAAATAACAAATTATTTGTGGACCCCACAACGGAATATTTGTCGGATATAGAAAACGACAGAAGTAACCTTTCTAAATAAAAATAGTCAACGGTGTTAACTGTTAAAATACCGGTGATATAAGAATAGTAGCATACGGTAATTTATGGTATTTCAGTGTAGCACACGGTATTCTACAGTAGCACACGGTATTGCATAGTGTCTCATATTATTGGTCTGATAGTTGACACCGTAACTGTTGCGCATCATTTCATCAATAATTGTCACTGCATAATATTTTATATTATCAATTCAATAATTGTTATTACTCATTGTCTTATTAATAATTGTTGTGGCACAACATATTGGATTATTGAAACAATAATAATGCATATTATTGATCTAATAATTGACACAGTAGTTGTTGCATTATTATGAATTATTACTATGGTAGTATTATTTGGTAATTTGATTATTATAATATATTCATAAAGTTGTTTGTTTTATTAGACAATATAATAATAAAAAGTTATTTGTTTTATTAGAAAAATATTATTATATTCAGAAGTTACTGTGCAAGTTACTGTGCAAGTTACTGTGCCAAATTTGAATTCGTTAATTCGTCTGCGCAGAGGCTGCGCAGCCTCTTCTGCCTGATTTCAACACTGGCATGCGCACTGCTGCCACCTACCACACGCATAGTACCCTTATTTCTCCTATAAATAGCTTGTTCAGCTGAATAGAAAAATCACACCTAAAACATAAAAATTTTCTATAAGAATTTTATGAGTTTTCTCTGAGAATAGTAAGGTTATTTTGAGTGTTTGAAAGCCAAAAGGAGTGCAGAAATTTTTCAAGTAAGTCTTTTATTAAAGAGTAGTAATTTCATAAATTCTTATTTTTCACGGTATTCACAAATCTTCCTTTAGAAGACTCTTCTTTGAGAAGATTCATTTTTAAAAGCTTTCTTTGGAAGATTTATTTTGGAATATTATTTTAAAAACTATTTTAAAGTAGTTATATTATACTACAAAAATTATGTTAAATATATATAATTTTGATAGTTCATATTATACGAGTTATCATACACTTTGAAATTTATATGTGGTAATTACTAATTATATTAAAAATATATAGGTTGATCAACCTCATTTAAATCAATATCCAGTCACGTGTTAAGGTAAGGAATATCATTTTATTTTCTCACTTGTAAGGAATATCATTTTATTTTCTCACTTGTAAGGAATATCAATCTTTTCACACTCTTAAACTTACTACGGTAAGGGGTATCACTCTTTTCATCATCATAAATGGATATTATTTTCTTTCTTACTTGAAGGGATTATCATTCTTTGATTCTCGAAAATAATATCGTTTCTTTCTTGTGCCATTTATTTCCATGTATTAAATTGTGGGAATAACCTTACGGCGCGGTTTACCGCCTGTTGGTGAATAACCTTTTGTATTCATTCCTTATTAATCTTTGAGAATAACCTTACGGTGCGGATTATCGCCTGTTTGGTGAATAACTCTTCGTGTTCAAATTCTATTAAATTGTGGGAATAACCTTACGGTGCGGATTACGCCTGTTTGGTGAATAACTATTCGTATTCAAATTGATGGGAATAACTTTACGGTGCGGATTATCGCCTGTTGGTGAATAACCCTTTTTATTTGTCTCGTGTGAAAATAATTTGTCTACACGAATTATCACATGACACTTTTATTCCATATTCGTAAGTGATATCATTTTCCTTTATACTCATAAGGGATACCATCTTTTTCATCTTCCATTATTCAAACTTACTATGGTAAGGGATATTAATTCCCTTCACCTTTTGTTAATCAAACCTGCTATGGTAAGGGATATTATTTTCTTCCATACACCTAAATCGAAACTTATTATGGAACTATTGCTTCTATAATTCCTGAAAATATTATATGTTCCATAATAGTTGAATTTCATTAGTTCAACTGAACCTTCCTATTTTCTGAACATTTCTATTGAACTGTAATCGTTATTCTGAACTGTGGATCTTGAATATCATTTTTAAATTTCAATCCACATCATGTTGGCAATTTGGACATTATTTGAATCTGCACAAAGTAAACTTCTGATACTTATTGTTTATCCTGTTCTTCTGTTCATCATTTGTATCACTGTTATTTGTATTAATCATCAAGAATCAAGCTGTTGTGAATATCTGTGGCCGGGGGCACAGATGTGATATAATTGTTGAACAGATGATAGGTTAAAGGCGATATACTAGGTTAAAGGCGATACATCTGTTCGGTGTCTTTTATGACACGTGGTGAATGTTCTCTTTGGCCCGTAGTGCAAAGATGAACTGTTGGTTGGTATGATTATGACCAAAGGCTGAATCTGGTATAATCATGACCGTTGGTGTTATATTGAATGTCTTTGGCCCGTAGTGCAAAGACGAACTGTTGATCTGCATGATTATGACCAGGAACTGTGAAGTTGTATTATCTTGACTAATGGTATTTCAGATGATAAAAGTTGATGATATTTTTACTAAAAAGAGAAGCGAGTGGACATTATAGTCTGCATTATTCTTCTAATAGATTGCTCATTCCGCTGCTATTATTGATCTGAACGTTGTTTAAGAATTTAACTGCAGTTTTTGATATAAACCTTGTAGTCTATTGTATTCTATCAAGAACTCAACTGTTGAAGGCTAATGATAAATTATTCGTCATTATCTTAGTCATGATATTTCTTACTGGGCTATTTGAGCTCACCCTTTCTTTTCGTTCCATTGTTTTTCAACAGGAGATGAGAACGTAACGGGGTCTAGCCGGGGAATGGAGTGAGAGTGCGGGGATAGCTATCATAGTCTTCACGTGTTATAAAATAGTGTGGCAATAATAATGAAGACTTAGTTGTGTTGTATTATCCACTGTATTGTTGTACGTTGTATTTCATTGTAATAATTTTGTTGTAGTCTTTTGACGACTCAAGTTTGGGCCGTGTGGGCTCAGATTTGGGGGCGTCACATTATTAGTTTTCATATTCTTAATCAGTCTATTATACAAATTCAAACAATCAAACCATTGAAATCTATAACTATTATTTTTAACCATAAAGTCATTCATTTATTGAAAAATGGATGTCTAGCCTTTCTAGCTCATATCACTTATTTGAACAAAAATACGTCAAACTTGAATGATATTCCTATTGTTAATAAGTTTTCTGATGTTTTTTCCGAGGAACTTCCGGGCTTACCCCCAAACTGTGAAATTAAATTTTGTATTGATCTTGAACCCAATACTAAGCCTATTTTCAAAGCCCCATACTGAATGGCTCTTATTGAACTTCAAGAGTTAAAAATCCAACTACAGGAATTGTTGGATACCGATTTCATTCGTCCGAGTGCATCACCTTGAGGTGTTCATGTCTATTTGTAAAGAAAAAAGACAGGAATATGAGATTGTGCATTGACTACCGAGAATAGAACCATGTCACTATAAAAAATAGGTACCCGTTACCTCGGATTGATGACATGTTTGATCAATTGTTGGGTGCCCAACATTTCTCGAAAATTTATCTCCGTTCTGGATATCCAGTTAAAGGTTAAAGTTAAGGACATTCCAAAGACTACTTTCAGGACTCGTTATGGGTATTATGAGTTCTTAGTCAAGCCTTTTGGACTAACTAATACTCTTGCAGCTTTCATGGACATGATGAACTGAATATTCAAGAAATATTTGGATTATTTTATGATTGTCTTTATTGATGACATCCTCATCTACTCCAAGAGTCATGAGGATCATTAACAACACCTGAGATTGATACTCCAAAAGTTTCGTGAGAATAAGTTGTATGTTAAGTTGAAGAAATGTGAGTTATGGCTTGAGGAAGTCACGTTCCTTAGTCAATTGATTTCAAATCAAAAAATATCGGTTGATCTTGCAAAGATTGAAACAATATTAAATTGAGAACAACCTCGGTTAGTAACTGTTACAAAAAATGGCGATTTGGCAATAACCCATTTTCGTTGCTAAAGGTTCAATATTTCGTTGCCAAAGATCGTTTGCAATGATTTTTCGGTCGTTGCACCTTTCGTTGCACAATGAGCGTTGATAACTGTTCCGTAACGAAATTATTTTGAGCGTTGCAGAAAATGCCATATTTCCTAACGAAAATTGGTTTTCGTGGAAAAGCATAGATCATTTAGCAACAAAATTATTCATTGCCAATTTATTAGGAAATTGTTGCTGAAAAGCAACTTTCGTTGCAAAATCCTACTTATTGGCAACGAAAAGGATTTATTTTTTTTGACAACGAACATGAAATTTCATTGCAATTGATACACTTTTGCCAACGATTTTTTTCGTTGCTAAACAGTATGAAAATTGTTACCTAAACTAGTTTTCATTGCTGATTGTGTACTTTTTAGCAACGATTTTCGTTGCTAAATGTGCAAAATATATTGATCATATATTATTTTATAACGAGATTATGATCAATTAGCATTGATTGAAATATACGTAGGCACACTTAGAAGGGGGTTTAATAAGTGTGTGAGTAAACAGTGTCCAATCTTTGCAAAACGATAAAACAGTTTATTATGCAGTCTGCTAGATTATGAAAAAAATTAACTGAATCAAAAACTTAGTATGCTGGATATGAAAACAGTTTATTGTATCAAAAAAATAGTTTGCTAGATATGAAAATAGTTTACTATATTAATAATTCAATCTGTTATATAACCAATGCAGTGAGCCTTATACGAGACTGTTTTGAAATTGTTAACACTTTTATGTAATGAGAAACTTAAAACAGATAGCAAGATAAATAGATCAAGCAATCACATTAACACCAAGAATTTTTACATGATTCGACCCCTATCATCTACTCTAATGGCCTAATCCACGTCCAATACCAGCTAGTATTAGAGGCTCCTTTATTATTCAACTTGGTTTACAAACAATCCCCTTTACAATTCAAGTTTCCAACCTTTAAAGACTAATCCTCCCAAGCACCTATGCTCACCTTGTGCAAACCAATGCACTCCTTGAGTATATTTACTCACCGAGCTCCTAAGCTCACCTAGAACTTGAATGTAAAAACTCCTAATCCAAACCGGATTATACAACAATCAATTTAAATAATGACAGAAAGAAGTTACACAATAATCTATGATCAAAGCAAGAGAGATATAACAATTCAAGGCTTAAACTAAATGCAATGATCAAATAGAGAGACATAAGATATCACCAAATTATGCTCAAGAATAATATAGCTGCACTATCAGATTATTCTTTGAATACTTTCAGCAGCAATAAAACCTTCACTTAAAGAAATAAAACTTGAACTGAGTGGTGAAGGATGAAGGCAAGATAAAACTTTAGTGCATTGTTTTTCTTATTGTGTTTATGTATTTTCTATCTTGGTTCCTACCTTACTTAGTTAGAGAATCAATGATTTATACCTAGGAACTTTTCTAACCGTTATGGACAAATAAAGCAGGTTACCGTTATACCCAATCTTAGATTTAACAATAATCTGTTTGAAGCATATTTTCTGCATATTCTAAGGATGTCCAGCAAATTATCAATTAATTTAATACCATAGCATATATTATCGATAGAAAGATAATTAGTCAATTATAACTCATGTAAAGGATTTTCCAGCAAAAATCATGTCAATAGGTTTGACTGATATGGTAACTAATCTAAGAATTAAGAGCAATATTGATTGTCTCATAATAAAGCTTAACAGATTTTATCCCATCATAAGTGGTTGATTCTTTTAAGTATGGAAAGTGTTAATCAATCAACTCTACTAATTGCATGATATAACTAATAAGGAAATATCAATTACTCTAACTCCATGATTTTCGAATAGATTGATTAACATGTGATTTATGGAAAGATCAAATCAAATAATCAGCCTTTTAAATTATGGAAAACTTTAATCAATCAGTCACTCCATTAATTATGCACCATAATTGATTTATAATATATAACCAAAATTAATTCTTTTAATTATGGTAACCATCAATCAAATAATTCAACTGGCTTATTCGTTACAACTAACATGGAAAGAATGAACACATGAAATCATGTATATTTTGAAATCTGAAATTACTCAACAAATTCCACTGATTGCTCAGTTTAACCCATAAGAAAATATTTTAAATCCATCATATCCAACTAGATTGATTTTCATTTATTTTTGAAAAGTCCAAGACACTCAATCAATCTATAAAATCTTTGTGAGCAGATTTCTTTTTAGACGAGAAGTTTATTTATTTAAATCTGTTTTTAAAACTTTTTATAATTGAATTTTCAAATCCATGATTCATTATTTTTTGTTAGAATTAGTTTTGAAAATTCAATAAAGGTTTCCATGTATGCAATGCATTTTAAGAGCCTTGATTGGAATAAATCTCTAACTAAGATCTTACATGGATCCTAGATGTCTCAATCTGAATTTTGTCCAGCTCTTTGAGATTCTGTAGATCAAATCCAGCTTAATTATATAGTCTGTTGTATAGTAGATCTTGATCTAGCTCAATTCAGTCCAGTTTCCAGCTTGCTGCATTATAGTGCTTTGTCTTACATAATCCAGTTTAGTTCTTAGCTTGTTGTACATACTACTATTCTGGTATCTAGGACCTCTATCCAGTTTGGTTCTCAACTTGCTGTACATACTACTATTTCGATATCCAGGACCTCTATCTAGTTTGTTGCATTTGTACATTTTATCCTGCTATATATATCTTATCGTACAATAATAAGGTTTTAGTACACAAGGATAAAGTCTTCATCAAAATCAAAAAATAGAGTGTAACCAAGTCGACAATGATAATATTCAATGCTAATTATTTTTAAAGAGCAACGAAAGTTGTTGTCAATTAACAACGACACTATACGTTGCCGTTTACTTTACATGTGCAACGAAAGTTGATATGATTTGCAACAATATAAATGTTGCATTTTTATTTAGATTTTAACAACAATATCCTCTATGTTGCAATTAGATCAATTTTCCGTTGCCCAAAAATTATATTTTAATGTCATTATCAACAAAAACTTATTGCTAAAATTATAAAAAGTTGTTGCTTCCTTTATTGTATAAGATTTGGTAATGAAAATTGTTGCCAATTCAAAAAATGACAATCCAACTCAATGACCCCATAACAAATTATGGCACAAATACAAAAAACTTAAATATTATTAATTAAATAAAATCATTCGGTACATAATCATTCACGATCTTTACAATCAACTATCTAAGGCTACCACAAATTTTCAATCAAGTATCTATCCATATATAGCAAATTGGTTACATCAGTCAGTGTTGTAAGACAGGTAGAAGTAGTCTTTCTGAAAATATTTAATAATAATAGCAATTCACGAATCTCCTCCTACTAAGAAGTAACAACAAAAGCAGCAACATCTATGTCAAAAGATATATCATTATCCTTGCATAAATCTATCAAAAAAGTAGCAGTAACAACAAAAGTAGCAACATCTTTGTCAAAAGATTTATCATTATCCTTGCATAAATCTATCATTCCCACCCCAACTTTTAAATTAGACCGGTAGCTTAATTATGCACCCCAAATTTCACTCAGGCCGCCTTACTCGTGGTATCTCCCTCTTCTATAATCACGATCATCTTGCATAACATTCAGACATTATTAACGATCATCATTGTTAATAAGCTCCATATGGATATTTTGTGATAGTATGCTTGTTCGATCAAAAGCTTAAATGGTTCAGTATTGACCTTACTAAAATTTTACTGGGCATGCATAAACTTCAAGACTGGAGAAAGAAAACAGAACCAAGTCAATTTACTGGCACACATTTCTGTGGCAATACTTTAGGATCTGTAATTCAATCTCATATAGCATTTAAACCCATATACTCACCCTGATGTTAGAATCACTGATAGAGAAAGATCAGCAATTTCTTTGAAGACAAAAGCTAGATTTAAGCACCATAAACTTAACGTACATGTCGTACCCTCTGGTAGTTATAGACAGTTGATCTTTAAAGAAAGTTATGGCCTGTAGATTAGTTTAGAGTTTATAGACATGAAACTTCAATAGAATCTGGACAAAGTCATTGGAAGACCTGTTTCACAAATAACAGAGGTTAGTAAAAGCTCATTTAAAAATCGTAGTACAAAAAGTCTTCTCCACACCATAGAACATAGTGAATTAATTTAAAATTACTACATTGCCAAGGATCTAATCAAGCTAAAATGTATGTTTGAATGAAGGGAATGAGCTGAAACATTCTGAGCTGCTTCTTATTGGAGATTAACCACTAGAATGGACTGAAGGCAGTGATGGAAGTTTCATAATGTACAGATTCGAATGAGACAACTAATTTGATTTTGGATGTACGTATCATCATAAAACTTCTACACGACTGCTAGGGTATAGGAGGAATGAACAAGCTGACGAAGAAGTAAAATATGAGTTCTGGAGGGCAGGACACGGTTCAGGAGACACATTCTCAGAGAAACCCGACACATTTCAACATACCCATGTAGCAGGATCGCTAGTAGTAGTAGAAGTGAAGGAAATATTTGATAGACAAATTGAAGTGAAAGGAAATTCAGAGATCCCGGAGAAATTCCCTGCCATGGTGATATTTGTGCCAACTATGTCCTTAAAAGTTATGCCTCTAACAACAGGAAGTGCATGCGGGTCATATTTATAGTCTGGGTGCGAGTTGAGCTGACATGTTGCCTTGATGGCCAGCTTAACATTTTTCATTCTAGCACACGATATAAAAATGTCTTCTATATAACCACCTCTGCCTCTTGATGTCTTCAATTCAATCCCAATGAATGAGTCACAGAGGTCTATCTTCTCTACGAGAACATTGGAGATGCCACCGGACATCTCACTGCCAAAAGCCAAACCAGATCCTGCAGAAGACAGAAGGTCGAACCTGTCGGATGTGGACATCTGTGGTTGGCCTGCCAAGGGAAATTCCATACTCATCCCAACCACTCTTTAGCACAATGGCATCATAGCTCACACTAATGTTCCTCTTCTCAATGCAAATATGCTTGGAAGAATCTAGAAATTCACAAATGAATGTTATTGTTGCATTGAGCTGACAATGGATGAAAAAATTCCAATTCAAAGTAATTTACAAATCAACTTAAGAACCATGTTGGCATCATAGGAACAAATTACAAAAACATGCTCCGAGAAATCCTCGACCAAGCATTAAAAATAAGACAAACCATATACAAGTAGTCCGAAGTCCAAAAATTATATTGTAGCATAGCTGGTACTATCCCGCTAGTGCAAAGAGATTCTGGTGGAGAATAAGCCGTTATATTTTGAACTAAAACATTACTGCAACATATCCACATAAAAGATAATTACACTGTCTGATCCAACAGAACTTTAAGAAAGAATCCAAAAGAGACAAACTAATCCTTAAAAGAGGTAAGAGAAACTACCTGCAATATACAGGATGAATGTTATAGGATGGGGAATTTAAGAAGGTTAAATTCGATATGACTACATGTCTACATCCTTCGAGCTTATGAATTCTACAAAATGTGGTCTTCTGTAGTTTAAAGAATGAGAACTGAACTGCTCCCACCAAACGGAACCCTGGCCATCGATAGTCGCATTGTCACCTGTGTGGTGAATTGGTGTGTACGAGTTCTATGAGAATAACAATATTTAAAAGGCTTAAAAGGAGACCACTAGAAATGGTAAATAAGAAGGGATATCCATACCTGTAATTACCACCACATCAATTAAATTATCTCCAGAAATCAAGTTGTGACATCTAGCACCTGGAAGCTCAATACCTCGTCCATAGGATGGTAAGGCATCAACAACCTCCCAATGAGAAAAATCATTTGAAAGAAAATTGTATCAGCACGGAATCTATTTCGTCCAATATGGAAAGTTGCAGTTACAGATGTTATAGTCCCTTCCTTCCAAATATAAGAGAAACTTACTAAAAGTGTAAAAATTAAGGAGATAGCTTATCCTCTTGAGAAATGAGACAGTCAATAGCACATTTATACTTCTAAATGTCATTTTCCTCATATATTATTTTGCCCATAAATTTTGAAAGGGAGGAAGTAATAATATATATGACCTACGAAAGTTATGGGGTGAAACTATCAAGGGTACTGACATGTTATTATTAAACTGGCAAAAGTATCAGTTGATAAATTTCCGTTTTTTCTTGCATTTGGGTTACAAATCGAAAAGAGAAAATGATAGGATAGAACGAAGACAACGAAAATTTAGACACCAAAATCAGTATTGTATAGAAAAATTGATAGAAATCTTTTAAGAAATTATACTGAGTATCAAAATCAACCGTACAAAAAATTTGAATTTTATTTTTTCCATGTTTTGAGTTGTAAAAATAAATAATTACTAATTTGTGATGATGGATTAACATTATTTTTTCTTAAAACTGTCAAATATGAAACCTAACTACTACCTGTAGAGTAAATCCCACTTTTTCGTATCAGCATCCCCAAAACTCTAATCATGTATATCTTTTCTTAAACAGTTAAACGGTCATGTATCGGCACCACAAAACATTAATAAGTCTCTAGCTAAGCTCTCTAACTTGCACGAGCAAAATTACGATTCAGGAGCATAAACCCTAAAATACGAAAGTGGAAGTAAAATATGGGAAATAGTAGTACTTGAGGGCGGACTAGGGCTCTGTCCGGTAGGTGGGTCAGAATCCGGTGGAGACGGAGGATTGCGAGTAGTAGCGCAGGATGTGCCGGACCAAGCACAGGGATCAGAGAAGCGGTGGTGGATAAAAGAGGGGATGCGATTGGTGGAATGAAGAGAACAGGAGTGGAAACAAGAGCCAGGGATTGTAGAATTTTTCAAGGCAGTGTTTGGGCTGTAGTTGTAAAGACGAGAAGGATCTTTTGAGATTTGAGGAAATGATGGAGGGAGACAGACGAAAGGGATTTTTGAGATTTGGGGAAATAATAGAGGGAGGCTGACGAGAGGGTTGCTGCCATTAGAATTTCTTTTTAGTTTCTTTTTATTTTTATTTTCTTTGTATTAATTTATTTTTATGTTAGAATTTTCGAACTTTTGTATATTTATTCTATTAGGGGTTATGGACAGAGGCAGAACCGAGGGGGCAGTTGCCCCCGATAGCTTTGGCCCTCAGGCTAAGATTCAGGCGACAGAAGAGTTCTTGACCCCCCAGGCCTCAACCGGCGATCATGGAGGCGCGGCCCTCAGTCTTCTTCCTGACTTTTCCGTTTCTCGGCAGTCGGCAGCCAATTTTTGAAAATAACTTTTTTTTTTTAAATTTATTAAGTGAAACGATGTCGTTTCATTTAGTAAGTTAAAATAAAAAATAAAAATAAAAACCAAAACTTCATAAAACATTATCGCCTATTCGCCTCTACTCTCCTCTCACGTCTCACCTCTTTGGCTCGCAAGCCGCAGCTCGCCAGCAACCACGCTGACCAGTCGCCTCCCGGCTCCGGACTCCCGCCCTCGAAGGTCGAAGCTCCAGCCTCCATGATCGCCGGCAATGTTTGACTTCTTTCTCGACAGCGATTTGGCTTCTTTCTCGGCAATCAGATTGAGAAACTTAAGATAAGCTTTCTTATATATTTTTACTACGAGTATTAGGAATTCAGATAATGAAATTAGTTGAATCAAGGTTATTTATTATATGATTTTCTTGGGAAATATAGACTTGTGAAGAAAGTGGGTTATCTGTTTTATTTTGCTCGACCTTGCTTTGGCAATTTATTGTAAGGAAATTGAGTTGTTTTTGGTTTTTCTTGTTTGGATGTTTATCTGTGAAAGCCCCTCCTTTTTAGAATTTATGTAGTAATTTAGGAGTCCTGTTTGGGAAGAAGAGATGGGTTTTTGTACATGGAGGGAGTATTTGTTAAGAGGTTTTGGGCTAGATTCACATGTAAATATTTATGAAATCTGATTTTTAAAACAGTGCATATGACATGTTTGATAGAATGCCTCTAAGGGGTCGTGATGCTTAAAAATATAAGGGAATCAAGTAAAGAACGTATTTAATTTAGAACTGTTGACTATGGAAAGAAAGCAAGGTGGGGAACAAATAGTCAACACAATAGCCAATAGGACATCAACTCCCCTCCCAATCAAAACTGCTTAAAATGCGTCTTCAACCTCCTCAAGTCCCCTCCGTCGTCGCTGCAGTCTGCAAGTCGCCGCTCCAAACCTCCAGTAATTGCCTTCAAATTTTGACCCCCCTCAAATTTTGTCTTGGTTCCACCACTAGTTATGGACCATGCAGTAAATACGCACACGTCTTTAAAATTACATATATATTTATAAAATAATATATTTTTTATATTTTTAAATAGTTTTAGTATTAACTAAATATTCGATTGTGACTACAAATAAAAATAAAAAATTAATTAAAAATTAAAAATATTATATCATTCAATAATTTAAAAATACTTGTGGTTGGTTAAGGCTATAAACGAGTTGAATCGATTTGAATTTTAAGTTGCTCGAATCCAAATTCTAAGTTTCCTATTCATATTAATTAATACTTGTGGCTGACAGACATGAAAGTAAGTTAAAGAATAAATAGATCCTCAATATCACCAAGTTTATTATATATCCAATATGTAAAAAAAAAAAACAGTACTTTTAAGTTAAGAAGTAATCGAACCAACACATATGTGCGAGTTCAGATCATTAGTTGTTGTTCGCTCGAATTCACGAACAGTCAAATAACATCATGTTCACGAACATCTAAACGTTCATGAATACAAACTCATTCGCGAACAATTCATGAACATATCTGAAAAATAAGCTATAAATAACATACTTAAATAGAAAAAATGTATTCTTTAAGTAATTCAATAAAAAATTAGGCCAAATATTATAATAATCATTTATCCAAAACTAAAAATGATTACTTAGAAATTAGAACTTAAAAGTTAACAAGTACTTAGAAATTATTGATTAGCAAAATATCAAAAATCAAATATTAGTATCCAAAAAGTATTTCAAATCTTCAAGGTCCATTATTAGAAGTGAAGAAGTACACATTATTAATTATTTAATAAAAATATTTACTTTTAATGATTTTTTTTAAAATAAAAAGATTTTTAAGTAATAAAAATTTAAAATTACTCAATGAATTATTGATTTTATAATTTCATTAATATTATAGTAATATCATTAAGCATTTATTTATTTATTAATCACATATATGTTTATCTAACTAACAATTGTATTTTAATTTTCTTTCTAAGTGTTTAGAAATATCAACTACATTGAGATCATAATTAAATAAATTAAGGTGAAAAGTGAAGCAAATATGAACTAAGGTGTACATAACCAAAGCCTGAAAATAGGAAATTAACTTATTTTCCACCGAATAACCGATTTCTTTGTAGCGTGATCACCCATACATACACATGAAAGAAGTGCACATTCCTCTAGGTCAACTATAATTATTACTTTTAAAAATATTTGGAACTTCCGTTATAACTAATGCGTAATTTGATTATTACTAGTACTAAATAATATATTGGTTGTCTAACTAGGTAACAGTGACATGATAATCGAATTGTGATGAAAAATTAATTTAAGCACATTTTGTCATTTTATACTAACATAAAAATAAATGAAAACAAACTCTTTAGGTGTGAAATGATGAGAGTGATAATCATCATTGCTCTGGCCCCGCCCTAAAGTCGTGTTCATGTCAGCATTTGACACACAATTATGCACATTATGTCGTTTTATAATAACATAAAAAGAAATGGAAACAAACTCTTTAGATGTGAAACGATGGGATTACAAATTGTTACATAAAATACTGAATGACTTAAAATTTTCACCTCAAAATCAATCTCTTGTAGAAATTGACTGGAATTCCCTATTTGGCCACAATTGATTCTATTTAAAAAGTTTCATTTGGAAGATTTATTTGAAATATTATTTCAAAAACTATTTTTGAAGTTATTATATTTTATTTTTTACACTACAAAAATTTATATTATATAAACACTTTTGATAGTTCATAATATATGAGTTATCATATACCATGAAGTTTATATGTGATAATTACTAATTATATTATAAATATATAGGTTGATCCACTACATTTAAAACAATCTCTTTTGACGTGTTAAGGTAAGGGATACCATCTTTTTTATCTTCTATCATTCAAACTTATTATGATAAGGGATATTATTTTCTTTCATACTCTTAAACTTACTATGGTAAGTATTGTTCAGTAAAAATTCCTGAAATGATTAATAATTTGTGTTTCATTTAATATCATTTCAATTAAACATTCCTATTTACTTGAACTTTTCTATTGAACTTCAATTGTTCTTTTGAATTATGAATATTGAATATCATTCTTGAATTTGAGTCAACATCATGTTAACAATTTGGACATTATTTGAATATGCACAAAGTAAAATTTGTAAACTTTCAATATATATTATTTATCCTATTATTCTATTTTTTCTGTTCATCATTTATATCACTGCTATTTGTTCTAATAATCATAATCATGTTGTTATATGTGGCTTGGGCACAGATGATAGGATAAATATGATATAATTATTGTGTGTCTTTTAGGTCACGTGATGAATGTTCTCTTTGGCTTGAAGCAAAAAAGAACTGTTGTTTGGCATGAACATGGCCAGTGGTATTTTAGATGATAAAAGTTGATGATATTTTTATGAAAATAGAAGCGAGCGGACATCATAGTCTATATGATTTTTCCTAATGGTTGTTATTACTCTACAGTTGTTGATTTAAACTTTATTTAAGAATTTAACTGCACTGTTGATTTAAAACTTGTTGCTTATTATATAATATCAATAACTCAATTGTTGAAGACTAATGATAATTTATTCATCATTATCTTAGTCATGTTATTCTTTACTGGGCTATTTGAGTTCACCCTTTTTTCTTTTTGTTCCATTGATCTTCAACAGGAGATGAGAGAGTAGTTGGGTCTAGCCGGGAGTGAATGTCTGAATTGTAGCTGTATTAGTCTTCATAAGTTGTAAAATAGTGTGTCAATAATAGTGAAAACTTAGTTGTGTATTATTTGAATACTATATTGTGGTACGTTATATTGTAATAGTTGTTATGTATTTTGATGATTCAAATTTGGGTCGTGTGGGCCCAGATTTTTGGGGTCATCACATACTGTATCTAGGAAACTCCTTCTTTCCGGCCTATGTTTCTTTCGTTACTCCTTCATTCTTGTGGTCCTTCACACTGTTTATCTCAGTCTGAACCAACTTGTGCTCAATTATGCCATTCTCGGGGTGTTCAACCCTCTTTAGATTTTCTTGTCCAATTTTTTCCATAGGTGCCTGTAAAGATAAGGGGTTTTACCAATTTAATAAGCAAGTTGGTAGAGATGTGCTAATGGAGACCCATTCCACTAATAAAGAATGGCACAAGGACTGGTTTTTCATCAAGGGGCTGAACATTGAATTGATTGGCCCATGAGCAGAGCCTAACTGAACCCATTTAAACCCTATCACAATCAATAAGGTGAGGTTAGGGGAGTTCTGTAATAACCAAGAATATCATGTACAATATTATTAATGAAATGAGATTGGCTTAAATTTTTTCATATACAATTGAGTTGCTTAATTGTGTGATTATATACATGAACAATAATATAAAGAGACTGATTAATCAAGTGATTAAGAGCTTCAGTTATGAATTAACTAAGCTTGAATGTGATAATGTAAGAGGCTCAAGTTGATTTATAAACTAAGCCTCAAGAGAAGTATGAGAAATATGATTATGTGGTTATTGGATTAACTTAGGGGTTATGTCCAAATATTAATCCAATGAGGATAATTAAATTAAGCTCAACGTGATTATTAGAATGTAATGTGATTAAATATATTGTGGTCCAAGGTATTATTAAGGAGCTAGCAAACCTAAGTCCAAAAAGAATTAAATGTGAGCCCAAGTTAAGATTACAAGCAACTTAATTTAGCTCAATGTGGATATGTATATAGAAAGTGGATTTAGCCCAATAGAATTAAAATGAAAGCCCAATAGAAATTAATGTTTATCCCAAATGTTATGCTCCAAGTGGAGAAACTTAAACTATAGAAGTTGGAAGATGTGTGTGTGTGTGTGTGTGTGTGTGTGTGTATGTATAAGAAATGGAGCATGATGACCGACCATCCCCTCCCCATTCCTTGAATTTTTCAACCCTTGAGCCATGTGAAAAAGAGGTAATTATTTCCCAAATCATGCTACTTTGATAGATTAGGCAATACTTTTTAACTTCATTTTTACCCTATGGTTAATGTCTTGTTGATGGATATATAAATGTATATGTACATGTATTAGTGTATAAGGAGTTCCCCTATAAATAGAGGACTCCTAGCACATTTGCCTCATTTTGTTCATTACAAGTTGAGAGTTGAGGAAAAGTAGAAAGAAGAAAAACTAGAGAGCATTTGAGAGAATTTGAGAAAAATAGCTAAGGGTGGAGGAACTCTTGTGGAGGTAAAGAAGGTATAGCAAGGGGGGAGCTTAAGTAAGAGTCCATTTAGTCATAACATAGCAAGGAGATCCACTACTAAGGTTTAAAAGTATCTTAACCCTAAATCTTTAGTTAAAATAGTATATTTTAGCTTATATTGTGCTTATGCATGTTTGGTTGTGGGAGATTTATGTGTTGAGGGATCATGAAGGATCCAAAGATATAAGGGTGGTTATATGAAGGAATTTATGTGCTAAATATATGTTAGGTTGTGTAAAAGTGTAAGAAAAATGCATATAATTATGTACTATGTGTAAATCAAGTGAAACATGAGTTTGGAAGCTATGTAAACCAAGATATGTATGTTGTTTGTAAAATTTATGAATCACGTATTATAGATCTAAAAGATACGAAGATAATCCAAGTGGAACGGAAGAAAAATGAGTTAAAACAAATTTATGATGAATTTTGTTGTAAAAGGTGTTTTAATGTAAATCTTAGAATGATTGGATCAATGGTTTGATTAACAAATGTTTGTAAAAATGAAAAATGCTCTTTGATTTTTCATATATATGAACTCAACTAGTAATGATCCAAATTTGAAGTCAATCCAACCAAAAATGAAGAAGTTATGAAATGATGAACAAAAAGGGCTAAAAATTTAAGAAGTTTGAAAAAATTAAGGTTTGGGGTCAAGGCATCTGCGCTGGGGGATAGCATAGTTGCACTGGGACCTTCTGATTTCACGGGTCAAGCTGTTCGGGTCGAGTCTGGATCAACCAGTTCGAGTTTTCAGAAATATATATATATATATATATATAATTAATTAATAAAATAATAAATAAATAATGTATAAACAAATAAAATAATAATAAAAATTATTTTATTTGTAAATGGTGAAGGCAAATTAAATAAATAGAGATTAAACAAATAAAATAATAATAAGATTGTTTTATTTGTAGATTGTAAATATAAATTAAATTAAATAAAGTATAGACAAAAAGAATAATAATGAAGGTTATTTGTGAATTTAAATTGTGAAAGTAAATTAAAATAGATGATAAATAAACAAATAAAATAAAGAATATTTTATTTGTAGATTTTAATTGTGATGATAAATGAAATAAATGAATAAGTAAAGGATAAAATAAATAAAATAATAATTTGTAGAATTCAGTTGTAACAATGAAACGAAATTCTTTTAACAAGGGTATACATTTTCTACGGTAGTGCTAGAAGAGATTAAACTTGCACTACCCAACGGCCTCGTCGATAACCCTCAAGCTACAAAATCAGTCCTTCAGAAACTCTATCCCGCTCCCTCTCCCTCTCTCTCCTCTGTGAACGAAAGAGTGAGAAATGGCGGCCAGAAATGCAATGCTCAAGTACCTGAGAGTTAACGTGCGTTCGGTACAAACTCAAAACCCTAGAGGCCCACTCAGTCTCTCCTTCAATAATCTGCTGCACCGCAACTTCTCCGAGGAAGTGAAGGGCTCATTCCTCGATAAATCGGAAGTCGCCGATCGAGTTGTAACTGTCGTCAAGAACTTTCAGAAAGTTGATCCTTCCAAGGTATATTATTCTATACTTTTTGTTAAACCCATTTTTATACGAATTGATTGATTGCTCATTTGAATGAATTAGGGTTTCTAAGTTTAATTAGATGATTGGTGGAAATGACTATGATGATTCTGTGTTTATTTGAAAATTGGAACTGGGTTGCAATTGAAGGATCTATTACGTGCTAATGGATTTGGTTGGAAGCATATTATTTTTGGGAATAATATTGTATATTGTATATTTGTATATTCTGAGAATGTTTTTTTGTCAATAAATTGTTATGATTTTGGTTATGAAATTCTCAGAAATGGGATTTAATATGTAGAAGACAACATGGGAGAGGATTATGGATAATCAAGACCCAAAGAAGAAATACAAAATAGAAGAAGAAATAAAATGTGGAGGACCGGAGGTAATTAAGAAACTGAGGCAAACAATTCAGAGGAGATTGAAACAAAATAAATCTTTTTACTATTCAATTTATCCCTATGTGTTACAACAGGATTGGTATTTATAGTAAATGATTAACAACTAATCCTGTATCCAAACAGGGTATTATATCCAAACAGACGACCTAATCTTTAACTGCTCCTTCAACAGCCTTTTATGCTCCTTTTACCAACTGCAATTGTTGCCAGCTACTGCTACGCCCTCTCCTACTACTCAACCAAATCAATTCTCTTGCTACCTAAAATGGTTTCATAGCTCTGCTCTTTCCTTTTTGAACATAACATTCTGCACTGCTTTTAGAAATCCTTGCCCTCAAATGATTAAATTAAAAGAAATTTGGGTAGTGGGCTGTTAATCAATGATGAAATCCTCCTGGATCAAACATAGAGGTTGTTGTATCCAAAACAAAAGAGCACTGGAATGCACAATAACTATCCCCGTTGAAACTCATTTGTTCAAGCAATCCAAATAAAGGACAAATATTAACCTTTCACAACTACTAGCTTCTTTTTTCTCCAACTGATATAGGACAGTGTAGAAATTGTAATTGACAAGTAGGAAAAGCCTAGGATTTAGCTCTGCATATAAATCACCTGGGGTTTAGGGTTTTAACTCTACGTCTATTAACCACCCTAGAGGAATTTATTATCTCTGCGATAAAGATAAGCCAAAGGAATTCTCAATAATCAATAACGTGAATAATCTGAGAGTATACAATTGTTTAAATAGGCCACAAAAATCCTAATCTGCAGAAAATATTAAAAAAACAAAAATACCTACTTACTAATGGAAATAAAATACCAACTATCTCATACAATTAAAACAAAAATAAAACAATCCCCTAAATAAATAAATACATCAACCTCATAAATAAAATACATAACGTGAATTGAATCTGAATCCCACCATTTCTCTCTTGCTGGAAACAATTTGGCTACGCTGAAAGGAAATTGTCATAACGCTCCAATAATACGGGATCAATGTGGTGGAACTCTTCCCTACTAATCCAAGTGCAGTCACTATGAGGTTTGCCTCGCCACTTTATCAAAAATTGGTTGTACTCTCAACGCCTGGTCAACACAACCCTCACATCAACCACATCCCTAATGCCATCTGTTGTATGCTGTGAAGAAACAAGAGAAGGTGTAGATGGAACAGGGAATAGAGGAGCAAGGATCGGCTCAACAGGGTTAGCAGAAGATGAAGAGATAGAAGATGGAGTCGAAGGCCATTGATAAGGAGTAAGATCAGCCACATTAAATACAAGATCAATACCCACATCACTAGGAAGATCTTACTCATAATTATTAGCACTAACCTTTTTTTTTTAACTCGAATGGGCCCATACTCTTAGCATGCACATCCTTCCATGTACTGAGAGGTAACCTCTCGACACGATGTTGAAGCATCACCTGATCATTCTTATTGAACTCTTGGTACTTGCGATGAACATCTGCAACAAACTTGCCAGTTTCATTACTCAAATTAATTTTCTTTCTTATCTCAACATGCAAATTATGAATGTGTCATGCAAAAATTTCGACAGACTGTCTAGCTCTATATGCAGGGGGACACCAACCAAGTCAATAGGTTTCCTAGGCTGATAATCCGTGTAAATCTGAAATGGACTCGCCTCAGTAGAGCGATTAACCGAACTATTATATACAAAATCAGCCATAGGTATAACCCTATCCCAACTAGACACGTGATCTCTTACAAGACACTTTATTTAATCACCTAGACTCTTATTAACTACTTCAGTTTGACCGTCAGTCTGGGAGTAATATGCTGTGAAAAATTTAAGTGTTGTGTTTAGTTTCTCCCATAGGGTTTTTCAAACATAACCGTAAATTTTACGTCCTTATCAAAAACCATAGATAAAGGTAAACCACGTAGTCTAAAGAAGAGTGATGCAATGTGTGAAGTATCGTCGGTTTTGCTGCATGGAATAAAATATGTCATGTTAAAAAAACGATCCACTACAACAAAAACAAAATTGAAACAATCTCCTAAATAAATACATCTAGCCCATAAATTAAATACATAATGTGAATTGAATCTAATTCCCATCAGGTGTGCTAATTCTTTTTATCAGCTCCCTTACTTGAAGCGACGTTGGCTCCATACCCTCACGTGTGGAAGGTTGCCTTTGAAAGCTCGATCGGACTTCCATCCCAGGCAGTCCTCTTTTGAGCCAAAAAAGAGATATTCCATACCAAGAGGGGGAGCCCTCATGGTCATGAGCCCCTTTAAGTCAGTGGTCAGGGTATTGCATACCCTACACACTAACACAAATAAGGGCCTTTTAACGCACGTTAAAAGACAATTGAAGAAGCTAAGAAGGGCCTTAAAAGTCTGTATCTTAGCCACACGATGAGGTTAAGAGCGTAGCTCTAACTCTGTAACTCATAGCTCATATGATAAGGACTGTCCTTATTCAGTTACTTCCTAAAGTCGGTAATTCGGGCAGAGAGATCAGTAGCTCATAGCTACGGAAAGGGCAAGGCCTTACTCTATTCCTTATCAGGAATAGCGGCATGTTGTTGCTCTATATCATTGCATTAATTTCAGCCTGTAGACTTCAAGTTGCTTGGCCCTTGAGTCTGCCTTTCAAGCTTCTAATTCTTTTTTTGGTTACATTTTTCTGAATGATATAAGAATGAATGATTTGGCAATTATTTAAGCAGTTAAAGTGATGTTTTCTTTTCATCTTTCTCGACTTGCAATTATGTTTGTGCTGGTTTTAGTACAGGTATACTCTGTATATCATATAATTCTCTCTTGATCTTGATATTTGGATTTTTCAGGTTAAGCTGGATGCTCATTTCCAGAATGATCTTGGTTTAGATAGTTTAGATACAGTGGAGATTGTGATGGCACTTGAAGAAGAGTTTGGATTTGAGATACCAGATAATGAAGCAGACAAGATAAGCTCCATCAAGCTTGCTGTTGATTTCATCGCATCTCACCCTCAGGCAAAATAGGAAAACAATGCAGCCTATTTTTTTCTCCTTGCCTATTACTTGCAAAATAGCTGCATCAAGGCACTAGTTTTCTTTACATTTTGTTTCAAAAAATTTCATCGTCTCCTTCTGCCACATCTCAATCAGAGTGTATTTGGAGCATTTTCCGGCCTTATTGCCTCTCTTTTTTTTTTTCATAATTCCAGATGATGGAAACATCTAAACTTTCAAGAGTTTATGCTCTGTTGAGTTTGTGTCTGGTGCTTAGTATGGTCAGCTTTCATTCTATCTACTTTTATTTTTCTATGTCATGTTTATCAACAATTATGGGCTATGGCATATCTAAGGTAGTTTAAATTATCAACATTTCCTGCGTAAAGGTTACATCTCAGTTGTTACTCATATGTCAAACTTAGCTTATATGTTGGTATTTGTACTGTTGTTACTCTTGTGTCAAACTTAGCTTATATGTGGGTATTTGTACTGTTTTCATTTGCGTCATTCTATCCTTTGGAACAAGGTACGTGCCTTATTCTAGCCTTTCCATACAAAATGGCAAATATGTTAACACCAAAATTTCCATGCAAAACATAACCTAGAGAAATGAATAGGAACAGAGGTACTAGTTATTGATTACAGTACTATTTTGAGTTAGTGTTGTACTAGGAAGTTTATTCTTGATCAGCATGATTGCCAAGAATATTCGAAGGGGGGGAATTGTTATTGAGTTCAAATTAAGCATATTCCGGAAAGCACGTCTGGTTTGTTCGTTTACGTGACAGGAAGTTCTTGAGGTGGTAATAATGTGTTTGATTTTCATTCCTTGGCATGTATGGAATTGAATGACTTAAGAAATGGAATGACCTAAAGAATGGAATGAGAATAAAATGGAATGGTCATTCTCATTTTTATGTTTGCTTTGTTCATTCATTCCGTCAGAAATAGAATCACCATTCTACTTTAGGTCATTTTTATGTATGGTCTGTGAAATGATCTTTTTCGTTTTTTATATACTACAAGCTTTTAAAATGAATAAATAAATAAATAAAATATAACTAAAAGAACATCTTCATTAGAATTTTTATTTTTATTTTAACTTTTATTTTTATGCATTTAAAATTCTAATAAACACCTTCATGAAGAAAAAAAAATTAAAGCCTTAAAGTCGATACAAATCATATATAGAAATAAACAATAAGTAATATGGTATGCACTTACAAACAATTATTCAAGCTCCTATGCACTAATATAATTTTGAACCATACACCACACTTTTGACACAATAGTTTTTGAAGTATTCACGTAATAATAAATTTTATAAAATACCATGACATGATATGTCCTAAGGAAAGCAATTATTACAATTCATATAATAGGCCTAAAAGTTTAAATTCACTACATTTTCAAATGTCTCCACGAAGCAAAGCTTGCACAAAATCAATCATCTTTTTCAACATCTGGAGCAGCAAAGAACAATATCACGATGTTCTCATTATCGACCATTTCTTCGCAGCTTGATACATTTGCACTTTGGAAATTCCAAAAATATTGGAGAGCTCCTCGTTGAGTTTCTTTTTTTGCTCCATCAGATTGTCCACACAAATTGCTTGACTAAACATTTTGGCGGTTTCATGAAGTTGAGTAGCTATCATATTTGAAGCACTATAAACAGCCTTTGTAATTGGTTTGTTGCAGCTGTATGATATGCATTGAAAGGACTAGAAAGTTATTGGTAGTGTGAAGAAACTAATAGAGAGGAACAGGAAATGGAAGCTTAACAATTTATCAAAGCTCTAACAAATTATATACTCGTACATAAAACAAGTTGAAGAGTCCACTGTGCCATAGTTGCTGTGTAGCAAACACTTAAGAAGTGCCTTTCATATTTTTGCAAACAAATTAGAAAACCAATAAAGTGAACTTCCAAAATTCTCAGAAGAAGGTAATGCCATTTTATCCTTTATAATTAACAGACAAAATGTATCAACATCAGCTATCTCTCTTCACTTTTCAGTATAATTGCTCAGTAATGTTGGGGCAAGACAGTTATTAGCAGAGTACACGCATTTGATAAAAAAAATATACCCATGAACCATAACTAAGTTGCATATTACAAAACAACCACTACGAATATGAAATCAAATTCCTTTAAAAAACCAGAATGTGAAGTCAACTAGTAATGCCTAATAACACCAATCCATGAAACAATTTGCAATATTGCGCTCATTTCCCAGTAGCTATAATGGAGATGAAGATGCTTGACACCAATGTAAAATAGAACTGCTATCTACATGAATGTGATAGGTCCCAATCAAAGCTTCCAAATGATAAAGTGATGTTTTCTCTTCGGGTGAGAAAGTACCGCAAGGTTTGGACTACAAATGATTACCTGATTCCATTGATAACTTTGGCTGCTTAAATTAGCAAAAAAGCCACATAAAAATAAACTGAAATAAAAGGACTGCAACCCACGTAAAACAGAGCACACTAAACTACAACCCACGCATAACAAAACTAAACTACAACCCACGTAGGCAAAAACTGAACATAACTAACGGAAATGAAATGGACGTAAAACTCTCAACTGCCATGACCCAATCCTGCTCTTCACATCCCAGCTTATCCCAAGTACTTGGGATTTGGCCTGCGGCCCCTCTCCGATTGTCGTGGCCTATCAGAATGCATGTGAAAAGCCCCCAACAATTAAATGCTGAGTTCCCAGCTGATCTGATCTGGTAAGCATGGTGATCAAAGCCTTCAAATATATGTATCGATATTCTTTCAAATATGACATGAGAACATTGTTTCTTTATATAATCAATCGGCTCTTAATCCTAAGAATGTATTGCATGTTGTTCTTTTTATGTTCACATCGTTTCTCTATTCGTGATTGCTAAGAAATAAATGAAGCAGCCATCATATGGACAAGGACTCGAGTTTTAGAACATGTTGGATGAATCTGGCATTTCACTCCTATGAGATCCTTTATTGGGTTTTCTTTAACCACATAAACTAGTTTGTTTTATTCTAGCTAATGATTTACCGATAAAAAGAGTACGTGTCTGAAATGTAACTAGTATTAACCAGTACATACCAAAAAAAGAATGCAAGTCAAGTCTTAAAGAGCTTAGTCATTTACATTATTACCCTCACCCTTAATTTTATGTTGTTGGATTTAAGAATTAAATAATAAAATATTATATTCAAATATAATATGCAAATTAGTTATTAAACTGTTTTTTTTTTCATTTAAATTATATTTTAAAAAGAGTCTCTGTTCTTAGTAGGGGTGCACACGGTCAGTTTGGTCGATTTTTTGAGAAAAAAATAACCAAACCATTTAAATCGGTTATAAAAAATTAAAAATCAAAACCGCTTGTCGACGCCGGGATTTTCGTCGTTTCGTTTTTTGTGATAAAAAAGTCATTTCCAATTTTAGCTTTTTGAATTAAATGTGATTTTGAAAAGGGTCGGCTTAATGTCGACGGGGTTTCGAAAGGTCGATTTTATAATGAGCCAATTGACCAGAGTCGCCAGTTGGTATATTTGAAATGGATGTACCAACTCATCCGAATTTTGTTTTCGTAATCGCTGACTCATATGTGACTCCGATTCAGTTGGTCCGCAAACCGAGATTCATAGAGCTCGGGGAAGGTGTTAGGCACCCCCCGACTTCCGTGAAATACGGTCACCGCTATCTTGATGTTTTCCTATCCTTTTAAATCCTAAAAATGTGTGAGTTGCGCGCGTGTGTGTGTGTGCCTAAATGGAGGTTTGTGGTGAGTTTTTTTTGCATAAAAGTTTGCTTTTATTTTATATGGCAAATGTGTTTATCTGAAAAGCGTTTTATACATCCTTTTGACCCAAATGACAAGGCTTTGTTTCATAATAAGGATTGATTTTATTTTTTTAAAAAAACGATGAGGGTTTTATTAGATGTTGTTTATAGAAAACAGAATTTTTAAACTTTTGTCAAATAGGTATCGAGACTATACATTGCCCTTCTAATAACAGATTAAATAACATGAAGGCACCTTCTAGAACTCTTTCACCCTATGTACAAAGTTTAACGAAAACATTCATTTATTTTACGAAATCATTTTTTGTGACATTTTAAAACCAACTAAAGCCTTTTCATCAACCATGGATTAAAGTTTGCCAAAAACCCTTGATTTTAAACCTCGTGAATCTAGCATTCTAGTTTGATTCTTTTTAGAAGATCTTTATTATTTGCTTTATTTTGGAAAATCATTTTTTTGCGTTGTAAATCAAAATAAGCATTCAAAACGTGTCGGGGCTATCCATGGGCATGTGAGCCATCCAGACAACCCCAAACACCCACAATCACATATTTTATTATTATTACGGGACCTTAACCCGAACACGACTTGGTATCGTTTTAAGGCCCAATATTACAAAATACACATCCATGGATTCTATACAAGGATTACATATGCCAAAACGGCCATCATCGGGATTCGATCACGAGGATCTCCTCCCTAGGCTCACAGCCACCCAAATCGCTACACAACCAATACTAAGCCAAATCTAACAGTATTAAACATTGCTATCATACTACATAGCTCAAATATCACAACTCAATCACTACAAACTATCCATTACCACAACGAACGATATATCACCGTACGGATGTCATCGGAGCGTTAGGAGGAGTTACTTTCCGATGGAAACCTCGCTAACACCCCCTAATCCACGGATCCTTTATCAACATATAACAATAAACTACATCACATACCAATCATAACATTATGCTATCAATACAACAAAATAAAACTCAAGAACACACTCCTTTCACCTTGCAAAATGCCGATTCAAGCTTCTTATATCACAAAATGGATTACACCACAAGATCACCTAACTAATTAACACAACAAACGGAATTTGTTGCTTGAATCTAGCAAAAATCTGACCTCTCTCTCTCCTCCCGCGCGGTCTCTCTCTCTCTATTTTTCTTTCTTTTTCTTCTTTTCTTCTCCTCCTGCTCTCGGGTGGAAGAAATGGCGATCTATACTGGTTCAGCAGGCAGCCGCAGATGCATCTGCGGCTGCCTGCTGTGGCCGTCTCCTCGGCTGCCGTGTGCCGCCCTCGAGCCGCGCGAAAGTCTTTTTGTAGGCGGCCGCGATTGCATCCGCGGCTGTCCGGCTCATTTTTCTCGAATTTCGTGTCACGCGGTACTAATTCGTCAATTTCTGCTGTATTATTTTGGAATGCTGTTCCTTGATACATGAATCAATTCTGGGAATGGTTTCCCGGCATCGAGACCCCACCCTAATGCTGTAATTGCCGTGGTCCTTGGCCTTCTTTGGCGATCGCATCGCGCTTTGTCTGGATTGCCCGTAGGTCTCGCCTCAGATGACTCAATTCTCGTTTTGCGTTTGACAGCCTTGATCGTAAGCCGTGGTGGGAACTGCGTTTTGGCGCCTACCTCTCCTTTTCGTATGTTGGGTCAATTGACGATTTTGCCCTCCTGTCAGGGTTAGTATACAAGTGCAAAATTTGGGTGTCTACACCGCTCAAATTTTAACATCGTAATCGGTTATCTGTTTATTCAGTTTCGGTTAAATCGGTCGGTTTATTTGGTTATTCGGTTCCGTAATTGATAATTTGATATTTATTATATTGCCAATTTTTCATAATAATTAATAAATCACTAACTATTAATTATAATAGAAATTCTCTAAATCCGAAAAATAAAAATCACCTAACTCACTCACTATGATAGAAGTTTTGTAAATTTATCACAATAAAAATATATAATAAATATATAAAATAAATATTTATTAAAAAAGTATATAAATTATATTATAATTTTAAATTATTCGATTGGTTTGGTCGATTTCGATTTTGAGAAGTCAAACCAAACCGACCAAATTAGTTTTGATTTTTTAGTTTTATAGTGTTCGATTTTTTTAATTTTATATTTTTCAATTTAAAATAATAACGGTTTAATTCGATCCGATCGATTTTAATCGATTTTTTGTGCACCGCTCGTTCTTAGTACATAATTTTATCAAATGACACCTTAAGACTCCGTTACAGTTCTAAAACTAACAAATTGGTGTTTATGTAATTTACGAATTTAAATTCTTTTACATTTACCAAACTACCCTCCCCCAGCAAAAGCATCAACAGATAAGATGACAAGGCTCACTGAACCAGTCTCTCTCCTCATCGACCATCATCGACCATGGAAGCAACCCTCTTCACCTTTCCTTCCTCCAAACCTCCATCAACCAAAACATTATCCCTCAAAACCCACTTCAAAAACCCTCTTATCAGCACCACCTCCATTTCCATCAGACCCACCAATAATTCCCCAAAGCCCACCTCAATCAGAGCCGCCATTAGCCGCACAAAGAAAGAAGAAACCGTCGAAACCGTCAAACAGCAGCTCGAAAACTGCCACCTCCTCGCCGGAATCAGATACAAAGGCTTTACCGTCCAGCAATTTCGGGAACTCCGCTCTACTCTCCCGGAAAACACCAAACTCCTGGTGGCCAAAAACACCCTAGTTTTGAAAGCAGTTGAAAACACACAATGGGAAGCGTTAAAGCCCTGTATGAAGGGCATGAACGCTTGGCTTTTTGTGCACAGTGAGGAAATTCCGGCCGCCATTAAACCTTACAGGACCTTTCAGAAGGAGAAGAAGCTTGAAAATGACTTTGCGGGTGCGGTGTTTGAAGGGAAGTATTATAAGCCGGAGGAATTCAAGGCGTTGGAATCAATGCCCACCAGGGCAGAGGTGTATGCCAAGCTTTTGGGGACGTTGAAGGGTCCGGCTTCGGCGGTGGTGGGGACTTTGCAGGCCCCGGCGAGGAATTTGCTATTGGTTTTAAAGGCTTATGTGAAGAAATTGGAGGAGGAGAGTGGTGGGCAGTAGTGGGTTGTGGTAGAATTCGGCCAATAACATGCAAGTCTGATTGGTCTTTTTGTTGAATATGATTTGAGGGTATGAAAGTTTGTAGAATTTTGTATAATTTGATGTTGTTTGATGATATTGAAATGCCCTGCAATTTTTTTTATACTGTGTTATCTAATCTTCGATGAAATACTGAGTTGTTGACACAGGCAATTTTATTATGATGTAGTAGTGGTTTATATAGCTCACAGATTCATCTTAGGATTGATTGGAAACTTGTGAATTCTCTGATTTTATTCAACATGTAATGCTAATTTTAGTAACTTGAAATGAACTGCAGTCGTTTGGAGTGGTTATATATATTACTTATATAAGTAGTATAGTATGTGAATTGCTTGCTACATTAGAATATGGTTTTTAAAAAAAAAAACAATTAACTTGAAGTTTCTTTTATTTTTTATTTTGTACACAATTGACTTGAAGCTTTAGTGACTGATTTTAAATCCTATTATTTTCATCTAATCAATTAACACACTGGGATTTTTAGTGTCCATGAGTTGTAAATTAAGGTAGGCACGGTCTCAAATCTCAATCTCCATTTGGAGAAGTGCTTCTTTAATGGGGGAGCATACTCTATTTAGTTGTGCCAAAAGTAATATCCATTTTGGGCTTTGTAATGTTGTAGAATCTACTTTAGCTGGGTTTTTTTTAACAGGAAGAGTTGAAGAGATGTCCTCCTATATTTGCTTTTGAGTATTTGACTTGTTAATACGAAACATGTCTTATTAATGTGACCCCTCCTAAAGAAACAGTTGTCCTCTCACAGGTTTCAGAATATACCACCGCTATTGAGGATGTCTATCAAAAGAAAAAGCCTAATGTAGTTAGGTTGATACTTGGTAGTTTTTACCATCATGTACGAAGTTGATCCACCATCTTAAAGCAGTTCTAAAGATTTGTGTTTTTGTTTAAAGTTTCTGGCCTGTTGTTAATACTTCTTCTCAATGCTGCGGCCACTTGTATGGAAAGAGTTATCCTTCAGTTTCAGAACACATGTATCATTGGTGTCGAGGGTGTATGCAGAAATTGTTACAAAGTTGTATCAACAAATATTACAATAGCTGAGGGGCATACCCCAGAAACAAAATAGATGGTGACCCATACTATAACGCTGCAAGAAATAGCGATCCAAATGACAACCAAACAGACCCTATTAATCATCAAAAGCTAGTAAAAGGCCAAACTTCTATGGACCCCACGGGTCATCAGATGTGTGAAGTCAAGACACGCCTGTTTCAAAACAATACTCCAAATTAAAGCATAGAAAACAGGCGGGTAAAAGGAAATATACCCATGTGACATGGGTCCCATGTGTCAAGATCAACAATATGAAAATTGTATTTGAGGCAGGAACACCGTCAAAACTCAGAAGGAAGAGAGCATGAATCCAGCTGGAAACATAACATATGCAGCTCAATAGAAACTGCTGAAAAACAAAACTCGAGGTCAACAGTTGACCCAAGCAAGTCATCTTCGTCGATGCTAATCCGGCCAAACCCCAAAGATTCCGACTTAGCAAAAGAAACAAAACCCCAGATAAAAAGGTAATGCAGACGAGGAACAAACAACTAAACTCTACCCAAGCCAAAAGAAGCCGCAGACGAGGAACCCAGCACAACAAAGCCATCCGACACACACCATGGGAACAACCATAGGCCCTCTCTACCAAGGAAGTCCGCCATAGTAGATTAGGAAGCTGTGAGGTAAAGGAAACCAGAGAGAACGGATCAAAAGGACAGAGGGAAATTGAGAGCACATCCCAAAATAGCAGAGCAAAGACATCATAAATCAACCGGCTGAAACCCAACTCAGAACAAATAAAATTAAATTAACCAGAGCAGAATTCAACAAACTCCTTCAGAAACAATGAAATTCACTAAGAAAGATCCATGAAGCACAGGCCTCTCACTCCTCTTCGGAGAGGCCCACATCCTCTAAGCACTAATCCCTTGCTCAGGAGACATCCTCAAAGAAAGATCATGTGAACTGAAAAAAGAAAGTGAAACTCCAGGCCCCGGTGAAGAAATGTGCACAGGAACCCCAAGAGAAGCCAGACCCCTGAATCAAAACCCACAGACAGCAGCCACAAACAAACCCGTTGGGAGCTCAACCCCAGACCGAAGGATTGGCAAATCTAAGGAGAAAAGAACAGGGGATTTCAAATGGGGACCAAAGCACCAGACCATCAAAGACGAAAAAGAAAAGCAAAAAGCTAGAGGAAGAGATAGCAGAACCAAGGAGACCCAAAAGAGTTTGAAAATCAGCAAACAATCCAACCTCCCAGCCCCGGTGAAGAACCACTAGGATCCCAACCCTAGTACAAGATAACCAGCCAAGGGGATGGAAAAGAAGATACCCAAACTCAAATGAAAGAAACCAACAGATCCAGCCAGCTCAGACCAATCAGCCCCAAAAGCACGGCAAAATCAAACCCAGGCATGAGACCCAAAACAAAAGTCCAAAAGGAAAGCAAATAAGGAACAACATCAACACCCATCAGCAGAAAAGGCCAGAAACGAAAACAAACAAACTCTTCCAGGACCAAAGAACTCACAAGTAGGATCCATGAAGCTCAGGCCTCTCACTCCTCTTCGGAGAGACCCACATCCTCTAAGCTCTATCCCCCTGCTCAGGTGAGATCCTCAAAATGAGATCAAGAAATGAAAGAGAAGATGAATCTCCAAAAGGCCAAAACACTGAACAAAAATAAACAAAGGGAAGAGAAATCCCAAAGTGTTAAATCAAATCAAAGAAAGGACAATAAAGCAGCTCTTTACGTGACAAGAATCTACAAAAAGCCGCTAAGCACCTGTGCACGAAAGATATACTATATCAAAAACGTTAATCCATAATTTTATATAGATCAAGAAAGTCTACATTTTGCAAATACCTTACTTGGGAAAGATTTCTCACTTTTTGTGTTAAATAATTTGATCTTATTGGTTGATCGAACTCAAGAAACAGGAGCCTCTGATCTTTTAGATCTGACTGAGGATATAATGAACATATTTCCTATTCCTAAAACGACTATTTATTTGCGGAAGTGCCACAAGAAGGGAGCACAACCAGTGAATATAGGATATGTAAGGAAAGTTCATAGCAAGCCTGAACACCTCACCTCTGATGCTCTGAAGCCTAAAAGACTTGTTTAAAGAAATTTCTCCCGGTTCTGGTTGAAGTTTGGGGATTATTTGATCAAAGTTCTTATTAAACCATTGATCTCCATGTCCAATATTATGTCAGGTTCTCATTCTACTTGTACATCACCCCCAAAACCCTCCTGTGTAGGGACACAGTTTGTTGCCATAGATGCTCGGTCACCTGCGCTCCCTCGGGGGCAGGGAGAGGGGTGTGGGGAAAATGAATGTCAGTATCATATGATATCTTACTTTCCGTAATGCCAAATGGAATAAGGTCTTTGAGGTGGTTCCTTGGCCAGTGAAATTTTCTATGGAACTACTAGAAGTGTGCGCGTACGTGTGTACTGACAAGTATATAACTATGAAACTATCCGAAAAATATAAAATTATAACCAGCCTGGTTTACACATACTTGTGATGAAGAGGAATACCTAACAAATTGTGACAGTTATTATGACCAAAGTAGAAGTCTCATTTCTCAGCTAGTGTCAATCGGTAGTATTATGGACTTCATAATTATTGTGATGCAGCATTTGCAAGCAGAGTACAACAAAGTATATTATGAGGTCTTATTCTTGTCTGAATATTATATCTATTTATGAACTAAAAGTAAATCTATTGATATTGACTATGAACTGGTTATCAAAACAGAAAATGAAAAATGATTTGCTCTTGGTTTTTTAGTCAAATTCTCTTGAAAACATAAAACACAGAACTTCACGGATAGAATTTGTGACAAATGTTTCAAGTTGTGCCTCGTACCAACTTACAACAGCTTGCTTGTACCTTTGATTTTATTATGGGTATGGCTAAAGCACTTCACCTTTACATTTCATCTATTACATCTTCATATATTTTTACGAACCCGTACAACTTATATTGAACCCAGTAAGTGTAGTCACTCATGTTGACGTAGGTCAAATCACAAAACCCCATTTAGATGTAAACTATTGCCGTATAATAATCATATAATTTGATGCACAATTCTCCTAATGAATCAACCCTTTGCAGAAAATGTATACCTGTCCTTTTGTTTTCCTATCTGTTGTAAAAATGGAATGAGCGGGAAGCTTTGGTGAATGCAAATATTATTCGTGCTCTATAGTTCTATGATGAGGTCAAGTGCTCTATAGCTCTATGATTAGATCAAGTTATTTGAACATGGGACGATCTTGAATTCTTGATGACTTGAGGGATAAGGTATCCTATAAAACATCCATTGAGAATCGCAATCCCGACATCTGTACATGCCAATTTAGAACAAGTGTGATATTCCAATCGGCTTTTGTTGGAGCAGCACCAGTAAGATTCTTGTCAAATTTAGGATTTCAATGGTAATTTGGCTGTTATAAATCATTGGTAATGTGGCCGTTATATTAGCTTATGGCAGGAATTTTGCTTAAAGAAAGCTGGTTAGTGAAGCAACTTGAATAAACAGTAATGTTCTCTCTTTTGGTGCAAGCAGTGCTTTCTTGCTTTCCTTGTTCAGTTTTCCTCAGAAGGGATCTCATGCTATCCTTATGTTTTCTGGTTAGATGTTGGCCAAGTAAGTACCTCCCAAGTTGTTCATGTTAAGGCAAATTCGTTCATTTGTTTTTAAAGCATTTTTATTATTAAATGATATTGCCTTTTTAATAGTGATGGTAGTGGTGAAGCTTGGTGCATGGCCAAACTAGCTTAACCAGTTCTTGTAAAATGTTAAATTAATTATTATGCCATGGACTGAGGAAGTGGACTCCAATGAAACGCACAGGCAAACACATGCAAAATGTCCATTTTTAGTGTACATTCAAGAAGACCGCTGTAGATACAGCAAACGGGCTTGGAGTTTTCATTCTTAAAGGAGTTGGCCGGACTACCATCTTTTTACCTTGTATCAGACGAGCACTATGGTAAAGGTTAGATGTGAAATAAGGCATCGGAATGATGACGAGAGATACTAACGAATTGAACAAGAGCAACCTTCGTGTCTAGCTGTAGACTCTGAATAGATTCCTTGGCTTACATGAATAGTTTGCCTGCAATACATCCCATGAATGAGCAGATGTTTGCTGGTCACAATCAACTAAAGCTAGATATTATGTTTCAACATTCAAATGTTTTTGTTGATGGTACTCTCCCTGCCCATTTCCCAAGATTCATAGGTAATTTATAGGCCTAGCAATTTTCTCCGTGATCTGACCAATTTTTTATACCCGTAGTGTTAGGGTTGGATTTGGGATATAATCTCTCCGCCCGCATTTTGTGTATAATTTTATATTCATTTAGGTTATGGAATATTGTTTTGGAGAAATTTAATTTGAGATGAGAGAATTCAGGTTAGGGTTGGGACGAGTATGGGATATTATTTTTGGGGATAGATCGACTATGGGGGAAAATAGTACATTGGCGGAGCGGGTATGGTGGAGGGTCTCTTGGACCATACCTTCTTAATGTATTTGAGAAACAATCATGAGGATATCGAGCTTGAAGAGTCGTAGTTGATCAAATTCCCAGAAATATACAGATTGGCTAAGAGTTGCACCCAATGCCAAATGAACGTCGAACAAGAAACTCACGAATTGAAAATGAGTTAAAAGAGGAAATGGCTTCTAGAAATGCTAACTGGAAATGAGCTGGAGGAAATGGCTTCTAAAAAAATGACTTAAGGAAATGGCCTCAAGAAACGCATTCAAAATGAGTTGGAGGAAATGGCTTCTAGAAACTGCATTCGAAGTAGCCTTCCACACCAGATGATAGGGGTATGATTTAGCAATGAAGCTTAATGAATGCAACCTTCCACACCAGACAATAGGTATAATTATTAATTATGCAGTGAAGCCTAATGCTTGCAACCCTTGGTCATATATTATTTAGAAAGAATATAATGTGATGCAAGTAATTGCAACTCGTAAACTTATTCAAAAAAAATGTGCTAAATTCCCTGTACCAACGGTGTACAGTTAATAAAGAATTAACCCAGAAAAGAACTGCTAATAATACTAATGCAACATGAATACAGGAGTAAACATTTCCACTAAAATAGCCAATATTTACACAGCATCCACCAGGATGTGTAACTTCATCAAAATCTCTAGTTTCAGACATTAGTCTGCTAGTTCCAGAGCTTACTGCTTGTAAGACAAGCAGGGAATTAGGGTAGTCAGTTCAGTCGACCCAATTTATACAAACATTCTACAGATATTTCGAAAGGATGGACTCGACAACACCTTGAGCTATGGGGTGATAAGTGTTACGAGCCTCCGAGAACACCCTTTTGGCAAATATCTTTTCTTCTTCTTTTCCAGTGCCTTGAGCAAGTGCAGTATAGAGTGGGCGAAGGTACTTCATCCTCCCAACTTCCTTTAAAGTTTTTTCTACTTCACTATAATAATCTTTACACCCTGATGAGATGCCGAGTTGGAGAAATGCCACCTTCACCTCATAATCTTTTGATTCGGACAGCCTATAATGACCATCCAAGGCAGAGATCTGCAAATTAAAAAGAGTGCGACATAAAAACAACACCATAGAAAAGCTCAATCTGCCTCAACAGAACCATGTTATAATGTTATTTGTTATAAATTAAACATTTGAACCGTACATACAGCCACCAAAGGGATAGGGATATACCAAAATTGAATGCGACACTATCAACTGAATAAAGCCTATGGTCTCTTTCAGCCTATTATATAAAGAACACGAGACATCTTTGTGACAATCAGCAAATATGTATATTATAATTCACCAAGGCTCCTTTTATTCTAAGGAAGCGGTTTCCTGAAACGTTTTCACTTTTTTTTGTGTTTGATATGACAACAAAAAAATACATCAAACGCGGGCCGTCCAACCTGAGCAAGAAAAATACAAATGATTAGGAACTTCTCCATTAATTAATCTCTAAAGAAAATGGACAGAGAAGAAAATAGTAGGTAAACCAACCTCTCGTTCAATGCGCCATAAAAACTGAAAACCTTTCTCATATGGAACTTGAGAATATACATCATCCGGATCCATAGCCTCTTGATTAGTTTTGAGCTTAGTGAGCTCCATGTTGTCCTTGAATCTCTCCATTTCTTCATTCAAACCCTTCCGACCAATTCCAATATTTAATGCGGCTATGTTTTTCCCTTGCACAGCCTCAACAATTCTCCTTTTTGCATATGTTGTAAAATCCTACGACAAAAAACCAGAAAATAGCATAAATTAATTACATATGGACAATTACTCAATACAGTGTCATACTTTTAGAAACTACCGTTCAGTCAACACAATAAAGTCAATGCCATGAAGACACAAAAAGGTTTTTGTTTCATGAAGCATGGAACATGATAATGCCAATATGCTACATAAAGGAAGAACCTCCAACTTTTACACTTCTGAGGAAATTAAAGAATCATGTGATATTTTTTATTTATTATAAAAGCATCATGAGGTATTATGATGCTAACACCATCTGTTAAACATATTTTCTAAAAACAAATGTACAAATTACAAAATCACCAATATGACCATTAAAATCAAGAAGCACAGGAATATGGCACAGAATTAGTCATTCTTCACCATAGCGAAGTTATTGCTACTTTCTTCTTTTTGAGATGGTTGACATTTTTTTCATTATATTGAACCAATCAAATTCAACCTAAGTTCTGTACTATTATGATATTTCAAATGTAAAACAGTAATTCAATATTCATAATAATTGCAGCCTAAATGAGAATGACAAAAAAATCAACAATTACAAAATCAATAAATCATTACGTAGCCAACTAATACAAAACTTCCAAAAGAAAAAAAAAGAACTACCAAATAGTCATACTATAAATGTCCTAGTAAATGTGTGACACAGAGACTGATTAGATTCACGGAGTAAAACTTATAAAACTTAATTAAAGAGAAAAAAGAAATATTATCAAGTTCCAGCAATCACACACCTCATTCAACCAAAAGTGATCATTGGTCTTGTTTATAATTAAATTCCCAGTCCAGCTATGCGCAAGCTCATGGGCCACCACCTGTGCTCCACTTGCATCTCCCTTTATCACTGTTGGTGTCAGGAAGACCATTCTCGGATTCTCCATCCCTCCATAAGGGAAACTTGCCCGCAAAACCAATAAATCAAATCTCTCCCACTCATAAGGCCCAAACAAATTCTCCCCAACCCTAATCATTTCCTCACTTCCTGCAAACTCCCTCGCAGCTGCATCCAAAAGTTCCGGATCTGATTTGGCATAAACCCTAGTCCTGGGCCCCACCTCCCTAAACCCCATCTCTCCAACTGCAAAAGCAAACAAGTATGGCGGCGCTGGTTGTTTCATCACAAATTCCTCTACCACTCTCCCTTCAGCACACCATAAAGAATCATCACAAGCCATTGCAGTATAAGCAGCCAACGGCAGCCTCCGATCCACATGTCGTGCCACCATCACAGCTGATACCTGTCTCAGAATATACATTAAACTAAAATGTAACACCTCTCTATACATAATGCATGCAATGGTAAAGGGCCTATCTATATGAAGCACAACTTGGTAAGCTGATAATTTATGAAACCCACCATATAAGCAAAACTCACAAAACTGATAACTTTCAAATAATGAATGAATTAAAAATCTGCACAAACACATTCACATGTTTAATGTTTTGTAGGCCCAAACTAGTTTATGTGCAAATGTACATATATGAATGTTAATACTGAACTATGCATATCCCAGCTCGGTAATTGACAATTTTAAGCAAAGGACACTGCAATGTTTTTAGTTTTGTTTTGTTCTTTTGATAAGTAAATGAGTACCACAATGTTATGCCCGTGCCCGGATTAATATCTGTTACTCCTAGAGCAACTGATTCACGACATATTGTACAGAAATCCCTAGGACTCAAATTTCAAACACAGAAAACCGCACCATTACCTAATGGTGAAACGCTTTAAAAAGCTCCAAAACCACACTAAAAAACCCACAGATTTCCTAAAACCCTGCTATTCCTATCAATAAACTGTAAATTGCTCTACCAATAACAAATATTCCTCCTGCGTTCATTTCCCTAATGAAAAATACATGTAAATAAAATCAGAATAGAAGAAAAAAAATACCTCGTTGGGAATATTGAGGCCGGCGGAATAGCAGATCCTCGCTGCGGGAGTATCCTGGCAAGGGAAAATCGAACGGGCGTGAATCGCCTGGCATTGGGTATACACAAAGGGAAAAGCCTTGTTAAAAGTCTGGGGAGGGGACAGCCATTGAAGGGCGGAGCTAGAAGGGTTAGTGGAGAAGAGAATGAGAAATTGGGAGTGGTTAGAGAGGGAAACGGTAACGGAGTCGACATCGGAGAGAGAAAAAAGGGAAGAGGGGTTTTGACGAAGGGATCGAGGATGGCGGAAATGGAGAGAGATCGAATGTCGAGGGTGAAGGGGCCTGAGTGAGGAGTAGAGAGAGAGAGGAGGGCGGAGGAGAGGATGGTGGAGGTGGAGAAGTCAAAGTAGAGAGAAAGGGAGATGTAGGTGGTGAATGGGTTAGCTGACTCGGTGTAGGAGTGTGGGTCGACTCGTGACATTTTTCTTCAATTCTAGGGTTAGGGTTTTTCAGTATTTGCAGAGAGATGTAAGGTGGAAGAAAAGGGAGGTGGCGTGAAATGAATGCCGGGAGTGAACTGACTGTTTTTGATGCGTTTTAAATTTGGAGGGAGAGGAGTGGCCGGCTGGCTGGCTGGCTGGCGCATGCCTTTTCTTTTCTTTTTTGTTGAGGCGCATCTATTCTTTGGTCAAATTTTATCTGTCCTCTAAGAAAATTAATGAACAAAAAAAATTACAGAAAAAAACTATTTTTTTTTTTTTCATTGGACGATTGTAAAAGTTGACATTGTGTTAGTTTTAAAAAACTCGAGAAAAGAGTGAAATAAAATAAAAAAAAAACTTAAGTTTTATGTCTAATTCTTGTATTATTGAGCTTCTTAATAAAGAGAGATGAAAATAACCGAAAATTTAACTATTTTTTTGTCAAAGCATAGATGCAACTAAATTTCGTCTAAAAAAGTAAGATGAATCCCTCGGAAACAAGTCTGAAATGATGGCTAGTGACCTCATCTCTGTCAGATGTCGAGAAAGTTGTTTTTGTTAACTAAACATGGCATTCAAATTCGTTTAATACTAAATATGATATCATGTGCTTCCTTAGCATAAGCACCAAGTAAGTAAATTACCTTTAAGATGTTGAACAAGTCGTTTCTCTTAGATAAACCTGGCCATAGAAAAGGATGAATGGCAAGTGTTGAGTTCCTAATAGGGTCACCAGGGCATTATTGTCAGTTGAATGAGTTTGTCACTAAAAACATTCTAAAAGAAAGGCGGAATTGGAAGAATCATCGAATGAAGGAATTCACATCTTTGAGGAATGGACACGTTCTGAAGAATAAAAAGTTTAGCACCCGTAATTCCACTTGAGGAATCTACTGAAGAAATAGTTGTTCCATAAATCGCAACAACAACTCTTTAACTAGTTTTGTTGGGGATTTGGGCATAGTTCAGTCAAAGAAAGTGAAATGAGGTGGGTTATTACTAGGGAGATCGAGGAACTGTTCATTTGATCAATTTTTGCTTCAATTTTTAGGCCAAATTTGATTTCTTACTCAACCCTAGCCAGATATAGTTAGCATAAAACAATTATATTAAAAAGAATTTGACATCTTCCTCTTCACAATCCAAAACCACCTCACCTAGATCATCATTTTCATCATAATCTGGCCCCATGGACTCTGTTGCTACACATAGGCAGTCATCCTCTTGGGTAGCACCACAAATTAGCACTCTACGATGAAACTCTGGTTTGGATTTTGCTACCGTGTTGAAATCAGGTACCCTAGCATTTATGAGCAATTCGATTTTTTTTCATGAACTGCTCAAATTTTGCATCCATAGAATTCTGCAACTCCTTCATTGTTTCTCAAAAAAATTCAATGTTGTTTGGCTTGTAGAAATTTGATTTTCCATTGTGATTTTCCTGGGATCGAAATGGCTCCGATACCAATTGTAATGAATTGGTGGTCACCAATTCAATAAGTAGCTGCTAAGAAGAGCTTAAATGCAGAAATTAAGAACGAGCAGGAAGAAGAAATAAGAATAAGAGCAGGATATAGAAGATAGAGGGTAAGAATAGAGGAAGAACATGAGAAATTGGAGAGGAAGAAAACTGATTCAATTCATTTCATGCTTAAAATACCAATCGTATCTAGTACATATACTCCTCATATCAGCAACCAAAAAGATGTAAAGCCATGTGCTTGCTCATGCTTATCATCTGGAGTCTAACAATATTAATGAAAACAGGCAGTACTGCCCTCACTAAGACTATGTTTGTTTATAAAAAATATGCTTGAAATTGGATTATTTGTATTAATGTAATACTACTTTAGACTGTTTAATCACATGATAGGGATTAATAGTTCTTTAAATAATCATGTGGACTATTTTTTATCATTTTTAAGGTCATTTATGAGAAATTATATAATCCCATAATGAATTTGGGATTAATAGTCCCCTCATTTTAAACTATTAAATGGTTTTATGAGACTAATAGTCTAACATTAAGGGACTATTAGTTCATCTTCAAAGAATTAAATAGTGTAAAGTATTATTAAATTAAGATAAATAATTTAATCTCAAATATATTTTTTATAAACAAATATAATCTAAGGGAATTGAAAAGACTAAGACAACCCTTAATAACTGACTGACTTAACTAACCCCTTATTATTACTAATTAAACTATAATCTCCTTCCATTTTCTGACACACTTACATGTTTCACTGTTCATAATCATTCGTCATTTAAATTCTCAATTTCATCTTGAATTATATCTCTGTAGCTTCAACTCAAAAAATTCCATCACAACAGTCGAATTTCGCTCTAGGGTTTGGTAGTTATATTAACACATTGCCCTAATTCCCTGTTTCTGAATTTCAATTGAAAATATTATGTCTAGTGTGTAGCTGTGTTATGCTTCTGAATCTTGGTTGTTGTAATGAGGGATATGAAGATACCCAGTTGGCTGAATAGGTTGCCATTAGCACCATAATTTCGCCGGAGACAGAATTTACAGGCCCAATTGCGTATATATCTAAAATTGAGAAAGAAGCAAGTGCTTTTGGGATTTGTAAAGTGATTCCACCATTGCCATAACCTTCAAAAAAAATTGTTTTTGCTAACTTGAACAAGTCTCTTTCAAAGTGCCCTGAATTGGGTTCAGATGCAAATCTTTCAAATATTTGTTCTATGCAAAAATTGGGTATCGGGGATAAGAGAAATAATGTTGGGGAGGTTTGGGCAGTTTTTACTACAAGGCAACAAGAATTGGGTCAGAGTGGCAAAAGAAAGAGTCAGAACCAGCCTCCACTTCATAAGCAAGTGTGGCAAAATGGGGAAATTTATACACTAGAGCAGTTTGAATCTAAGCCGAAGATTTTTGCTCGGAGTCAATTAGGTATGGTCAAAGAAGTTTCTCCATCTGTCATAGCGGCATTGTTTTGGAAGGCAGCTTCTGAGAAGCGTATATATGTGGAGTACGCAAATGATGTGCCTGGGTCTGGGTTTGGAGAACCAGAGGGGTCATCTCGATCTTTTAGATGTACGAGGAGGACTTTCAATAGAAACAATCAAGGAGGTTCTGAGAGCAAGAAAGACCAGAAATATACTATGAGCAGTAATGATGAGAACAAAGGTGAATCCAATAAATCTAATCCTATATCCACGGCTGCTACTTGTTCACCAAATATGTCATCATATAATTCATCTCGATTGTCTAGGAGAAAGAGTTCAGGTCCTGGTAATGAGATGGAAGGTACTTCTGGGTGGAAACTTTCAAACAGTCCTTGGAATTTACAAGTAATTTCACGCTCACCTGGATCACTTACAAGATTCATGTCGGATGATATACCTGGTGTCACTTCTCCGATGGTCTATATTGGAATGTAATTCAGTTGGTTTGCTTGGCATGTTGAAGATCATGAGCTTCATAGCTTGAATTTCCTTCACACAGGCTCCTCGAAGAACTTGGTATTTGATTCCAGGAGACTATGCATTCACTTTTGAGGAAGTCATCTGTACACTGGCCTACGGAGGAAATATTGATCGATTAGGTATGTAAGACGTGTACTGTTAATTTTTAGTTAATCAACATTGTAAGAACCAAAGATACTTTAAATGGAACTGCCAAATCTTATGTCTCCTTGTCAGTTGGGCATGTTCAGTTTCAGAGAAAGACCCATTTATGTTACATTTCATAATGCTGAAAATAAACTTTATTTGCTCTAAATAGGTTTGTCTTATTACATGACTTCATCTAGAACATTTTTTATGCAATTACCTGTATGACATGCAGCCAAAGGTAGGCAGGATATGTTAGCTCAAGGATGAGAATCTGCAGTGATAGCATATAGCATTTTCTTTTTCTTTTTTTGTTGGGTTTGGGAGTGGGAAGCCCTTTCAGCTCACTTTTCGCTTAATTACAGATATTTGGTTTCTGATATCATAACGAATTCAGTACACATATTTCATGATGGAGAATACCTTTGCTTCTTCTGTTGTCAATGGGAGTTTTTTGTTGCTTTGACTGAGACAAGAATCTTGTTTACTTTTACTTCGTTTTTCAAATGTTTTATTTTAATATTTATATCCCCCTTTTCATGTTGAACCAATAATGGGCATTGGCTCTACATTGGCTTCTTTTCAAAGCAGTTATTCTTTCTAGTTAAATTATAGAAGATGCATAATTTAATAGTTTGCCTATCAGAATAAGGATGATAATAATTGAATATCGTAAATTTCAGTTACATCAAATGCAAGTAAAATTTTAGGGACCACTTTTGTAGAAGAAAATGTAGAAAAAGATTTTACGATATTAAAAAGCCGAAAAAAGATTATTAACAGAGGAAGAGAAGATGATAATTTATTTGAGGTAGGGGGAGATAAAAGACAAAAATCAGTTTGTTGCATTTTAATTTTTGGATTCATAATTTTCTTGCTAGTAGCTTTTGTTTCTTCCTTATTCTTCTTTCATTAGTGAACTTTTCTTTCACTTTGGGGCTTGTATAAGATTTCAATATCTGTTGCGATTTGACCTGATTCAGAAACCAAATTTTAAATTACTTTCTGCATCTTGTTATATTTGTGGTCTTTAATCATTGGTTGGCTGGGATGGAAATAGGCAGGCCAAGTGAGATGCAATCAAAAGTTTTTGTTCAATTTGATTTTCAAAATGTCCATCGTATTATGCAAAGAGAGTACATGGGAGGTTTTGGTCAGAGTCTGTTATACAACCATCTAAGGAGGTATCAATGGATATTCTGTCTTCAAATCATCATATGGTTCAATATCGAGGAGTTTCACATCTTGCAGAGTCTAATTCCCCTTTGGTCCTCAACGGCGTGGTTGAGGTCTCTAATTTAGGTATTTCTTAAAGGGGTTCACTTGGTTTGATCTGTCTGATGTTTCGGTTACAAGTAGTCTTTACCTTTTTGTTTCTTTGTACATTTCTTTTTGATATTCAGTTGTCATTTGGCTGTTTCTGTTGATAATTTTGGCAAGCAAATGGCATAGGGATGGCAGATCATATGGGGAAAAAATTGCACTAAATTTCTAGCAATACTTGATGTTTGTAAACTCTTGCTGCAGTGCCTCCCATTTGATGTTGGGAGTATGATGGTACTTAATTTGCTTACATTGAAAAATCCTTAAGAGTTAGCTGATTAGTTATGACTTTTGACACACGTCTTCATTGGGTTCATTGCAAAGTTCATACTTTGTAGGTCTTCGCATTTTTGGCTGGTCAAATTAGCACCATGGGAAAAATTATTTGGTGCATGGCTGCTGCTATGAAATTTTTTTACTTTATTCACAGCCGATCAGTTTTTATCTTTACATTTACACCTTTTCTATTCTCATCTGTGGTTGGAAAAAATGCCAGATTGCTGTTCCTCGCGTCATATTTATTTTCTTAATATGTTGAATTTTTATCAATCTAAATCCATGATATAGCTACTTGTTTTCCATGGCCAACAAAAAGAAGCCGCTGCTTTTCATTTACAATTGTAAGCATCTAGAAGTGGCAGCACAATATCCAGGATTGTGGAGATGCTTTAACTGAAGAGGTTTCTGGTTTTCAGATGAAGTACAGGATAGGGTTTAGGGCTAGGATGCATACTGTTTGTAGGTAGGCATTTTTTGAATCATCTAAATGCAGTTGGTTATCAATTAAACACCCATGGGCAGAACTTCATAAGGAATATAACAAAAATATAAAATTAAAAATGAATCTAAGAGTGAAAGAATATCAAGCCAGAAAACCTATATATTCAGTAAGATAAGAGTACAAATTACGAACACTTCTACTGTGTGATATTCAGGTGGATATAAAGAGTACAAAACTGTGGATATTCAGGAAGATAATCACTACTACTGTCCAGGTGGATATATACTACTACTGTTCAGATGGATATAAAGAGTGTAAAACTGTGGATATTCACGAAGATAATACTACTACTATACTACTACTGTTGGTCCTCTGGGTTGTTTGCTGCTTGGTCATCTGCTGGTGGATCCTCTGGGTTGTTAATGGCTAGTGGGTGGTACAAAATTTGTGGGTACATCTCTGGCGGATACATTTCTGGTGGATACATTTCTAGTGGGTACATTTCTGCTTGGTTCTGTGCTCGCTCCTATGCATATCCTGTGCATACAGGCTCTACTTTGCCACCGACCATTTCAATTGAATCGACTTCCATCTTCGGAAACGATAGGCTTTTAACTTCATTGGACAATTTTAGCTTTTCCAAAGGATTCCCCGGCAGTCTCGAGGTTCGATTTGGGGGAAAAAGTGGAGGCGGGGTTTGTGTCGGGGGAATCCCAGAGAGTATAAGCAGTAGAAAAATTAGCCCAAAGATTATGACTACCCCAAACAATACTATCCGCAACGGGATCGCCTGGGTGTGGTGATCATCCTTGTCGTGATCCATACAGTTGGTACCGTGTTCGGTGAGGCCGTGTTCAGTGACGGCACAGACGGTGGGGATGGTGATGGTCCCTTGGCAGGTGTCACAGGGGTCGAGGTTCGCCTCGAATTTTTCCCTTGTGATGGCCTGGTATGTCTCGCACAACCAGTCAGCCAACCCTCAAACGGCACCAGCAGCACTGTTTACGTTCAACAACACACTCACACACGTTTGTTTATAAAACTTACACAATCCCTCGTGTATAATCACAACCCAACCCGTATATATGTGTTACTAAATGAAAGTACAATAGTAAGCAAGCAATAATAGCAACCCACGAATTACAGGCTAAACACCCAACCTTTATTGAACCAATCAATACAAGGACTCAGCCCTAAGGCTAACTTACACTAGACAACCCTATGCCTAGTTAGTGTATTTCCCACAGAGTATGCACCAAGCAATGACTATAGTTCTCACACACTTGCCTCTCCCTATGTGCATCAGCACTACACATATTTATAGCTACATGGTCAGTTGACATCCCCAACTGCCAAGAGATCTGCACCATTAAGGTGCTGCCAACAAAGGGGTAGCAGTTCCCCATCAGCCCATGACTGATTAAACTACCAACTAGTGCCTCCAAGCTTGTAGCCACGCATCCTTGATTCCCAGCATAGCAAAATGCTGCCAAACCACTTCCCCACTAGTGGTAACTGCCCATAACTGTTCTGCAAGCCAGCCCCCAACTAATGCCACGCATAAATGGCTCTCAGCAACACAAACTGCCATCTGACATCATCCCACCACTGGTAACTGCCCACAACTGCTTTGCCCATGATGTCCTCAACTGCTGCCACAACTTCCTGACACCTTGCCCCACTATTGTGTGCAATCTGGACTCACCAAACTGCTTCCCAACCGCTACTTGACCCAGCCCAAGTTGAAGTCTGAACCAACTGTGCACACCAGCCCATCTAGTATGCATCAGCCTTGCATGCTGAGCACCAGCCCATGCCATGCACCGATTGTTGCCAAGACCTTGTCCGTCAAGCCTTGGTCTTCTTAACCGCTATCGAACGTTGCACCATCTCGACCCACCAATGATCCCACTTATTGCCTTTAATGCTTAACCAAAGGTGCAAGACGTGCATGCCATTGTGCACACGCAGCCCGCATGTTGCCCACATTCAATCTTGGTTAATCTTTGATCCAAGTCGTCGATCCGTATGTTGGCATTGTTGTTAGGGGAGCCCAACAATGCCTAAACATGCCCCATGCTTCAGTCATGACTTCCTGCCTATGACCCGGGTGGACTGCACGGACCACCTCTCCCCTATAGTAGCACTTATGAAAATATTCAACGTGCCACCAACAGACGCCGAGCCCGCTTGACCAACCATAATGTACATCCCTTGGATATACTAGTTTAATCGTTGTCTTGCCAATTGCGTGCCAAAACCCAATTTTGTTTCACCATCCGACTAACTATCAAGTCAGATCCCATGTCAAGTCAACAAGGGTCTAACAAACCACCCCCACTAAAAGAATTCGACGCCCTCGTCGAAGATTTTCTAAGTAGCATGTTAAACCGATATGATCTTTGTAGCCATCAAGTCCATCTGATGCCACCTTTAAGGTACTGAACCCGGCATCTCCCTCTCCGAGAACAGCACCATAACCCGAATTTCACTTGCAGGACTCATCACCTGCATGCTGCCAACTCTAACAACATTAAGACTTGCCTCTACACCCGAATCAAATCCTTCACGATCTTCTTCAGCCACCAATGCTGTCAGTTTTGCCTTCTTTGGACAATCTCTTGCAAAGTGTGGTCCGCCACAGATAAAATAGCCGCCCGCCTTGGACTGCCCCTTGTTTTTCTGCCCACCATCTGTTGCAACCTGCTTGCCTTTATCTAGCCCTTCGCAAAGATTTCCAATGGCACGACCCTTGTCTACTTCTTGGACTTGTTCCCACCGTTGTCAGCCTTGTCAAGCCGCATGTCTACCAGACTGTCCGCTTCATTGACCGCCGACTGATAGTCCTTTACACCCTGACGTCGCAATTCTGCCTGCGCCCAAGGTTGTAAACCCGCTATGAAGTTGAATACCTTATCCTCCTCGGACATTCCCTTGATATCCAACAGTAGAGATGCGAAATTCTTCACATACTCCCGCATAGTCCCGTCGTGCGTTAGACGTCTCAGCGCCTCCCTCGCTTGCCAACTTGAATTTGCCGGCAGGAACTGACCCTTCAATTCCCTTTTCAAGTCGGTCCACGAAGTCACAGCAGCTCAGGTCTCATCCCCAACCCTTGTGCGCCACCATAACTTGGCATCTCCAGCCAAATACATGCTGGTGATGTCTACCATCTCCGCCTCGCGAATATGAGCAGTTTTAAAGTACTGCTCCATGTCCCACAAGAAATTCTCAAGCTCTTTGGCACTACGGTCCCCTCCATATGCCTTTGGTTCAGGAATTCTCGTCTTTTGTTGCACCATCGTGGCTTCCGTCCCACTAGTATGCAACAACGCCTGTTTGATGAGGGTTATTTCCCTATCAATTTGCTGGAAAGCCGCTTCTAAACGATCTCTGAGGGCTGTCATTCGCCCCATTTTGACCGATAATCCCTTGATCTTTTCTCCTGTTGCACGATCACCATCCGTAACGTGACCTTGCACATTATGCAGATCAACACTCAATGTCTTGACCTGATTAGCCAACGAACCACTTTCCCCCAAAAGTGTTTCGCCCACAAAAGCTTCCAGTTTCTGCACTCGCTCCTGCAAGTCAGCCTTCCAATTTGCATTCGCCATCTGCCCTCAGATCTTTACGTAGCAACAAGCCCTCGAAATTTTGCAGCAACCAGCAATAAAATTCGAACCGATTTCAATCCTTGAAACCACGCTCTGATACCAATTGTCACAGGGGTCGAGGTTCGCCCCGAATTTTTCCCTTATGAAGGCCTGGTCTGTTTCGCACAACCAGTCAGCCAACCCTCAAACAGCACCAGCAGCACTGTTTACGCCCAGCAGCACACTCATACACGTTTGTTTATGAAACTTACACAATCCCTCGTGTATAATCACAACCCAACCCGTATATATGTGTTACTGAATGAAAGTACAATAGTAAGCAAGCAATAATGGCAACCCACGAATTACAGGCTAAACACCCAACCTTTATTGAACCAATTAATACAAGGACTCAGCCCTAAGACTTACTTACACTAGACAACCCTATGCCTAGTTAGTGTATTTCCCACAGAGTATGTACCAAGCAATGACTCTAGTTCTCACCCACTTGCCTCTCCCTATGTGCATCAACACCACACATATTTATAGCTACATGGTCAGTTGACATCCCCAACTGCCAAGAGATCTGCACCATTAAGGTGCTGCCAACAAAGGGGTGGCAGTTCCCCATCAGCCCATGACTGATTAAACTGCCAACTAGTGCCTCCAAGCTTGTAGCCACGCATCCTTGATTCCCAGCATAACAAACTGCTGCCAAACCACTTCCCCACTAGTGGTAACTGCCTATAACTGCTTTGCAAGCCAGCCCCTAACTAATGTCACGCACAAATTGGTCTCAGCAACACAAACTGCCATCTAACATCATCCCACCACTGGTAACTGGCCACAACTGCTTTGTCCATGTTGTCCTCAACTATTGCTATAACTTCCTGACACCTTGCCCCACTATTGTGTGCAATCTGGACTCACCAAACTGCTTCCCAACCCCTACTTGACCCAGCCCAAGTTACAATCTGAACTAACTGTGCACACCAGCCTATCTAGTATGCATTATCCTTGCATGCTGAGCACCAGCCCATGCCATGCACCGATTGTTGCCAAGACCTTGTCCGTCAAGCCTTGGTCTTCTTAACTGCCATCGAACGTTGCACCATCTCGACCCACTGATGATCTCACTCATTGCCTTCAATGCTTAACCAAAGGTACAAGACGTGCGTGCCATTGTGCACACGCAGCCCGCATGTTGCCCACATTCAATCTTGGTTAATCTTTGATCCAAGCCGTCGATCTGTATGTTGGCATTGTTGTTAGGGGAGCCCAACAATGCCTAAACATGCCCCATGCTTCAGCCATGACTTCCTGCCTATGACCCGGGTGGACTGCACAAACCACCCCTCCCCTATAGTAGCACTTATGAAAATATCCAACGTGCCACCAACAGACGCTGAGCCCGCTTGATCAACCATAATGTACATCCCCTCGATATACTAGTTTAACCATTGCCTTGCCAATTGAGTGCCAAAACCCAATTTTGTTTCACCATCTGGCTAACCATCAAGTCAGATCCCATGTCAAGTCAACAAGGGTCTAACAGCAGGCGAGTTGTTGTTGACATTGTTCCTCCCTGTTGCTGGTTCCGACAGTGGGCTTAAGAACAGTGGCTCCGCAAGAGGGGAATATGGGGTTGGGGACGGCTCCGCCGGAAGGAGAGTCTGAGGTGGTGGTGGCTTCCGCAGCTGTGATTGTGATGGTCCCTTCACAGGTGAGTTTTTGTTGACATTGTTCCTCCCTATTGCTGGTTCCGGCAGTGGGCTTAAGAACAGTGGCTCTGCCAGAGGGGAATATGGGGTTGGGGACGGCTCCACCGGAAGGGGAGTCTGAGGTGGTGGTGGCTTCCGCAGCTGTGATTGTGATGGTCCCTTGGCAGGCGAGTTTTTTTTGACATTGTTCCTCCCTGTTGCTGGTTCTGGTAGTGGGCTTAAGAACAGTGGCTCTGCCAGAGGAGAATATAGGGTTGGGGACGGCTCCGCCGGAAGGGGAGTGTGAGGTTAGCTTCCGCAGCTGTGACTGTGGCGGCGAAAAGAGAGAAAATGAGCAAGAAGATAACAGAAAAGTTCTCCATATCAAAACTTACAGATTTGTGTTTAATTTAGGGAATGCGGACCCTAATTTATAATTTTGAGAATGGCGCGAAACTGTGTGTTCATTTAACAGTGAAAAAGCAATTAAGGTGTTTTTTAAAGCATCCAAATCCAACGGGGAGGGTATACTTAAAACTTTTGACACGGATCGACTAAGAGCACTAAATGAAACGTTTGTGGCTTACTTCAGGAAAAAATGAGAATGTCCGATAATATATATATATATATATACTAGACCATTATCCGTACCTCTGGTACTTCAACCAAGGATTAGATTTCTGTTGCTGGTTCTGGTAGTGGGCTTAAGAACAGTGGCTCCGCCAGAGGAGAATATAGGGTTGGGGACGGCTCCGCCGGAATAGGAATGTGAGGTGGTGGTGGTTTCCGCAGCTGTGACTGTGGCGGCGAAAAGAGAGCAAAGGAGCAAGAAGATTACAGAAAAGTTCTCCATATCAAAACTTACAAATTTGTGTTTAATTTAGGGAATGCGGACCCTAATTTATAATTTTGAGAATGGCGCGAAAGTGTGTGTTCATCTAACGGTGAAAAAGCAATTAAGGTGTTTTTTAAAGAATCCAAATCCAACGGGGAGGGTATATTTAAAACTTTTGACACGAATCGACTAAGAGCACTAAATGAAACGTTTGTGGCTTACTTCAGGAAAATTTGAGAATATCCGATTATATATATATATACTAGAACATTATCCGTACTTCTGATACTTCAACCAAGGATTAGATTTCTGTTGTTGGTTCTGGCAGTGGGCTTAAGAACAGTGGCTCCGCCAGAGGAGAATATAGGGTTGGGGACGGCTCTGCCGGAGGGGGAGTGTGAGGTTGGCTTCCGCAGCTGTGATTGTGGCGGCGAAAAGAGAGAAAAGGAGCAAGAGGATAACAGAAAAGTTCTCCATATCAAAACATACAGATTTGTGTTTAATTTAGGTAATGCAGATCCTAATTTATAATTTTGAGAATGGCGCGAAAGTGTGTGTTCATTTAACGGTGAAAAAGCAATTAAGGTGTTTTTTAAAGCATCCAAATCCAACGGGGAGGGTATACTTAAAACTTTTGACACGGATCGACTAAGAGCACTAAATTAAATGTTTGTGGCTTACTTCAGGAAAAATTGAGAATGTCCGATATAATATATATATATATATATATATATACTAGAACATTATCCGTACCTCTGGTACTTCAACCAAGGATTAGATTTCTGTTGCTGGTTCTGGTAGTGGGCTTAAGAACAGTGGCTCCGCCAGAGGAGAATATAGGGTTGGGGACGGTTCCGCCGGAAGGGGAGTGTGAGGTGGTGGTGGCTTCCGCAGCTGTGACTGTTAGATTTCTGTTGCTGGTTCTGGCAGTGGGCTTAAGAACAGTGGCTCCGCCAGAGGAGAATATAGGGTTGGGGACGGTTCCGCCCGAAGGGGAGTGTGAGGTGGTGGTGGCTTCCGCAGCTGTGACTGTGGCGGCGAAAAGAGAGAAAAGGAGCAAGAGGTTAACAGAAAAGTTCTCCATATCAAAACTTACAGATTTGTGTTTAATTTAGGGAATGCGGACCCTAATTTATAATTTTGAGAATGGCGCGAATGTGTGTGTTCATCTAACGGTGAAAAAGCAATTAAGGTGTTTTTTAAAGCATCCAAATCCAACGGGGAGGGTATATTTAAAACTTTTGACACGGATCGACTAAGAGCACTAAATGAAACGTTTGTGGCTTACTTCAGGAAAAATTGAGAATATCCGATAATATATATATATATATATATATATATATATATATATATATATATATATATATATATATATATATATACATATATACTAGAACATTATCCGTACTTCTGATACTTCAACCAAGGATTAGATTTCTGTTGTTGGTTCTGGCAGTGGGCTTAAGAACAATGGCTCCGCCAGAGGAGAATATAGGGTTGGGGACGGCTCCGCCGGAAGGGGAGTGTGAGGTGGTGGTGGCTTCCGCAGCTGTGACTGTGGCGGCGAAAAGAGAGAAAAGGAGCAAGAGGTTAACAGAAAAGTTCTCCATATCAAAACTTACAGATTTGTGTTTAATTTAGGGAATGCGGACCCTAATTTATAATTTTGAGAATTGCGCGAATGTGTGTGTTCATCTAACGGTGAAAAAGCAATTAAGGTGTTTTTTAAAGCATCCAAATCCAACGGGGAGGGTATATTTAAAGCTTTTGACACGGATCGACTAAGAGCACTAAATGAAACGTTTGTGGCTTACTTCAGGAAAAATTGAGAATATCCGATAATATATATATATATATATATATATATATATATATATATATATATATATATATATATATATATATATACATACATATATACTAGAACATTATCCGTACTTCTGATACTTCAACCAAGGATTAGATTTCTGTTGTTGGTTCTGGCAGTGGGCTTAAGAACAGTGGCTCCGCCAGAGGAGAATATAGGGTTGGGGACGGCTCCGCCGGAAGGGGAGTGTGTGGTTAGTTTCCGCAGGTGTGAATGTGGCGGCGAAAAGAGAGAAAAGGAGCAAAAGGATAATAGAAAAGTTCTCCATATCAAAACATACAGATTTGTGTTTAATTTAGGGAATGCGGGCCCTAATTTATAATTTTGAGAATGGCGCGAAAGTGTGTGTTCATCTAACGGTGAAAAAATAATTAAGGTGTTTTTTAAAGCATCCAAATCCAACGGGGAGGGTATACTTAAAACTTTTGACACGGATCGACTAAGAGCACTAAATGAAACGTTTGTGGCTTACTTCAGGAAAAATTGAGAATGTCTGATAAAATATATATATATATATATATACTCGAACATTATCCGTACCTCTGGTACTTCAACCAAGGATTAGATTTCTGTTGCTGGTTCTGGCAGTGGGATTAAGAAAGTGGCTCCGCCAGAGGAGAATATAGGGTTGGGGACGGCTCCGCCGGAAGGGGAGTGTGAGGTGGGGGTGGCTTCCGCAGCTGTGACTGTGGCGGCGAAAAGAGAGAAAAGGAGCAACAGGTTAACAAAAAAGTTCTCCATATCAAAACTTATAGATTTGTGTTTAATTTAGGGAATGCGGACCCTAATTTATAATTTTGAGAATGGCGCGAATGTGTGTGTTCATCTAACGGTGAAAAAGCAATTAAGGTGTTTTTTAAAGCATCCAAATCCAACGGGGAGGGTATATTTAAAACTTTTGACACGGATCGACTAAGAGCACTAAATGAAACGTTTGTGGCTTACTTCAGGAAAAATTGAGAATATCCGATAATATATATATATACATATATACTAGAACATTATCCGTACTTCTGATACTTCAACCAAGGATTAGATTTCTGTTGTTGGTTCTGGCAGTGGGCTTAAGAACAGTGGCTCCGCCAGAGGAGAATATAGGGTTGGGGACGGCTCTGCCGGAAGGGGAGTGTGAGGTTGGCTTCCGCAGGTGTGACTGTGGCGGCGAAAAGAGAGAAAAGGAGCAAAAGGATAACAAAAAAGTTCTCCATATCAAAACATACAGATTTGTGTTTAATTTAGGGAATGCGGACCCTAATTTATAATTTTTAGAATGACTCGAAAGTGTGTGTTCATCTAACGGTGAAAAAATAATTAAGGTGTTTTTTAAAGCATCCAAATCCAACGGGGAGGGTATATACTTAAAACTTTTGACACGGATCAACTAAGAGCACTAAATGAAATGTTTGTGGCTTATTTCTGGAAAAATTGAGAATGTCCGATAAAATATATATATATATATATATATATATATATATATATATATATATATACCCGAACATTATCCGTACCTCTGGTACTTCAACCAAGGATTAGATTTTTGTTGCTGGTTCTGGTAGTGGGATTAAGAAAGTGGCTCCGCCAGAGGAGAATATAGGGTTGGGGACGGCTCCGCTGGAAGGGGGGGAGTGTGAGGTGGTGGTGGCTTCCACAGCTGTGACTGTGGCGGCGAAAAGAGAGAAAAGGAGCAAGAGGTTAACAGAAAAGTTCTCCATATCAAAACTTACAGATTTGTGTTTAATTTAGGGAATGCGGACCCTAATTTATAATTTTGAGAATGACGCGAATGTGTGTGTTCATCTAACGGTGAAAAAGCAATTAAGGTGTTTTTTAAAGCATCCAAATCCAAAAGGGAGGGTATATTTAAAACTTTTGACACGGATCGACTAAGAGCACTAAATGAAACGTTTGTGGCTTACTTCAGGAAAAATTGAGAATATCCGATAATATATATATATATATATATATATATATATATATATATATATATATATATATATATACTAGAACAATATCCGTACTTCTGATACTTCAACCAAGGATTAGATTTCTGTTGTTGGTTCTAGCAGTGGGCTTAAGAACAGTGGCTCCGCCAGAGGAGAATATAGGGTTGGGGATGGCTCCGCCGGAAGTAGACATGCACAAAAAGCCCGCGGCCTGAGGCCTGGCCTTGATCTGGCCTGGCCCGCCCTGGTCAAAGCCTGGCCTGGTCAAAGGCCTGGTCCGGCCTGGCCCGGCCTGCAGGCTTTAAACAGGCCACGATTTTAGAGCAAAAGCCCGGCCTGGCCTGGCCTGGGGAAAAGCCTGGCCTGGCCTGGTCAAAAGCCTGGCCTGGCCTGGCTAAAGTCTACCTCGATTTTTGGTAAAGTGACAAGAATACTGAACTGGGATACACTAAATACTAAATTGTATTTCTATTTCTCCTATCATATTATATTATAATATGATTATTAGTCTATGAGTGAATATTTAATTCAAATTGGGGTGATGGTGATTTGCAGACAACCCTTTATTATATAATTATATAGTCATTATCACTGTGGGTCATTTCTAATTTTTATGCAGCAGTACTAAAAATTATGAAAAATGGTGATTTTGATGGATTTTTCAATATTTGGTCTTCTTGATTTGTAATTTTGTACACGTTCGTACAAAAAAATATGCAACCGACGATTTCGCGGCTCCCTCATTCTCTCTTTCTTCTCTGTCTCTCTCTCGGTCTAGGCCTGGCCTGGCCCGCAGGCCTCAACAGGCCCTATTTTTTTTGGAGAAGCCCGGCCCGGCCTGGCCTGCAGGCCTAAAAGTCAAGGCCTAGCCTGGCCTGGTCAACGGAAAAAGCCTGTCAGGCCTAGGCCAGGCCGGCCTGGCCTGGCCTGTTGTGCATGTCTAGCCGGAAGGGGAGTGTGAGGTTGGTTTCCGCAGGTGTGACTGTGGCGACGAAAAGAGAGAAAAGGAGCAAAAGGATAACAGAAAAGTTCTCCATATCAAAACATACAGATTTGTGTTTAATTTAGGGAATGCGGACCCTAATTTATAATTTTGAGAATGGCGCGAAAGTGTGTGTTCATCTAACGGTGAAAAAATAATTAAGGTGTTTTTTAAAGCATCCAAATCCAACGGGGAGGGTATACTTAAAACTTTTGACACGGATCGACTAAGAGCACTAAATGAAACGTTTGTGGCTTACTTCAGGAAAAATTGAGAATGTCCGATAAAATATATATATATATATATATATATATATATATATATATATATATATATATATATATATATATATATACCCGAACATTATCCGTACCTCTGGTACTTCAACCAAGGATTAGATTTATGTTGCTGGTTCTGGTAGTGGGCTGAAGAAAGTGGCTCCGCCAGAGGAGAATATAGGGTTGGGGACGGCTCCGCCGGAAGGGGAGTGTGAGGTGGTGGTGGCTTCCGCAGCTGTGACTGTGGCGGCGAAAAGAGAGAAAAGGAGCAAGAGGTTAACAGAAAAGTTCTCCATATCAAAACTTACAGATTTGTGTTTAATTTAGGGAATGCGGACCCTAATTTATAATTTTGAGAATGGAGCGAAAGTGTGTGTTCATCTAACGGTGAAAAAATAATTAAGGTGTTTTTTAAAGCATCCAAATCCAACGGGGAGGGTATACTTAAAACTTTTGACACGGATCGACTAAGAGCACTAAATGAAACGTTTGTGGCTTACTTCAGGAAAAATTGAGAATGTCCGATAAAATATATATATATATACCAGAACATTATCCGTACCTCTGGTACTTCAACCAAGGATTAGATTTATGCCAAAATTTGAATGATCTAGATAATCTAATAAGTTAGGCGGAAAATTCAAAATCATTTGTGTTTTGTTAGATAAGATTAGTAATTGTCCGTGTCTGAAAACACGACATAATAAAATATTAAATTAAAATATAAAAAATTAATATATTATTTTTATCTATATTATTATTGTTATTGTTATTATTGTTATTATTATTGTTATGATTGTTATGATTATTATTATTATTATAATTATTGTTGTTGTTATTGTTGTTGTTGTTTTTGGAGGAAAATTTAGTATGTGATATGGGGGGAAATTTAGTATAAGTTTTGGGGGAAAATTTAGTAGGGAAGAATCAATTTGAGTCATTGAATTTGGGTAAATCAAACTGAACGTTCTTGTGATTTGTAAAGTTAGGAATTCAAAAATGGTTCTACTTTATTATATATATATATATATATATATATATATATTAAATTAAAAAATTGTACGATAACTATTCACTACAATGTTCTTTTATGATTAAATGTTAGAATCTATATTATCTGAAAAGTCGTTAATCACTAAGGGGGCTTACCCTTATTGTGGATTAAATATTATTTATTTAAATTAATTAATATTTTAATTTATTTATTTAAATAAGATTAGAATTGTTCTAATTGATTTAATCTACAACCGATTTAATATGGAGAACCTAAAGGGTCGCATCCACTACTAGAAAATCGACCTATGGCGACGAGCTATAGCGACGGTCGTAGCGGAACCGTCGCTATAGATTAATATTTAGCCTTATAGCGACGGTCAACTCTTGATCGACGCAATAGAAGTGAAAATAGGTCCTATATCAACGGTTGGCTCTTGACCGTTGCTATAGAAACAAAAAAATAATCTTATAGTGACGGTTGGTTCATAACTAACGCAATAAAAGACTAGAAATTCTTCTATAGCGACTGTCGGGATGTGACCGTAGCTATTTACCCTTAGGCTATGTTTGTTTGCAAAATGCATACTTGGGATTGGACTATTTGTATTAATTTAAAGTTATTTACGACTTTTTTATCCCATGATAAGGGATTAATAGTCCTTTAAATAATCCTTGGACTATTTTTTATCATTCTTAAGGCTATTTATGAGGGATTATATAATCCCATGATGAATTTGGGATTAATAGTCCCTCTCATTTTAAGCTATTAAATGACTTTATGGGACTAATATTTCAAAATGAAAGGATTAATAATCCCTCATCATGGGATAAAAAAGTCGGAAATAACTTTAAATTAATACAAATAGTCCTATCCTAAGTATATATTTTGTAAACAAACATAGCCTTAATTATTGGACTTTAGCAAGGGTAAAAAATGAGCGGTAAATATTAGATATTTTTTAATCAGGCGCGCAAATAATCCCTCCGTCTGATTTCTCTCACCGCTGAAAGCCTGAAACCTTCATCTAAAAAACAGTTCTCTCTCATTTCTCCAAATAATCACTAATTTCTCTCTCATTTCTCTCACTTATCACCGAAAACCTTCATCTGGAAACACTAATACACACACTAGCAAGAAGCGAGCCAAGAGTTCTGTGAAGTTAGCAGCATCAAAACGCTCTTTTTCTTTGTCTATTGAGACAAGCGAAATCTGGTCTCTAAATTTTTCTCATCTCTGCAATCATGGCGGATACAATATCCATGGAGAACATCCGAGCCACAGCAGGTGGCCTCAGAATCGATCTCTCCGGCGTTGATTAGGACTCAATTCAGCGTCGATTGTGAGTTTGTAATACTGTGTTTAAAGAAATACTTTATAATTTCAGTAATTTGTCTAATTTCTCAATTATTCGTTACTCCTTTGCTAATTTATCAGCTTCTGTTTATCTTCCCCTTAATTTGTTAGGCACTGGAAAGGTTAGGTCATGTGGATGAAGTTATTAACGACTCTGAGTATGAATTTCTTCCTTTAATTTCTTGTCTGTGTATTATTGAAACTTCTGTTCATATACTTTGAGACCTAAGTGTTATACTTAATTTTCTTCGAATGTATTCTTAGTTGTATGTTTGTGCCTCTATGGTATGTAGCTACAAATTCGAGTTTCCTACACCTACTGACAGACCAGGCATAACTATGAAACTAGTAGTTGGTAATTCATCCGTTGTCTGTTAAGTGTCTGCATATATGGCTACAATTCAACCTGCAAAATTTTAAAGTTCAACTCTTAAGGGCAGTGAACTTGCGAAATATGCTGAAAGCCAAATTGGTATCCTATCTATCTACCTTAGTTCCTCGCGATGGTGGGATTAACACTTGTAACGTCCATTTTGTAAACAGTCCAGGGGGTCATTTCCCAAACTGCACCCCTATGATTCCCTAGGTCTTATAGAACACTTGAGCAATATAAATTCAACATCAGTGAGGACCTGGTATATTTACATTCCTGAGAATAATCAATATGTTTCCCATTGGAAATGGATTGAGACAACTGGAGTTCTTGATGTGATTACTTGGTGGTTATGCCACTAGCAGACAACATTTTGTCCGTCTGATGGATAGGATATCACTAGGAACACATCTAACACAACTTTTACTAATCTGAAGTTTCAACTTCTCTCTACATTTTATGTTTTAGAAGTGGATTCTGATGTTATTTTCTTAGATTAATTATTTGTTATGTTGTTCTCCACCTGTTGAAGTTGTTGGGAAGTTACATGTTTGCGACTTAGTCTCGGTGTTTGCTTGACCATTTCTTATTCATAGATCTTCCTGAATAAACTAGTGGCATTCTGCATATCACAAGTCATTAATCATTATATTGTAGTCTTGATATATCACTGTAAGAGATAAATCAACTAGTATCATATTTTAGAGGATTTTAAACCTGCAAGGCATGATAAAGTCCCAGGAATAAAAAATATCATATCCAGCAAACTGAACAGAGGAGCCTGTATTATTTCATCTTTTCTTCCCTCTAAATGCTACAACTATCAACTCATCTCCTTTATAATAGAACATCAAAACCTACTAGAGATGTTATCCTATAAAAAATTTCTTATGCATCTCTCTAACTTGTAGAGTTTTATTAACTAGAAAACGAATAATAAATTACTATACCACATGATTTTGAGATTTAGAATCTATTTGGGAATTCATAATGGAGGAATGGTTTTTTGAATCATCCTTATTTTTTGAGCAACCCAAAGAATGTTATTGGTTGTTAGTCTCTGGAACCGTCAACTTCTTCCTTGTCATTTTTGTTTAATATTTAAATTTTGGATGATGGGATTCACTCTCTTGATTAAGTTCAAGAACACTTGCAAGGTCTATCATTTATGTTTAGTTGCTCTTATGTTTGCTTGCTTTGTTTTTTCCTCCTGATCTGAATTATGTTTATGTGATTTCTCAAAAAAAAATCCCATATATTTAATCTGCTATCTATATCCTTTTGTTATTTACCTTTTTCTTTCATTGGTCTATTCTCCGAAGGATTATATATATTATGCAAATTGTTGTGTTAGACTGCTTTTAGTTTAGGCTGATAATTATTATGTTATGAGAAGTTATAAGTGCCTAAAGATTTCCTATTAGATGCTCCATTTAAGTTAACAGAGTATTTATGTGCCAATTTCGTGAAGACGTTTATCTAATGTCTAATAACAACTTGGGTGATGTTGTAATGTAATTTTCACTACCATCTCATCTGGCTGAAAATTTAATTTATGCAGTTTTAGAACTTTACTGACTTTGGAAGGGTAGTCTTTTGCAGCACTAACTAATTATTGAATTTATGTCACAACACAATAATGTAAGGCCATGCTGGCAAATAATTGTTTCTTTATTGAATTGAAAGCCCCAAAATCATCACCGTCCACCATTCACACAGGTATTTATTATAAATCTTTGTCCTGAAACATTAGGGTTAATGATTTGCACATCTTTATGACAATTAGGATAATGAAACATCCTTAAAAAACTCTAGTTTGTGGAACAACGTAGTCTTATTTTTTATTGTCATGGAAATACTCCAAATGCTAATATTATCAGGCATGTGCCTAATAATGTGTTTCTGATCGGTTGTTCTTTTTAGTCAACACAAAAGGTAATGGTTGAACGCTAATTAGTAGATCATTTCTAATCCGCACGAAAATTTTCTCCTGTGGTCCATACTTTGTTTCAGGTAGGATTTCAGTAGAGTTGGCCACACTTTGAGGAAAGCCTTCTATTAGATTGAAATCTTTGTACGATGAAACAAACAATGCAACTGTAGTGGTTTTCAGAGGGGCTCTTAGGTGTCCTTTACTTTAAATTTCAAGCAACGAGATTATGACTATAAATCTTTTTATTCTAAACTAGCTACTTTGATGTGGTATTATGTGTTAATTTATTAAAGACTAAATTTTCTTTCTACAGGTTCGCATTGCTGTTTTCAGCCAGCGTCATGTTGATGGGCTTAACCAAACATTAAATCCCCTTCTTTATATGATGCATAGCTTACAGTGAGTTTTTTCCTAAAATATTTTAGCTAAATATATGACTTCCTTTTTATGAACTCTGCTCAAGCATTCTTTACTAACGATGGCTGCTAGGAATCAGCAGTATTCTGAAATCACCAGCCCTCTAATTTGAACAAAAAATTAATGAAAATAGTATGACAAACACAATTAAACTCAATAAAAATAAAACTCTACTGTGTATTCTTCCACACACGCACGTGAAAGCTTACACTCTTTCATGCTGCACTTTGTACTTTTGAAGGAAGGTAATCTAGGACTATGATCAATTGTGACGCCCCTAAATCCGGGTACCTTGAACCCTAGACTTGGTACGTCATGATACATCATCTTCATACATGGTCTATAACTAATGCGGAATATATAAACATAAATTGTTTATTCTACAACATTTCCCAAGGTTTCTAACCTTAATTTACATATATACCTTTAGATTCATAAAAAGGTTTAAAAAATTACTTACATCATATAACAATTTAGTTTTCATGCATAACACTATAATCTTGTCTTTTGCTTCTGTCTCTGTCTCTCCTCGGACATTCGTATTATTCTGAAATTTGTTATCATGATATAGCAAGAGTGAGCAACGACTTTGCTCAGCAAGTTTAAATACAATAACGATATATCATGATTGAAAGAAAGAATAAGCTTTTGGATTTTCAACAATATAATAATTGTGAAAGAGTACGAATCATAATTTCAATAATTGAATGACTGAATCAATTAATGTTGAGTGTCAATAATGACCATAAACAAATTTAACTGAACCTTATGGTAATGAAGGTGATCAGCCTTTTATACCTGATGAACACATGCAACAAGCACTATGTGCGAATTAACAATTTAAAGAGGTGGAATAATTATACAGAATTAAACCATAGTATGCTTGAAACATAATAACTTGAGTTTGAGTTAGGAACTTGAACAATAAAATAACATATCCTGCTCGAATATAAATTGAATAGGGTTTAGAAAACTTGCCTGTCTGCTCAGCTACAATTAATGTCTAGCTTTAACTAACTGGCTTTGAAAGACCTAACATTAATAAAGTTGGTCTAATAATTAGTACAGCGTATTTGTACAACTATACGCTCACTAAGGAACTTATCTAGCACACATAAGTACTAACACATAATTTACATCAGTCAAAACAATATTATGAACCTTATAGACCCTCAATCAAATTAGGTTAATAATTTAATAAGTTAGAAAATATTTTTCTTTAAGTGTTGGACACTTATTAAACCCTTAAACAACTTATTACAATTGTTTAATTAAAACATAATTAAATTCAAATTATTTTATTAACTCAATCTCTATTTAATTACTATTTAATCTTGATTAAATAGAAATTAATTAATTATCTTTAGTTATTACTTAAAATAAATAATAACTAATTGTAATTACTTATTACTTAATAATAATTAAATAATAAATAATTATTGATTTAATTTTAACCTTCTTTAATTTAATATTAATCAACTAATACTTAACCAAGTAATTAACCTCACTTATTATTTAATTTAAGGAAATTAAATAATAGTTTACAAATTTTAATCCTCTTTAATTATTATTTAATGTCAATTAAATAATAATTAATTATTTAATTAATTTTAATTATTATTTAAGGTTAAATAATATTCAAATTATTCATCCTTATTTATTATTTAAATTAAATAATTATTAATCTAATAACTTAATTTCCATTAGTCATTATTTAATGTTAATTAAATAATAATTAATTACTTAATTATCCTCATTTATTATTTAATAATATTTAAATAATAAATAATTAATTTATAAATTTTTATCTCTCTTTAATTATTATTTAATAGGAATTAAATAATAATTTCTAATTTATCACCTTTATTTATTATTAACATTTTAAATAATAAATAATTAATGAAATCTTTATTTATTTAACTTAACCATAAATTTAACTAACTAGATTAATATTTAAAATATTTAAATATTAAACGTAATGAAAAATATTATCCCAAATATTATTTTTGTATTATTATTATTTTTGTTATAATTTTAAATTAATTTTCAAATATTTAAATTAATTAAAATTAATCTGAATGGCATTTCTGTAATTACGCTGAAAAACTGAACGGAGGGGCAAACTGGTAAATTCCGCGGAAACAGGATATCGCGCATTGCGCGCGTTATACAGAAAGCAGGAACAAAATGGTGCCGTTTTGAAAACCGGAAATCCCGACTTCTGCGCATTGCACGCGGGTTATTTTTTTATACGCCAAACGGCGTCGTTTGGCTCCGCGTCTGGCAGAAATAATTGGTTGGCGCGCATTGCGCAGCTAGTCCCTTTTTTTTTTCCTTTCGCAGAACGTGAACAGTAACTTTAATACACCACTTTAGTAAAAATTATACCTTCAAGTAAGCTTTAACTCTTCAATAAACATCCAAAAAAATTACCAATCACTTAATATCAATTTATAACAAGAAAATTTATTTTTTCATGATTTAATATCATTTTTTTATATATAAAAATTTCTACATCACATAAACTACCACAAATCATAACTTTTTGTGTATAACTCCATTACATTTAATAATTATTGGACTCCAAAAAAATGACTTGAACTAATATTTGGTCAACCCCATTTACTTTAACATTAGACTAATTAATATAACCCAAAAGATTTGTAATTAATTTTGTTACACATTAATTATCCAATCCATAATTAAATAAATAACTAGATTGAATAAATAATTAAATACCATAACTCATTAGTATTAAATTACTAAATGGACTAATAAATATTATTATTATTATTTCACATTGTTCACATAAATTAATAATCATATTAATTAATTTATAAAATTTAATTAACTCACTATATTCAATTTAATTGAATATTTAATTAATCGAAAACTTATCAATTATTTTGATATTAAAACTTTAGAGTTTGTTTGCTAGTAATAATATATATATTATTTATACACATTACTTTAAAAACAATTTCACAATAAATTATGAAATTAAAATAAATACAATATATAATTTAATATATATTATTTAGGCCATAAATCAAATTATTTAGTACATTTACATTAAATAATTCATTTCTCATCAATTATGGAAATAAATCCATTTAACCGAAAATACATTAAAGTAATAATATATTTACTCAAATTCTTATTTAAATAATTTATTAAATTATTTAATTAATATTACACAAATAATTGTATAATTAAATTTCTCACTCCCATAAATCATTTACAATGATTTACTTTCTTATAGAATATATTCATTTAATATATTCAATTACTATTTAAAATTACCCAATTAATTTAATTCCTTTATATATATATATATATATATATATATATATATATATATATATATAAATTACTATTCTCCCTTAATTAATTTAACTACCTTATATAATTTATAATTATATAAATTACATAATTATTCTCACAAATAATTTATCAATAATTTGCATAAATATTAATTAATGAATATAATCAATACAATAACTAAATTAATTTCACAATAAACCTTTTAATTCAATTCGAATTAATTTAATATTAATCTATTTATTTACCACAATTTAATTAACCATTAAATTATGTTACTAAATATGCACGTATATATATATTCATATAAATACATATTTAATTTACACGCAACCACGCCGCATAATTACTTAACTCCACTAATTAAATTCTCTTAATCTAATTAAACTTGCTATTAGACAAACTTATTGAATTATCACTTTACTCGCTAACTTATCAAAAATTAGATATCACCACATCTAAGTTAGTCCATTAAATTTAATTTGGACCTCTATTTATCTACCACTACTAGGTTATCAAACTCCAACCTTTATTAAATATTAGATATTTTATTTCTAATTCATTTAAATATCCGAAATATTACAATCACCCATTCTTCTAAAAATTTCGTCCTCAAAATTATAATATACTTACCCCTTTACCCATTCGATGTCCAGAACATTGGAACATCTCTCAGGAGTCTTCACAATTGATCAATAATTGTGAATGAACTTGAATAATCAGGAAGTAAAAAAAATAACTCCATTCAAATAACCCATTTATCCATTCGACGTTTAGAACATTGGAACACCTTACAAAAGGATAAATTGAAAATCAAAATATTCATTAAAACTTTCATACTATGCTGAGGGGTCATAAAGACCGTGAACATCTGCGAGAAGGTTTATCAATCACAAAGACTGAAAATATTCCACAATTGTTTTGTACGCTAGGTGATCAGCCTATCGTACGCTAGCTCCGTGCACAACGACTTCGATTAGGGTTGAACTCTCTGGATTTACCAACCCATATTTTGTTCTATCAGCATGCCACCACTCTTGGGCGCCACCACTCTTGGGCGCCCCTCGCGGGTTCTTTATTCATGGCTCTGACATATCCCCCATTATAGGGTTGTTCACCTCAGATTTATTACAAAATTTCGCTCCAAATAATTTGGATTGGATAATAAAACTTGAGTCATTTCTGACCAAAAGTGTCCAGTCAAAATAAATGATGTAGACTCACATATTTGAATTGTTCGTATATTACGAACTGAAAATCATTTAGATTGGTTAAAATAACTGAAATTCATTTTTTACCAAACTTGTGACGCCCCCAAATTCAGGTCCTAATCACCCGAATCCGGTCATCACGAACTGAAAATCATTTTAAATTAGTTAAAATAACAATAATTTATTTCTAGGACTTCATACTACCGCATCGTTGTAACAGTGCGTTGAATATTCCGTCTTTTTCATCTCTGCACCATGGTTTTAATGTCACGTGATGATTTTATAAATACATTTTGATATTTTCAAATCAATTTGTCCAGCCGAAACAATTAGCATAGACTCTTCTTTAAACGTTTCAAAATACTGAAAATTATTTTATGACTTTGTCATATTACATCATACCATAGTGGGCTTAAGGCTACATCAACCACTAGGTTGCTCTGTATTAATGACTCCATCGCTTATCATCTCTGCACTAAGTGCATTAATGATATCTAAAATACATTTGTCTTTTCAAAAGCACAAAAGTGCGATTTTGGCACGATTTTAAGAATTTCAAAGTCTAGCATAGCTAGAAGATTTGGAATATCCTAAAACCTCAAACACTTCAAATTTTTTCTCCATATCCTTTCCCATCTTAATAAGTATGTCTACTATAGTTTTAATCTTGCTACTTAACTCTACCCACATTCACTGTTCATCAACTTACCACGTATTTGAACTCAAGAACTTACCACAATCATATGGTTCGAGGAGCTTGTCCTAGTCAGGCCAAAGTCGCCCATTTGCTGGGAGGCTCTACCACATGACCATGAGTCACGAACTTACCATACGTGTCGATTCTCAGAACACGAATTTATCTTAACATCCTCTATCTATCCGTTATACACGAGAAAAGAATCACCTTCTCAACATCCATATAGCAAATAGCGCGATACCAGGTTTCAATTGATTATCACTATAGGAAGCTAAGTGGTCGTCAAACGAAACACAACCTCCTGCCCATACAAGAAATTGGTCAACTCAGTCACTAATCAATGTAGGAAGTTAAGCGGTTGTCAAACCAAGAACAAGTTCCCTGCCCATACAAAGAACTGTTCAACTCAACCACTATATCAATATAGGAAGTTAAGCGGTTCTAAAACCAAGCACAAATTCCCCGCCCATACAAGGAATTGTACAATTTAGCCACTAACATGAGTCATTGATTAAAAACCCACAACCTTCTAACTTTTCTTAACTTAATGTGAATTTTTCCTAAATTCATATTTTATCATAGATGACTCATTACGAGCTCATCTCTCTATATCATTTCATGACCTTATTAGCATTTTCTCTATGCTTATCAAAATCTTATAATAAGATATCTTCTATCACTTCTTCAGTTTAGGTACAACATGACCCTTTTTATTTCTCTTATTTTTCTCAAATCCACATTTGGATAATCTTCTCTATATGAATTTTCCCAATTCATCTTTTATCACTTAAACTCTACCTGAGTTTATTTATTTACCATTTTATTTATCTTCTACTACGGTTATAACCTAAGGTACTCCTACCTAAGGTTTATAACCTATCAGCTCTGATACCAACTTGTGACGCCCCCAAATCCGGGCACCTTGAACCCTAGACTTGGTACATCACGATACATCATCTCTATACATGTTCTATAACTAATGCAGAATATATAAACATAAATTGTTTATTCTACAACATTTCCTAAGGTTTCTAACCTTAACTTACATATATACCTTTAAATTCATAAAAAGGTTTACAAAATTACTTACATCATATAACAATTTAGTTATCATGCATAACACTATAATCTTGTCTTTTGCTTCTTTCTCCGTCTCTCCTCGGACATTCTTATTATTCTGAAATTTGTTATCATGATATAGCAAGAGTGAGCAACGACTTTGCTCAAAAAGTTTAAATACAATAACGATATATCATGATTGAAAGAAAGAATAAGCTTTTGGATTTTCAACAATATAATAATTGTGAAAGAGTACGAATTATAATTTCAATAATTGAATGACTGAATCAATTAATGTTGAGTGTTAATAATGATCATGAACAAATTTAACTGAACCTTATGGTAATGAAGGTGATCAGCTTTTCATACCTGATGAACACATGTAACAAGCACTATGTGCGAATCTAAAGGAATATACTTCCATTGCAATAAGTCAGGTCACTGGATGAGGAACTGTAAGGAATATCTTGCAGATCTAAAGAAGAAGAAGCTTGGAGAAGCTTCAACTTCAGATCAAGGTTTGTTCATGATTGAAATAAATCTTTTTATAAGTCAAAGTTCTACTTGGGTATTAGATATTGGTTGTGATTCTCACATATGTAATACTATGTACGCACTAAGCCGAAGTATAAAGCTAAACAAATATGAAGTAATCATGCACGTGGGAAATGGAGCAAATGTTGTTGTATTAGTCGTAGGAACTTATTGTTTAACACTGCTTACGGGCAAATCCATTTATTTAAATAATTGTTATTATGTTCTGGTACTTGTAAGAAACATTATTTCTATTCCTATGTTAGATAAGGATGGTTTTGAGATTATGATAAAGAATAACAGTTGTTCTATTTATAACAATAATAATTTGTTTAGTATTGGCAATTTAGTGAATGGACTTTACTTACTTGACTTGCAAGAAAATATATTATAAATTGAACAAACTAGGAAAAGAAAAAGAGATAATATAAATTATACCTTTATGTGGCACTGTAAACTCAGTCATATTAATGAAACAATATTAAACAAGTTGCATAAAGATGAGCTTTTAGAGCTATCTGATTATGAATTATATCCAACTTGTGAGTCTCGTCTCATGGGTAAAATGACTAAATCTCCTTTTAGTGAAAAAGGAGAAAAAGTTACAGATTGTTAGAGTTTGTACACACAGATGTATGTGGACCTATGACAACACATGCACGAGATGGGTATTCATATTTTATCACCTTCACTGATGATCACTCTAGATTTGGATAAGTGTATTTGATTAAATACAAGTCTGAATCATTTGAAAAGTTCAATAGATACAGAAGTGAAGTAGAGAAACAAACTGGCAAGAGTATTAAGATTCTTCGATCGGATCGAGGAGACGAATACTTAAGTAGTGAGTTTCTCGATCATCTCAAAGAAAATGGTATAATCTCACAATGGACTCAATTAGGTACACCACAATTGAATGGTGTATCTAAAAGAAGAAATCGAACATTGTTGGACATGGTTCGTTCCATGATGAGTTTTACAGATGTTTCAATTTCCTTCTAGGGTTATGCCCTAGAAACAGCTACATACTTACTTAACAAAGTGCCTTTTAAATTCCCAAGACTCCATATGAAATATGGACAGGAAGGAAACCTAATCTTAAGTATGTTAAGATTTGATGTTGTCCACCTTATGTCAAAAGGTTTGAGCATGATAAGCTAGAGACAAGATCTGATAAGTGTAAATTTGTGGGATACCCTAAAGAAACTACAGGGTATTATTTCTATCATCCTACTGAGCAAAAGGTGTTTGTTATGAAATATGCTACCTTCTTAGAAAATGAGTTTATCCTCGAATGGGTCAATGAGAATAAGATAAACCTTGAAGAAATTCAAGAACCTCAAAACATTATGGGTCAAAGTGAGGTATCCAACCAAGTAACACAACCTAATGTACCACAACCTGTTCGTAAATCTGGAAGAATACCGAAGATACCTGATAGGTATGGATTCATTATAGAAGATGATGATGAGTTACGCATCATAAATGATGATGATCTATGGACTTACGAAGAAGTAATGAGTAGTAAAGACTTAGAGAAATGGCTAGCAACCATGAAATTCGAGATGGACTCCATGTATGAGAACCAAGTATGGACTTTGTTTACTCCACCTGAGGGTATTAAGCCTATTGGGTGTAAATGGGTATTTAAGAGAAGGACTAGAGTAGACGACAAGGTAGAGACCTATAATGCCCGACTGGTTGCAAAAAGTTTCAAACAAAGACAATGTGTTAACTATGATGAAACCTTATTGCCAGTAGCCAAGTCTATTTGGATTTTGCCTGCAATTGCAGCTTATCATGACTATGAGATCTGACAAATGGACGTGAAAACAACCTTCTTCAATGGGAAACTAGAAGATGATGTATTTATGATACAGTCAGAGGGTTTTGTTTCAAAAGTTGGAACAAATCAAGTCTGTAAGCTACAACGATCCATCTATGGATTAAAGCAAGCTTCTCGAAGATGGAACATCCGTTTTGATGAGACAATTAAAGAGTTTAATTTTATCAAAAATGAGGATGAACCATGTGTGTACAAGAAAGTTAGTGGGAGCGTTGTGACATTCCTAATATTATATGTTGATGATATATTACTGATAAGGAATGATGTTCCTATGCTTCAGTCAATCAAAATATGGTTATCTAAACAATTCTTTATGAAGGACTTGGGAGAAACATCCTATATTTTTGGGGATAAAGATCTATAGAGATAGATCTAATAGGCTGATAGGCTTGTCCCAAGGAACGAACATTGATTCGATGCTAAAGAAATTTAGCATTGAAGATTCCAAGAAAGGGCTCATGCCAATGGGTCAAGGAATAAATCTCTCCAAGAAACAGGCCCCAAAGACACCTGAAGAGAGAGACTGTATGAGTAAGATTCTCTACGCTTCAGCAATAGGATCTATCATGTACGGGATGATATGTACAAGACCTGATGTTGCTCATGCACTTAGTGTAACAAGCAGATATTAGTCTAATCTTGGAGAAGAACACTGGAAGGTAGTGAAAAATATCCTAAAGTACTTAAGAAGAGCTAAGGATGTATTTCTTGTCTACGGTGGGTCTGATTTGAAACTAGAGGGCTATACAGACTCAAGTTTGCAAACTGACCGATATGACAGTAAATCCGTTTCGGGTTATATGTTTACAATAAACGGTAGCGCAGTGAGTTGAAAAAGTTCCAAGAAAAAGCATTGCAGATTCAGTGATAGATGCAGAGTACATAGCTGCAAGCGAAGCTGCAAAGGAGGTTGTTTGGATAAAGAAGTTTGTAATCGAACTCGGGGTGGTTCCTAGCATTTAAGGATCGATTCCTTTATTTTGTGACAACACGGGAGCTGTTGCACAAGCTAAGGAACCCGAGTCTCATCAGAAATCCAAACACATGTTGTGGCGATTTCATTTGATTAGATAAATCATTGAAAGAGGAGATGTCACTCTAGAACGAGTAGACTCTCAAGACAACATTGTAGATCTATTTACTAAAGTGTTAACTCAATAACAGTTTAATCGTCACTTAGAGAAAATAGGTATTAGATAGCATGACGATTGACTTTAGTGCAAGTGGGAGATTGAAAGTAATACGCACACAAGTCAATCATATTTGATATGAAATTGCATATACTTTGTAATCTTATTCGTTTATTAATAAAAATTTATTTATGATCATAATGATGAGATCTAAATTCAAGATAGCTCAAAACTAAAATTGTTCCTAATCATGAGATTACTAAAATGTGAATTAGTGAATCTGGATAGATTAATACATACTATGTTTGCTCTTATTAAGATGATGATTAATCTCATAATCATCTGTGTCGAGACACTAAAGCAAGTATGCAGGTACTTATTAGAGAATAAGTTCACTGAACATGACTAGCTAAAAGAATACCTAATGGAGCTTTACTCTACTGTCAATAAGAATTTTAAATGTGATAGTAGTACAAGTGATCCTTGGACTTGAGATCATCATAGTATCTTGTGTATGATAAGTTATACTTTGACATATTCCTTAAGACCTTTAAGGTATATCAAAGGGTATATTAGGATATAATAAGTTGTACATGGAGATAAGTGAATAGTCAATAAAGAATAGTCAATAAAGAATCTATCACTTTTAGTAAAAGGAGAGAATGTTCTACGCGATTAGATAAATGATAACTCAGTAGTCATTGGCCAAGATAAAATAGAAATTAGAAAGGAGTTTCAAATTTACATTAAATAGATATGTGCATTTAAGAATAGAAATGCATATGATCAAATAAAATAAGATTTGACAATAAATTCATGTATTATATTTGATTGAGACATTATATGGTAGAATGATTGAATTGTACGGTAAATATTCACTGAAAGGTTCTTTTACGATTAAATGTTGAAATCTATATTATCTGGAAAGTCGTTGATCGCTAAGGGGGTTTAACCCTTATTGTGTAATAAATATTATTTATTTAAAGAAATTAATATTTTAATTTATTTATTTAAATAAGATTAGAATTGTTCTAATTGATTTAATCTACAATTGGTTTAATATGGATAACCTAAATGATCACACCGCAAAAGAAAAATAATTATTTAAAAAGTAAATGGCATAATCATAATAATGAATTAAGTATATTTAATTTATACTATGGGGATAAAATAAATTAAATAGCTTAATAATTATTATTTAATATTTTGGAAATACTACTTATAAATTATTATTATTATTATTATTATTATTTAATTAGTTCCTAAATAGTTTATGAATTAATTAATAAGAGTACTTTCATAAATTAATAATTACGTTCCTAAATGGTTTAGGAATTGTAATGATTATATTAAATTAATCAAGTTCCTAGTTAGATTAAGAGTTTAATTAAAAATCATATTCCTAAATGTGTTAAGAGAGTTGTCTATATCTATAAATAGGAGAAGTCATATTATGAATTGGGGTTACATACACTTCCACAAGTTTTGAGGGAGTACTCACAAGTTCTATAGATCTAAGAAATTAGAAGAGAGAAAACTAGGATTTGTCATCATCCACTTCTTGAATCTTGATTCTTCCTTGGATCACCTCTAGAGGCAAAACACTTGGGTGGCTAACGTTGATCAAATGAATCTAATCGGTGGAATTCAAGGAGAACACGAAAAAATTGGAGTTTAACACGTACTTGTGAAAAGCTAGATTCTACAAAGGTATAATTATATATCTTCTTCTTGTTAATTAATAGTTATTTATAAAGGAAGATACTGGACTATGATTTGTAGTAAAAAATTTAAATTTTGATTTACAATGTTTTCACTGTTTATATATAATTTGATTGCATGTTCATGGATATTACAAACCAACAGAACGAATATTTTGCGATCAATCGAATATTGTCCGACATAAAAATTTTGAACATAACATCCTTAACTTTAATTTTTATCAAATTAACACCTTACTGTTTTAGAATAATATATGAAGAAAAATTAAATTTTATTCAATAAAAGTTAGGGTCTTACAATTTCTCTCTTCTTCAAAATCCCATCACCTCACAACCACAATCTCATCTTCATGGCCGCCCAAGATCAAGCCCTTCTCTCTCCTCATCTCAAGAAATGTATCGTCCTCTTGGTCTAAATAGCGACCTTCATTTCTTGAAGAACACAGAAAAAATCCCAAACCTCCACCACTTTTAATATGCAATTTAGTTATATAATTTGACCCTATTGTTAGTATTAGTTTAATTATATTAAGTAAATCTTTAGTATATTTAATTCTAATGTTAGTATTTTTTATATTTATTTTTTTCTATTTTAATTTCTAATTTGTATGTTTTAATATTGACAATACTTTTTTTTTTGTATTTTACTATTTTTTTTCTGTTTATATTATTGATTTTTAATTAATTAGTTTACTTGATCTAATTTTTAACATGTATTTGTGAGTTTGAGTTTATTTTGCTTAATTGGTGAAGTTAATTACTTTATTTTGATTAATTAGCGGAGTTAATTATTTAATTTTTCGTAATCAATGGCCTAATTGTTTACTTTAGATAACTGAGTTAATTAATTGAGTAAATTATTTGGATTAGATATGTATGCATATATGCAAATTTAAAACACCAAATACAAGTCAAATATGGTATTTATATGGTCAATCATATTTAAATGTTAAATTATGACACGTGGCCATTTTTTGGCAAAAAAATGACCGAAAATCTGAATAGGGTCCATTGTGGTTACTTAACAGTACTTTGGATAGCGAGATGAGAATTTTTGAATCTCGGGATACGAAGTGAAAAACGGTCTATATTTTGGGGTTCGATATGCAATTAACCCAATTATAAATAATAAATTTTGTTTATATTGATTTGTGTTACTACTAGTAACATGATAAGAAAACACTTTTAAATAATTAATTGAATGGGTGGGAATTCTCCTCTTTCTTGTTCTTAAGCGAGAGTTTGCAATTTTTTAAAATCATGAATGGCTAGGTGATGATTTAATCATAGGTGGTGATTCGTAAAAGTGTGTAAACCACAGGTGTTGAATTACATTTTACCCAATAAATTATGAAATGTGATAAATAATTTTTTCCCTATTGCCTCTAAAAATTTAATTATATTGTTATTTTACTTTTTAATTTAAAATTTTTGTATCTTTATATTTAATCGCAAAATGTTTGTAAAATTATTTTACCTTCGCTTTAATTACACACGCAACTAACGAGGCATTTGGCCAAAAGTGAAGTAATGATGTTATAATCCTACCCTACTTAAAGTAAACATGATTATTGATTGTAACTATTCAGTTGTGACAACACCACATTAAGTCTCAACTAGCAGTTAACAATCCGAACCGACAACCCAGATACTTAAAAAACAAAATTCAGATCACCCTCGCATCCTTCCGCTACCAAATCAACCACCACTATTTCGAATCTCCGGTCATGAGTTCTCCGGCACTTTCACTTCAGGAGTAAGTCTCTCTCCATATCTATTCTTTTATTCTTATATATATATATATATATATATATATATAAGGGGTAAAAGAGATAAATTAATTTGAGTTATGAATTGAGTTAACCCATCAATTAAAGTGAGTTAACTCATTCTAATTGATGAGTTAACTTAAAAGGGATTGAATGGCTCGGGTGGTAACTTAGTTGGCTTGCAAAATTAATCCTCCAGCCTCTTTGGATTTTCACCTCTTCTTCCACTTCCACTTCCCCTCCTCATCCTCTTCCACTTCCGCTTGGCATGATGCACATTACCTGTTTGTAAAAATGCCACAAAGAGGATATACATCTACTTGGGTTAATATCCAGTTTACTATTTTATGAAGATTATAAGGATTTCAATTTATCCTTCGGTATTTGTTTTGGATCCGATGAGTGTTTATATTCAACTGAACGATCAGGACGATTTACGTAGAGAAGAAGGGAGAATGAGTTGGGCATGGACGATAGTGTGATCGATCGTGATCGTAGCTCTGTTTTTTACTTTCGAATTAGCAACTGTCATTCTATTTGAAGCCTATAGGAGATTCAATCATGCGTATATTCATTTTCCAAAACCCTAATTTACTTTCTCTATATGTATATGTATGTATATATTTCGTTATTGAATGTATTGAATTTATTTGGCAGTTATTTAGAAACTCATCCAATCTTTGAGGATCCTAATTCACTGAAACAGGTATCCAAGTGCTTCACTCTGTTATGAATGCCTATGTGAGCTTGTCATATGGGGGCAGATCCCACATCGGTAGTATGAGATACCAATGTGGGGTTGATATAGGCTTGAACCCCTTCTCTTGGACAGCTAACTTTTCAGGAGGAAATAAGGGGCAATGGCCTATATCGTAACATTTGGTATCAGAGCAGACGATCCGTGGAACTAATGACTAAGCGGAAAGGGCTACCTAGAGGCCGGATTAAAATACTGATAGGTGCAAAAAGCATTGAGTCAGTGTCACTAGAGTGAAGCCGCGCGTGAATACTGATAGATGCAAGGCACCGGGTTAGTGTCGCTAGAGTGAAAGCCAAGTGAAAGCCGTCATGGACGTCGGTAAGGAAGCGTGGTGGAATGTTATGAATGCCTATATGAGCTTGTCATATGGGGGGCAGATCCCACATCGGTAGTATGGGATACCAATGTGAGGTTGATATAGGCTTGAACTCCACCTCTTGGACAGCTAGCTTTTCAGAAGGAAATAAGGGACAATGACCTATATCGTAACACACTCCTATGTAAATTTGTGAATTTATACTAATGAAATACTTTTGTTTTTTGGTGATTAAATTCTTTAAACACATGAATGTATGTGGAATGGAGGTAGTCCATAAAAATGACAACTTTGGCTGCAAAATAGTTTTGAAGACTTGAAAACATTGATCATTAGTTAGTTGGTGATAGGCTTTATTTTTTGCTAATTGCTCTTACGTTGAGATGACTATGCTCCATTTTATTAGTGCACTGTATATGATTATGCATCATATCTAATTTTTTAGTAGGCAGGAAGTGACCAGGGGCGGATCTGTTTGAGGGCAACATAGGCAGTTGCATATGCTGACATTTTGTTTTTGTTTTTGTTTTTTTATAGGAGAAAAAACTTATAATTTAATAAAGTTGGGGGGCAGATTTTTTAAAAATTACATAAGCTTTCTTTCTGTTTTTGTTGGAAACTTAGAAACAAAGTCAGGGTTTGTATATAAGAAAGAGGTAAAATAAGTTTATTAGGCGATGTGGGACTCTAAATGGAAAAAAAGAAAAAGAACCAAATAGCGAGGACAAAGGAGCTGACCTTAAACCATCTTCTTTTCAGCACCAAGATGTCAAGAACAAAGGAGCTGACCTGAAAAAGAAGATGAAAAAATCAAGGTCAATGAAAAAACACGATTTTGAGAACTTAAGATCATAACCACCTTTGAGGAAGGAAATTCCACAGCCCGGAAAAGCCACCACCTCCTGATCATCATGTCCCAACCAGGGCAGCAACCCCACAAAGGCAGTCTCCTACCAAAGCAACATAATCATCGCCAAATTATATGAAGTCCACAAGCAGTTTTGAAGCTCGAAAAGAGCGTTCTCAGGTTAGTTCTCGAATTCCTCAGACTCCTACGATCAGCAAGAGTTTGTGCCCGGAGAAATCAAACAATTTGAGGCATAGCTCGGGTTGTGGTCATAAAGCAATAGGAACATTAACTAGAACATCTAGTTTGAAACTAGCGAGGACCTTAACAAAGACTCCTAGTTTCAAACCAGCAAGAGCTTCGACAAAAAAATATTCTCCTGTTGTTCTATGTGAGAATATAGATGTTCATAAGCCAACATGTTCTTCAACTTTAAAAGATTCAAAATTTCCTGCGTACCTCACGCTTAGCCCTGGAGCTACAGAATCGGAAGGAACCCATACACATGTTATTCTCTCAATGGTCATCATCATGCTCCTGTTCCTCCATTAAAGGGCTTCTTGTCAGCAAAGAGACTCATGCTGAAGGCCCAGAAGACTATCAAGCTGGGATATCGATCCCCGCGTCGAGTTAAGCCTTCGGGGGGATAGTATAGCAGCAGCTAATGATGCTGAGCATGTGATCATCGCTGAGAAACCTATCATTGAAGAAATGGACTTGAATAGCACGCCAATAACTCTTCTGATGCTATCATTGAAGTGGAGAGGACTTTCTCAAACTGAATTGGATTCATCTTGAAACCTGGTGGTATCTTCTTTTGACACATCATCTTTGAGCCATGGAAGTTCCTGAGAGTGTTTGAGGGTTTCAATAACATGATGGATACACACAGCTTTGTCTTTAAAAGGTATCTTGTCCAATTGTCCCACATTGAAAGCTAGAAACACAAAGGGTAAAGAAGGAGTTGTGCCTATGAATATGAAGCCCGTTAGCCGGGTCCGATATTTGCGGGTCAGGCCATAGCTTGATATTTTTGGTTAAGTTTCTAGATCCGCCCCTGGCAGGGACTACAGTAATGATCATGCATTGTATGATTCTGCACTGTATATGCATAAATGATCATGCATTACATTTATTTTGTACCTACAGTAGTGAAATATAGACTTTGTTTCTCACTTGATCTTTAGTTGGTGAAAGGTTAATGCTTCTTCGGTGAATTAAAATAAATTAAATAGGGTCAGAAATTTGAACTTTTATGCTTAATAGTGCAGTTTCAGAGAACAATTAATTAGGTAAATAAGGTCCCTTTTTCCCTATGGATGGGCCTAGATTACACAGCTCAGCCTTTTTATATCATTAGATCAATCGAGTAGTTGTTGCTTGATGTTACAAAGTGCTAAAATTTTTGTATATTAAAACTGTTAGTTTAAGGATACAACTCCTGACAGAAAGATTCATTACATACTGATCATTGAGTGGCTCAAAATATATATTGTTTAATAAAATTATCTTTCCACATGATTTGCAAGAAGAAAACTTTTATCTTTTGAAATGATTTATTTGTTGTCCGGGAAAAGAAGGTAAAAAAGTCCAAAATTAATTTATGGTCCATTGATTTAGCGGCTCCTAATCATTATCTCAAACGAGAAAAAGGACGCTATCGAAAATTTAATTTTTTGGATACGGATGAAACTAACCCTCGTCTCTTTCCCTTCCTGTTTCTGTCCAGTGAGAGAGAGAACAAAAGATCAAACGGCAGCCATTTGGCTTATTCTCTCACCTCTTTTCTTATTGTTCTCTCTCTACAAAGTCCAATCACAATATTGTCTGCCTGTCGATTTAAGCTTTAAATTCTCACTCAAATTCAAGACCCTTCATTTTCATGCTTTGCAGCCGCCGCTGGCCGATTACTCTGTGAACTACTATTCGCAATTGCATACAGTAATTCCTTATCTCTCTAAATCTATGCATATGATAAATGGGGTTATTTTGTAGTATTTGTTTCCCTGAATTTAAGGGATCTATTGGTTTTGAATTTTGAATTATGAGTTACTATAACTTAGTTCGGATATCAGTATTATTTTACTCAACTTTTACAGATTTTCTATTCTTTTGGAACTCTAATAAATGATTGACAATTTTTGTCAAGGTTTTTGAATTTTCCTATTTGGGTTTTTCTCACGGTATTGTACAACTGTCATTTCATTGCTATTGTTTTGAGAGGTGTTTTCTGGGGAGAGTAATTCAAGACCGAGTATGCTGTAGAAGGGTTTAAGAGAGAGAAATTAGGAAAAGCAAATTGGATTTAATTTTTATGCGTGTTTCCTTGATGATTGTGAGTTTCAACTTTTACCCAATTTATCTAATTCTGAACTTGAACATGATCTTTTCTTTTTCCATCAGTTGGGTTTTTTTTATATGTTTTTCCCTTAATTTTTTTGTACTTAGTTGGTGTCTGATGCCTATTTTTATATCGGGGATGGGAAAGTGTTTGTTCCATTTACTTAAGTTTCGGTGAGTTAGTGCCATGTTGAGTTCATTTCTAGGGTTTAAGGAAGATAGGGAGAAGGAGAGTACTCTGGTCCTTTAATGACCTGATTAGTTTGGTAATAATCAAAGCATCTGACACTTTTTTTTTCATTTGGAGTTTCTGGTTACTATCATCTTACTCTGTCTGCTTCTCTTTCCCTCATATTTATATGCTCTAGCCATAGACAAAAATCTCTTCATTTTCTTAGGTTCGGTGTCTTGGTCTTTCAAATGTTATGCTTGGTCACAATTTTGTGCTATACACATGCATTTGTGCTTGCATTTGTCTGTTCATTTGAATCATTTAATCTCCATTATTTTTTGGCATGAAAAAGTTCTCTTGGTTTTGAAGTGTAGATTATGATTTTTTTTTTTACAATATTGAAAGTTGATACTTTTTGTTTTGGTTTAATATTATGTCCTCTCAATTACTCTTAACAAATAGGTTCTGTAATTGTGAAGGAACTGGATTTGAGATTTTGCTTTCATTTTTCTTAATATTTAATCTAACTCTCTTGAATGTTTTTTGAAACTAGTCTTTCTGATTGATGATTTAGTATTCTTGTTTTTCATCCTGCTTAACTTTCTCCTTGTTGTTAGATATTTAGGTTCCCCCTTTTGTCATATTGACTTCTGACTTTGCAAATGGCTCATTGTTTTTTAGTATTTTATGATTTTGCATAGGTATTGAATCCTTACATTTTGAAATTAATTATTTCAAATTAATTTTGGCTGTCATGATTTCAGTTTTATATAGTTTCTGTCTTCAGCAACCTTATCGAGTTTTAATGATCTTTATTTCTCCACAGGTCCACAGATTGTTTTTGATATACATGTTTGACATAAAAGATCAAAGTTGAAGAAACACAGATGAAGAAGCTCTTCTTTTTCAGGTCATCTGCATCTAGCAACGGAAACAATCACCCAGGTCCACAACTGTCATAGGACAAGCAAGTTTACTGGGAAAACCCATCTGACAGTGGACTAAATAATCAAAGCTACTGACAAGTTCAGACAAAAAACATGTATCTGAATACCAGACATCTACCACTAGTCCATCTCTGAGGAAAAGCCATTCATATTCTGCAGGAACTATTCATGAGAGTGAATTAGGACAAAGGAGTTTATCTTTCCTTGATAATCCAAGTGAGTCTCCTTGTAGTAGTAAAATTTCACAAAAGCAATCTGATCCTCACTCTACAAGGTGAGGCATTTTCTTAGCTCCTTTTTTCTCTTAGGTTATAAAAAAGAGACATGTTATTTAACTCATTTCCTAATGATCTCTATTTTTGTCCAGAAATGCATAATTTATACATGTGTGTTCGACTTTGGTTGTTGAAATTAGTTTTTTTTTCCTTTTCTGTTTGAGTATCAGTTATCGTACCCTTACACCTGAGAGGAAATCTCGTGCGAAATGGTTCAAAGATGCTGCTGTTCAAAATTCACATGAATTGGTGAAGCCTGAATGTATTATTTCTTTGAGCGATAATTTTTACTCATCAGAAAGCTCTTCATATTGCTCTAGTAATGTCTCTAGTAAAGTTTTGGATCGCTACATTAATGGGGAACAGTTGCAGGAAAGCAGTGCACCAAAGAACACTTCTTCCCAAAGAAGTTAGGTTGGAAATGGAAATGGTTGTGGAAAGCGTTCCCCACAAGCTCAGTACACAGCACCAGCTTCATTAACAGATGGTGTGAAACAGAAACCAAGATCTTATTCTTTTAGAGAAACTAAAAGATCCCAACATCAATTTTCAACAAAAGATGGGTGGAGAATAGATTTGGGCATGATTCTCCTCGGAAACTTGCAAAGCATGTGATTGAGAAACTTTCTAAGTCCCATGTTCTACCTAGAGTAAGTTCGAAAGAATTTGACTCTGATGTTCGAATTACGATTGAAGACATTTATTGTAAACCATTAAATAGACCCCCCAGTTCAGATGGAGATCATCACAGGGAAATCTTAAGCCTATCAGAAAGAATCAGTGTTTCTGGTGAGAATTGCAATAGTCTGAATTTTGCTGAGACTGCAGAGGATATAGACGTGGAACTACTTGGAAAATCCAAGGAAGCCGAGGAGCGGGCTATGATTCTTTCCGAACAGCTTGAGCAAGAGAATTTTCTCCAGGGTGGTGGATTCACCGTTTCAGGATTGATTCAGACAATCAGAGGCTTAGCAGAAGAGAGGTTTAATATGGCACTTGAGGTTTCAGCTGTCCTAAAGGATCAAGTTGCTGAGAGGGCTTCAGCCAAAGAAGAGCTCAGGCTAGCATGAGTAGAATTGGACTCAAGGACCCGAAGACTGGAGAAAGAGAAGAATGATTTGCGGCTGGCATTGGAGAAGGAGCTAGGTAGAAGATCAAGTGAGTGGTCATTCAAGCTTGAGAAGTACCCGGCAGAAGAGCACAGGTTTCATGAGGGGGTTAGGGAGCTTGTAGAGCAGAATGTTTTCCTCCAAAGGGAAGTCTCTTTGTTTAATGAGAGGGATATTGATAGTAGAAGTCAGATTATGTTTTCAGAACAACAACTGCAGGACCTGACTACAAGAATGGAAGAAGTAACAGATGAGAATCAAAATCTCCAGCAAAGTATTTCTGAGATACAAGAAAAGTTTAGAGCAGCTGAAGAAGATGAGGTTTGCATTCGTAGGAACTACGAGGAGAAAGAGAAAGAATGCGTGGAATTGCACAGATCTGTTACTCGAATGCTAAGAACCTGCAGTGAACAAGAGAAGACAATTGATGGGTTACGAGATGGACTTAGGGAGGAAGTCAGGAAAAAGACTTTTCTGGAGAACTTCGATAGCCAGTTAGGTAAGTTGCAAATGGAGCTAATGAGATTGACAGGAGTTGAACAGGCTTTGAGGAAGGAAGTGGAATCTTATAGGAATGAAGTCGATTCTCTTCGTCATGAGAATATAAACCTATTACATCGTCGTATTAGTAAGGAGGGTGGGTCAACTTTCAAGTTAGATCAGGAACTTTGGAACCGTGTTTGTTGCTTGCAGAATCAGGGGCCAAAGCTACTCAATGAGAGTATTCAGCTCTGTATGAAGCTATTAGAACACATAAAAGAGAAAGCACACCAGTCTTCTGATATCAAGCATGGTTTTGAAGTCATCAAGAATGGTTTAGATGGACAATTTGTTGTTGAATCTGATATGAAACTACAGGGTTTTAAGTGGGGAGCTGAGAACCTAATGCGGAGCTTACAGAATGTATCTTCTCTGCTGCAAGAAAAAGCGTACCCAGCCACTGTGGAATCTCAATCACATAGCATGGGAGCTGGGATGGGCCAGATAAATGATCAGAACTCGGAGGTACTTGGTGCTAATATTTACTTGTTTATGTACTCTTAGAACTTGCTCAGTTAATCTTAGTCTTTTCTTACATCTTTTTTTCTAATTATGAAACTAGATTTTGATGAAAAACAAAAGATATTTATGTTTTTAAAGAGGAAGATATCTTTCCTTTGTACAACAACTCAGCTCGAACACCAACACTAAACATATAGATAAAAACCTTGAGACCAAATCTGATGTTACTTCTGATCTTCACTTGATCACAAACCTGTTTAGAGAATATACAGTCATAAAACTGTATTAATCAATATTAGTTCAAAATAGTTCTTATATAATGAACAGTTTTCATATTTTATAATTCCCCCATCCCAACAACTTATATCTAGTTTCAGCCTCAATAAACATATGATTCAATGTTAGTCTTTTCCTTTTCATTTGAAGTTTTGATGTTTCTTGTTAACTTTACATAGGACACAATAAGATCTGAGCTCAAAGCAGAACTCTTGCTAACGAGCTTATTACGAGACAAGTTGTACTAGAAGGAGCTGGATATGGAGCAACTTCAAGCTGATGAGCTAGCAGCAGCTGTTAGAGGTAATGATATTCTCCGATGTGAAGTGCAAAATGCAATGGATACCCTATCCTGCATGACCCACAAGATGAAAGACCTTGAACTTCAGGTAAGCTTATGATAATGATTCTGCTAGTGAAGTTAATTGTTCAGCTTTAATACATTTTCATTTGTGGTGTTGATGCTTAGTTATGTGTGGAACTGAGTTCTTGCGTGTTTGCATTTGTAACACATTAATAATTGGCATAATTAAGAAGGCTTTGCTATCTTTTACTTTTAAATATATTTTATTTGCCAAAACTAGCTTTCGGGTCAATGCACATTTTTAGAAGCTAGAATTAGAACTCCTGAGGGCAAGCAGTTGTTATTGTGGCTCAAAACCTCGCTATTTATTTTTTTAAAAAGTTGTTACTTGGTATTTTTTTTAGGAACTTTGAAAGTGGCAGAGGGAAAGGAAGGAAAACAAAAACAATTATGTAGCGGAAAAGAAAAGAAAGCGAAAAAGAAACAAATACGAAAAAGGAAAAAAATATCTTAATGAACATTAGTTTAACAACTTTTTTACTTCTAAAATCTTTTACCAAGTATAATGTGAAAGTGTAGCTGTCATGGTTAGGACTTTGTTAGGATTGCTAACAATGCTGAACTAATTTGCAGAAAGAAGAAAAAACTTGCAGAAGGAAAAATGAAACTGGAAATGAAAATTTATATCATCATTCGTTACCTTCTTCGTTCACTGATGCTGCTTATATAGGCCTAATACAATGCTGCTAATACAAACTGACCCAATGAACAAATGACAACAAATTGACCCAATAGACAAACGACACGTGGCATAGCCAATCCTAATGCTAAACGACTGTGCTTTGGAATTTCTACTCTACATTACATTCCCATTCCTTAAAAAAAACCTTGTCCTCAAGGTTTACTTCTTGAGATCCGGCCACGTTGCTTAATTTTGACGTGAAAGGACACAGAGATGTCTTTCATGGCTGCCCACAATCTGCAAACTTCCAACATCCCCCGGATCAAACACCAAGGGTGTTGTACAATATCCAAGATCAAGTTCATCCTTCTTTAACAGCTTACTAAGCACAATAGCTCCACATTTTCCAACATTAGAAATAAGAGTATGCACAGATGCCTTAAGAGCCTTCTGTATACTTTTTAAACCCATCTTTTGATCAAAATTGAAAATTTGCAGTCGTTTAAACTTCTTTGAATCATAGAGAACGACTACATCACCTTTGAATGCAGCACCAAAGAAAACCTCAGAAAACACCATCATTTTCTTGTTTGACATGTAGCCAGTCGTGCGTCAACTCCTCATCAGTCATCACTTCCCCAACAGAGATACTCTCAGTTTCTTCAAATATGGTGCTATCCCCATCTCTGTCAGAGCTGTTATCATGATCCATTTCAGTCTCAAATACATCCCTCACCTGAGCAGAAGTATACTCACCAAAAAAAACAGGCAAATGAGTTCCTGCTCGAGTTCCATGCCAGTAGTCAAGTCCAATCTTCCAAAGTGAAGAAAAAGCATCCAATACAGAACCAGGGGTATTTTCTGGAAATATTGCTTGATCAAGAGCTATATGGCCAAGTAGAACTTGAGTAAAACATTTTTTTTGGTGTGCAGAAGGTTCACCAAAATGTACTGTACAGGTTATATCAGTTATTCCATCAATATACTGTGCTCCACTATCTAATAGGAAAAGTTTTTAAGCATCCACGACGCTGCAACTATGTGGTTTTGGTTTGTAATGTATAATGTATATGGTATCAAAACTTGTGCCAACAAAACCAGCTTGCTGTGAACGAATTTGAAGAAGTTTATCTGCAACTGTAACTTCTGTCAATACCACATCTTTAGTAATTTCCTCTTCCAGCCATTCCCAAAACTGTGCTAGAGCAGCTGCATCCCTTAGATGAGAATTGTGTATCCCTTCCAATTCAGCAGGATTTTTAACCACCTTAGCAAAAGAAATAGGAGAAGGCCTATAGAATGAAGTTGGGCCTCCAGAAAGACCATTGGAACCATGAATATTGATACTCGACTTTTGCCCCCAACTTCCCCAAAATATTTATCACAAGCAAATGCATATGTGGTTACAATGGCAGCATTAATAGATGATGTGTCCAACCAAAGATGTGCCCCTTTTGCTGCCAAACTCTCTATTTCAGAAAGAATTGATTCATATGGTCTCAACTCTATCCCTGCGCTTTTCAAGTAACTCATCACTTCTTGGGTGACTTTCGAATTATCAACAAATAATTTTGCAGCACTTTTTGTAGTATCACCTCCACTAAAACAACTGTCCTCCAAAAATTTATCCCAGCAGATATTACACTTGTATCAGCAGATCCTGAATTAAAGCTCATAAGTGTAATGGCACCTTTTAAAACATGGTCTTCGGTTGCTGGTTGTGGAAGAAGCTCGAATGAAGATTCTGCATATACATCTTCCTTTGATGTTTGCCACAATGTAGAAATCTTTGTACCAAGTAGGTTTTCAGGATTGTACTCCATTTCAAATCCATTAATGCCATTTTCTAACGAGACCTCAGTGGAGGTGCCCTTCAAAATTTCAAGTGAATCCTCATTGCCTTGTCTTGGAATTTTAGGAGATTCGGTGTGGACAACCAAATCAGGTGATGTCAAAGAAAACCCTAGCATGGACCTACCATCGATCTTGTTAGAAAAAGATTCATCTGGATCCGACATTTTAGAAGTCTGCGAGCTGGGCAATGTAATCGAAGGGTAATGAGAATTTGAAATGTTCTGTTGACGTTCAGTTTCTGAAGCTTTCTTCGCTGATGCTTCAGACTTCTTAGTAGCTAGGGAATCGAGCTTCTCCTGCAGACTAACAAGCTCCTTTGCCACAGATTTTCTTATATCCCTTACACTCGGATTGAAGCCCCGAATAGTATCCAGCTTTAGCAAAAGGCTCATTATAGCTTCTCCAATGACCACTCGTCGCTTGTCATTGCTCGAAAACTCATAGGAAGAAATGAGATCTTGAACATTACCCTTCACCTCTGTCGCCTTCTCCTTGATTTTGGCTATTTCCTTCAATTTCTTCAATGGCTCCCATCTCCTAACTTCAAAACCACGATATGCCGACTGAATAACTATAGCTGCTTCAGCTTCCGATAACTTCTTCCCCTATATTTCCTTATTTAAATCATTAACTTTCAATTCTTTTGCATTGCTTGCTCCTCAATCAACTCCAGTTTCACACTTCCCACAAGCTGACGAGTCTTCTACACTTTGCTTTTCATCTTCAATTAATTCCCCATATCTTTTATCACCAACATTACTCTCAATTTTCTCTCCTTCAAAAGAACATTCCCTATCATCCTTTCCAGCTTGACAACCAGTTTCAATCATTGGGACCTTCTCATGAGAATCAACTGGCAGGCTAAAATTAGTCTGAGTTTGAGCCTTAGGTAATTGATTTGTGAAGGAAGTAGAAAGCTGAGATTGTGGTGAAACAAAGAATTGGGGGTTTTGAATTGGGATATGAAACTGTGAATTGGTGAAGGCAGGTGTGATGGTTTCTGATTGAGGAATGGAATTTTCTGAATACAAGCAAACATTATCCTGATTGTACCTGGTAATTAGTACGTTGAACTACTTCTTTTAGGCCTTTCATCAGACACTTTAGGCTCAGCCTCATCTTCCTCATGAACTGGAAAGTAATTAGTGAATGGAGAATGAGTATTGTAGGTACTATACTGTGAGTTGTGGAATGCCAATGGAAAATATGGGATATTGGCTTGTGTTTCATCATTTTTTGTGATAGATGGTACTGCTGTGATGGGGGATGGCTGACTTATGGCATAATGTAATGGGATAGTGATGTATTGTGGAGTGGTATTGTAGTAGGGTGGATCAATGGAGGTGTAGGGTGGAATATAGGTGTTGTAGTATGGAATGGTAGTGTTCGCAAAAGCTATAGGCGGTGGTTCTGGTGAGGGTGGTGGTTGAGCAAGGTAGGAATTGTAATTTTGTGGTGGTGTTATGGAGAATTGTAAGTGATGTGGTGTGGAAGGATGAAAGGAGAAATTACCAGATCTACAGGTTGAGCTCTATGTCACCTCATCTTCTTCTTTAGCCACCATTGCTCCCGAGTAAGGACTGTATAATCTATTCTGCCCTAGATTAGCCGCTGCTATTTGTGAACCACATGCCAAGGATTGACTGCTTTGATACCAATTTGTCATGATTAGGACTTTTTTAGGATTGCTAACAATGCTGAACTAATTCGCAGAAAGAAGAAAAAACTTGCAGAAGGAAAAATGAAACTGGACATGAAAATTTATATCATCATTCGTTACCTTCTTCATTCACTGATGCTGCTTATATAGGCCTAATACAATGCTGCTAATACAAACTTACCCAATGAACAGATGACAACAACAAATTGACCCAATAGGCAAATGACATGTGGCATAGCCAATCCGAATGGTAAACGACTGTGTTTTGGAATTTCTACACTACGTTACAGTTGCATAATGGAATTCTAATGAAGCTCCAATTAATATTTAGATTACATCTTTTTCCCCCATATATTTTCCAAGTTCGTAAATTTAAACATAGGCTTATAATACTTTCTGATTGAACTAGTTCTGCTACTAATATATTACTGCTGCTTGATTCTTGAAATTGGCTTCTTTAATTTAATTTGTATTGCTTAAATCTTGTACAGATGATTAACGAGGAAGAGAACATACACCGGCTTCAAAATGATCTGCAAGAATGTATAAAAGAATTGACAATTGTAAGGGGGATACTGCCTAAAGTATCTGAAGAGAGATTTAATGTGGAATGAGGTGAAACGATACAGTGAGCAGAACGTGTTGAATTCTGAAGTTAATGTATTAAAGAAGAAGGTAAAGGTTCTTGATGAAGATATACTCCTTAAAGATGGTCAGATCACAATTCTGAAAGACAGCTTAGGCGAGCCTTTTGACCTTCTTGCAAGTCCTGAATCCCTCGAGCCCTGCTGGAATAATTAATCAGATTTGGTTTTATAGTTAGTGTTCATACTTTTGAGGTTGTTAGACCTTTATTTTTTTTCCTTTTTCTTTTAATAGATTTTAAATAAACTCTTCTCGACTCCTCGTTTCTCGATGAGATCTTTATGAGGGAGTGAAAGATAGATATACCATGATTCTTCTGTAATCAACCTCAGCATTATGGTTTGGTTTGAGTTGTCCTAAGTAAATGAAAACTCCATATAAGATAGAAATCTCTTTTTATATCTTTCCCCCTTTTCTTTCCCCCTTTTATGTTGATTTACTTGTTTGTAAAATGATAAACTAATAGCATTACCCATTTACATAGAGAAATTCCAAATCAGTATCAGGATCAAAATCGAGTCCATAGACATTCATGCTGTGCAATTGTGTTACTGTTCTGTTGGCGGCTTTTGCTTAGCTCATTGACATTTTGTGGTGAAAATTTGCCCCTGTTTGAGACTGACTTCGGAATATTTCAAATTCAATTATGTTGTATCTATTAGTGCAGCTGTCACAAATGTCAAATGTTCAAATTCAATTATGTTGTATCTATTAGTGCAGTTGTCACAAATGTCAAATGTATTGGTGTAGCCATGTGCCCGTCTGGGGATGGCGTGTTAGAGATCTAAGCTTAACCATCACTAGTAGAATGATCTTCATTGTGGAAATTTTTTTCCTTGAAATAGATTGAATCTCAACTGGTCTTTTCTTTCTAGTAGTCTCTCGTTCCGTAAAAAGAGTCCTTATTGCGAAATTTCTAAATATTAATGATTTTTTTTGTTCTATATTTACTCCTAAAATATAATGAAATTTTGATAACATTCTTGAGGAAATTGACATTTTATAATACTGTTGAACATTTTTTTTTTGTTTTGTTTTTTTTTTTATAAACAAAATGTAAATGATTCTTTTGTGGAATGGAGGGAGTAACTAATACCTGATCATTGCTCATATAATATCATTCCTACTAGTCCGTCTCGAGTGACAATAATCAAACACATACCAAACATTTTCAGGCACAAATGCCCTGAAATAGAACACATAAGAAATGGGCACTGAACAACCGCCATTTTGTTGCCGAAGTACCTCCACCCAGCCTGGTCTCCACCCATCTGATCCAAATCTTTTGAGATACAATGAGCATACCCATTGATCCATGAATGTTCCACTTACCTTAAATGCATCCACCGCGCACCGCCCAAACCCACCCTATGCACCACCAGTCCTCTTCCAACCTTTTGGAGCATATATCTGTTCTGGGTTCTGAAGATGCTTGACTACGCCCAAGTTTCCAGCTGAGTCACTGAACCTAAGACTGATGCGGTCTGTGGTTTCTGCTGATGGTGCACATGTTTCTATCTGAACTGTGTAGAAGCAATTTGGTTGGAGAGCAGGGTGGGTGGTTCGGCTTATGATGTGGATTGGGAAGATGATGAGCATGGCTATAACAGTGAGGATGTTCAAGTTGCCTAGTCTCTTCATTGTTGACTGTAAAATTGATTCTTTTCTGGTTTGTGAGTATGCTTGTGGGGGAATTTAGTACTACTTATAGACCAAAAATTTTACACATTTTATTACTCATATATTCAAGAGGACTGATCAGCGTATACATTATTTTGCTTTAAAATTAGAGTATAGTTCCATAAAGTATTTCAGACTGTTTGTGGCTTTGTGCAGCCCCTAGGGCCTAGACTCATCACACTTCAAAATGATGTGACCGTTGTAAGACCCCGAATTTTATGAAATACAAAATTTAATTTTTCTTCATATATATATATATATTTTTTTTTTGAAACAGTAAGTGGTTAAATTAACAAAATTGAAAGTTAAGGATGTTATGTGCAAATTTTATTTTGTCGGACAATATTCGTTTGGTCGGGGAATATTCGTTTGGTCCGACGGCGCCGAAATAACAAATTATTGGTGGACCCCACAACGGAATATTTGTCGGATATAGAAAACGACAGAAGTAACTTTTTTAAATAAAAATAGTCAACGGAACTGTTAAAATACCGGTGATAAAAGAATAGTAGCATACGGTAGTTTATGGTATTTTCTGTAGCACACGGTACTCTACAGTAACACACGGTATTGCATAGTGTCTCATATTTTTGGTCTGATAATTGACACCGTAACTGTTACGCATCATTTCATCGATAATTGTCACTGCATAATATTTTATATTATCAATTCAATAATTGTTGTTACACAGTATTTTGCATTATTGATTTAATAATTGTCATTACACTGTATTTTATATCATTGAGTCAATAATTGTTGTTGCACTGTTTTTAAAATTATTGAACCTAATAATTGTCACAGTAACATATGCACAGTAATTCACATTATTGAATCAATAATTGTCATTACACAGTAACGTATGCTTTATTTTACATTATTGTTATCTCTATTATGATGTTATTTAAACAGTTGTATTTCATTAATTTATTGACTTGATATCTAAGAGCTAACTATACTGTATTTATAACAATTAGTCATAATAATTGAATTGATAAAATTATTTGTTTATAATATAAAGTTAGGTGATTATTAGGTGATATGAAATGAATGGTGTAGATTAAAGTGTGAATTATTGTTGAATAATTGAATTGATTTGTTTATAATATAAAGTTAGGTGATTATTAGGTGATATGAAATGAATGGTGTAGATTAAAGTGTGAATTATTGTTGAATAATTAAATTGATTTGTTTATAATATAAAGTTAGGTGATTATTAGGTGATATGAAATGAATGGTGTAGATTAAAGATAATATAATATTTGAAATGGATGGTGTAGATTAAAAGGTGATCTTTAAATGAATGGTTTAGATTAAATGAATGATAAGATTTTTGGCTATAAATAGAAGCCTTAACTTAAGGATTTTTCATAAACTTCCTTACTTGTTCTTTCTTTCTCTCTCTAAATACTTCTTGTGAAAGTTCTCTCTAAGTGTGCTTAAGTCATCTTGAGTATTTGTGAAGATCTATAAGTATACGTGTACTGTTCAAGTTAATCAACCTCATTTAAATCAATATCCAGTCACGTGTTACGGTAAGGGATACCATCTTTTTCATCTTCCATTATTCAAACATACTATGGTAAGGGATTATCATTATTTGATTCTCGATAATAATATTGTTTCTTCCTTACTCATAAGACGTGCCTTTTATTTCCATGTATTAAATTGTGGGAATAACCTTACGGAGCGGATTGCCGCCTGTTGGTGAATAACCTTTCGTATTCATTCATTATTAATCTCTGAGAATAACCTTACGGAGCGGATTGCCGCCTGTTTGGTGAATAACTCTTTGTACTCAAATTCTATTAAATTGTGGGAATAACCTTACGGAGCGGATTGCCGCCTGTTGGTGAATAACCTTTCGTATTCATTCATTATTAATCTCTGAGAATAACCTTACGGAGCGGATTGCCGCCTGTTTGGTGAATAACTCTTTGTACTCAAATTCTATTAAATTGTGGGAATAACCTTACGGAGCGGATTGCCGCCTGTTGGTGAATAACCCTTTGTATTAATTTCCTTCACCTTTTGTTAATCAAACCTGCTACGGTAAGGGATATTATTTTCTTTCATACTCCTAAATCGAAATTTATTATGGAACTATTGCTTCTATAATTCCTGAAAATATTATATGTTCCATAATAGTTGAACTTCATTATTTCAACTGAACCTTCCTATTTACGTGAACCTTTCTATTGAATTGTAACCGTTATTCTGAACTGTGGATCTTGAATATCATTTTTAAATTTCACTCCACATCATGTTGACAATTTGGACATTATTTGAATCTGTACAAAGTAAACTTCCGATACTTATTGTTATCCTATTTCTTCTGTTCATCATTTATATCATTCTAATCATCCAAAAATCAAGCTGTTGTGAATATCTGTGGCCGGGGACACAGATGTGTTATATTTGTTGAACAGATGATAGGTTAAAGGCGATATAATAGGTTAAAGGCGATACATCTGTTCGGTGTCTTTTATGGCACGTGGTGAATGTTCTCTTTGGCCCGTAGTGTAAAGATGAACTGTTGTTTGGTATGATTATGACCAAAGGCTGAATCTGGTATAATCATGACCGTTGGTGCTATATTGAATATCTTTGGCCCGTAGTACAAAGATGAACTGTTGATGTGCATGATTATGATCAGGAACTGTGAATTTGTATTATCTTGACTAATGATATTTCAGATGATAAAAGTTGATGATGTTTTTCCTAAAAAGAGAACCGAGTGGACATTATAGTCTGCATTATTCTTCTAATAGATTACTCATTCCGCTGCTATTATTGATCTGAACGTTGTTTAAGAATTTAACTGCAGTTTTTGATATAAACCTTGTAGTCTATTGTATTCTATCAAGAACTCAACTGTTGAAGACTAATGATAATTTATTCGTCATTATCTTAGTCATGATATTCTTTACTGGGCTATTTGAGCTCACCCTTTCTTTTGTTCCATTGTTTTTCAACAGGAGATGAAAACATAACAGGGTCTAGCCGGGGAATGGAGTGAGGGTCCGAGGAATAGTTATCATAGTCTTCACGTTTTGTAAAATAGTGTGGCAATAATAGTGAAGACTTAGTTGTGTATTATTATACACTGTATTGTTGTACGTTGTGCTTTGTTGTAATAATTTTGTTGTAGTCTTTTGACGACTCAAGTTTGGGCTGTGTGGGCCCAGATTTGGGGGCGTCACAGTTGGCATCAGAGCTTAGGGATATGGTCTTTAATGGCGATCTGGGGTAGAACTAGGAGGGGAGAGACGAATAGAATCAGTCACTAGTGTGTCCTACCTAAAATAGATTTTATTATTTAATGAGTCGATTTGAATGTAGGAACATGAAGTGATGAGTCAGTTTATTTGAACTAACATTTATTTTGTGACCACAGTTAATTATGGCATCTGGAAATCAGGAGGTTAACTATGAAATTACCGAAACAAATGTAGCTGCAAAACAAGAGGCGACGAATAATCTTCTTACAAACTCAGAGTTGAATCATTTGCCTAAGGCAAAAATTATGCGTGTTCTATCCAGTAAGGATGAAGGTGAAAACTCTGCTACAGTCGTTCCAGATCCATTCTTAGAAGCAATTAAAGGAAGTAACGAACTTGCGGAAATTATTGCCTTTAATTTACTCACTAATTGGGAGAGTGATATCACATGGTTATGCTCTATAACAAAGGATCAGAATATATGGACTTTTCATATTAGTCTTTGGGATTTATGGTGTTCCAGCTATGATTTTCAAGATTATTTAAAAATGATGTTTCTATACTTTTGGGCGTTACAATTTAGAGGAATTCAGGTTAAGTTAGTCACTATCGTGGAAACTGCAGTCTATCGAAAATACTATTTTAATGGAAATCATTGGTACCTTACTACTGATGAAGTTGATGAACCCGAGAAACAGTTTGCTAGAAAATTATTCAGTGGTATTCCCATGGTTGAAATACGTGAAGATCCGAATGAAGTATTCGGGATTCGATTTGACGATAACAGTCAAGAAACCGAATGAGGTGATAACCGGTAAGCTATTCATAAATTCTCGTGAAGTCTACGCTTTGTTAGATATTGGCTCTACCCATTCTTTTATCTCACCTGCATGTGCTCAGCGTTTAAACTTAACTCCTGAAAACTTGGACTTTGACTTATCAGTTGAAACCCCATTAGGAGAAATGACCATTACATCTACTGTCTATAAATCTTGCCTAGTTCAAATCAACAACCTCACATTACCTGTTGACCTTATTTCTTTGGAGATGCATGAATTTGATGTGATTTTAGGAATTGATTGGTTGACTACCCATCATGCTAAAATTGATTGTTTTCATAAGATTATTAGTTTTCATATTCCTAATCAACCTATCATGCAAATTCAAGCAACTAAACCATTGAAATCTATAACTGTTATTTCTAGCCATAAAGCCATTCGTTTATTGAAAAACGGATGTCAAGCCTTTTTAGCTCATGTTACTGATTTGAACAAAAACACGTCAAACTTGAATGATATTCCCATTGTTAATGAGTTTCCTGACGTTTTTTCTGAGGAACTTTCTGGCTTACCCCAAACCGTGAAATTGAATTCTGTATCGATCTTGAACCCGGCACTAAGCCCATTTTTAAAGTCCCATACCAAATGGCTCCCATAGAACACCAAGAGTTGAAAGTTTAATTACTAGATATCGGTATCATTCATTCTAGTACAAAACTTATATCGAGCGAGGAATGCGAGAAGAGTTTTCAAAGAACTCAAGAGGAGACTTGTTTCAGCTCCTGTTCTGACCATACCATCAAGATCAGGAGAATTTGTTATCTACAGCGATGCTTCTGGCAAAGGTCTAGGCTGTGTCCTTATGCAACATGGAAAGGTTATAGCCTACGCCTCTCGACAACTCAAAGATTATGAGAAAAATTATCCTACTCATGATCTAGAGTTGGCAGCAGTCGTTTTCGCGTTGAAGATCTGGAGACACTACTTGTACGGAGAAAAAGTGGATATCTATACGGATCATAAAAGTCTCAAGTATTTCTTCACCCAGAAGGAACTCAACATGCGACAACGACGTTGGCTTGAGCTGTTAAAGGATTATGACCACACAATCCAGTATCACCCGGGAAAGGCGAACGTTGTAGCTGACGCTTTGAGCAGAAAATCTTATGCAAGTACAAGTGCACTGCTGACAACACAAAAGTGTATTTTGTACGACTTGCAAAAGATGGAGATAGAGCTAAAGACACCAGGGACCCGCTCGAAGATTGCTCACATACGAGTAGAACCAACTTTAATCGATAAAATTAAAGCTGCTCAAGCTACCGATCCGGAACTGATAAACATGATAAAGAAAGTACAAGAAGGTGCCATTCCCGAAGCAAGAATCGACGAGAAAGGAATACTTCGAGTCAACTCTCGACTCTGTGTTCCTAACGATCCTGAATTAAAGCATAAAATCATGATGGAGGCACACAACACGCCGTTTGCAATCCACCCAGGAGGTACCAAGATGTATCGAGATCTTCGACATACATTTTGGTGGAACAATATGAAAAGAGAGATTGCGGAGTTTATCTCAAGGTGCCTAACTTGTCAACATGTCAAGGCAGAACATCAAGTTCCTAAAGGTCCATTACAATCACTTGAAGTTCCCGAATGGAAGTGGGAACACATCAATATGGACTTCGTGACGGGTCTTCCAAAAGTTTCTCAAGGCTTAGATGCAATTTGGGTGATCGTAGATAGATTGACCAAATCTGCTCATTTCTTGCCTATACGAGAAAACTTTTCACTTGAACGTCTTGCCGGTATGTACATAAATGAGATCGTGAGATTGCATGGCATGCCAGTTTCCATAGTTTCTGATCGAGATCCTAGATTCACTTCACGCTTTTGGATCAGTCTACAAAAAGCTATGGGCACTGAACTACGTTTTAGTTCTGCATACCATCCTCAAACGGACGGACAATCGGAAAGGACGATCCAGACCCTCGAAGATCTTTTGAGACTTTGTGTATTAGACTTCAAAGGAAGTTGGGATAAGTACTTGCCGTTGGTGGAATTTTCTTACAACAACAGTTACCAAGCAAGCATAGGCATGGCTCCATTCGAGGCATTGTATGGAAGGAAGTGTCGCTCTCCAATATGTTGGAATGAGGTAGGAGAAGCAAAATTGTTGGGACCCGAGTTGGTACGCTTGACGACCGAAAAGATCCAAATGATCCGACAACGAATACAGACCGCACAAGAACGACAAAAGAGTTATGCTGATCTTCATCGGAGAGACGAAAGTTTCAACGACGGAGATCATGTATTCTTACGTGTTTCTCCATGGAAAGGGGTTACGAGATTCGGAAAGAGAGGAAAGCTCAACCCTCGATTTATTGGCCCATTTGAAATCCTCGATCGAATAGGAACCGTAGCCTACAGACTAGCCCTACCACCAAGTATGTCTCGCATCCATAACGTTTTTCACATATCTATGTTACGTAAATATGTGAAGGACCCAAACCACGTCATTGAGTTAGAACCAGACGTTATAGCAGAGGATTTAACATACGAGGAAGTACCTGTTAAGATTCTGGATAAGAAGGAGCAGATCCTACGCTCAAAGGTTATACCTCAAGTTAAGGTTTTATGGAGGAACCAAGATACTGAGGAAATGACCTGGGAGCTAGAATCTGAGATGAAATCTAAGTATCCTTACCTCTTCGATATGTCAGGTACGTCAATTTCGGGGACGAAATTTCATAAGGAGGGGAGGTTGTAAGACCCCGAATTTTATGAAATACAAAATTTAATTTTTCTTCATATATATATATATTTTTTTTTTTTGAAACAGTAAGTGGTTAAATTAACAAAATTGAAAGTTAAGGATGTTATGTGCAAATTTTATTTTGTCGGACAATATTCGTTTGGTCGGGGAATATTCGTTTGGTCCGACGGCGCCGAAATAACAAATTATTGGTGGACCCCACAACGGAATATTTGTCGGATATAGAAAACGACAGAAGTAACTTTTTTAAATAAAAATAGTCAACGGAACTGTTAAAATACCGGTGATAAAAGAATAGTAGCATACGGTAGTTTATGGTATTTTCTGTAGCACACGGTACTCTACAGTAACACACGGTATTGCATAGTGTCTCATATTATTGGTCTGATAATTGACACCGTAACTGTTACGCATCATTTCATCGATAATTGTCACTGCATAATATTTTATATTATCAATTCAATAATTGTTGTTACACAGTATTTTGCATTATTGATTTAATAATTGTCATTACACTGTATTTTATATCATTGAGTCAATAATTGTTGTTGCACTGTTTTTAAAATTATTGAACCTAATAATTGTCACAGTAACATATGCACAGTAATTCACATTATTGAATCAATAATTGTCATTACACAGTAACGTATGCTTTATTTTACATTATTGTTATCTCTATTATGATGTTATTTAAACAGTTGTATTTCATTAATTTATTGACTTGATATCTAAGAGCTAACTATACTGTATTTATAACAATTAGTCATAATAATTGAATTGATAAAGTTATTTGTTTATAATATAAAGTTAGGTGATTATTAGGTGATATGAAATGAATGGTGTAGATTAAAGTGTGAATTATTGTTGAATAATTGAATTGATTTGTTTATAATATAAAGTTAGGTGATTATTAGGTGATATGAAATGAATGGTGTAGATTAAAGTGTGAATTATTGTTGAATAATTAAATTGATTTGTTTATAATATAAAGTTAGGTGATTATTAGGTGATATGAAATGAATGGTGTAGATTAAAGATAATATAATATTTGAAATGGATGGTGTAGATTAAAAGGTGATCTTTAAATGAATGGTTTAGATTAAATGAATGATAAGATTTTTGGCTATAAATAGAAGCCTTAACTTAAGGATTTTTCATAAACTTCCTTACTTGTTCTTTCTTTCTCTCTCTAAATACTTCTTGTGAAAGTTCTCTCTAAGTGTGCTTAAGTCATCTTGAGTATTTGTGAAGATCTATAAGTATACGTGTACTGTTCAAGTTAATCAACCTCATTTAAATCAATATCCAGTCACGTGTTACGGTAAGGGATACCATCTTTTTCATCTTCCATTATTCAAACATACTATGGTAAGGGATTATCATTATTTGATTCTCGATAATAATATTGTTTCTTCCTTACTCATAAGACGTGCCTTTTATTTCCATGTATTAAATTGTGGGAATAACCTTACGGAGCGGATTGCCGCCTGTTGGTGAATAACCTTTCGTATTCATTCATTATTAATCTCTGAGAATAACCTTACGGAGCGGATTGCCGCCTGTTTGGTGAATAACTCTTTGTACTCAAATTCTATTAAATTGTGGGAATAACCTTACGGAGCGGATTGCCGCCTGTTGGTGAATAACCTTTCGTATTCATTCATTAGTAATCTCTGAGAATAACCTTACGGAGCGGATTGCCGCCTGTTTGGTGAATAACTCTTTGTACTCAAATTCTATTAAATTGTGGGAATAACCTTACGGAGCGGATTGCCGCCTGTTGGTGAATAACCCTTTGTATTAATTTCCTTCACCTTTTGTTAATCAAACCTGCTACGGTAAGGGATATTATTTTCTTTCATACTCCTAAATCGAAATTTATTATGGAACTATTGCTTCTATAATTCCTGAAAATATTATATGTTCCATAATAGTTGAACTTCATTATTTCAACTGAACCTTCCTATTTACGTGAACCTTTCTATTGAATTGTAACCGTTATTCTGAACTGTGGATCTTGAATATCATTTTTAAATTTCACTCCACATCATGTTGACAATTTGGACATTATTTGAATCTGTACAAAGTAAACTTCCGATACTTATTGTTATCCTATTTCTTCTGTTCATCATTTATATCATTCTAATCATCCAAAAATCAAGCTGTTGTGAATATCTGTGGCCGGGGACACAGATGTGTTATATTTGTTGAACAGATGATAGGTTAAAGGCGATATAATAGGTTAAAGGCGATACATCTGTTCGGTGTCTTTTATGGCACGTGGTGAATGTTCTCTTTGGCCCGTAGTGTAAAGATGAACTGTTGTTTGGTATGATTATGACCAAAGGCTGAATCTGGTATAATCATGACCGTTGGTGCTATATTGAATATCTTTGGCCCGTAGTACAAAGATGAACTGTTGATGTGCATGATTATGATCAGGAACTGTGAATTTATATTATCTTGACTAATGATATTTCAGATGATAAAAGTTGATGATGTTTTTCCTAAAAAGAGAACCGAGTGGACATTATAGTCTGCATTATTCTTCTAATAGATTACTCATTCCGCTGCTATTATTGATCTGAACGTTGTTTAAGAATTTAACTGCAGTTTTTGATATAAACCTTGTAGTCTATTGTATTCTATCAAGAACTCAACTGTTGAAGACTAATGATAATTTATTCGTCATTATCTTAGTCATGATATTCTTTACTGGGCTATTTGAGCTCACCCTTTCTTTTGTTCCATTGTTTTTCAACAGGAGATGAAAACATAACAGGGTCTAGCCGGGGAATGGAGTGAGGGTCCGAGGAATAGTTATCATAGTCTTCACGTTTTGTAAAATAGTGTGGCAATAATAGTGAAGACTTAGTTGTGTATTATTATACACTGTATTGTTGTACGTTGTGCTTTGTTGTAATAATTTTGTTGTAGTCTTTTGACGACTCAAGTTTGGGCTGTGTGGGCCCAGATTTGGGGGCGTCACAACCGTGGTGATAATTTTGAATTTACTCGGATGTGATGTTACAGCGATAAATTTGAAATTGCAAAGCGAGTATTTTCATGATTTGGAGTGTTTGGATATCTACTAAATTAGTTTTGTTAATTGTTGGATCCCTTGGGATATAAAGTTGATGGAACTACAGGAATGGTTAACGCTGGCTTCTTTCCTAAAGCAGGAATTTAGATAATATCACTTAAAAAATGATCTGATGCCGGGAAAAGAAAAAAGGAAATCACTTCCCTTGGTCATAGTTGGTATGTTTACCTTGGAAATATTTTCTTCTTCTTCCTCCTCCTATGGCTCTCTCTATCTTCTTACACTCATTGATCTCAAACTTCTCATCTATTGCATTTATCTATTCGAACTGTGTTTCAGGGACTGCAAAATGACCGAGTAATTGTTTAGATTCAAATGCATAGAGTAAATTTTGCTTCATTTGGAGCTCTAACTCCTATGTAATCTATGAATTAAACATTTGAACAGTTCTGTCCTCTTTCTATTTCAGCACACTTTTTCTTGTTACGGCTTTGAAAAGTGAGTTTTTTTGTGGAAACTCAGCAAACTTTTTGTTTAATGAGTACATATTGCGGATTTGAGTATTCCAAACATTCATAAGAATCTAACGACTCGAAAACCTAAGGGTGAAAGGTGATTCGGGACTAATTTCTAATGCTAACGTCATATATAGGTTAATATTTACTCTAGATCGGATGATCACAACCATAGTCAACTTGAACCCTTCTAAAATGTCATGTATCTGATCTAACATTTGTACAGTGGTCGACTCTAAGAGAACCCTTACAAATCTACTTCCATGCAGGTGAACATGTTAGTAAGGACTCATTGCTTAAGCAGGAAAAATAAAAAAGATGGAACATTGCTATTATAAATTATAATAAACCTATTAATTGATAAGTGAAGTAGACAAGTAGTCGGTAACCAAAAATTAAAGCATTTATTTATTCATCCTAAATTCATACCGCACAATCTACATCATGCATATCACTTACGTACAAATAGTGATGGAGAATCCCATGGAGATTAGCTTTACAGTTTTGGAAAAATGGAATCGATGTAGGCAAGGCACATGGGATCAGCCAGCCAGCAAGAATTTTGACAAAGTATGATGAGAAGTGGTGAGCCAGTGAACTTCTTCCATGCGCCAGATGCTGGCTTCAGCTGTACAAGGATGGATAATTGTATCCAATGGCTGATGTTCATCCTCTGCACCGATCCTTAGTTGATCCCACTTTTTCAAGCATATATTGGTGAGGTAATGTAAGCGTTGCCCATATAATTGCTTAATGGATTTGGCTAAAGAATATGGTATAACGGAGACACGATTGGTTGGAATAGGAATAGTAATCTGCTTCATGTATTTTTGATACATTTGTGCCCTTCTGAATTCTGATCACTGCACCTGCATCTAGAAGACAATTTATCCAACCATGGAACATGAAGAATGTGTGAATTTTAGGTGTAAGGAAATTCAAATACACCTACCTTGTAGGGAGCCATGAAATATCATTAAAGCTTTTAGTATTTGCAAAATGACAGAAGAAATTTTGTAAAAGTTGCCTACATGCAAGGTTCTAATATAGCAACAGTAGTCATAAATAACTGGGGAAGTGTAATCACAAAAAAGCACATCTTTGGTAATTGGTAACAACATCCCTTTCATGTTCTGTAGAGATCACTTCATCTAAAAACAGTACAAACACTGAAATCAGTCTATATCACAACAAACTCATTTCTTCAAAATACATATTAGCAAATTGCTAAATGCCATGATTCATATTCTCCAACACCAGATGCCAAACAGAGCAGCATCATATACTACTTAATAGCAATCAATCTACAGGAAGACTAGATTGGATTGGAAGGGGATATTACCAACATCTTACCTTCATCAACTTCATGAATAAAATCATAAATCAAAACACAAGTTAAACCAGCACGAGGAGTTTATTCTTCCAAGTCAAAAATATGTCCAGCCTTATAATCCACGCCTCAACGGTATGAATAACAAATCATCATCCTGAAATCTATTGTGAAAAGACAGTAATATAGAGATCCATAGCAAATTAAACTACCTTCGGAAATCAATTCATGGGTAGGATTATGAATTGCGCCATAATTTTTCAAGCGATTGCTACCAGCCTACCACTGCCTTCATCATCAGCAACGTCCGCAGCAACTGTAAGACCCCGAATTTTATGAAATACAAAATTTAATTTTTCTTCATATATATATATTTTTTTTTTTTTGAAACAGTAAGTGGTTAAATTAACAAAATTGAAAGTTAAGGATGTTATGTGCAAATTTTATTTTGTCGGACAATATTCGTTTGGTCGGGGAATATTCGTTTGGTCCGACGGCGCCGAAATAACAAATTATTGGTGGACCCCACAACGGAATATTTGTCGGATATAGAAAACGACAGAAGTAACTTTTTTAAATAAAAATAGTCAACGGAACTGTTAAAATACCGGTGATAAAAGAATAGTAGCATACGGTAGTTTATGGTATTTTCTGTAGCACACGGTACTCTACAGTAACACACGGTATTGCATAGTGTCTCATATTATTGGTCTGATAATTGACACCGTAACTGTTACGCATCATTTCATCGATAATTGTCACTGCATAATATTTTATATTATCAATTCAATAATTGTTGTTACACAGTATTTTGCATTATTGATTTAATAATTGTCATTACACTGTATTTTATATCATTGAGTCAATAATTGTTGTTGCACTGTTTTTAAAATTATTGAACCTAATAATTGTCACAGTAACATATGCACAGTAATTCACATTATTGAATCAATAATTGTCATTACACAGTAACGTATGCTTTATTTTACATTATTGTTATCTCTATTATGATGTTATTTAAACAGTTGTATTTCATTAATTTATTGACTTGATATCTAAGAGCTAACTATACTGTATTTATAACAATTAGTCATAATAATTGAATTGATAAAGTTATTTGTTTATAATATAAAGTTAGGTGATTATTAGGTGATATGAAATGAATGGTGTAGATTAAAGTGTGAATTATTGTTGAATAATTGAATTGATTTGTTTATAATATAAAGTTAGGTGATTATTAGGTGATATGAAATGAATGGTGTAGATTAAAGTGTGAATTATTGTTGAATAATTAAATTGATTTGTTTATAATATAAAGTTAGGTGATTATTAGGTGATATGAAATGAATGGTGTAGATTAAAGATAATATAATATTTGAAATGGATGGTGTAGATTAAAAGGTGATCTTTAAATGAATGGTTTAGATTAAATGAATGATAAGATTTTTGGCTATAAATAGAAGCCTTAACTTAAGGATTTTTCATAAACTTCCTTACTTGTTCTTTCTTTCTCTCTCTAAATACTTCTTGTGAAAGTTCTCTCTAAGTGTGCTTAAGTCATCTTGAGTATTTGTGAAGATCTATAAGTATACGTGTACTGTTCAAGTTAATCAACCTCATTTAAATCAATATCCAGTCACGTGTTACGGTAAGGGATACCATCTTTTTCATCTTCCATTATTCAAACATACTATGGTAAGGGATACCATCTTTTTCATCTTCCATTATTCAAACATACTATGGTAAGGGATACCATCTTTTTCATCTTCCATTATTCAAAACATACTATGGTAAGGGATTATCATTATTTGATTCTCGATAATAATATTGTTTCTTCCTTACTCATAAGACGTGCCTCTTATTTCCATGTATTAAATTGTGGGAATAACCTTACGGAGCGGATTGCCGCCTGTTGGTGAATAACCTTTCGTATTCATTCATTATTAATCTCTGAGAATAACCTTACGGAGCGGATTGCCGCCTGTTTGGTGAATAACTCTTTGTACTCAAATTCTATTAAATTGTGGGAATAACCTTACGGAGCGGATTGCCGCCTGTTGGTGAATAACCCTTTGTATTCATTTCCTTCACCTTTTGTTAATCAAACCTGCTACGGTAAGGGATATTATTTTCTTTCATACTCCTAAATCGAAATTTATTATGGAACTATTGCTTCTATAATTCCTGAAAATATTATATGTTCCATAATAGTTGAACTTCATTATTTCAACTGAACCTTCCTATTTACGTGAACCTTTCTATTGAATTGTAACCGTTATTCTGAACTGTGGATCTTGAATTTCACTCCACATCATGTTGACAATTTGGATATTATTTGAATTTGTACAAAGTAAACTTCCGATACTTATTGTTATCCTATTTCTTCTGTTCATCATTTACATCATTCTAATCATCCAAAAAAATCAAGCTGTTGTGAATATCTGTGGCCGGGGGCACAGATGTGATATATTTGTTGAACAGATGATAGGTTAAAGGCGATATAATAGGTTAAAGGCGATACATCTGTTCGGTGTCTTTTATGGCACGTGGTGAATGTTCTCTTTGGCCCGTAGTGCAAAGATGAACTGTTGTTTGGTATGATTATGACCAAAGGCTGAATCTGGTATAATCATGACCGTTGGTGTTATATTGAATGTCTTTGGCCCGTAGTGCAAAGATGAACTGTTGATCTGCATGATTATGATCAGGAACTGTGAATTTGTATTATCTTGACTAATGATATTTCAGATGATAAAAGTTGATGATGTTTTTCCTAAAAAGAGAACCGAGTGGACATTATAGTCTGCATTATTCTTCTAATAGATTACTCATTCCGCTGCTATTATTGATCTGAACGTTGTTTAAGAATTTAACTGCAGTTTTTGATATAAACCTTGTAGTCTATTGTATTCTATCAAGAACTCAACTGTTGAAGACTAATGATAATTTATTCGTCATTATCTTAGTCATGATATTCTTTACTGGGCTATTTGAGCTCACCCTTTCTTTTGTTCCATTGTTTTTCAACAGGAGATGAAAACATAACAGGGTCTAGCCGGGGAATGGAGTGAGGGTCCGAGGAATAGTTATCATAGTCTTCACGTTTTGTAAAATAGTGTGGCAATAATAGTGAAGACTTAGTTGTGTATTATTATACACTGTATTGTTGTACGTTGTGCTTTGTTGTAATAATTTTGTTGTAGTCTTTTGACGACTCAAGTTTGGGCTGTGTGGGCCCAGATTTGGGGGCGTCACAGTTGGCATCAGAGCTTAGGGATATGATCTTTAATGGAGATCTGGGGTTAGAACTAGGAGGGGAGAGACGAATAGAATCAGTCACTAGTGTGTCCTACCTAAAATAGATTTTATTATCTAATGAGTCGATTTGAATGTAGGAACATGAAGTGATGAGTCAGTTTATTTGAACTAACATTTATTTTGTGACCACAGTTTAGTATGGCATCTGGAAATCAGGAGGTTAACTATGAAATTACCGAAACAAATGTAGCTGCAAAACAAGAGGCGACGAATAATCTTCTTACAAACTCAGAGTTGAATCATTTGCCTAATGCAAAAATTATGCGTGTTCTATCCAGTAAGGATGAAGGTGAAAGCTCTGCTACAGTCGTTCCAGATCCATTCTTAGAAGCAATTAAAGGAAGTAACGAACTTGCGGAAATTATTGCCTTTAATTTACTCACTAATTGGGAGAGTGATATCACATTGTTATGCTCTATAACAAAGGATCAGAATATATGGACTTTTCATATTAGTCTTTGGGATTTATGGTGTTCCAGCTATGATTTTCAAGATTATTTAAAAATGATGTTTCTATACTTTTGGGCGTTACAATTTAGAGGAATTCAGGTTAAGTTAGTCACTATCGTGGAAACTGCAGTCTATCGAAAATACTATTTTAATGGAAATCATTGGTACCTTACTACTGATGAAGTTGATGAACCCGAGAAACAGTTTGCTAGAAAATTATTCAGTGGTATTCCCATGGTTGAAATACGTGAAGATCCGAATGAAGTATTCGGGATTCGATTTGACGATAACAGTCAAGAAACCGAATGAGGTGATAACCGGTAAGCTATTCATAAATTCTCGTGAAGTCTACGCTTTGTTAGATATTGGCTCTACCCATTCTTTTATCTCACCTGCATGTGCTCAGCGTTTAAACTTAACTCCTGAAAACTTGGACTTTGACTTATCAGTTGAAACCCCATTAAGAGAAATGACCATTACATCTACTGTCTATAAATCTTGCCTAGTTCAAATCAACAACCTCACATTACCTGTTGACCTTATTTCTTTGGAGATGCATGAATTTGATGTGATTTTAGGAATTGATTGGTTGACTACCCATCATGCTAAAATTGATTGTTTTCATAAGATTATTAGTTTTCATATTCCTAATCAACCTATCATGCAAATTCAAGCAACTAAACCATTGAAATCTATAACTGTTATTTCTAGCCATAAAGCCATTCGTTTATTGAAAAACGGATGTCAAGCCTTTTTAACTCATGTTACTGATTTGAACAAAAACACGTCAAACTTGAATGATATTCCCATTGTTAATGAGTTTCCTGACGTTTTTTCTGAGGAACTTTCTGGCTTACCCCAAACCGTGAAATTGAATTTTGTATCGATCTTGAACCCGACACTAAGCCCATTTTTAAAGTCCCATACCAAATGGCTCCCATAGAACACCAAGAGTTGAAAGTTTAATTACTAGATATCGGTATCATTCATTTTAGTACAAAACTTATATCGAGCGAGGAATGCGAGAAGAGTTTTCAAGAACTCAAGAGGAGACTTGTTTCAGCTCCTGTTCTGACCATACCATCAGGATCAGGAGAATTTGTTATCTACAGCGATGCTTCTGGCAAAGGTCTAGGTTGTGTCCTTATGCAACATGGAAAGGTTATAGCCTACGCCTCTCGACAACTCAAAGATTATGAGAAAAATTATCCTACTCATGATCTAGAGTTGGCAGCAGTCGTTTTCGCGTTGAAGATCTGGAGACACTACTTGTACGGAGAAAAAGTGGATATCTATACGGATCATAAAAGTCTCAAGTATTTCTTCACCCAGAAGGAACTCAACATGCGACAACGACGTTGGCTTGAGCTGTTAAAGGATTATGACCACACAATCCAGTATCACCCGGGAAAGGCGAACGTTGTAGCTGACGCTTTGAGCAGAAAATCTTATGCAAGTACAAGTGCACTGCTGACAACACAAAAGTGTATTTTGTACGACTTGCAAAAGATGGAGATAGAGCTAAAGACACCAGGGACCCACTCGAAGATTGCTCACGTGCGAGTAGAACCAACTTTAATCGATAAAATTAAAGCTGCTCAAGCTACCGATTCGGAACTGATAAACATGATAAAGAAAGTACAAGAAGGTGCCATTCCCGAAGCAAGAATCGACGAGAAAGGAATACTTCGAGTCAACTCTCGACTCTGTGTTCCTAACGATCCTGAATTAAAGCATAAAATCATGATGGAGGCACACAACACGCCGTTTGCAATCCACCCAGGAGGTACCAAGATGTATCGAGATCTTCGACATACATTTTGGTGGAACAATATGAAAAGAGAGATTGCGGAGTTTATCTCAAGGTGCCTAACTTGTCAACGTGTCAAGGCAGAACATCAAGTTCCTAAAGGTCCATTACAATCACTTGAAGTTCCCGAATGGAAGTGGGAACACATCAATATGGACTTCGTGACGGGTCTTCCAAAAGTTTCTCAAGGCTTAGATGCAATTTGGGTGATCGTAGATAGATTGACCAAATCTGCTCATTTCTTGCCTATACGAGAAAACTTTTCACTTGAACGTCTTGCCGGTATGTACATAAATGAGATCGTGAGATTGCATGGCATGCCAGTTTCCATAGTTTCTGATCGAGATCCTAGATTCACTTCACGCTTTTGGATCAGTCTACAAAAAGCTATGGGCACTGAACTACGTTTTAGTTCTGCATACCATCCTCAAACGGACGGACAATCGGAAAGGACGATCCAGACCCTCGAAGATCTTTTGAGAGTTTGTGTATTAGACTTCAAAGGAAGTTGGGATAAGTACTTGCCGTTGGTGGAATTTTCTTACAACAACAGTTACCAAGCAAGCATAGGCATGGCTCCATTCGAGGCATTGTATGGAAGGAAGTGTCGCTCTCCAATATGTTGGAATGAGGTAGGAGAAGCAAAATTGTTGGGACCCAAGTTGGTACGCTTGACGACCGAAAAGATCCAAATGATCCGACAACGAATACAGACCGCACAAGAACGACAAAAGAGTTATGCTGATCTTCATCGGAGAGACGAAAGTTTCAACGTCGGAGATCATGTATTCTTACGTGTTTCTCCATGGAAAGGGGTTACGAGATTCGGAAAGAGAGGAAAGCTTAACCCTCGATTTATTGGCCCATTTGAAATCCTAGATCGAATAGGAACCGTAGCCTACAGACTAGCCCTACCACCAAGTATGTCTCGCATCCATAACGTTTTTCACATATCTATGTTACGTAAATATGTGAAGGACCCAAACCACGTCATTGAGTTAGAAGCAGACGTTATAGCAGAGGATTTAACATACGAGGAGGTACCTGTTAAGATCCTGGATAAGAAGGAGCAGATCCTACGCTCAAAGGTTATACCTCAAGTTAAGGTTTTATGGAGGAACCAAGATACTGAGGAAATGACCTGGGAGCTAGAATCTGAGATGAAATCTAAGTATCCTTACCTCTTCGATATGTCAGGTACGTCAATTTCGGGGACGAAATTTCATAAGGAGGGGAGGTTGTAAGACCCCGAATTTTATGAAATACAAAATTTAATTTTTCTTCATATATATATATATTTTTTTTTTGAAACAGTAAGTGGTTAAATTAACAAAATTGAAAGTTAAGGATGTTATGTGCAAATTTTATTTTGTCGGACAATATTCGTTTGGTCGGGGAATATTCGTTTGGTCCGACGGCGCCGAAATAACAAATTATTGGTGGACCCCACAACGGAATATTTGTCGGATATAGAAAACGACAGAAGTAACTTTTTTAAATAAAAATAGTCAACGGAACTGTTAAAATACCGGTGATAAAAGAATAGTAGCATACGGTAGTTTATGGTATTTTCTGTAGCACACGGTACTCTACAGTAACACACGGTATTGCATAGTGTCTCATATTATTGGTCTGATAATTGACACCGTAACTGTTACGCATCATTTCATCGATAATTGTCACTGCATAATATTTTATATTATCAATTCAATAATTGTTGTTACACAGTATTTTGCATTATTGATTTAATAATTGTCATTACACTGTATTTTATATCATTGAGTCAATAATTGTTGTTGCACTGTTTTTAAAATTATTGAACCTAATAATTGTCACAGTAACATATGCACAGTAATTCACATTATTGAATCAATAATTGTCATTACACAGTAACGTATGCTTTATTTTACATTATTGTTATCTCTATTATGATGTTATTTAAACAGTTGTATTTCATTAATTTATTGACTTGATATCTAAGAGCTAACTATACTGTATTTATAACAATTAGTCATAATAATTGAATTGATAAAGTTATTTGTTTATAATATAAAGTTAGGTGATTATTAGGTGATATGAAATGAATGGTGTAGATTAAAGTGTGAATTATTGTTGAATAATTGAATTGATTTGTTTATAATATAAAGTTAGGTGATTATTAGGTGATATGAAATGAATGGTGTAGATTAAAGTGTGAATTATTGTTGAATAATTAAATTGATTTGTTTATAATATAAAGTTAGGTGATTATTAGGTGATATGAAATGAATGGTGTAGATTAAAGATAATATAATATTTGAAATGGATGGTGTAGATTAAAAGGTGATCTTTAAATGAATGGTTTAGATTAAATGAATGATAAGATTTTTGGCTATAAATAGAAGCCTTAACTTAAGGATTTTTCATAAACTTCCTTACTTGTTCTTTCTTTCTCTCTCTAAATACTTCTTGTGAAAGTTCTCTCTAAGTGTGCTTAAGTCATCTTGAGTATTTGTGAAGATCTATAAGTATACGTGTACTGTTCAAGTTAATCAACCTCATTTAAATCAATATCCAGTCACGTGTTACGGTAAGGGATACCATCTTTTTCATCTTCCATTATTCAAACATACTATGGTAAGGGATACCATCTTTTTCATCTTCCATTATTCAAACATACTATGGTAAGGGATACCATCTTTTTCATCTTCCATTATTCAAAACATACTATGGTAAGGGATTATCATTATTTGATTCTCGATAATAATATTGTTTCTTCCTTACTCATAAGACGTGCCTCTTATTTCCATGTATTAAATTGTGGGAATAACCTTACGGAGCGGATTGCCGCCTGTTGGTGAATAACCTTTCGTATTCATTCATTATTAATCTCTGAGAATAACCTTACGGAGCGGATTGCCGCCTGTTTGGTGAATAACTCTTTGTACTCAAATTCTATTAAATTGTGGGAATAACCTTACGGAGCGGATTGCCGCCTGTTGGTGAATAACCTTTCGTATTCATTCATTATTAATCTCTGAGAATAACCTTACGGAGCGGATTGCCGCCTGTTTGGTGAATAACTCTTTTTACTCAAATTCTATTAAATTGTGGGAATAACCTTACGGAGCGGATTGCCGCCTGTTGGTGAATAACCCTTTGTATTAATTTCCTTCACCTTTTGTTAATCAAACCTGCTACGGTAAGGGATATTATTTTCTTTCATACTCCTAAATCGAAATTTATTATGGAACTATTGCTTCTATAATTCCTGAAAATATTATATGTTCCATAATAGTTGAACTTCATTATTTCAACTGAACCTTCCTATTTACGTGAACCTTTCTATTGAATTGTAACCGTTATTCTGAACTGTGGATCTTGAATTTCACTCCACATCATGTTGACAATTTGGATATTATTTGAATCTGTACAAAGTAAACTTCCGATACTTATTGTTATCCTATTTCTTCTGTTCATCATTTACATCATTCTAATCATCCAAAAAAATCAAGCTGTTGTGAATATCTGTGGCCGGGGGCACAGATGTGATATATTTGTTGAACAGATGATAGGTTAAAGGCGATATAATAGGTTAAAGGCGATACATCTGTTCGGTGTCTTTTATGGCACGTGGTGAATGTTCTCTTTGGCCCGTAGTGCAAAGATGAACTGTTGTTTGGTATGATTATGACCAAAGGCTGAATCTGGTATAATCATGACCGTTGGTGTTATATTGAATGTCTTTGACCCGTAGTGCAAAGATGAACTGTTGATCTGCATGATTATGATCAGGAACTGTGAATTTGTATTATCTTGACTAATGATATTTCAGATGATAAAAGTTGATGATGTTTTTCCTAAAAAGAGAACCGAGTGGACATTATAGTCTGCATTATTCTTCTAATAGATTACTCATTCCGCTGCTATTATTGATCTGAACGTTGTTTAAGAATTTAACTGCAGTTTTTGATATAAACCTTGTAGTCTATTGTATTCTATCAAGAACTCAGCTGTTGAAGACTAATGATAATTTATTCGTCATTATCTTAGTCATGATATTCTTTACTGGGCTATTTGAGCTCACCCTTTCTTTTGTTCCATTGTTTTTCAACAGGAGATGAAAACATAACAGGGTCTAGCCGGGGAATGGAGTGAGGGTCCGAGGAATAGTTATCATAGTCTTCACGTTTTGTAAAATAGTGTGGCAAGAATAGTGAAGACTTAGTTGTGTATTATTATACACTGTATTGTTGTACGTTGTGCTTTGTTGTAATAATTTTGTTGTAGTCTTTTGACGACTCAAGTTTGGGCTGTGTGGGCCCAGATTTGGGGGCGTCACAGCAACACATGAAGAATCGTCAGATGATATATCAACCTCATCAGCAAATGGCATTTTCCTCTTCATGGTGTATTAATTGCAACCCTGGATACAAAAAAACAGTCCCCAACAAGATTACTTACAGATGACATAAAAATTCATTTGGTTTATAAATCTGATAAAAATTACATTACTATATTCAAAACGATGTATATAAATATGTGTGCGTGTATATATATAAAGAGAGAGAGGCTGTGTAATACCCACAAAGTTTTTTTTCTTTTTCAAAGTCCCACTTTTCTAAAAACTCTATCCTTTCTAAGGTTATATAAGGGGGGCTTAGCCCTTTGGTTTTCCCACACCAACAATTAAGACCTTCATTTTGAGAAAGGCTTTGTGGTGGGAGGGCTTTTAATAAAAGACCTCCATAGTTAAAAAATTTGGTGTCGAAGGCGTAGACAATATTCGGTACTCGTATTTTCGGGTATGTTCATATTTAAATTTTTGTATTGTTATTATTGTTTTAAGTATTGTAATTAGTTTGTTAGTTAGTATTTAGTATATTTTGTTAGTAATTAGTATTTTTGCATTGTTGTTATTTTTGTAGTTTTAATTATTGTTTTGTATTTAGATTAATAGTAAATAGTTTTGGATTAGTATTATTGATTTTAATTATTGTTTTGCATTTAGATTAATAGTAAATAGTTTTGGATTAATATTATTGACTTTAAGTATTATTTTAGATTATTATTTTAGTAACTTTAAAGTTTTGGAATAATGGTTTAATTGTTTGGAAAATGATTAAAGATTGAAAGAATATTTTAAGATATACTTATAGCTATTTTAAAATGAATAAGAAGAATGTTGCATAATAGAATTATTCTAATAACGTTTAATTGTTCTGAATTTATATTTAGGATCTGTTCAGCTATTAATTTTGTGTTCAGCGATATTGAGGTAAGTGACTTTTCGAACTGTTTAGTATTTTCGAACTGTATAGTGTAAGTGACTTTCCGAGTTATTTAGTATTTTAAAATTATCGTTTATAATTATGTATGCTTTAGAAATTATTCGGATGCCTAAATGTATTGTTTCAAATATTGTTATTCTTTATTTAAGGCTTCCATTTGAATGAAAATGTTACACTTATATTTTGTTAAAAACCCGGATCAAGTATTAAAATAGAATTTTGATTTAGAAAATGAAATTATATAATTTTGAACTGTGAAATAAGTATAGTTTTGAATATCGAAAATATTGAGAAATTGCTTTTAGAAACCTCAGTCCGACTATGTATTGAAACTGTTAGTGTTTACGCTAGTTCCGGAACAATTTAGGACCTACTAAGGTGCACACCATTAGATACCCTTCGGGGGGCGCTCTTCGGAGCGCGTGCATGATAAGATACCTTAGTAGGGGGCGTATCATTGACATTATCGAACATAAGGGCCGTGCTACAGGGCTGCTGTAACCTTAGTCGTTCTGTGGATTAAAAGATACATCGAATATATTGAACTTATCGAAATCGTTGATTTAATATATTGAGCTTATCGAAATTTGTCTTTGAATTGTGTTTTGTAATTATTGATTTTGATTTTGAAAATAAATATTGACTATTGTTATTAAGAAAAATGTTATTCTAAAAAGTATATTTATTACTGTTATTGAACAAAAGGTATTTCGAAAAAGTGTTTTGCAAATAGTACTTGATCCACCTAAATAGTGAAGATTGTTACTTGTTGGGTTTCACCGCTCACCCTTACATTAACTTTTACAGGGTCCATTGTTAAGAGTCAAGCACTGTGGATACTTTTGTGGATGATAGAAAGATATTTTAGTTTAAGAAATTTATGAATATTTTAGAATTATGATAAGACTTTTGTTATTGGAGCTGTGTTTCCAAAATTATGTTTTCGGTATTTAGTTATTGAACTTTAGTGTAATTTTGATAATTAAAGACTGTTCGGTTTCAAGTTAGTTTCATTATTGTTGAGTTATTTTTGTTTGTGTTTGGGTTGCGCTATTGATATTGTTGCCTTGCGAGCTCTTCGGGCTTGCGGCGTGTGGCATTCCGAACAAGTGGTTGGTTCGGGGTGTTACAGAGTTGGTATCAGAGCGGTGGCCCCTCGTAGTGTGTTAGGTTGAAAAACCTACACATTCCTTGGGGAGTGATTTTGGGAGTTAACTGTAGGTATAGTCTTGAGTAAACTTAAAAATTTGGAGTGAGAGACAGAATAAAGTGAAAAATATTTGTATTATCTAATTAGTTGTTAGTTTGCATTTTGAACATAAATTTTCATGAATTAGTATTTTTTTTACTATTGAATAAACTTGAATATTTTAAATTTTATTTTGATATATGTTTTGATACTAGTTTTGTATAGTGTTGTTTAGTGGGGATTGCTTTATTGTGTAGAAAATGCCGCCTAGAAGAAGTAAATCTACTAACAATCATAATGGCGTTGATGGTATGGCTCAGCTAGTTAATACCTTAGCCCAATTTGTACAAAATCAACAGTCTGGGCAACGTGGTATAGTAGCAGAATTCAAGCGATTGAACCCGCCTATCTTTGAAGGGACTACAGACCCTGCTATCGTTGAGAAGTGGATTCAAGAAATGGAGAAGGCTTTTAACTTGTTAGGAAGTACCGAAACTAATAAAGTGACGTTGGCAGTTTACCAACTACAGGGCGGGGCTTATGATTGGTGGCTTATGGAGAAAAGGAAGCACGAGGGAAATCCCGTACCCTACACTTGGACCATGTTCAAAGAGGCATTTACCAACAAGTACTTTCCTAGAACAATTCGGGCACAAAAGGAGAGGGAATTCATTAGGCTAGAACAAGGGAACAAGACGGTTGCTGAATATGAAGCCGAGTTTGCGAAGCTCGCTAAGTATGCACCGACCTTAACACCAGATGAGGTGACAAAAGCCCGTAGGTTAGAGGACGGGTTACGTGTTGACATAAGGCATGGCGTTGCGTGTTTTGAGTTACCCACATATGATGCGGTGCTTCATAAGGCATTGGTAATTGAGAAGGGCCTAACAGAAATTGAGAATGGAAAGAACGGCAATCGAAAGAGAGATGAGTCATTCGGGGGAGAGTCGATCTATGGGGGACCAACGAAAAAGATAAATACCTAAACTGTTAGATTTCGAGAGAATCAAATAAACCAAGAGGACAAATTAAAATGTGGGAGATGTGGAAGGAACCACCCAGACAAATAATGTCATTGGAATACGGGTGCGTGCTTTCATTGTGGAGAGTTAGGTCATAAAATTGCGCAATGTCCCAAGAACCCTCCACCTAAAGGAGATGCAAGGAAGGAGGAAGTAACTATAGCAAGTCCAAGGCTAACTCGAGGACGGGTGTTTCAACTTTCAAGCAACAGTATTAAGGTATGTAACTATTTTGCTATTTGAACATGTTATTTTTAGATATACGCTTATGATTTGAAAATTTGGAGGACCAAATTTTTTAAGGGGGATATAATGTAATACCCACAAAGTTTTTTTTTTTTTTCAAAGTCCCACATCATGTATTTTCTAAAAACTCTACCCTTTCTAAGGTTATATAAGGGGGGCTTAGCCCTTTGGTTTTCCCACACCAACAATTAAGACTTTCATTTTGAGAAAGGCTTTGTGGTGGGAGGGCTTTTAATAAAAGACCTCCTTAGTTAAAAATTTTGGTGTCGAGGGCGTAGACAATATTCGGTACTCGTATTTTCGGGTATGTTCATATTTAAATTTTTGTATTGTTATTATTATTTTAAGTATTGTATTTAGTTTGTTAGTTAGTATTTAGTATATTTTGTTAGTAATTAGTATTTTTGCATTGTTGTTATTTTTGTAGTTTTAATTATTGTTTTGTATTTAGATTAATAGTAAATAGTTTTGGATTAGTATTATTGATTTTAATTATTGTTTTGCATTTAGATTAATAGTAAATAGTTTTGGATTAATATTATTGACTTTAAGTATTATTTTAGATTATTATTTTAGTAACTTTAAAGTTTTGGAATAATGGTTTAATTGTTTGGAAAATGATTAAAGATTGAAAGAATATTTTAAGATATACTTATAGCTATTTTAAAATGAATAAGAAGAATGTTGCATAATAGAATTATTCTAATAACGTTTAATTGTCCTGAATTTATATTTAGGATCTGTTCAGCTATTAATTTTGTGTTCAGCGATATTGAGGTAAGTGACTCTTCGAACTGTTTAGTATTTTCGAACTGTATAGTGTAAGTGACTTTCCGAGCTATTTAGTATTTTAAAATTATCGTTTATAATTATGTATGCTTTAGAAATTATTCGGATGCCTAAATGTATTGTTTCAAATATTGTTATTCTTTATTTAAGGCTTCCATTTGAATGAAAATGTTACACTTATATTTTGTTAAAAACTCGGATCAAGTATTAAAATAGAATTTTGATTTAGAAAATGAGATTATATGATTTTGAACTGTGAAATAAGTATAGTTTTGAATATCGAAAATATTGAGAAATTGCTTTTAGAAACCTCAGTCCGACTATGTATTGAAACCGTTAGTGTTTACGCTAGTTCCGGAACAATTTAGGACCTACTAAGGTGCACACCATTAGATACCCTTCGGGGGGCGCTCTTCGGAGCGCGTGCATGATAAGATACCTTAGTAGGGGGCGTATCATTGACATTATCGAACATAAGGGCCGTGCTATAGGGCTGCTGTAACCTTAGTCGTTCTGTGGATTAAAAGATACATCGAATATATTGAACTTATCGAAATCGTTGATCGAATATATTGAGCTTATCGAAATTTGTCTTTGAATTGTGTTTTGTAATTATTGATTTGGTTTTGAAAATAAATATTGACTATTGTTATTAAGAAAAATGTTATTCTAAAAAATATATTTATTACTGTTATTGAACAAAAGGTATTTCGAAAAAGTGTTTTGCAAATAGTACTTGATCCACCTAAATAGTGAAGATTGTTACTTGTTGGGTTTCACCGCTCACCCTTACATTAGCTTTTACAGGGTCCATTGTTAAGAGCCGAGCACTGTGGATACTTCTGTGGATGATAGAAAGATATTTTAGTTTAAGAAATTTATGAATATTTTAGAATTATGATAAAACTTTTGTTATTGGAGCTGTGTTTCCAAAATTATGTTTTCGGTATTTAGTTATTGAACCTTAGTGTAATTTTGATAATTAAAGACTGTTCGGTTTCAAGTTAGTTTCATTATTGTTGAGTTATTTTTGTTTGTGTTTGGGTTGCGCTATTGATATTGTTGCCTTGCGAGCTCTTCGGGCTTGCGGCGTGTGGCATTCCGAACAAGTGGTTGGTTCGGGGTGTTACAGGCTGCTTACAACAAATCAATAAACGGGAGCGAGAGCGTTGAGACTAGTCGAAGAACGGGGACGAAGAGACGATGGTGTTTAAGAGCTTCCCAAACTTTTCACTTGGATTCCAAATCATTTTGGGTCCCATCGTTTTCAAACTAAATTTAGGGGTTGTTTGTTTTGGTGACTTATGGCATTTGAAATAACCTCTAAATATGTATGGGCGTTTCACGTTTGTTCATTTACACATTTAGAGCGTTTGATACCGGTTAGAGGTTTCAAACAAATGTAGTTGAGAATTTATTTATTTATAAGTAATTTATTTTAAAACGCAATTTATTTAACTCTTATAAACGTCGCGTTTAAAATTCAAACAACACTTTAAAATTCGTGTAATGTGTTTGAATCTCCAAACGCACTAAATATTACAGTTACAAATGCTCCAAATGTTGATAACCAAATATACCCATTATCATTTTTAATTGCGTTTGCGAGTAAATTATGTTTAGAAAGTGTATTTATTTAGTAGTAACAATATTCTCAGTTGGATATTTAAGCTCTAAATGCAATTAGTGATAAAGAAAAAATAAATAAGTCTGGAAGAGTTTTTTTTTCTATTTAGTTTCAACGTGAACACTTAGGCTATGCTAGTGAAGTATTTAAACACAATTACAAACAAATTCAAATAAAGAGAATCCCTTGAAATCTGGTTGGTTTTCGTTTGACAGCTAAAATGATCTCCATTTGTTACATTGGACAGCTTGCATAGAATCCTTGATAAGAAAATCCCTTGAAATCTGGTTGGTTTTCGTTTGACAACCAAAATGATCTTCATTTATTACATTGGACAGCTTGCTTGATAACATAGAATCCTTGATTACAGAGTCCCTCATTAGTTGGAGTTTGTTAGATCACCTTGCTGATTTTCCTTAATTGAAGGCTCGAGTGGATTATCATTTTGGCTTGAATTTGTTACCGTTAACTTCTCTCCACTGATTGAGGCTATGCCTAAATATGATATATAGCTAATACCCTCCCGCAAACTTTGTCGGGGCTGGAGACAAAGTTTGTTGCGAAAATAATGAAGAACTACTTTTGACATTGGTTTTGTGAAGAGGTCAGCAACTTGATTATCAGAGGAAATGTGTTGAGTGACGAGCAGTCCACGTGCAATGCGTTCACGCACAAAATGATAAACCAACTCTATATGTTTGCTTCGTGCATGGAATACAGGATTCACTGTCATATGAAGAACACTAAGGTTGTCGTAACAGAGTATGGGAGAAGATGCCATTGTAATGTGAAGATCTTTGAGAATGAAAGATAGCCATGTGAGTTCAGCCGTTGTGTGTGCCATTGCACGATATTCAGCTTCCGTACTTGATCGGGAAATTGCACTAAGAGATAAGATTTTGGCCAGGGAATGTACAATAGCCAGTAGTTGAGTGCCGCGTGGTAGGGCGCCCAGCCCAATCTGCATCTGAGAAAGCAAACAAATCAAGTGTAGTGTGTGAAGAAAAATGTAATCCCATTTCAATTGTTCCTTTGATATATCGTAAAATATGTCGAACCATTTTTAAATGTGTCATTATGGGAGCATGCATGAATTGAGAAACATAATTAACACTATATGAAAGATCAGGGCGAGTGAGTGTAAGGTACTGCAGAGCTCCAACAAGTCCTCGATAGTAACTTGGATCGTCCAAAAAAATATCAGTGGAAGGCGTTTTGGTTTTAGCTTCAAGAGGTGTACTCATTGGCTTACAATCAACCATATTGGAGCGTTCGAGTATGGTTAGTGCATAGTGTGACTGGGATAGATGAAGACCACTTTGAGTTGGCGTGATTTCCATCCCAAGAAAATGATGAATAGGCCCCAAATCTTTCATTGCAAACTCACTACTTAGCAACTGAATAAAATCTGAAACAAGTGTTAGAGTTGATCCAGTGAGCAACATGTCATCCACATAAAGAAGTAAAATTAATGAGCCATAATTCGAGTGAAAAACAAACAAGGAAGGGTCAGCTAGACTACAAAAGAAACCATATGTAAGAAGAAATGCACTAAATCAATCAAACCAAGCACGTGGTGTTTGTTTTAGGCCATAAAGTGCTCTTTGTAGTTTACAAACGCGTGTCGGATGTTGAGGATTTGCCATTCCTGGTGGTTGTTGCATGTAAAGATCTTCAGAAATTAAACCATGCAATAAGGCATTTTTTACATCCAGTTGACGAATGGACCACTTCTGAATAAGAGCTATGATGATTATCATGCGTATTGTCCCTGGTTTGATAATAGGAGAAAAAGTTTCAGTGTAGTCCACTCCATCAATTTGATGATACCCTTTTGCAACTAAACGTGCTTTGAGGCGATCTAAAGAGCCGTCGAGTTTAAGTTTTGATTTGAACACTCATTTAGAACCAATGACATGCATGTTTGGTGTGCGGGGAACAAGTGTCCAAGTTTCATTTTTATACAGTGCACCTAACTCCTTATCCATGGCTGCTTTCCAACCGAGATGTGCTAAAGCAATTTTGACGTTGTAGGGCTCACGAGGTATATATTAGAGGATGTGATGGTGTTTAAGGCATACTTAGGATTTGGTTTTACCACCCCTAATTTGGATCGAGTGACCATTGAATGGACCAAAGGTGCTGAAAGAACAAGGTTACAGTGAGATGATTCGGGTGGTTCAATCACTGTCGATTGAGCTATGATATGTAGATTGTCAGACACGTGAGACTCTTGTGGTGGAAATGTGTCAGGTGAATCAGTGATGTTTGGGGACACATGCAACTCATTATTTGCTTCACGGGTATAGGACTCGATGATGGGGGATGATTCATGTGATGACTCAATGGAACTTGAATTTTGGACATGCGTCTTTGGAGTATGTGTAGCAATGGGCTGCAGTGGACTTAGACATGAAGGTGAGGAAGAGTCTGTAAGTATACCTGCAGAAAAAGAAGTGTTAGCATGTGGCAACCAAGAATCAAAAATGCTCATTACATGTGGCTTATTTGTAGCTATGCAAGACGTGTTAGTAGGTTTATATGGAAAAGTTAACTCATTAAATATAACATGACGAGATATAAAAAAAAAATTTCTTGAAGGATGAAAGCATTTATAAGCCTTGTGTTTTTCACTGCATCCTACAAAAATGCACAGTAGTGTTTTTGGATCATATTTATTCTTTCGTCTATCCCAAGTGTAGGGAAAACACTTAGAACCAAAAACACAGAGTGATGAATAAGTTGGATGTGTTCCATGAAGTGCAAAGTAAGGTGTTTGAAAGTTAAGAGCAGATGACGGTAGACGATTCATAAGATATACTGCCGTGGTGAAAGCTTCTGTCCATAAAAATAAAGGTGCGCCACAATGAAATAACATAGTTATCCCTAATTCTCTTATAGTCCTATGGCGTCTCTCAACCACACCAGTTTGCTCAGGGGTATACGGAGAGGATACCTGATGAACAATACCTGTAGAAAGAGAGTGTGTCAATAGTTTGGAATTGATGAACTCACCTCCTCCGTCCGAATGAAAGATTTTGATTTGTTTATTAAACTGTCTAACAACATATTTCTCAAAAGCTAGATATGCATAAAAATAATCAGATTTATTGTGTAAGGGAATAATCCACGTATATTTGGAAAAATCATCAACCAAACAAGCATAATATCGAAATTTTGCAATAGATAAAATAGGAGCAGGTCCCCACAAATCACAATGAATTTTTTCAAAAATACTAGTACTTGAATGTTTTGAACAAGAGAAAGGTAAACGACTAAGCTTTCCTAGTTGACAACTATCACAAAGATTTTGAGATTTTATTGTTCCTACGACATCAATGAGTCCCTTATTTTTAAGCATAGGTAAAACTGAAGATTGAGGGTGGCCTAGGCGTTGATGTCAAACTTCTACAGTGCTTGATCTGAACCGATGGGAGAAATACAATTCTGGAGAAGTGGGTAAGACATAGAGATCACCCTTGCGTTTCCTTGTTATCTTTGTCTGTCCTGTTTCCCGTTCCTTAACACAAAAACTAACATTAGAAAATTCACAGTTAACAGGAAATTGTGTTGTTATCTGGCTTATAGAAAGTAAGTTTTTTGTTAAGTTTGGAACCAATAGAACATTATTGAGAGGTAAGGCAGTATTTTTTTGTTTTATACAAGAATCACCAATTGCAAGAATGAGCATGGAAGACCCGTCTCCAATTAGCACAGAGTCAACACTAAAGTATTTACGAATGTTTGTTAACATACTTGGCTTACCTGTCATATGGTTGGAAGCCCTGGTGTCCGTTGTCCATTCTGTGTCTACAATATTATTGTCCAAAGTAAGGGCTGCGAGTGCTTGTGGAATTTCATCTTTTTGAGTGGGTTTCTTTGGCACCCACCAACATATCTTAGCAATATGTCCCATTGTCCCACAATATTGGCATTGTTCATCACGGTATTTATCCCTCTCTGTAGGTGTCATTCGGCGCTTACCAGGTGGTGGTGAACGTCGTTGTGGATTTGCCAAAGAGGAGTTATTGTTGTAGCCATGATTTGTGTCCCTTTGCTGCTGTGCCTGAAAACCACGTCTATTGGAGGTGAATTTTTGTGATGGTCCACGATAGTCTAAAGGTTTTGACTGTGAACGTTGCTGTTGTTGCCCATAAAAAGCCATTTGATGAGTAGAAGTTGGGACATCTATGTGATTAGAGAACCAGTTGCGCTTCTGATCAAAATTTTGGAGTTGAGATACCAATTCAGAGTACGTTGGCCTGGGGGGCTTCAACATAGTTGTTGTGAAAGTTTCATATTGAGGACCAAGGCTAGTGAGAAGGCAAAAAACTTTTTCTTGGTCCGAAACAGGCTTCCCAATGGCTGCTAAATTGTCACAAAGACCTTTGAACTTGCTAATGTGTTCAGTAATTGTTGTGTGGTATTCTTTGCGAAGATAGGTCACTTGTTGTCGCAATGTAAACTCACGTTCTTGTGATTCTTGAGCATATGCATTTTTTAGGGCCTCCCAAACTGCATGAGCCGTGTCGAGACCAACGACAAGTCTAAGAGCTTCCTTAGAGTGTTCCAATGATCCAACCTCGAAGGAGACGATCAGACTTTCGCCATGCTATAAAAGCATCTGTTAACTGTGGGGTGGATTTTTTTACATATTCTGAGTTGTTTTGATTTGGAGTTGTGAATTTCTTGGGGGCGGGATCTTCATTTGTGAGATGTCCGACCAATTCTTGACTTTCTGCAAGAGCCAAGGCTTGTTCCCGCCACAAGGGATAATTATTTGGGGTGAGTCGGAGAGTAATAAAATTGCTAACATTGAGTGATAAGGTAGCCATAACAAAGAGAAGGAGTGGAAGATAAGGTGGGAAGAATGTCGAAGTTGTGGCTGTAATGTTGCCTAGTGTTCACAATGGCTCTGATGCCATAAAGAAAAAATAAATAAGACTGGAAGAGTTTTTTTCCATTTAGTTTCAACGTGAACACTTAGGCTATGCTAGTGAAGTATTTAAACACAATTACAAACAAATTCAAATAAAGAAAATCCCTTGAAATCTGGTTGGTTTTCGTTTGACAGCCAAAATGATCTTCATTTGTTACATTGGACAGCTTACATAGAATCCTTGATAAGAAAATCCCTTGAAATCTAGTTGGTTTTCGTTTGACAACCAAAATGATCTTCATTTGTTACATTGGACAGCTTGCTTGATAACATAGAATCCTTGATAACAGAGTCCCTCATTAGTTGGAGTTTGTTAGATCACCTTGCTAATTTTCCTTAATTGAAGGCTCGAGTGGATTATCATTTTGGCTTGAATTTGTTACCGTTAACTTCTCTCCACTGATTGAGGCTATGCCTAACTGTGATATATTGCTAATAAGTGATACGAACCAAACATACAGGACACAAGCATTGGTCCAGGGTGTGCTGGCTAACCATCCATGCCCAAAGACACGAGTGGGTTCAAGTGTTACTCCCTCGTAATAATAATAATATAATGTGATCAATGGACTAAAAAAAACGAACCAATATTGTTTATAACTTCAACTAATTGAATAAGAATTAATATTGTTTTCTCTTTGATTATAAATTTAATCTACAAAAATCTTTATATATTAATGAATGAGGTGAAGTGTATATGATCAATATTTAGAATTATTTACATAAGAAAAATGATATATATTACGAATATTTAAGTTAATTTTTTGATATAATTCTATCAAATCTCACATATTGATAAGTTTCGTAATTATAATTCGACACAAATTTATCACAATACATAGTATAAATAGTTGTAATGCATAACACATTAAATGATTTTTTTATGGGTAGGAGTCTCATTACTTTTCATTTGACCATTCCTTTTTCTTTTTTTGTATGTGCTAAGGTTTTTTGTAGGACAGTTGGGGGAGAAAAATTTCTTATATCATTCTACTTAATGATATTGGAAATTTTTAAATCTGAAATAAAACGATACTAATTGTCAAGGATTTGAAATTCCATAGGCATATTTGTAATTAAAGAAAGTACTCTAGTTTTACGATTTTTAACCTTTTAATTTCTTTTTCTTTAATTTAGGTTTCAAGTGTTAAGGTGCTTAACATTTAAAACACCCTTGTATACTTTAAAATTTTAATAATAATCTTATATTTAAAACCGGACGGGAGCATTTTTATTCTTAATTGATCCAATAACTACATATTAGGGAACAAAAAATATACTGAAATTTATTTTATGATGAAGTACTTAGTTGGATAGTCGGTGTCATACTGTACCAGTGCACCCGTAGGTTGGGTAACCCTTATCCAACCTAGGTCTACGTATGTTAATCGTGCCTATTGATTAATTTTTCCCATTTTGTTTTCACTTGTACCAAGACACCATAATAAAATTTAAAAAAAAAAAAAACAAATTTATTTTTCTTTTACTGTAACATAGAACTCTGAACATTTAAATCCTTGGTGTAACTTCAATGGACATAATAAACTTTTCAAAAACTAAACTTTAAGATATTCATAAATACCCCCAATTGAACCATTCTAGGGCATAGTTTATATTATTATTAAATATTTTATTCCCATTTTTTAAAGATCCAATAAATTCTAGAACCTGAATAAGACTTTATAATACCCTTTTAATTGTCATAGACCGTAACATCCCACATCAGTTAATTTGGGATATTTGGATGTCTTTATAAAAGTCCAAGCTATTATCATTAATACATTCAGTCATAACTTTTTGGGTGAACTTGTGGTTGGTTAAGATGACTCAATAAGATATTATTGAGACAACGTATTGAGCCTCAAAACTGACTCTCAAAAGCTCAGGTCGGGTTGCCAAAAGGTGGAGATATTCAGTCATGACATTTTAGATGACATTTTAAGTGAATCTGCAGTGGATTAAGATGACCAAGAAAATATTATTGAGACAACGCATTGTATCTTATTCTGTTATGATTTGATTCGGACTTGAGACTTGACCCGGATCGTTACATAGACCCACGTTACCGATTAAACCTATTAAAATGAGAATGCATCATCAAGATTACTTGTATAATGTTATAATAGCTAAACATGATAAAGGAGTCGCATGCTCCCTTACGGTTACAAATTGCATGAGGCAAAATTTGCAGGTTCTGTTTCTCAAACTTGACAGCACCTACATATCAAAAATAGGCTGGCTGCACACAATTCCGTGAGACAGTGGTATAGATACACATTAAAATCCGAGAGAACACCCACATCAGTTGAATGCTGTTTTTACTTGATCTCACCCATAATTTGTATCATTTGTACTCACTCGCCACACATAATTTGACCACCATTTTATCTGATTTTTTGCACTGCTTTGCAGATCGTCAAAGGCACTCGGGGAGTAAGAAGTCGATAATTGGTTAATCTATAGCATCAGAACCTCATAGGTATTGCCGAAGGCTTTCCCCACTCATTGATTCCATCTACTTGAGAATTTCTTGTACAAGAGATTTAACAGGTAGCTCGACATCCTCGAGCAACTTACTAAGGAAGGGGATGGTTTAGGCAAGAATACTAGATATTCTTCCTTCAAATTCCTACAAGGTACTTCACAATTCTTAGGCCCAAAATAGGGGGGCGCATATTTTTACTAAGCGTTTGCATCAGCACCTGCAATGAGGGAGAGATACCATGTGAAAAACCCAATCAATTAACAATCCCAAACATGACTTTCTTTATCAAATGTAGAATATATTTTTCTTGATAAGTTATCAAATGTAGAAATAATACACGATGAGGCTAAAAATGATAATTACCAGAAAATCATCTCATATAATAATGTCATGAATTTTAAGAAAACTCAATAAGCCTTTACTGAAAAGTCAACCATCTGTACTTGAAAAATCAGATTCCCATTGCGTTGGGAAGTAAATAAATGGTTGACTTTCAGTCACGAGCAAAACAAACCTCTACTTTAGCTATAGGAAAACTATTAATCAAACATTTAAAATTTCTGCTTAAAAACAAAGCATCTAAGAGATTAAGATTTACAATTTAAAGCAATGGGAAACCAATATGACTAAGTTTGACATGATTCAGCAGTTACCTCATGGTTCAGGGGCTTCCATAGAAGGTCAGTGCCTGCAGTAACAGTCATCTGGCCAACACAAGTCACCAACAAATCATCAACATCATCTACAGTGGGTACGTTTGGATACTGTTCTAGACTACTTGGTGGCTCTGTGATAAGCTGCATTGTAAAGGGTTTCAACGGACCTGCAGAGAGAGCCAAATAAAAATTACTTAAAAAGGGCGAGCAACCAATAGAAGTACTGGAGAGGATCAAACAGTGTTTCGTTTAAGATGATACCTTGGTTGTCAAGTCGTCGCCTAGGCAACGCTTAGGCGTCCAGTCGCTACTAGAGGGCCAAGTCGTCTGGGTGACTTGGTGGGGGAACCACAAGTCAAGCGACCAGGCAAAGAAGTCATCGACTTGGACGACAGATTTGTTGAGCGAGCGACTTAGCCACAATGGGTATGGATCAACCGGAATGCTAACTGGGTACAAAAAAAGGAAAATGACTTCGGCCAAATTGAAAAAGCCCTAGTCGGGACTCGCAATTCAGAAGGGGAGAGATTGAGCAAGAGAAAGAGAGAGGAGCTGGGAACAAAAAAAGGAAAATGACTTCGGTCAAATCGAAAAAAGCCTAGTCACGATTCGCAATTCAGAAGGGGAGAGAGCGAGTGAGAGAGAGGAGCGCGTACCAAGTGACGATTTCTACTCCGAAATCCAACGTTACAGGTATTGTTCTACTCTTTCTTCTTCAATTCTCCTCTTCGCTAGTGCTGTTTTATTTTTTTTCCTCTTTCAGTTTCTAGCTAGGTTATTATGAAATATGTAGAGGAGTTTTGGTTGCATTGAATTTTGTGCTACTCCTGTTATTTTGTGCTACTTTTTTGGGTCAATTTAGAAAGGTCAATTGTATAGTCTACACTGCTACACTAAAACTATACAAGTGATGAATTTATAAATCGTGATTTTTATGAAAAATTCTACTGATATATATGGTAGCAAAAGTAGATAAGTTCATTGCTATTTTCTAATCACTGTTTGGTTGTTTATTCATGTTCTGCACGTGATGTATGTTTATTGTTTGTGAGAATTTATCATAGAAGGCATAAACAACTAAATGTTTAGTGGTCAATTGCATAGCAAAGTGCTGACTGCTGCTCAATTTTTTCCCCTCTTACAGTTTCTTGCTTTAGTAGTTTCCTTTTATTTTTTTTAATATCAAATGACTTTAGTTGTGGAAATATTAATGTATTTGTGTTTCTAATAATATTTGATAGCGTTGAATATTGTGAAATAATAATTTTGTGTGTGTGTATATATCTATAAATTGTACATAAAAAATGACTTGTTAACTTATGAACGACTAGTTGGACGCTTAGTTGACAAGTCGATTAAGCTCTCTGTTATCGACTCGACTTTACAAATTGACAACTATGTTTACCCTCACTATTCTAATTTCATTTTTTTAATTATTCACTTCATTTCTCTCACTATACCACCACCACCACTACCGCTCACCACTACCATTGCCATATTTTGTAATAATTATGTTAAATTATCATAATTATTATTATGTTTTATTATACTTGAAATATTTTACTAGTTATACATTGTTGTTGGTTTTATTTGAATTAATTATTTAATATTTATTATATTTTTATCCTCACCCTAAGTTTGTATAAACTGATATAAGGGTAAAATAATAAAATGTTATATTCAGACATATAATAAATATTAGTTATCAAACAACTCTTCTACATTTAAATTCTATTTTAAAAAGAGCCTCTATTTTATACAGAGACTCTATTTTAATAAACTCTTATTACACAGTTTTATCAAATACTACCTAACACAGCCGAAAGAAGGTTGCTGCAGAAAAACTAACACTATTACCTGAAGTAATTCCTCGATGTTGCTGGTCTTGGACCAACATGGAATAAGCACAGATATGAGGTCTTCAAACACTTCTTGTGAGTGGCTGTCCAACTACAAAGATATAGATATATCAATCTAAAATTTCTTAAGTATACGATTACAAAATGTGAAACATGGATCTCAAACTTCGCTTATTATGTATGGAAGGCAAATATATATTGGTAAGTAATAGCTCGGAAGTCAAATATTTCAGCAAGATGCAACTATATTTAATGCTTAGGTTTCCACCAATAAGAATTTATCAGACTCCTTACACCACTACAAAAATCGAAACAGCAATGAACAAGGCCTACTAAATATGAAAAGGTCGTCCTGGTAGAATTTCAAATATTACGCAATTCCTTACAGAAATCAACAAATATTGCAACAAATCTAGGGCTGGAAGAAAAAGAAAAAATCAATGGACCTGTGTCACTGCTGATTCCCCAATAATGGTAAGAATATCAAGTATGTGGTCCAAAACTGTCTCAGGTACAACCTTTGTGATAGGTGAAAACAGCAAGAATAAATGGTTGCAGGTGACAGCATCGCTTGCAAAACGGACACATTTAACTAAAAGTTCCACGTCGAAATTATAAACTGCCTCATCCTGCCATAAACCATGTGTCACTCATAGTGGGAAAGCAAAGAACATGTATTTAACTGAATCAATATCTTACTAGAGTTGCACACAATATATGTGAAATAAACCTTTTGTGGGACATAAGTTAGGAGTGAAGCACTAATGTCTTCAAGAATCAATAATAATGTCTGTTGAACATAACATAATGTGCTGGAAATAGCGAACTCCTAGGTGAAGCTTGAACAACTCCTAGGTGAAGCTTGAACATAATTTTCATTATGCTTGGCACCCTTGATCCATTCATCATCCAAAAATATTACGTGAAGAAGTTTGAACAATGACCCTAAAATTAATGCTCTGCACCCGAAAATTAGATAGTCAGTCAAAATAGAAAAGAGTCTGAAGACGACTACAAATCTGAGAGAGTCGATGAACACAAGATTGATCACTATTAAGATCTGGATAATACAATAACCACATGTGATCTTTATATAGTAGACCTGTTCTCAATGTCTGTCTTCATTTGCCAAATATCAAGCAGAGAACTAAGAAAGGAAAGTGGACTTTCACATTTCCGGATCACAACATAATGTTGGTTAGAATTCTGATGTTTCAAAGATTTCTTTTTCTTCTTTCCATATGTCGAGTCAATTAAGAAACCTTCAAGCTTTAAAACAAGATCAAGCATGCGACCTATAGTTGAGCACGTAATCTGCAATATTTAGAGGAGCATTAGAAAATGTTCTACAATCTTACAGGGCAATAGGAAAGTACAAAACAGCATAAGAAAATCAAGAAAAAAATAACACCACAATTCACCTCCTATGGGAGGATGCACACATATTAAGATGTCATCCGACAGACATTTGAACATTGAACCAGGTTATGTCTGCCGGGTTCTTAATTGCACATTAGAACTTTAAATTATTATAAACCCAAAATTTAGTACCTAAGGGGACAACATAAATATGCAGGAAACAAATATTTTAACATAGACAACCTCAATGTTTAATTAAAAAACATAATTGATGACTACAGAAAGTGGTAGTCTTAAAATGTAATTTATCATCAAGTTAAAGAAGCATATCAAGTGTGTATTGTATAACAAATAGTCAAAAATAAACAGCATGACAACTGTGTTTGATACAATGTTACGTGGAACACGGATCGTTCAAGTTCGTGGAACTGATATGGGAACATGGCACACTACATAGGCTAAATCGTGGTACGCTTGGGGTAGCTTTCAATAGATGCTAATAGTAAGGAATTCTCTTAGAATCTCAATGCAATAAAACTAAATTTCAGTGAAGTTTTTAAAATACGTAAACAAATTAATTGTTCTAGAAATAATTTAGTACAAATTTGATGCTTGAGCATAAGTTATAAAATAAATATATGTGCAATTAGAGGTAGAAAACAAAGAACTATTTGAGCACCTAATTTATAGTTCTGGTCCTCTGGAACATATTAGTATCATGTTTGGAATGAAAGTAACAAAATGCAGTTCGCTAGGTCCATACTTCATAATATCCAGTGACTTTATTATAATATAAACATATGTTGAAATAAAAAATATCTCTTGTCTTTATTTCCCTCTGAAATAAAAAATATCTTTCGTCTTTATCTCCCTCTACCCCCTACCCCCAAAACATTAAAAAAAACTCCAAACAGCAATAAATCCATACTCCATTTTATTATTCTTTGTGTAGGAGAGACATGAGGAGAATGGCTGAAGGAGAGAAAGGGGTGAGAAAGAGACATCCGGGAATAACCCTCTCCAACAAGAAGCTGCACTTCATCACTCAATTAGTTTAAAAGCATCAGCTTTGGGGGATTCTTATTGTAGGCATAGAAATTTTGTACCTTGCTAGAGTTAGGGCTCGTAATAATGGTAGAGACGAGAAATCCGCAAAGAATATGAAATCAACCGGGAGATTAGAGAGGGGAGAAGAACCGGTGAGCAACTATCCGAGTAACACGTGGCGGAACTCTCGGGAACGGCGTAATCGCTATTATCCGAAAGCCGTAGCAAGTGTTATGTGATTTCGAGGGAATTCAAGATAGACAACGCTAACACTTTATTCCCTCAATTCAAAGTTGTTCACAAATTCTGTAATTCCTTCCAACTTCTTCTATGTTTCAAGAGAGAGAGCTCTTCCGTGGCAGAAGATCTCAAAGTTCCAAAAGTTCCTTCCTCATGAAACGAAGGGGCTATTTATAGAGTTCCTTGCTGGGTCATGTGTCAGACATGTGACTCTAGGAAAAATTTCAGGAATACCCTTAGTAATAGGAAAATAACTGAAATACTCCTGGTTACCCGGGTAATACCCGAATCGTTCAATTCTTCTAGGTAACAATCCAATCCCTCAATCAATTCCCAAAATAAGTTGTCCCCACAAGCATTTTACCTCGGGACTCATGAATGATCCTCTTAGGTCTCGTTCATTTATTGTTTGTCTTGTTCATTTAATTCTTTAGGTTAAAATGTAACCCTAATTTGTACTTGGGTCCACATTAAAAGAATGTAGACACAGAAATTTTGTACCTTGCTAAGGTTAGGGTCCATAATAATAGTGGAGGCGAGAAATCCGCTAAAAATATGGAATCAATTGGGTGATTGGAAAGAGGAGAAGAACCGGTGAGCAACTACCCGAGTAACACTTGATAATACTCTCGGGGTCTCGGCGTAATCTAGTGTCCAAGAGCCGTGACAAATGTTTTGTGATTTCGAGGAAATTCAAGATAAGCAACGCCAACACTTTATTCCCTTGATTCAGAGTTGTTCTCAAGTTCCGTAATTCCTTCCAACTTCTGTGTTTCGAGAGAGAGAGGTCTTCCGTGGCAAAAGATCTCAAAGTTCCAAAAGTCTCTTCCTCATAAAATGAGGGGGCTATTTATAGAGTCCCTGACTAGGGTCATGTGATAGGCATGTGACTCTAGGGGAAATTTCGGGAATACCCTTAGTAATAAGGAAATAACTTAAATAACTCTGGTTACCCGGATAATGCCCAAATCGTCCAATTTTTTTAGCCACCAATTCAATTCCTCAATCAATTCTCAAAATAAATTGTCCCCACAAGCCTTCTGTCTCGGAACTCACGAGGGTCCCTCTCAAGTCTTGTTCATTTATTGTTTGTCTTGTTCATTTAATTCTTTAGGTTAAAATGTAACCCTAATTTGTACTTGGGTCCACACTTGTCACATAAAGGAATTTTCAGGATACCTATCAGTATTTTTTGTTTACTAGGAAAAACCCAAAATCAGGAATTCTGCCTCCACAGTAATAGCAACCTGGAACTGCATAGTGCAGCCAGCCATCTTTATTTATTTAATAGTTCTCTCTTACTCCACCATATCCAAGAGTCAAAAGTCAGATTGAGTCCCTTACAAGTCCAGATACTTCAATGGGTAGCTTTTGTAGGACAACCAACTTGCCCAAGTGCTTGTTATCAGAAGATCTCTAACTTACATTCAGTACTTAATGCCATCCATATTCCTTCTATGGCCTCCGTTTTAGTATAGTATTTGAGCCCCCTTTGCCTCCACAACAGCTACATTAGCATATTGATTGGTCTCCATGCCATAGCAAGATATGCCCAGTATTTAACAAAATCCATGTCAAATGGCATTTATATAAAGTATTTCAAATTTACACCATTGCAAGGTAAAAGTAAAATGCTCAGACAGCCAACCATGAAGCAAAATAAAAAAAGAGGTTTATCAGTGCATCAGCTGCACTATATCTCTGTAAAATGGTTTGAAATGTATGCATACATGCAAATTCAAGACTCTTCAGATTATTATAAATGATCTCTAGTTCATGGAATGTTAGGCAATGCTAACTACATTTTAAAACTCCCTCATTCAGTTATATGTTATCACTCAACCAGATAAGTAAAATTGAATCAATGCCATCTTTGACAATCAGAAGTGGCAAGATGAGAAAATCTAATACTCATCGAGTTGATGCAAGGAAAATGCTAAATGGGCCTACAGTATGCACCTGCTAATGTTGCAAAATTATTTAAAAAAGTTAAGTTTGATTGGATTTTAAACTAATTGAAGAATGTCCAAGGACACTCATGTGCCTCTTGGCCCCTTCCCCAGGCCCTAGGCCCCAGGGATGAAATATATCCCTAGAATTGAATTATAATAGTGTAGGTTCTCAAAAAAAAAATTAAAAATAATGCATTACGGAATGGTAGATGGACTTACACTTAGCACTTGCTAATGTGTCAAAATAATTTAAAAAGTTATGCTCGACTGGATTATAAACTAATTGAAGAATGTCGAAGGACATTTCATGAGGGGAATTGATCAAGTGCATGTAGAATCACACATTGAAGTAACGAGTATTAAAATTGGAAGCAACAAAACAATAGGTAAAATTATGTTACAAATTTGGAGCAAAGGAGAGAAAGGAACAAACTTTTATCCGCATCAACGCCTCTCTAGTAGCACATTGTGTACATCAATATTAGCACTCTGAAATAGAACCACAAGGCCTTTGAAGAAAATTTCCTGCCAAAAGATAAAATTAAATGATATTTTAATTCATAAAGTTGGAAATATTCGTCATTCGTTTCCTGAAAGATAATAAATTTCTGTGAAATGATGGACTTAAAAACTAGAAATAAAAACCTAATTACACAAGTACTCCTTCAAAGAAAAGCAAAAAAAGAAGGAAACTGTAAGTTGAACTACTGTCATGGAGGCTAAAACATCAAGCAACTGACTAAAGGGTTTTGAAACGATGATCTGAAGAAGACTTGGAGAAAGAAACAGTTATAGTTCAACTTTTACGCGCGCACGCACAAAGAGATTACTTGAAACACAAAATACGTGCATAGGATTATATAAAGAGACCTAAGAATCCAAGTTTTAATATATTTAAGTATACATCACTAGTCAACAAAATTCAAATGCAATTATGCACTATAGAACATGTTCGCAGCAAGCTGGCGACTCGCATCAAATAAATAGCAGGAGGAAGGTCAAGGGAGGGGAAAAAAGGTAACCTGTCTTTTCGTCTTCAAACCTCCGTACAAGGAAATGTTGATATTTCTTAAAACAGTTACACAAGGCTGCACAATGGCAGTGTCTTCAGAGAAAGTACCATCTAACTGCAAGAACAAGATATATAACACCAGGTTTTAAGCACAATCCCTGGAAGAGTCAATTTCTTAGGAGTGAAATTGCAAACAAAGACCATATACTGCAATAATCTACATACCTGCAAAGCCTTCAATATTTGATCTTCGAAAGCATGCCCACCAAAGATGAAGTAGGCATAGTACAGCACTATAGCAGATAAAGAGCGTTAACTTCAGGCTGAATTTTTTTAAAGATCATAGCCAAGCTCAATCTACATACCTACAAGGAATTTCTTTAAAGATCATAGCAAAACAAATATTTAGGGGATCTTTAATTTACCTCAAGTAGAAGGCATGGGATTTCAACTTCAATCTTTGACAATTTCATACACGATTTATCATTTCCAAGATGATATTGATGGCATTTTTTCAAAAGCTCATTTAGCAACAACTCAACATCCTTAACAACCATAACTCCACTCCCAACTCCTTTAAGCAAAGATAGAATCATTAGCTGCACAAAACAGAAAGAAGAAGAACAAAACTTTACAACTGTATCTCCTCCAAACTGTAACACTCTACAGTTGGATAAATGACAGCAGATGATAAAATATAACTCCTCTAGAAAGAAATATTACAATAACTTGAGCTGTAGCATACAAAGTACTAATACCAACCTTTCCGTATGCAGAAAGTTTTAGAGCAGACCCTAATAAGAAATCCAATGTATCATCCTTTACAGACTTGTCAAACCTGCAAAAAAAAAAGAAAAAAAGGAGCAAGATTTGCTTAATAAACAATATTACTGACCTTTGAACATATATGTACTTTTGATTAACAAACTCACATTTCAAAGATTCAAGAGAGATGTAATAAGCCAGAAAACAGAACACAAGTATGTCCGAGCATATAGGTTTGATATTATTCAGCACTAAAACCATGCAAAAGAATTTAATGATCTAATAGGACACTAACACGTCGTCAGCAATACTGACACTATATTGACCTAAATGACCAGTCTGTGAGAGAGAATCAGCAATTATGGCATGCTATAATAGAGAAAGCCAGAGAGAAACCACATCGTTCTCAGTTTCTCATACAATTATTCTAGGGAATAAGGATTCTGCAAACTTACATTGGCTTTTGAAAATAGGGTTGAGGAAAGCTTCTAACAGTATTTAGGCTAGGAAATTTAAAGCTACTGTTGGTTGAAAAAACAATGGATTTCATAAATATTTCAACAGCATCAAAAAGATCCTGACGTAGTCAATGTATTGCAAATACTTCAACACAAATATTTCCAATGAGAAATAAAACTTTGACAGGTTTAGAATGTGCAAGACAAATGAGAAATATGAAGAAAAAAAAATTATTATAAAGAAAGAGATGATAAACTGATGCATTTGATGTGCATTAAAAGAGAAGAATTCTACAATCATTGAAAGAAAAGGACTTTACATGCAATTAACTGTTTACATTTGGATATGTTAGACATCAAGGAATAAATTAAAAGGAATAAGTTTAGAAAGTTGGCTTGATTATAAGAGAGAGCACTCTTCAAAACTTATAAAAAAAAATTAAATAAAGATGATTAAGTACCAGCAACTGAAAAGTATGCATTATTGCATTTCATGCCTGAAATTCTAACCTGATATGAACAACAAGAAGAACATCAGGAATATATTGTTCCATAAACTTCATGAAACAGATGAATGATGGTTAAGAAAATAAATACTACTATCCACTGTCATAATTATTTTCAAGAGAAAATAGATAAAAATAAAAAAGAAACCTTTGTGGCTTTGTCCAATAGTTTCAGGCACTAAAAGGCTATGGCAGGAGCTGCTGAATAAAGTTGTAAAAAACGAGGGGAGGATATTTCTGTCTGATACAATTAGCCTCTTTTGCTGAATCATTAATCCCAAAAGTTCCCCTAGAAAATGACTCCACACTGCAATCTTTCCAGCAGGTTTTCCGGATTAGATACAGTCCCATAATTGAAGAAGAATTGGGGGAAGAATAGAGAATATCTTGAAGAGTCATTCTGTATAAGTGTAATACCATTTTTACTTCTAGAAAGAGTAACACGAGGCCACAGGGTGAATAGCCCTTCAATGCAGCTCATAGCAGCCACCCGTACATCCTGAAAAAGAATTTGTGGAAATTGTAAGCGAAGCTTATAAATCTAAACCATAAAGGCTAAATAAACCTTGCATCTATGCTGGCAAAATATGGTTATGGGTTGATTTTAGTTTACAAAATTTAGTTATGATTTTATTTAAGAATTAAAATTACATTAATTATTTTTATTATGAATTGTGTAGGTTGAACCCAAATAGTCATGGGTCCAATATAAAGTTGACCCATTTTTCAAATTTCAAGTTTATTCATTGAAGCAAAACTATAATCCTTTAACTTTTCTTCTCTCTAATTTTTTATACACAATCTCTCTAAAACTCTTATGCATTTTCTCACTCTACAAATTTTATACACACTTTCTCTAAAACTTTTATTAAAAAAACATATTTATAAATTATTTTATTTCATAAATATAATCTAATTTTTAATTATTATAATATAAAATAATATAATATTCTCAAATTTAAGAACATCATACATTAAGTAAAAATATATGTTTAATATTTATAAATTTTATAAATTATTAATTTTTTTTTTTTTTGTAAAATAGATGGAGTATATATACCCTGTCGGTAAATTTATGTAAAATTCGGATCGGAGGTATTGAAGGTCCACCTAACCTAACCTTTGGGCTTAGATTAATTCAAATTCAACACTTTTTTTTGAATTAATTACGTAATAATATTATTTGGATTAATTACCTAATAACAACATTATTTGGATTACTCACACATGATTGCATTAAACATGCATTGCTTACTTGTGTTGAGAGAGTTCTATTCCATGAGCGGCATTCTGGTCCCTAAAATAAGCCACGTGGTGCTCACGTGAATTAAACTTTTTATGTTTTATTATTAAAAAAATCAATAAATAACTACTTATTTAAGAAAAATAAGCTTAATAGTTATAATAAAAAAATTAACTAATAATATCTATTTCGTGCATGAATTCTTGTAAAAACTAACTAATAATGTTGATATGTCAATATATTTTTTTGTAGTGCTTTCCTGATAAAGGCATTATTGAGAAATAAATAACTGTAAAGAGGGAAAATAATTACACATTTAAATGAAAAGTGTGAATAAAAGATTTAGAGGGAGTAAATAATTAATTTCATAAAAAGAAAATGATAGGCAAAGAAAATTTTTGAAAAAGAAATTAAAAAAACTTCATTTTTGGGTTGAGGTTGAATATTGGGTTGTAAGTAGTTAACTAGTTTTAACCCATATTTGGTCCTCATAATATGGGTGTAAACTATATCCAACCCATAACATAAAATGTAGGGGGTGTTTGGGAATAACTTATAAGTTGGTCAACCCAACTTATAAGTTGTTAAGTCAAAAGTGGTGTTCGTCTGCAGCTTATTTTTTAACTTATAAGGCGAAAAAAAAGTCAAAAAAAAAAATAAGTTTTTGGAACTTAAAAAAAATGACTTATGTCATTTTTTTAAGTTGGTCAACTCTAATGAAATGACAAAACTGTCCGTCCTTATTTTTTTTTCCCTTCTTCTTACTAAAGGACATTTTAGTAATCTTTATATTTTACTTAACTTATAAGTCATTATTACCCGAACACATCCATAACTATTACTTATCATTCCCGACTTATAAGTAAAAATACTCCTGAACACTTTTACTTATAAATCTATTAAAATTTTAACTTATAAATCTACTCAAATTTTAACTTTAAGTCAAAAAAAAAAAAAAAAAAGTTATTCCCGAACGGTCCGTAGTTACCCAACCCATAAAGTTTTAGTTGGTTTTGGTTAACCTGATGGTTTTCAAACCATATTGCCGGATCTACTTGCATCATTAAGAAAAATATGAATATGGTAACTTCTCTAAAATAAGGCATGAGAATAGGATAAGAATGAATAGAAGACAAATTATGGCACCTGATTATCATTGAACGGTGGAACAAGAACGGAAGGAAATTCAGTAAAGAGTTGAAGAAGTAAGCCCTCATCTGACTGAGAACAAAGGAGTACAAAAGAATGAAGACTCTCAACTTGAACGGCAACAGAAACACCTACAAAATCAAAGCCCCAGCATTGAAACAATGAATATCTGATCTCAAATCTTACATGGAAAGTGCAAAATAAATGAAAATAAACATGTAAAAGTATTTTCTATTTCAAACAATATTTACAGTGATCCAAATAGAGCCATTTTGGGTAGGCAGACAAGGGGTTCAAATGACAGACAAGGCCTGAACCCCAGATTGTCTATGCTATCTAAATCCAGCATTTGGATAGAGATCACAGTTAGCCACTTGGGCCAAAACAATTTTTACCCATTCTCGCAGAAAATATCTTTATTATTTTCAAGAGAAACTTGACTTTTTAATTGTGCTTTGTTATAGATATGACAATTGAAGCTTATAATTCTGAGTCAAACTCACAGCAGCATAGCGTCACAAGCTCTCAGCCAACCCAATCAAATTCATAACAGTGGCAAAGCTTTAGCTCACAGTCATGTACATTAGCTTATGCTAGTTATGGCAATTTTGTAATATAGTTAGTTTGATAATCTATAATACAAAAGCGCAAATCTCAATGATTCCACATCCAACGTCTCAACTCAATTAAGGCTTCAACATCCGACGGTCTCAAATTAATTAAGACTTCAACATCTAACGATCATTAATTTATCTTTCATTTTCTCCCGTTCTACATTTTTTTTTTTTAAATTTATCCACTCATATTTCCCACTACACTATTATAATAATAATAATAATAATATCTCTATGGCTCTGGCTTTCTCCCCCTATCACACCGTCAAACACACACACGACCACTTACAGTCTCTCTCCCCCTAGCGCACCGTCAAGCACCACTGCCATCCCCTCCCCTCATCTCTCTTACTTATCCCCTGCTTTAGACATACTCCATCTCTCTGTTCTTACACACACACAAACCCTCTATTTTCCTCCCCTTTGTCTGCTACACACACATACAATTTCACAATATCCACCGGAAAGCCCAGCGTTGTGAAATATTGTTGAAATATTGTTTTATTTTCTGGTTGATTTGAAATATTATAGATTGTTGTTTGTTTTGAGGCTCTTTTTCCTTCGTTCTATCTCTATTGTTTATTGCTTTATATTTTTCTATTCATTGTCAATTGCTAAGTAATCTTTCGCTGCCAAATTTTCCAGGTTTTTGAAAGCAGTTGACAGATTCAATGAGTTGGTGGTTTCAGTATATGTGACTGATGGTCATATCCTACATACTTTTTACTGGTCACAACCATCACTGGCGCCGCCGTCACTACCTGGATTTAGACCCTTATCACATCGAAACCGCCGCCGGTTGGTTTTCTATATCCACCAAACCCACCAACATCATTTTTTCCACCAACGGTATAAGCCATTAACAGAGAAGCAGCTGAAGCTAAGCGTATAAAAAAGAGGGAAACTAAAAGGAAGCCCATAAATGATTTAATTTCTTCGCCTAAACCAGCAGAATCATCCAAATCTATCCGTGGATCTGGGTGGAGGCAAAAATTTGCACAGCTAGGTAAATTTTCTGCTCAATGGTTCATTTAGTCCTAAATTTTTTGTAGCTTCTTAACTGATATTTACATACTATAGCTACATACATTTTGCTAATCACATAATTGATCAGATTTGGATTCACCTGTTTAACTTTTAAATATATTTTGTTATTTGAAAACATGGCAACAAGCTACATGTATGGATTCTTGTAAAGAATTTTTCTCTTCCCCTTTTCATGATGTTAAATATCTACAATTTTCACTTAGCAGCCTCCTCCCTTCGTTACTGCCTCTTACTTAGGTTATTGAGTTTTTGACCTCTTTTCTTGTCAATGATCTCCGGGTTATTGTTGGCTATTGTTTTCTATTTGGTTTGGTGATTTGTTCTTTGTACGTTTTGGGTGACGATCAAACTGGAATTGGCAAATTACTTGTTGAATTGTGTTCTGTTGGTGATTGTAATTAAATTTACTTTTGCAATTGTTAACATGAGATTCTTTGAAGTCGGACTTTGAAGCATCTTTTATTTTTCCTGGACAACCCATCTTTCATGTTTAGTTTATAGTAGTGTTTTGATAATATTTGGGTACTTGCCAAATAAAAGTAGTAACCTGTCTGTTGGATTTTTGTGTGTTTTATTATTGTTAGTTTATGATTCTGAAATATCCTTTTTGAAGCTTTGCTATAGTTGCATCAATTTCCATGGTCACCTTGTGGATTGAAGTATGTTCCCGATAAATTATGACCCTTGATTTTCGTAGAGATCTGAACCCTTTGGTGCTCCCTTTCCTGTTCCCTATAATTGTGGATATTATTAATGTTATATAGGGAGGATCAACCGGTCAAGTTTTTCGTAAATATAGGACTTGTTGGTAGACATACATTCAGATTTATGACTGAGCTATTCTTTTGTTCTTATTTTAGCTTTGTTTGCATGTGTGTATTTTGAGTCAAATAAGTTAGATTATGCTATTTTTTGAATTTGAATATTTGATTATGTTTTACCATTTGGACATACATTCTTGCTCAAGTTTCTCATCTTATAATATAAATTTCTAATTGCAATTAGTTTTTTCATCTTATAATATAGATTGTTAACGTGAGATTCTTTTAAGTCGGACTTTGAAGCATCTTTTATTTTTCCTGGACAACCCATCTTTCGTGTTTAGTTCAGAGTAGTGTTTTGTTAATATTTGGGTACTTGCCAAATAAAAATATTAACATGTCTGTTGGATTTATGTGTGTTTTCTTGTTATAGTTTTTTTTTAATCTGAATTGCACATTGAAATGGGGTTGATAAGTTCATTATGAAATGTCTGTTGTAGAAGTTTCTGTTTCCCAGGAAACTATGAAAGGAGATTTAATTTTCTTGAAATGGGTTTTGCATTTATTTTGTTCTTTCTATATGTGAAGTTCAGTAGTTGAATAAAGTTCTTATCTGTGTTTTGTTCCAAGTAAAGATAAGTGAAATTTAATGGAGCTTTTGTGTCTTACATCTTGTCAGTAATAAGAAATGGTTGTCTGTTATTCATTACCATCTACTTTATTGAAGTCAGTTGATCTTCTCATTCTTTCTATGTTTTGTTCATTCTTTCAAGAATAACATTCAAATTCTATCAGCCTTGCCTACATTGAGTGACGAGCATGGGACATATATTTACGAACTTAAAGAAGACAAAATCTGTCTAACGATGACGCTGCTATCAGTGGAATCAATTTAAGGGTATGGATATTCTGTTGGTTCTTCCTCACCAAGTACATATTCGTAGATCCTACACTCAAGAAAACTTAAAGAAGTTGTTTTAATCAGGAAGAGCAAGAGCAGCTGCTTTTAGGGGCTAACGAGGGAGGTCAAGCGTCATCATCGTCACAAAGGGTTTTACATGAAGAAAAGGAAGAAACACCTCTGGCGATAACAATTTTTTCATCAGAATTTGCTATTTGCTTGGCATAGAATTTGTTATAATGTACATATCTTCTCTTCCTTTTAATTAGCGAATGGTTTTTAGTTTTAGTATTGGTGTGACTATGAACTTGCCAACTACTTCAGACATTTATATAATTAAGTGGCGCTGGATTTCTTTGATTTTAAGTAAGGGAATAAATAAAAGCTTGAAATCTTACTTGGAAATTGTAGAGATAAGTCGATAACTGGTCAGCAAGCAAATGGATAAACAATTTTCTTGCCAGATTAGGGAGTAATGTTAATTTTTTAAAGGACTTCGTATACATCACACTTTCAAGTCAAATATTTTCTCTGGACCGAAGAAAAAATTACGATCTAATTTTTTTTTTGAAAAGCAATCTAATTTTTTCAAATACACTATATTACACAAATTTCTCAATAAAAAAAACTAAGAAAAATCGTCGATCAATATGAGTCTGCTATCGTCAATCAATTAATTATTCAAAGTTGTCTAGAATTATCGTCAATCAACTATGACTAGATTGATTTTTTCCTTGCATCACTATTATTGTATTAATGCACAACAGTTTTAAATTTAAAAATTTAAAAACATTATATATAATACTCAATTATTATATTAGTTGTACCGTGTCTTCAGGCACGAGTTATCCCTAATTATCTATACAAGGGATGGACGTAACATTTCATTTCCACTATTTCTTCTTCATACATATTTTCTCTCTCCTCATCCCACCAGACCAAACTATGGCTTAGAAGGGAGAGAACGATGAGCCTGAATCTCTATCCTTATGGGCCCCCTATCCCCAAACCTTCAATAAAGCTATCTGGCACCGATAATCAGAGCTCAAATCCTCCAAAGTCAGCGGACTTTGGAGATCTGAGATTTAGATCTTAGAAATATGTCAGCGACTTTCCTGTTTGGCTCAGTTATCGGGAATCCGGACTGGGAGGATGAGAGAGATTTAGGCGCAACGGAGAAGAAGCAAAAGTGCAGTGAAGGGTTGAACCGGTCCAACTCGCGAACCAGTCACCGGTTCGTTGGTTCAGGCAGTTCAACAGCCGATTCGCCGGGTTTGAACGATTTTTGGACAAAACTGATTTATTGGTTCAAACCGTATCGGAAGACCGAGCGGTTTCGGTTTTTATCGGTACGACCGCGGGTCCGGTTCGGATATAAAAACCATGCTTATTACATAATGAAATTATGTTTACTAAATTGATAACTTACAATTTTAAGAATAAATGTATAAAAAAAATATTTTTTATCTATACCAAAATATCACAAGGCAAATATCGACTCCTTTTAGTTGGTTCCAAGTTAACTCAATAGTCTAAGTTTGGTAACTTGGTAGCCCAAAAGTTTTTTTTTTCTTTTTTATTACTTTTCCTGTCTTCTTGGTTATAAATTTTGATATTTTCAAAAATTGACTCAACAACTTAAAAATTAAGTTTTTCACAAAAATCTTATTACACATGCTATTAAAGATACAATGTATACTTTGTCACTAAGAATTGAATAAAGATAGATAAATAAATAAATAAAAAGTTTTTGATTATCGAGTCACCAAACTTGACTGCTGAGTTAACTCGAGACTAACTAAAATATTGCTCAAATATATCATATTTAAAACTTATCTAATAAGTTGATTCTAGACTTACTAGTGTATTACACTAAATAGACATACACAAACAACCTGAGGCCCGGAGTCTGACCCGAGCCCGTCTTAAACTCGACCTGGTCAAAACCAGGCCAGGTCAAAGCCCAGACCAGGTCAAAGCCCAGACCAGGTCAGCCTGACCTAAAGGGCCATTAAAAGGCCTTTAAATTTTGAACAAAATCCAGTCTTGCCCGTCCTAACATAAAGCTCAACCTGGACTAGCTTGAGACCTAAGTTCGGCCTAAGCCCAGCCTAATTCACTACATTAAGCCTGGCCTGCTATAACCTAAGAAGCCAACAAATGTCTTATTTATAGGCCAAGACCTGGCTTAAACTTTATGGATAGGCGATGTGGGACTAAGACATCAATGCACATTGGTATGACAATTGAGCCTATACAAGTGATTTGGAAAGGGGCCTTCGGTTAAGAGTAGTCCTGATGCGCCAAAGCTTGCGAAGGAAAGGTTGGAGAAGATGGGACCAATGTCAAAGAATTAAACCTCTTTATACCAAATACCAATCTTGCTATTATTACTTTCTGTTCCGTCTACACTCTTTATCAGTTTATGTGTTGCATAGAGGGGTGTTGGAGAGGTTATAATTTGAATTTATGAATTTCAAAATCAAAGGAATGGTACACTGTGTATAGTTTTCTTTTCTAAGACATGGTCAAATAAATATGAACTCGACAATGCCTTTACCCAGCTTTGGAACTCTTTTCATGTGATTTATTTTGAAATTTTCAATCATGATAACAGCTTGTTGGATTCATAGTTTGACTCCTTGATATTCCATTCCTTAATCATGATAACAGCATGTTGTACATAAATAGCAATAAATGACAAGACATACATTGCTACGCTTAGTTAGTAATCGCTAATAATCTGTATATATCTATTAGGAAAAGAAATCACTGAACCAATTTGATTGTTATCTAAAATAGTATTAGAATTTCCGAAATATAAGCCAAGGTCATGTACTTATTATAAAAATGTCAAAAAAGAGGGGAAAATATAAAATACACCCCCCTTTCTCCAAAAAATGGTCAAGAAAAAGTAAATAAACGAAAGAGAATATAAAAAATTCTAATATTATTCTTAATAATTTTATAAAATGATCGATATTTTTTTATATATTAATAAATTTTATTAAATAATATATTTATTTTTTTATTTTGTATACTTTAATAGTTTTCTTAAAAATAATCGTTATCATTTTGAAGACAGGGTTGATGGAAAACATTGAATTAGGAGTAGCATAAAAAGTATGCGACAGTTGAGAAAACCAAGAAAATAATTAATACAAAAGAGTCCCATTTGCCAAAAAAAATTTGTTCCAAGAAAAGAATCCCATATATTTTTATGATAGTGTACAATTACAATGATATTCATTGTGTTGTCATCTATGCATCGATCAAAGTCTATTGCATTCAAACATAAACATGTATCTATCAGCATGTTAGTATCTTGATATGCTTGAACTGTGAGCATTCAAACATACACATGTATCTATCAACATGTTAGTATCCTGATACGATTCACGTGTATCAAATATAAATATTGATTACGTCACATTTTATCAAATATGTTAGTAGAAAGCTTCCAAATCAACTTCCAAGTTTCGACAACTGAACATTTAATCAACTCCCAAAGTTTCCAAATAATGAACTTTAATCAACTCTAAACATGTAATCAACTTCCAAGTTTTCACAATGAAGCCCAAGAGTTAAAATTTTAAGTTCTAATGAAGTGTAATTTAATTAGAGTACTAATTTAGTAAAAAAATCATGTGTAAAATAAATTTAATTAATCCACGTACGTGTTATGTTAAATTTTTAAGTGTTAATGAATTTTAATTTACTTAGAAAACTAATTTAATAGAAAAGTACATAATTAATAATATAATAAAACCACATGATATGTATTCATTTAGTTTTGGTCAATGCAATTATGAAAATCATAAACTATCAAAATTAAGGTACTATTAGGTAGAATATTAATTATTTTCAAATGTTCAATGGGTTATATCAATTTTAAAGATTAATGTTAATCTTATATTTTGTGATAGAGGGAGTACATTGTAATATTTTATACAATTATACATCATATTTTGATAAGATTTTAAGTTTTACTGAACTATAATTAATTAGAAAACTAGTTTAGTAAATAAATTTATGATTAAAATTAATGTAATTAAACTGCATGCATGATATATGTAATTAATGTAATTACACACCAATATGAGCAATAATAGGGAGAATGTGACTAATGTGTTTACAGTTAATCCCACATCGATTGCAAAATAACATAGCAGCTGGTATAAATAAGGAATTGCACTCTTTATGGTTTATGTGTATGGGACAATGTTCTCAGACTCGGACCGGTGATCGAACCGGAAAAGTTACCGGGTGGACGGGTCACTGGTCCAACCAGTGGTCGGACCGTTATTGAACCGGTGACGTCATTAATATGTAATAAATAATAAATAATTAAATATATTAATTATTATTATATATTATATATAATATTTAGTAAATATGTAAAATTAATCAATTTATCAACACATAAAAAAAAATTTAAACCTATTTATATAATGTTTACTTCATGCAATTCAAATAAATACTAAATTTATATAAAAAAAGATATTAAATCATGATCATAACACAAAATTCAAGACTCAAGAGTGATAAAATCAAATACAAATGAACAAAAACATCTATAGGATATATTCAATCAAATTCAGTAAAAAAATAAATCTATTTGTACAATATTTATTTTATATAATTCAAATAAATACTAAATCTATATGAAAAGAAATATATTAAATCATGATCATAACTCAAAATTCAATCAATGATATATTTAATTAAGTTTAAATGTTTAAATTTTTTTAAAAAAAAAATTTAAAAAAAAAAAAAAAAAAAAAAGGAGGTAGGGAACCGGTAAAACCGGTGAACCGGTCACCGGGTCACCGGTTCGACCGGTCCGACCGCCGGTTCACCGGTTTTGACCGGTTATTGACCAAAAACGGTTTTTGAGTTTGGACCGGACCGGAAAGTGGACCGGTTCCGGTCGAACCGCTGTCCGACCGCCGGTCCAGTCCGGTTTTCAAAACCTTGGTATGGGAATTGTACTCTTTGGCCATGCGGGGAATTGTTCTCTTTATGTGTAGCGGAGCAGTGGGTGCCTAGACAGCAGTCGGGGTGCATATAGTTACATTTTTATTATTAACTTATATATGTACTTTCATTATTTGAATAGCATATCAATCGAAACAATATCTTAATCACAAAATATTAATCAAAATTATTAATAATTGAATAATTTAATTACTAGTAATTATAATTATTTATGTAATATTAATCACATTATATATTTTGATTACGACTACATTGTAACCGTACAAAATCTCACTATACACACCCTTATTTTATACGAGTTATTAACCTTGTTTTATAAATTAGACTTTGCCATGACACGAAGTAATAATGAATTTCTAAACAAAAAAGAAAACTAGAAAAGATCAGTATTTGTTCAACTTTTCCACACTTAATAATTCTCCTTCTCTCTATACTCTCTACAATCTACAGAGACTTCTCAGAGCTCGCCGTCTAATAATAGTTACATGGCGGTCTTGAACCGCCTGCTGCTGAGACCGAGAGCCTCCACCAGCACCACGACGGCCGCCAACTTTTTATCCTATTCAATTCGCTTCTCTTCCTCTTCTTCTTCTTCTGAAATTGATCTCCAAGCTCCGTCGTCTCTCCCTCTCGCCCCAATAGGATTCGGTAATTCGAAGGAGGACAGGAGGAATGTTCAGTGGGTTTTCCTTGGCTGTCCCGGCGTTGGAAAAGGAACTTATGCCGGTCGCCTCTCTAAACTTCTCGGTGTCCCTCACATCGCCACCGGCGATCTTGTTCGCCAGGAGCTCTCCTCTCATGGTCCCCTCTCTTCTCAAGTAGGACCCTTTTTATTTCTCTCTGTATTTATTGATTCTAATTAAGCAAGTAATTAATAGTATAGCTTATTACTTAATGGGAAAACTTTGGTCATTTTTATTGGGCTTTATTTGTACAAATAAAAGTTCATTTACTTCTCTAAAAAAACCCAATTTCTAGATTTACTTAATTTTAATTAAAACTAATTACTTTTTTTTTTTAATTAAATCAATTGAAATTTTTGTTCATACTGTGAATTTATGTAACCACTTTGTAACCTTTATCAGCTGCTTTTGCCTTGCTTACCTCTCTCTGTGTTTTGTGTGTGTGTGTGTGTGTGTGAATGGGGGGGGGGGGGGGGGGGGGTGCTTGTAATTTAGTAGCTCAACCATACAAGGAACCTGTTGAGCTCTGAATGACGCATTAATATGATAGGATTAGCAATAATTAATACAGAGAGTGTGATTGCAGAACAAGGGAGGGGATGATTAAGATAGCAAAAATATCTCTCTTTAAAATTTTCTTTTGGGTGGCTGTGGAACCCACAGCCAGTATGTATCTATCATTTCTCTATCCAGAATGCTGTGATTGAGGGTCTGACATGATCAATCTCTGCTGGATAACTAACCGGGACAAGTAATCATTCCTTTAATATTAGATATAAGTAAAAAAAATCAAAGTTAGTCAATTCAAAATACAGTTATGGGTTTGAAATTAAATATTTGTTTTTAATTTGGTCTCACTTAGTTTTTCTACTTAAAAGAACCTAAAAGTTAAAGTTTAAATTTATCTGATTCTTTGATGACATCTTTAAGTTATGGAAACAAATCCATTTAAATCCCCTAATGAACCAGCTTAGACGCATCATTTTTTTGTTGATGCTGTTGTATGATCTTACTTAAGAAGCAGCTTAGACGCATCATTTTTCGTTGATGCTCTCGTATGATCTTACTTAAGGGCTAAATTTTATCAAAGTGGTATTTCTCTTTTATGCTCATTATCTCTAGGGCTATGTTGGAATTTGGAACACACACAGTGAAAAGAAATGTAAGATAGGTAAAAAGTTGTTAACATAATTTTCCTTGATGAACAGAAGACTAATTATTTATACTTCTAAAAAATCTAATATCAAGTTCAATGTTAAAATGTAAAGTAATGATGGTTAATAAATCTCATTAAATGTCTTTGAGTCCATTTTCTTTTCCTTTCTGCTTCCCTCACATATCCTTTGATCCAAACATCCCCTAATTGAAGTGAAATTCCATCCCAATTCCCAGATACTGAATTAGTAGCATTTATACTGCAGGATAGATGATTTTGTAATGTAGATAATTATATCAGAGATAAGTATGGTCATCATGTAATGCTATTGCCACTTCTTTTCTATGGAACTTGAATAAATGTGTTGGAACAAAATCGTGATCTCCATGATTTATTTGAATATTTCATGTTTGTAATAGAATTAAATATATCCAGGCCACCCTTAGGAAATGATATTACACTAAAAGTTTGAATTTGTATTTCGACAAAGATTTTTCCATTCCTTATTTCTTAAGATTCTAGTTTCAAAGGATATCAGAAGTGTTAAAGTTATCTTCTACTTTCATAAGGAGGCAACAAAGGAGGAGTGGGAAGATTCTACTTTCTTTCCGTGATTGGTTTCCTTCAATTGCTTCCGAACCCACATCTGTCGTGTCCTCAGCGAAGCTAGACACTAGAGATACCATTTTCCACATTTTAAAGAGAGCAGAGAAAGTTTTGTTCTTTAAAAGATTGCCTTATTCAACGATTCTTCCGTGGCATTACAAGTTTTTACACTTTAATCCAGCTAATTAATGTAATCCCCTCCTTATCTACCTATTCCCACATAAGCTCCTGAACACTGCTTTAGAATTTAGATACACTTTACGTCTTGGTTTGATTCTTAAAAGTTAGACCACCTCCTCTTCTGATTTCTCATCGTCGGTTTCGCCAACTCCCTTTTATTTGGCTCATAAAAACTCCTTAAGTTCCCAGGACATTTTCTACACCCCATTCAAATTTACGTAACACATCTTTTCCCCCTCGACTACTTTTAAAATGCTCCTTTATTATATTTACTGACCAAGGAAAATGTCATTTTGTTCGGTAAGTGTGGATACATACGAAGTTACAGTTTTAAGCTTCTTCATCTAGATTTTATTTTCTGCTTTAGTTATTTTTCTGTCTATTTTTTTTCCTTCATTTTTATCACGTTTTAATATATCTCTTCCTGTTGTTGCAGCTTGCAGATATTGTTAACCAAGGGAAATTAGTTTCAGATGAAATTATAATAAAGTTATTATCAAAGCGTCTTGAAGATGGAGAAGCGAAGGGTGAATCTGGGTTTATTCTTGACGGCTTTCCTCGTACCATAAGACAGGCGGTGAGAAATTAATTTTCTTAATAATTGTCAAATTATGGAAGCAACACAAAATAAAACTGGCTTTGTTAACATTCATGATTGTTATGTAATGCTTGCCCAGTTTCATCTAAAAAATGTAACGATTGCCAAGAACCAAGATGCTGCTTAGGAGTTCCAAGATCCATGTTACCTGAGAATAAGACCACATGTTTGATATTTGTAAGTGCAGAATGGTTTTGTTGAGTTATAGATCTCAAATTTGCTTAAATCCAAACAGAAGCTAATTAAGAAAATTGGCATCTTGTTCAACCATCTCTTTGTTGCTTTTATGGTGAACTCTATAATAGAATGAGGTAAGAATGACACCCAATTTAAACCGTTGTTAAAAATCTTTAAACAGCCTTTAGTAGGAAAATACCAGAAGGAAACAGATCAGAAAATTTATAGATGATAGAAGTGAGACTTCTAACTGTCAAATCTTCTTTTGGAGTGTCCTATTATTCTCTATTATGCCACTAGAAGCTAAAAGGACTTTGTTAGTGGAAGCAGATTTAGTAGCTATGGAAGTGCTAAAATGTATGTCCTAGTTTCATATTCTTGAATCTGTACAGCAAGCCTATAACTTCCTGCTGATCTTAACACTACTCAAAGATGATTGAAGATGAATTATGCAAGCTATTAGCTAGAAATTCAGCTCTGCATGTTACACTTAATAATTATGGAGTTTTTACATGTACAAATAGCGTGACTAGGAAAATTAAAGGTCAATTAAGTTGTAACTTACAATTTTGCGCTTCAAAAGGCTGTTTGTATGCGTAATTATTACCAATATGCTTTAAAAGAAGTGGATTTAGAAGTAGAACAAAAGGAATAGAAAAAATTGACCTATTCGTACAATAAACTGTATAAATCAGGACAGCATGTTGGCAAACAATGTATTTCTCTTTAGTGTTATTGTCTTAATCATCTTTGATACTCATCTTTAGTGTAATAATTACGTTGATAAGCGTGTATGGCTTGCTACACCAACTAAACCAGCTCTTCTTACTACTAAAGTAAACAATCTCTTTGTTTTGCTTTCAACTAAATTTATGCGCTACGTTACAGATATCTAGTTATGTGATGATAAACCTCAATATCCTTTGTCATTCCATAAATATGGAGTGCCTTATGAGGAATTAAGACTTTACTAACAAAGTCATATTGTAAGTTGACCAACCAAAAATTCTTCGACGGTTTTCGTATTCCTGATATTGCACTGTTCACTTTCAATTCAGCAATGTCAGCGACATAAAGGGCATTAGTCTTGCTACAGGGCCAGTATGATATTGAAACTTCATCATTGGTAAACCCCTCCCCCCCCCCCCCCCCCCCCCCCCCAAAAAAAAGCCTCCTCTTTGTCATCTCTATTACCCCTATGTCAACATATGGCCTAACTGAACTCACTAAGCATTAATCTCAGCTATTTTAGCTTGACTGTGTCGCCCCACATAAGTTCAAGACACTTGTAATTCTTTTTGAGTTCTCATTCCACATGCGTCGTTAGCTTTTCCTTGTTATTGATATCTTCAGCTTCAATGAGTTCATTCCTTGACGAAATGGAAGCTGTCGTTAACACTCCAAAATTAATCCTCACTTTCAATCACAAACTCAGTATAATAGCAAGCAAGGGTCGAACCCACAAAGAATGATTAATTTATTTTTATGCAATGTAAACTAGATTTGGGGGGTTTTGAACTAACTAAATGAACAAAAGTAAATTAATAAAATTAATTAATAAATTAAAGAGTTCAGTTCTTCGGTTCAATCTCACCCTTACAATTAATAGATCAATCATTCAAAATATATTTTTATCTTTCCATGAAACTAATAACCCTAGGCAACAACAAGCTTTGCTACCCGAAATTTTCCATAATTTTAATCTAACAAAACAAGCTCTTCATTATATTCTAACCATTATACAACCTAGAACAAGCTCTCTAAATTTAATATAATGGAAGCATTAATCACAAGGAAATTAGATTATTCTAAGCAACAATCTTATAAGCTCGGACTGTTTAACTTACATCATGATAACCATAGCAGTAAATAAAAGCTTGACCACAATCATCTATCACTATTCACTATTAACGATTAGGAACAATATCAATTACACGTAATATAATTCCTAAATCTAGCAATTGATAATAATTTGATTAACTCAACAGGCCAAAATTAAATCAATCAAACCCAATATCAAATAAACAATTAAAACAGATTATCATAAATAATTTTATGTAAGGAAGAATAAATAATATTACTGAATTAATTAAACCTTAATTATAATCGGGTTTGAAATTCCCTAGAACTGAATAATAAAATTAGTCAAACATAATAAAAATAATGTACAAGAAAAACCTGTGAGAGAGGGCTCCTAATTGTATCTAATAATCTCCTTCTAATTATAAAACTTCTGAAAACATGAGTCTCCTAATATATTTATAGAAATACAATAATAATCCTAAGCTAATGTGAAAAAGAAATCTAATTTGGAATCAAAAAATAGCAAAAATCCGAAATAATCCGGTTTTCCAGCAATTCCGCGCTATCCAAACACGTCACTCGCTACAGTCCATCAAAAATGTGCTGACCAGACACGCGTTTGACAGCTGGCCTGCTTCTTTTTCTGCCTACCGCGCATTGCGCGGTCTACTGTGGACTCTTTGTCAAAAATGACGTCGTCTCCTGTTCCGCTGCTGCTATAACTGCTATGCGCACATTGCGCGGTTAACTTTTTCCGGCTTATTTACAACTTTGCCCCTCCGTGCTTTTTAATTACCAACCTGCCATCAATCGCTGCATATTTACGAAATTGCCATTTAACTTTTGCAGAATTTGCAGATTTTCCCCCAGGCTTATTTTTCCTACAAAATAAAATATAAAGTAAATAAAAATAAATAAAAATAATATAAAAATACTAAAAATAATAAAAACACATAAAATTACATAAATTATATAAAATGACCTAAAACACTAAAAATACTTAAAAACTCACAATTAATTAAGCCTAAAAATACCTAATAAATAGGAATAAAATCCACTTATCAAAAACGTTAATATTTCTTCTATCGCAGCACAACTGTATGAATTGAAATTTTATATTTCATTCTAAAATTCCAGTTCTCTTCATCCAGTTATTCCCAAATTTTGGACATTGCATTTGGTTGACTAAAGATTTGGGGCTCCTACTCACACATAATACAAGCCAAGGATACCAAATTATAGAAAGTATTATCTTTTGGGGGATGATCTTCTCGTTGTTGCAAGTGTGGAAGGAAACTAGAAAATTCACTTTGTGCAGAGAGAGAATCTTGCTACCTTGAGTATAAGGATAAATCACTGCGCACATTCGATTTTTGTTTTTGAGCTGTTGATCTTTTAAACCTAGGCTCTGTTGTGTCTTTTGTTGTTTTCTTTGGGGAGTTTCAGCCTTGGAATGATTGGAATATTTTTTTGTCCCAGGTTAGGTTGTTCTAGATTGTTGAATAGGGTGTTGCTTGGTGCGAGAAGCATTTTGTGGATCCTCTTGCCTTCTGTATACTTAGCATGTACCGGAATGGCGCCCCCTTTTGGTGTTTTGAAATTAATCTTTTACTTATCAAAGAATAAGCAAAAGACAAGAAAAGAAAAAAGGACCATCTCGTCATTCTTTTCTTTGATTCTACTTAGTTATGCTTGATTTTCTTTCTTCATTCGAGCCCCCTCTTTACTAATAAGATTCTTATTGACGACTGTTCTTGTCTCCATCAATATACTTACCCTCTTTACTTGAATATTTTCCAGGAAATTTTAGAGGGAGTGACAGACATCGACTTGGTGATCAATCTGAAGCTTCGGGAAGAGGCCTTGCTTGCAAAATGCCTGGGAAGAAGAATGTGTAGTCAGTGTGGAGGGAATTATAATGTTGCATGCATTGACATCAAGGGTGAAAATGGCCTCCCTAGAATGTACATGGCTCCCCTTCTTCCCCCTTCAAATTGCGAATCAAAACTAATTACGCGGACTGATGATACTGAAGAAGTTGTAAAGAAGCGCCTCCATGTTTATAATGAAATGGTAGACTTCATCTATTTGGAATGTGTTTTAGTTGCGTTTTGCTTTCATGTATTGAATAAACTGATATATGAAGTATTTATAAAATTCAGTGTGTGTGTGTCTTTGCGTCTCCCTCCCTCTCTCACTCGCTCCCTCGTACACAAACAGTAGTGGTGCACACTTGGTTTTTACCACTACTCCAATAAAGAATGAAGCCCTTAATCTCATAACTAGGGCCTTGATGCAGCTTAGATGCCATTGCTCTACGTAATCAATGGTGCCTCTGCCTTGCATTAGAGTAATATGTCTCTAACATGAAATTGGGACCAAAAAAAAAACAGAATTCTTGCGACAGTAGTTAATATATATGCTTTTAAACTTTCTTGTTCCTGCAGAGCCGGCCTGTGGAAGAGTTCTACCGCACTCGTGGGAAGTTGTTAGAATTTGACCTTCCTGGAGGAATCCCAGAATCCTGGCCAAAGCTGCTTCAAGCTTTGAATCTTGATGATTATGAAGACAAAAAGACTGCAGCAGCTTGAGTTTATAGTGTCATAGCATGTACTAGGTATGTTGATTATTCTTTTCATGTGCATACATAATTGATCTGAACAGGCAGGGGAAAACTTTAATCTCATGGAATAAATATTTGATTGGTTCTGAACTGTTTGTGAGGGTACATCCCTTGTGGGCTTTAAAGTTGTGTAGCATTGTTATTGTACCTCTGGTGAAGGGCCATGATGATGTAGCTGTGAATTATATATTTATGTTATAATATGTGGTTCATATTGTTTTGACATTGTATCTTAATTTCATCTCAAATTGATTTTTGACCGTTAAAATGTGGCAAGTGCTTTATCTTTTACTTGGAAGTGTTCACCATCTGTCAGTGGTGACAAAAAATTCTTAGAGTGAAGTTGATCAAATCATGTATCTGTGGTCATACCTTTCATTTTTTTTACTTATAATTTCCCTTCCATCAATACACTGCTTAGCATTCTTCGCTTCTGAGGAGCCACCCTCCAAAAATTCTGGTTGCAGGTTGAGCTGGATATGATAAACTGCTAGCTCTGTTCCACAAAAAGATACCCGTGTTTTTTTTTTTTCTAGAAAAAGTCCCATTTTTTTTTATAGTAGTAAAAAATGACACAATGTGCTCAAATTCACCAATCCAATTTCATTATCATTATTCAGTATATCTTATAATTTTGTAAATTTTGCAAATGCTCTCTTTTTGTGCAACAGAGGGAGTATAAATTTGCTTATGGCGACCAACTGAATTTAGCTTCAAGGCCTCTTATTGTGATTTACTTTGAGACAAGTAGTAGTAGTGGTTCTAATACGGCTGTTCTTTATGGCCGAGTAATAGTGAGCCAATTCAGATTAGGCACTCTTGAGTTGATCACTAATTTACTATGGAGGGGAAGGTTCCTTTTGGTGTGGGGGCATTTCCTAAGCCTACTACTTATGTGGTTGGCGACGCGCTGAGATTTTGATTTTGATGAGAACCTTGGTGTAGGGGATGTGTGCCTTGGGGACTGGGAGAACCTTGGTCTAGGAGATGTGTGCCTTGGGGAGTATTTCTATAATCTGTTTGTGATAGCAGTTGAATCTGAGGCCACAGTTGAATGGTATTTCAGGAGGCGGGCAGCAGAATTTCTTGGCATCTGACTTTCCGGATGCACTTCCAGGTGGGAGCTAGAGGCGGTTGATTCTTTGTTATTGCAAAAGGAAGTTGATTCTTTGTTATAGCCACTGTCCGAGGTTAGAAAAATTTAAATACTCTAAAATAAGTGAACCTTGTGCTAATTTTTTGGCAGGATTAGGTTTTCTGCGGATCGGTTGTTTTCTTGTGGATTTTCTTAACAGAGTTTGTGTTACTAGTCTCTTGGGTGCTCAGCCATGCAGAAAGAATATTGTTGTATATGAGGTGGGAGGGATTAGTGTTTTTTTTTAATTTTTTTATACAGCTTGTTAACATGTATTTGCCTCTTTGGCATTACAAGTGTAATACCCTTCCCCACATCAAAACATGTGGGCGTGACTTAATTGTTTATAAGGTCTCTAAGGGTATCAAGAAGTTATACCCTTTTGGGCATTGGGTCAAGACGACTCAAGTTGATGTTCTTGTATAAAACATTAAACATTGATCCGAGCTTGTGCTGTGTTTGGATCCTACAATTCACTTGCATTATTCTTTCCCCTCTTCCTCAGGATTGGAAGATCTGAAATTGTGCATCTCTATCTCGTGGTTTTTTGGAGTTCGTGGTTCAAAGATGAGGATTAAAGAGAACCTAGTAGTCCCATAAAAAATGTCCACTGGGAAAAAAGGAAGAACCGAGGAAAAGGTATAAAGGTGCAAAGGCATATGAGAGAACAAGAAAAAGAGCATAAGATTCAAAGGTAAGCTTGGAAAAGGAAGGAAGAAGATGTGAAGAGGCATGCATGCATTCACAACCTTACATTATTATTCATCACCCCCACTTTTGAACTTTTTTTAGCAGAATCAATTGAAGTGAATTAAACCTCAAACAAACATTGCAGCAAATATACAGAGGAGAGTGGTGAAATGGTGATATGCTCTGATGAATAGAATCCGTGTTTTGGGGCACGGAAAATGAAAGTTACGTCTATGGGTTTCTTTTTACAAACTTTTATATTCGAAAAATAAAGTTAAAAAAACAAGGCTCTCATTTTTAAGATTTAAATTTGGATATATTTTTTTTTTGACTTTCTCCGTTGCAAAATATAAGAATAACTTACTTAAAATATAACTTTAAGAAGATGTCTTTTCCTCTTTTTTGACAATTTGTTCATTTATTTTAGATAAATTTTTATTTTATTTTTATTTCGTGTAAGGTCACAAGTTCAAATTTCTTCCTCAAACAAAGTCGTAATCAACACAATGCTAATACATAATAAAAAACAAGTTTTCTGTATGTAATACTTCTTTAATTTCTCTCTTGCCCTAGGTTCTCTCCTAAAATTAAAACGATAATCGTATAAGTAAAAGACCAACCAATTAGAATTTATTCAAAATTAGGCACACAATATACGCGTTCAAACAAAAATAAATTATTCAATTTCTGTGTGTTCTATGATGTAACTAATAGTCTCTCCATTCCAAATTAAAAAGAATAAAATGACTTTTAGTTTTTTTTTCTTTTTCTAAAGAAATTATGTATAATTTTTAAAAAAAAAATATAAATATAAAAGTGAATATCTCACTTTTAAGAAATAAACTCTTCTTCTCTCCTTAATAAAGCATTTTAGAAGAGTTTTGGTTCCAATTGCAAAAGATACATATATTTTTTGCTACATGGAATGGAATCCACCCTTCAAGGGCATTTCCGTCTTAAAAAAATCCAAACGCCGTTAATTTCGGACCACAAAATGTCGCCTTCAGTTGACGTCGTCAGCATCCATCGTCTTGCTGGACCCCGAAACCCAAACCTTTAACTCACAGCACATGGCGCCACGTGTCCCAGAATCGGATCTAGAAAAAGAAGAGGATTGCTTTAAGATCCGGGTTATCCGGCACGGGAAGCCCAGCGCCCTTCTTTTGATTCCCCTCCACATCTCCGAAAACGTGTCATCTGATGTGGCCTTGCTCGGGGCCTTCACTGTGCCACGTCATCAAATCCGGATGAATATATATGTGTGTGAATATATATAATAATATCTTCCCGACCAATTCTGCGTGCGCGCTGTTTTTTCCAACCTTCGAAATATCGTCTGAAACACCTCAAAACCAAACCCTAGAAATGCTTTGAGCTGAATTCTTCGTTTAAATTTTACGTTTTGATTGAAATTTTGAATCATTGAGCTTGTTTTGGGCCTCTGATCTCGGTGATTTACATGATTTCTGCGGAATGAGTTATCTAGTTAATGTTAGGTTCTTCATCAATACTGTCTGGAAGGTAGTATATACTTCGTGTTTGGTATTTCAGATTTCTATTGGTTTTACCTGACAAGATTATTCAGAATTAGATGTCTGTTGTTTTGATTTTTGGTTGATTTTTTTTTTGAACTAGGAGAAATAATAATTCTACCCTGCTCCATTTTTTTAATGTAAATTTGATTTGAGTATATTTTTTAAAAGGGAGTTCATGTTGTGGATATTTGAGATTTTCCCTTTTTATTGTTTGCATTGCTGATGATATATTTTCTTTTTGATAATACACACACACACACACACACACACACACACACACACACACACACACACACACACACACACTCCCTTCATCCTAATTTATGATACCGTCCTTCTGATTTTGCACAGCCTAATATAAGAGCGCAAATTTAATTCCCAATAGCCTAAAATAATGAAAATTATGTTGGACAAGTTTTAAGTTTTTCTGTTATGAAAGTCCATTTTTCATTCTGCCAAACTTGGCACGGGAAAAACTTGTGCTTGTATTCTTGAAAGTTGCTTCAATATGTAGTTGATATATTTGAGGTTCATAATTGTGTCAGATTTTGATAGTTTGTGGTTTGTGTTGTGTCAGATATTGATAGTTTGTGGTTTGTGTTTTACTTGTTATCTTGATATATCATCGTTCTGAATGTAGGATATATCGAAGAGTTTCTATTCCATAAGGTTGGTATCTTGAAGACAATAGTATGTGCAAACAAATTATCTTCTAAAGTAGAGATTGCTTTACTTACTCAATCTAGTGTTATAGTTATCATTGATCTTTTTTGAATCTGGTTGATGAGGACTGTTGGGGTGAGTGCTACTGGTCCAGCAACTAAAGGGTTGGCAAAACTCAATCATCATATGCGAGATGAGGGGAGAGAGTTGAGGAATGGAGTTGCTGGTGAAGGGCAAGGGATATCGGAGGAAGACGAGTTAAGGATTAACGAGGATGCTGAAGATGTAAATAGTAGGTTCATAGTCCAGGTGCAGCCTGTTCCACAGAGACGGCAGCAACAACCACAAGGGGCAGAGGTTCGATGGGAACGGTTCCTTCCATTTAGGTCTCTCAGGGTTCTGCTGGTGGAAAATGATGACTCAACTCGCCATGTTGTCAATGCGTTGCTTAGAAATTGTAGCTATGAAGGTTAGAAATATTTTTATCCCCATGTATGATTTATACAAATGAGCTGTATTTTTGAGTTTTGACATTTTTTTAAGGGTGTCATATTTGATGTTGTGGATGTTTTGATCCTGTTATATTTAATTTGAAACTCCACAATTAATTTATTGATCCACATAGATTCATCTAACATCTTAGTGGAATGATATATGTCCCTTGACCATCGTGTCCATGTCAAGTAATATTTATGGTTTAAGAATATGAGATGTGTTTTCTAGTTCTGCTTATAGTTGATATTTTCTATAACAAGGTGTTCCTTTTCATCTGGAATCCAAAAATTTTTGATAGGTTCATTTAGAATCCAAACTAAAGAATATTACGGATCAAATTGACTATTCCATTTATTCTGTAGAGTAACCTCTAGTGTTCTAAAAATCGTTAGGTGGACCTAGGCCGCCTAGGCGGTGCCTACCGCACAGTCTCATTTGTTTAATTTTCTATTTTTGCACCTCCTAGGCCGACAGTCGCATTTGTTTAATTTTCTATTTTACATACTTGCTAATTGTTATTTTTCATAGTAGATATAATTTTTTAAAATTTTATATAAAAAACATTACCAAAAATACAATTTTTATGGCTAGCAAATTCATTTCACGTATTAGAGTTTCAAAGTCTTTATTAAACCAATGCAGTAGGGGTCTGATTTCACCAGGCTAGAGTCTAGGCACCCAGCAAAATCTAGGCCGATAAAGGCCTCCTAGTGTCTAGGTAGGGATTAAACGATTTTTAGAACATGGACTCTCTCTCTCTTGAAAATTTGGATGTCCTCATTGATATCTCACATATTTAAATAATGTAAATAAAATGGTTTTCAATAACTCAATCTTATCCTTCATAACTGAACAAGTTAATATTGATGTGTTATGGGTGCGTTGATGTGAGCATTGATGGAACCTACATGTTAAAGTTCATGTGTAAAATGGTAAATATTACTTGGTATTGTACAATTGAAAACTCAAAGGTGACACTGTTTTAGAACATCCAAAAAAGTAAAAGGAGAACATCTTTAACAGGATGGTTAGATTATAAAAAAGATAAACTTGGCCATCCAACAGCATTTAGTATCCGCTTAATGAATATTAACTTTTTTTTGGCAATGAGGGGCATTTTTGGTATTTGAGTGGAAGTTACATGTTAGGCACGTGATCCAGTCATGTGCCATGCATGTGACCACTTACCATACATGTCATCTCCATAAATAGTCGCCTCATTTTAGAGAGAAGGACTTTTGGATTCTCTCCACACTCTAACACACACAGGGCTCTCTAAGAGTTTTGTCACGCATTGCCTTGGTGATTGTCTACTTGTTCTTCTCCCCTTCTACAAACCTTCGATCATTCTCATACTCTTAGTGAATTTCTCTCCTCCTCAACCAATTTGAAACCCTAATCAAGCGAGGTACGATTTCCTCGCCTATAGGGGGCAACATGGACGCCAAGATTCTTTTGAGCTGTTCTTATTTTGCTATTTTATGGTATATACGGTATGGCAGGAATGCTATAATTTTCAGTGGTGCCCACCTTTCTTCCTCTTCTTTGGCATAGGTTTTAATTCTTATCATTGCTTTCGTTATGGAGCTTTGAGCGGAGTTGCTATTACATATTACATATTGACAAGCAATGCTTCATTAGTATTTTATTCCACTTGTATTTCTCTAGAGGACTTACTTCTCCTCTGTTTTTTTGCTTTATTCTATCTAATAAAAGTTCTTCTAAAAATAAAATTAAAAATAATGAATATACAAAATTCTCTGGAAAAAATGATGAATTTGAAGTTGGTTGACTGATGACTCTTTGGAGGATCAGTAGCTAGAAATACGTACTTATTTAAATGCTTTGTGTCGGTCAATTGGACTCTTTCTCTTACCAAGTAGTCCTGGTGATGCTGAGTTGTTTTGCTTCATTCTTCTAGGTTGTGGTGTGTAACTTCATCTAAATCACGTGTGAGGAAAGTTGAGTCAGTAGTACTAAAAAGGGTTAATTTCCATAGTAGTACCTGAACTATACAACTTTTGCAGACCTAGTCCCAAAACTAATTTCTTACAAATTTCATCCCAATACTTATTTTCCGATTTATACCCTTAGTGGAATTGCGTTAGTAAATCCGCCCTTAAGCCCACCTGTGCTTTTACACGAGAGCCATTTTGTCAGGATATTTTTGTCCTAACTGGCATCTTGGCAGTAAACAGCCAATAAAGTGCATGTGATTATCACATGTGAGGCCAAAACAGCTAATCAGACTGCATGTGCCTATCATTTCTGGTGTTCTTCTTCTTATAAATTCTGCAACTATCTGTAAAATAGTTAAGTAAATATCAATTGAGAGATGTAATGAGAAGGAACTTGAAGAAAGAACACAGAACAAAAAGGAAAAGAAACAAGATCTAAAAAAATTAACTAATATTAAGGCAAGAAGCACAAGGATACTGCCACTTGTCCTTCTTAAGACTCCTACTAATTTGAGGATTGACTATTGGGCTCGTAAAATCCTACTTAATCATTCGTTTTCCTTTATTTTCAATTTTAGTTTTAGCTAGTCCACCCTTATCGCTAACTTCATAAATGTTGTGTATGAAATGGTCTAAATAAAATGAGATGTAACTAATGCCTATGCAGCAATAAATAAAATTAATGTTCATGATGAATATATAAAATTTATACTCCCTGCATCTGAAAATAAGAGTCCCTACTTTTTTATCATTGACATTTTCTTTTTTCGAATATTAGTGTTTGCTTAGATACCGTTGGACTTAAAATATTTCAATAAGTTTTTTCTGGTAAAAAAAAATTATTATATAAAATTTTATAAAAAGCAATTAACCCTTATAAAAATCTTAAGCATGTTTGCAACAAAGCTAAAACTCGAAAAAAGGAAAAACTATTAACAAGAATAGGTCAACTCTTTTCCAATAGATAAAGTATGTAACTGATATGTTATAATACCATATAATGTATTAGATAAAATTAAAGCAGTATAACGCTACTTTACAACTTCCTTGTCATTATTCGACCAAACTATTGATTTTGAATATTGTTCCTTTAGTGTTAGATAGAGCTGTAAACGAGTCGAGTCGGGATTTGCCTTGCCGAGTTTAAAAGCTAAATGAGTCAAGTTGAGTCGAACTTTAAACGAGCCTGAGAATTGGTGTACAAACTCGAGCCGAGATTAAGCGAGCCAAGCCTAGTTGAGCTTCATTCAACTCGTTTAACTTTTTATAATAAAAATATAGAAAAAATAAGTAGTTAAATGCTAAATGAGATGGGCTTACTACTCGAGTCGGGCATTAACGAGTTGGGCTCGAGCCGGACCCCATGTTGTCTGATCTCAGCTCGTTTAACTAAATGGGTAAAAGAGTATGTTCGAGCTTAGCTAATTTAATGAGCTTGAGTCAAGCTTAATTAAGCCGAGTTGGCCTGGACTTGCAGGATGCTCGGTTCATTTACAGCTCTAGTACTGTTAGAGCATTTATTTCTTCAAAATAAAGAAAACATTATGTTTATGCTTACTTGCTTTGAGCTGTAAAAGAAAGTTGTACGCGAACGAGACTCGACTTGACTCGTTTATGTTCGGCTCGACTTGAGTTCATTTACCGAGTTGAGCTCGAACACGGGATCGTGTTCATTTAATTAAACGGGTTGAGCTCGAACTATACTGTGTTTGACTCGAGCTTGGTTTATTAAAGTTCAGTTATACATATAAAAATATAAACTTAATTAATTAAATTCGACTTGTTTATAATTATAAAACGAGTCGACATGTTTCAGATCGTTTTAAAGCCTTGTGCTCAGCTCTTTTACAGCCCTATTTATGCTTATTCATTAAATGTCATTATAACACGCTGGTGCACACAACAAATGCACACACATGTACATGAATATATATATTGGTTTTGATCTTACATAGTATTACAATGTACATTTTCTTGATAATATAATCTTTAAGTTGTCACTGTTACCATAGTGAATTTCCTTTTGTATCTGTGTATCCTATGAATGCATTACTTATTAATACATTAATCCTTTTCCCTCGTCCTTATTTTGAATTTAATCATGGCAGTTACGGCTGTTGCAAATGGCCTAGAAGCATGGAAAACTTTGGAAGATCCTGCCAATCATATTGATCTTGTTTTAACTGAGGTTGTCATGCCATATTTGTCCGGTATTGGTCTCTTATCCAAGATTTTAAGCCACAGAACTTGCAAGAATATTCCGCTGATCAGTAAGTATTCTTCTTTGCTAATCTCGAAGTTTTAAATATGTAGAAATTTTACCTTGTTAATTTTAAGTATTTAATACTTTTAATAGTTATACCTCTTAAGTTTTATGTGCAGTGATGTCAGTTAATGATTCTATGGGTATAGCCTTTAAGTGTTTATCCAAGGGTGCAGTGGACTTTTTAGTGAAGCCTATTCGAAAGAATGAGCTTAAAAACCTCTGGCAGCATGTGTGGAGAAAATGCCACAGTGTGAGTTGCTACTATTGTTCCAGTTTTATAAATGCATATATATGGACCAGTTTTGGGCTTTGACTACAATCGGTTGACTATCCCAATGGGAAAGGGCATTGGTTATAGGTTGAACGTCATACCATTTTACAAGATTTCAACTGATAGGATGATTTAATATATTAACTATTTAGCTAGGATGATTTAATAGGTTAACTATTTAGCCATTCCAATACCTAATCAAAATTCTCACAAGCACACCATTTTACTCAAATATTATGCATTAATTTCTCATCCTCTCATCAGTCTAGCTTCAGTGGAAGTGAGAGTGGTATAAGGATCCACAAACCCTCCAAGTCGAGAAGTATTGATGGGTCGGGCAATAAAAATGGCAGCAGTGGTGAGGATGACAACTGGAACACTGGATTGAATGTTAAGGATGGAAGTGACAACGGAAGTGGCACTCAGGTATTACTCATTCTCTAAATAAAATGGCATTAGTTTGTTCTATCATTTGCACCAATCTTTTATGAATAGCTATATCTTCATGTGTATGTAAAGTTTTACTGTGATCGAAGAATAAAAAAAGTCTAGATGTGAACAACTGAAACTAGTGCTTCTAATTGGATATATAATAAGCTTGACCTAAATATCATTACTTTTATATTCTGCTAGTAAGCCAAACTCTATAATCTCCTGAACTGATGAACGTCGCTAGTTTTTATTTAGGTCATCTTCTGTAAACATTTGTGCAGATTGGTAGCTGATGGAATGTCTGGTTACTTTTTTGATAAATATGTGGTTACATGTATCATTGTACCCTAAGTATTCTTTTTCCATTTTACTAATATGGCATCAGGAAAATGTAGGAACTCATCATCTAATTATTTGAGAAAGTAATCTTCTTTCAGTATCTTTCTCTCTTCTAACTATAAATTTCTTTCTTATTCTGCAAAAGTAAGTCATTCTGGAGTTTAGTTTAAGCATATTTGTGAACGATATATAGTTACACATAAATGCAAAATTGTTGTATTAATTAAATTGATCAAAACCAATGTAAACTCCTAAAAGCATTTTTAAGTTCTTGTTTCTCAGAATTCTTGGTCAAAAAGGGTAGTAGAAGTTGATAGAACCCAACCAATGACACAGTGCAACCAATTAGAGGGTCCCCCTGATAGCACTTGTGCACAAGTTAGGTTCAGAGCTCTTACCAACTACTGGGTACCTATGCCTGCTACAAGGGAGTGCAATCAAGAGGTTGATGAACTTGGTATGAATGGTTCTATTTTCATAACGTTTCTGATTTGCTTAAAGTTTGTATTTCTAGTTCCTTGTTTCTGTAGTTATGGTTAAACTCTTCTGCATTTACTCTTCAGACACTGTTTCTATGGGAAAATACTTGAAGATAGGAGTCCCTATGAATCAAGATTTACAACTTGAAGATCCAAGCAGAAAGATAAGGAAGGCAGCTTCTGATTTTATGGGTGTCATTACCAGCAGTACTAATCCTCAGATGAATGTAGCCAATGAAGATGACCTGTCCAAGATTACCAATATCAAAGATAAGACCACAGAAGAAACAAAGAAATTAACTTCTCTTGAACCTGATTTCAATAGACTGAGAGATGGAGATACTATGACCAGTGCCTTGGAGCAAAATGTTTTGAGACATTCAGACCTTTCAGCCTTCTCAAGGTATGAGAACTTAAAATCTTCAAATTTTAAACGGCCTAGTCTGCAGCATATTCTGACATTGAACATTTCATACGATTCATTATCATGCAGGTATAATAACACTACTTCAAATGCTAACCAAGCTCCAACAGGGAATGTAGGCAGCTGCTCTCCACCTGCTAATAGCTCGGAAGCAGCAAAGATTAGGTCAATGCACAACTTAGAATCTAATTCAAATAGTGCTAATCAGCGTTCTAATGGAAGTAGTAACAACGATGACATGGGCTCAACGACTAATAACGTATTTTCCAAGCCAGAAGCATTTAATAATAAGCAAATGTCCAGATCCTTAGTCAATCCTCACCACTGTTCCGCCTTTCAATCTGTGAAAAAGAACCACAATTCATCCATTCAGCTGGAAATACAAGATAAGGCTGATGCTGCAACAGCGCAAGCAAGGACCGCACACCAGCCGGTCCAAGTCCAGAGCCACCATCACCATTACCACCATCATCACCACCATGTCCGTAACATGCAGCAAAAGCAGCAGCTGTCAGACCATGATAATTTGTCTTTGAGAAACGTGGCTGTATCAGCTTTTCATTTTGGGCAGTCCAATGTGCTAACTGCACCAAATGAAGGAAATGCTGCCAATTATAGCTTGAACGGAAGTGCCTCTGGTAGTAATTGCAGGAGCAATGAGGAAAATGGTAGCAATGGGCAAAATGTGAAGAATATAGTTGAAACAGCAGAAAGAACAAACATGGCAAGTGATGATGGAGTCTCGGGAGATTATGGAGCTGATAATGGCAATGGAAGCGGAAGCAGGAGTAGGGTAGATAAAATCTGGTCAGCACAGAGAGAAGCTGCTTTGAATAAATTCCGTCAGAAGAGGAAAGATAGATGCTTCGAGAAGAAGGTATGATTTGATCTTTGACCGTCTTTTCCAAATTCAGATTAGACTATGATTGGTTGCTCACTCGATGTTACCTCAAAATTAAACTCGATAATGAACTTTGCATCATGGATAGGAGCAATTTAGCTCCCATGGCATTATCGCAAATGGCTAGATATTACACTTGCACACACACAGAGAAGTAATCACGTATAAATATTGCAGATCTACCTATGGAAAGGCCAATTGGCCATTTCATAGGTCTTACAATACCCCGCAGCATCATAAGTAATAACATTATGTGCGGGATATGATGAGAACATGGGAGCAATAACATATGGGAGCAATAACCTGTGGTATGCTGGCCCTGAGCAATAACCATTTGCTAACAACTGTCTTCAACAAGGTACACCTTGCCCGGGTACAAGTTGAACCCAGGATCAGGCACCAAAAGAGGAAAGTTGAGTAAGATATGGACAGGTCTGGATAGGGCCCAGCCATACTTAAAACTTTCGAAGCCAGGTGATTTGCTCAAGCTGACTTGACCATGAGTGTAATCTATGGAACACCATCCTATAGGCAGTAGGGATGCATCAGTTTTTCTAATACATAGGAATTGAGTGTGACATACATGTCGGGCAGCAGGTCAGTCTCACTCATGAAACTACCCCAGCATTCTCAGTTTTTGTTTTTAGAACGACTTTACCTAACCAATCTTTTTCAACTATGAACCTACATTTGTATTCTGCTGTTATCTGCAATCGCCCTTCTTTCTTATTTATTAGAAAAACTGATACATATGCATAAAACTATTTCTATTATCGTGTCTTCAGGTCCGATACCAGAGCAGGAAGAGACTGGCAGAACAGAGACCACGTGTTAAAGGGCAGTTCATCCGACAGGTCATGAATGAAGACAAAATTGAGGACCCAAATAGCTAACCTGGACTATTCACTTGATAGTGCGTGTGAAATGTGTACATGAAGGTTAGCAGTAATTAAGTAGAAAAGGAAGGAGCATTTTAGATTCCATTGTGGAGAAGTTGGCTTTGGGGGGAATTCAGATGGTGGAAATATGGCAATGGAGTTACCAAATTTTTATTGCTCTAGACTCTTGACACCTTTTTCGGAGTGTATTTTAATGTGTGCTATTTATGACTATGGTACTGGACAGGTGATTAACCCTTCAAAAGGGTACACCCTGCCCCCAATAAAATTCTTCAATTTCGTTTGCAATATGTTTCGAATTCAACTGGTAGGTTCTTGAAAAGCTATATTTTCATCCTTTTTTCATTTGCATCTGCTTATCTGGTGCTAGGAACAGCTGCTTTGTTTTCTTGAGCATTACAATTTATTCGATTGATTCTCAAATGCACCTCAATGAGTTTTTGGTTATTTTGCACCGTATAAACTCCCCTACCAACTTGAATCAAGTGTGAACTAGATTCAGTATTATGCTGGAATTCAGTTTAGATCCTTACACAGGAAAACTGGGAGGTGTTCGATGTCATCTCAATGAGAGAATAGAGGATTTCATACCTAGCTTCAGCTTGATTTCATTTAAACCTGCATTCTGTACAAGAATAACAGATGAAAGTATGGAATCTAATTAGTTTTCTGCATAATACAAACCAAAGTATGGTTCGTTTGTTGCACCATGATGAGGATATGCAAGTAACACCATTAGTTGACACTTTGATAATTCTTATGCTCCATAATTTGAAATACATTTTTTTTTAGTATGTTCTAAAATTAGAGATATATTAACTATAAGTTGACATGGTGTTCTAGTCACTTATTTTGAAGTTTGAATCTACTGTCTCACTCTATCTATTGTTGCCCCTTGTTATTTATTAACAGATGGAATAATTTTGAAGTTTGAATCTTCCTTCTCACTTCATCTATTGTTGAATTCCTTATTTTGGGATTGAAGGATTACATTTTATACTTGCAAACAATGCAATGCTGTTCCTGGGTAATTGAATACTGATTGGTTGAGTTTCCAGTCATTGAATTAAAAGCAATCTTGCAAGAAGATCCTGGTAAGAACCTAAAAGCATTCTTCAGTTTCTAGTCGTGTAATCCAGGAGATGCTTCCATTTGAAATCGAAAGGTTAGGAGTTAACAAATTCTTGTGGAATGTGGGGGTGCATTCCGATCGTTCCCTTCTCGTGAATAACCGGAGAGTAAACACAAGGGGAGACAAACTGAAGTTGCCAGCTTATTTATTTAACCTCGCCTGCTTTGTGGGAGTCCAACCAAGGCACAAACACAAGTAAACATCTAACCGGCATCACGACTAACATTGATATTGTGAAACATTTTCTTCATTCAGATCTCTTAAGTTTGATTACAAGACAATTCAACAAATGATATATAATACAGCAATATGTATTATATTGCATAAGAAAGAAACAAATAATGTTATGTCATTTGTAAAAAAAATAATATTCGTTCCGTTTCAAAATATAAGATCCGTTGCCTTTATAAAATACAAGACGAGTAATCTTACATCGGACCCAATAATAATCTGCTGCAGCTTGTCTCTTCAAGTTTGACTCCCTGTATAGAAGTATTCCGCACAACTCTCCTTCAGCCTGAAATGGAAATTTCGCATCTTGTTCCTCGAGATCCCCAAGCCATCACAAATTCCCTTGTTTAGAACTGTCAGCTGCATGTAACAATGAAATTTAACCACAAAAAGGAACATGAAGCAAAGTTAGAAACAATATGGTGTAGGTTGGAATTCAGTTCGTCAAACACTTGTCTTCAATATATAATGTCATTTCTTCTGTATGTTTTTGGCTGTAAATATGGGCAACAAGCATAATTGGCACTTAACAAAGAACTAATTCATCCTGTAGAGAAGGAAATCAAGTTAATTGACAAAGTGATTATCAGCTTCTATTGAAGGAGTTGAGCCCTGTCACTGTTAGAGTTGGCAAGAGATGCTATGAACTGCTGGTCAATTGTGAAGTACAGCAACATTAACAAAGTACCTGTCCATGCACATCATTTGCCGAACCAGTGGCCAAGGGTTCTGCCTTTACCAAAACATCTGCAAGGCACTCCATTTGTAAAATAAGGGTGGCTCTGCCTGTGGCTGAATAGATATCCTCATGAGTAAGAAGAATAAATGAACAGCCCTGAATGAAGAACCAAGTGAAAGAACTCGTCGTATCAGTAACAGAGCTAAGTTACAAAAGAAAGTAGACTTAAAGAGTTGCACAAATAAGATAATAGTCGACATGAGGTCCTACAAATTGTGTTGTTAATGTGCGGCAGTAATGCAGAAAGTCTAAGACATCATTTGGAGAGCCATTAGCTGCCACCTCCATAAGAGAGTAAAGCACACGTAATCTGTCTGGTATGTGCATGCTGAAATACAATGCAGACTTTCTTCAAAAATATTGCATTATTCAAGTCCAAGCACTTAAGGTCCTGATTGGCACGCGGAATGAAGTTCAATGTTTGATAAAATTATAAACGAATTGCAATTTAGATTTGGATTCATTTCTCAAATCTTAATTGGTCACCTTATGATTCATTCAATGAACAGATTGAATTTCTTAATACTGAATTTCATATTGTAACTTGATTCCAATTCTAGAATTCCAATTCATTCTAGTCTCTAGAATTGGAATCACAAGCCTTCCAGTCGATAAGGATCGTAGAACATGACTGGAATTCCCATGTCTATTGGTAACCTTACTAAAAAGAAACTAATCTCTAAGTACAAAATTTTAGCAAAACACATCAAAACCAAAGTTAAAAAATATCAATAATTTATAATTAACTTTTATATAAACTAAATTCAAATAAAAATATAAAATTCAATTCAATTCAATCTCTAGTTGTTGACACAAAATATTGTTCTTTTTTATTATTATTGGATTCACTTGAAATAGTTAAGTCCTTAAAAAATTAAAGATTAGATTCAATTTTATTTTTAATTTTTGAATTTAGTTTCATTTTTTATGTAGAAATTAATTATAAAATTTTGTATTTTTGAATTCTAGTTTTTATACATTAATTTTTATTTTCATTTTTATATTTAAAATTAATTATTAAAATTTTGTACATAAAAATTGGATTGGTTGAAATTAATTATGAAAGTTTTATTTTGAATTGCATAAGAAGGAATAAAAGGAAAAATACTAGAAACAACTCAAAATTTCATGTTGCCATTTAATTTTTCTCTTTAATGTCATGTCATTACCTCTCACACCTAAAAAGAACAATATTGTTCACATAAAAAATAGTACAGGAATAATTATGAAATAAAAATTATAAAAGAACTAAAATGAGACTAAAGCAATAGTACAAGGGCTAAATTTGTTATTTTGCCGAACATTCCTAATTATTGCGAATATAAATCACTTCAGTCAGCACTAACAGCCAGGGGCGGATTCAACGAGGGGGCCAAGTGCCTACCCTTGTTTTTTGAAATTTTTTTTAGTGATGGGGTTTGTAATATCTCAGATATTTTTAAAATTTTAAATAATATCTTAATTGATTTTATTAAAGGTTAAGGTTTAAAACTTAGAATTTGAGAAGTAAGATGTGTAGAAAATGGGTGAACATTTTTTTTAACATAATTTATTTGTTAGAAATTAAATGTGGGAATATTTTAATGATGCATATAGAGAATTTATTAAGGAAATAAATTCAATTGAGAAGTGAAGGTAATTATATTAATTCGTACATACCTACAGTGTGATGGTTAGCCAAATAAGAGGATGAGTAGGTTAATACTCAATTAAGCTAATAAATTAATTAGTTTAAATATGAAGTAAGAAGGAAGGTCATGTAATATAATTAATTGAGTTAATTATAGGAGTTATGAATTAAAGTTGTAATTAATAAGTAGAGAAGTTAGAATATTGCCTAGAATGACAATATTAAGAAGTTAATTAATTAAGTAATTAACTTAATTAATAAGTTGTTGTATGTGTTAGCCCAATATGAGAATATTGCGTGAAGGTGGGTAATTAAATATTAAGCCCAAGTATTATGTTAATTAATAGTCCAAGAGGTAATTAATATAAGACCAATTAAATAATATTGACAAGTATTGTATATAATGTGGTGGTAGTCCAATTAAATTAATTATCTAGCCCAAGTTATAAAGATGTGTGAGTTGTGTTGGGTAGCCCAAATAATTAAATAAGGGAGCCCAATGTAAAATAAACTAGTAGCCCAAATACTTAAAAGTCCAATGTTGGTCAAAGTGTTGGGAAATATTGTTAAGTGTAGAGAATTAACTAATGTAGGGTTAATTGAATAACCCTAGTTGGTAGACAAGAGAGATTATTAACCAAACATTGGTTAATTGTTAGGTGAATGAATGTGATGATGAGAATTAACTATGGATGAGTTAATTGAGTAACCCTAGGTAGTAAATAAATTAAAGATTTAACTATGCATGGGTTAGTTGTAGGAAGAATATTATAGATACAATTATGTATATATATAATTCACCAAGGTAGAATTGGTAGGTAACCATGGGTTACATGTTGTAGAGAATTAACCATACATTGGTTAATGGTTAGTAGAAATTGCAAGTAATATATATATATATATATATATATATATATATATATATATATATATATATATAAAGGAAAAATGGTAGAGTATTGACCAAACATGGGGTCCCACTTGGAGATTGAGTAAAGATGCATGTTGCTTGTATTCAATTTAAATTGGTCAATTCAAGCTATGATGTAATTTAAATAAAATGTTATTGGTGAATATGTAGAGATATATATGTTGTAAGTATATGAATTGGTAGAGAGTTAACCAATGTTGGTTAAATGAATTAACCAAGGGGTGATTCACTAACCCTAGTCAATGAAGATGATCAATTCTTATGAATTTATGTTGTAGAGAACTAACCATTGTTGGGTTATTTGTTAACCCTAAGTGGTAATAAAAATAAAATATTAACCAATGCTAGAGTTAAGTGTTGGTAATTATATAAATATATTGAATATATATCTATACTTGATTGTAGAGAATTAACCCTACTTGGGTTATTTGGTGGAAGATGTGTGTATATTTAATTGATGAGTTTAGACCATGGTGGGGTGAGTGAACCAACCTAGGTCATTTTAATGTAGAGAATTAACCACATTGTGGTTAGTTGTTGTGAGATATATAAATAAGATGAGCCCTAACTAAGGTTGAGTTTTAAGTGACCAAGGTTAAGTGTAGTACCTTAACCATAGGTCTTATGAGAGTTAACCACATGTGGGTTAAGTGTTGGGTGAATTGCTCACCAACTACCCAACCACCCTAGTCAATCAAACTTGTCATTCATGGTGGTCAATCACTTGGTCAATCATCAAGTCCATCAAGTAGTCATTCACTAAAATAGTAAGCATGGATTAACCCTTTAATTCACCTATGTTAGTTGATTAGTAGATGATAAGTGAGGTTAGTTGAGTCCTATAAATAGAACTCATTACCAAGGCTTGGAAAAGTTTGGTCATTTGTTCATTTCACCAAGTTATAGAGAGAGAAGTATTTTAGATAAAAGAGAGAGCATTCTAGAGATAAGGGAGAGCATTGTTGGAGATTGCTAGAGCATGATCAAGGTGGAGTCACAAGCCAAGATCATAGTCAAGTGATGAAGAACATCCAAGATCAAGAGGTTCAAAAGTGATCTAACCTTCACCTATTTCATTTTTATAGTTTAGATATGATTTGAACGGTTAAAATGTATTTTTAACCGATGAAAAGTTATTTTGATGATCTAGAAGTCTAAAACTATGATATATAGGTATATTCATGGTTTGATATAGTTAATACATGTATTTGTAGTGGTGGTACGCAAAGAATTAGAAGGAAAGTCCATATAACGATTTACCGGTAAAACCCTAAGTGGTTTGATCTTTAAATTTCGTGTCAAATATTTTCAAAAATATGATTGAACCATGAAATGTTGTAAAAGAAGAAGTTAGGAAGACAACAACACTAAGTTGGTGTCATTTGGATGTGTAGAGTCTATTTTATTCAAGTTTGAACCTTTAAAATCAAGGATTTGTGATTTTAGTTTTCACTTTGTCCTTGTGAGCCATTTTTAGTCCAGTTCCGTTTCAGAATTTGGATTTGTGATCTAAAGAGAAATTGTAGAGGGGGAAATTCTGATGAGAATGGACTCAAGAATCACCCCAAAATATTTTAAAACGAAGAAGTTATGGCTGTCGGAGCGTCGGAGGGTCGAACAGTCAAAAAGTTGACTTTCGGACAAAATGGCTGACGCAGCCGCGTCAGGACTGACGCAGCTGCATCAGAACAATCTGCTAAGCAGATTTTTGGTGCTCCGGGTCGGGTCGGGTCAGTCCGGGTCGGGTCGGGTCGGTCCGGGTCGAGTTTTCTTTGAAAAATTAAGTTGAAATAAGTGTAAAATGAATGTGTTTGGTTATTAAACCAATATATATGAAATCCATTAATGATTAATTGGTAACTAAATGTTTAAAATAAAGACGAAAGTTAACACAATTAAAAAGTTAACTATTGGTATTATTTAATGTGTATTTAAAATATTATTAAATGATTAATAATATTAGTATATGATTAAAAAGTTAGTAAATGATGAATAACATTAGTAAATGATTAAAATATTATTAAATGATAAATAATATTAGTAAGAGATTATAATATTATTAAATTGTTAATAATATTAATAAATGATTAAAATATTATTAAATGATAAATAATATTAGTAAGAGATTATAATATTATTAAATGGTTAATAATATTAATAAGTGATTAAAATATTATTAAATGGATGATAATATTAATAAGTGATTAAAATATTATTAAATGGATAATAATATTAATAAGTGATTAAAATATTATTAAATGGTTAATAATATTAATAAGTAATTAAAATATTATTAAATGGTTAATAATATTAATAAGTGATTAAAATATTATTAAATTATTAATAATATTAGTAAAGGATTAAAATATTATTAAAGGGTGAATAATATTAATAAGAGATTAAAATATTATTAAATGATTAATAATATTTGAATGTAGTTATATATTATCAAAGGTAGATAATATTTTGAGATATTTGGCACGTTATTAAATGTCCAAATCATTAAGTTATGTAAAAGAAGAAAGTTAAATTAAATTAAATCAATATAATTAGTCCTTTGTGATTAATTTACGCAGCTTATTAAAAGTAAGTCGTACGAAGAACGTGTAGTGAAGGCGTAAGTTGGTCAAGTGTACCGACGTGTCCAAACTAGGTTTGGGCTAGGGTTTTGTCCGGAACTTAAAAGTTCATTTGTCGGACAACTAAAGAATTAATAATTTGACGTTAATGTCTTAAGTTAAGACTAATTAATAGTCCTGGTAGCTAATGATTATGTCAATTTGTTATATAAATTGTAGGTTGAGCAAATGACGCAAATAGGCGTAAATGGTAGAAGCGACCAGGCAAGTTTTTCAGAACTTGCTCCTATGTGCATTAATATGCTATAATGTGATTTATATTGATAATATGAAGATATATTGATAATGTTTGTGGTAGATGAACATCATGTGATATGTGAAAAGTATGATGCATGTCTATAAGTAAAATATGTGTAAGTATGAAGCATGAAATGATAGATGTTATATATGATGCATGAGCAGTATGACATAAACTGAAATGCATGAAAAACATGACGTAAGTATAAATGGCAGTGAATGTATTATATGTGAAGCATGAAATGTGTTATATGTAACTGTTAAACTTGTTGAGCCGTCGTGCTCACTCTTGCTTAAAACAAATATTTTCAGATAGTGCAAGTTAGTTGAAGTTCTCGATAAAGATCAAGGAACAGGAAAGCATATTACTTTCACTAAAGATCTAAATGTCTATTGTAGATATCAGTCCGAATTGGACAGGTAAATGATTGTGTAGTATAATACTTAGTTGGTATATTATATGAGTGTTAAATACTCAATTTGATTTTAATAGAATGTCGTATCATGTATGATATTGAGACATACTAGGAATGTATAAAGATTTCGATTCTGGAATAGAAAGAGATGTTGTAAAATTGTAAATAAATGATTATTTAGCAATTATAATATTGTTGTAATTCATGAACAATAAGGAAAAGGTAGTACTAGTGTTGAACCGGATCCGAGGTTCGAGGGACCCGAATTTGGGGTCGTCACAGGGTTAATATGATAAAGTGGTGCCCCCCTCACAAAAAAACATTAGTTACTTATCAACAATTAGGTATTTTTAACATGCTTTTTCAAATTCAAATTTCAAATTTTATTTTCACGAGTTTATTTGGTTTTTTTCAATTTTTAGGATTAAGGTTTATCATTAAATTTTTCACTAATATTTTATTGATTATCTATGGATAGTTAATTATTTTGTTTTTATTTTTATTTATTTTATTCATTCAAGCCAATTAGTACATCCAAATATGTTATTTAATTTTTTTACATAATATATTGAAGTTTTCAGTATGTGTATCATTTAATGTTATATTTAAATCAATAAGGACATGATTTGTGAATATATAATTTTTTTTTAATACTATACTAAGTGGTGCTTGATTTGTTAATATTATTAAATTTATTATTTAGTGTTTTTATTATGTTTTGAATTTGTATTTGATATTTTGAATTAGGATGAATAAATATATAGATAAATATTTTCAAGATCTAGTATTACTAAACGTCGTTGATCTAAATTTTTTTATGATGAACCTATTCAAGTCGACTAGTTATGTCTTAAAGAATAATTTTTTAGCGCTTTTTATGTGTTCTTAATTGAAATTTATATTTGATGAATTTTATTAATTTTTTATTCAATTATAAGAGTGTCTACCTTACCGAAAATCCTTCGTCCGCCCCATTAACAACCTCACACCCTAGCTAAATAAATAATCAAATATACTAATCAGCCAATCATTCAATAACTAATCCAATCCACAAGCATTGTCAAATGCTACATATTTTGCATATTCCAGTCAATAATACAGTTAGACTAAATTTAGCAAAACTATATATATATATATAGAGAGAGAGAGAGAGGGATAGTACCATTTTTCGGAGTATGCGATCATAGTGAGAGAAAGAAAAGGTTGAGCGAATGTGACAAATATGAGGAGGGTAGGGGAGTGAGGAGAGAGAAAACACTTAATTAGATGATGAAGTATAAATGTGTCGGTCGTCTCAACACAATCCTCTATCAGAACTGCCACTCCATTGCTTGCAGACAAATCGTCACCAATCGCTTCGTCGAGAAGGTTCGGAGATTGCTCCATTTTCAATTCAGTCGTTTTAGGGTTTAGGGTTTTGGCAAGGACGAGACAACCGCGGGAAAGTAAAAATAACGAAAAATTATTTCATGCTCCTGCAGCAAGTGAACAGTATACTCCCCCTTTCACATACATGTGGACCCCACCACGGGCTGGCTCTACAGGTATATGAGAGGGAGAGCATACTGTTCACTTGTCCTAGGAGTATGAAATAATCTCTCAAAAATAACATAGATCAAATTTAAATTGAAATTGGCTATCCTTCATTATATATATATGGTAATGATCCATAGCATGTATTTGTTATGGATCCTTATACGTCATATATCATCTATATCTTTTAAAATAAGAAAGAATTGAAAATCGATGTCTGCTATTATTAAAAAAAATACATACCATCCGCTGTTAATAGTGATGGATGATAATCAGAATAAGGGTTTAGCTTTATTAACGATCATTTATGATTAATTAGTTAGGGTTTAAGGTTTATATAACTAGGGTTTAAGTTTTATTAACTAGATAGAGTTTAGAGTTTAGGGTTTGGCTGTCTAATAGACATCTGCTACTATTAGTAACGGATGTCCATTTTCAACTTCTAATTTTAACCGTTGCTTCTTGTTTTGTTATATAAATATATATATTAATTTTCATTCAATACATTGTTTCTTTATTTTTTAAGTAATAATTTAACTATGTTGTTAGAGATTTATTAAAATTTAGAATTAGTGAGTAAATTTTTAATGTTAAAAATTAATAAGAAGTTTTTACCATTAAAATTATAATAAAAATGGTTATATCTATCAAATGGTAAAAAAATTATATAAATAATTTCATTTTTAAAGTAATATAAAATTCAATATTAAAAGTCAAATAGTAATTGTTAATTTTAATCATACTTATCAAAACTAAAATTGAAAGTATATATGTACCTATTTTATCAAGGGAGAGAGAAAAATAAACGTCTTTGAGACTATGTTACAAATCTTCTTATTCTTTTGTCCCTAAAAGTTTGTTTATATTACAATTTCATCTTTCTTAATTTTATTTTATTTTATTTTTAAAATTTGATAAAACTCTTGTTATATTTTTAAGGTAATTGCACACGTATTGCGTGTGCCACTATAATTAATGTATTGAAAAGAAGCTAAGTTCTATTAAATCCGGGTGTACGAAAATAATAAATAAATAAATAATTTTAAGAAAAGAAAACATAAATATTGTGCACGTATACTAATGACATACAAAAAAGTTAGGACATGTTCTGACTTATAAGTTTGTCAAACCAACTTGCAAGTCACTTTTTACTGTTTGGATATTCGACTTAATTTTTAATTTATAAATTGACTTATAAGTTGTTTTTAGGAAGTAACAATTTTTGTACTTCTTAAAAAATAATTTATAAGTCATTTTAAATAAGTAAGTTTGACCAAAAGTAATGACTATTATAACCTTAATCTTTTTAACTCCCTCCCCCTCTCTCTCTCCTCTCATTCCTCTACCTCTATCTCTCTATTTATTTATTATTTTAATTTTTTGGTTGATATTAAAAAAAAAAAAAAATTATTCATTAGGATAATTCTTTTCTTAATATTTATTTCATTTTTACTTTTATTTTTAATTATTTTGAGTTTTGCAAATCTCAAAATATAGATGAAATAATAAAAATAACGAAAAGAGAATAATACTATACTAAAATGTCTAGAAGAATATTAATAATAAAATTGATTAATAACTTGTGGATATTTGTCAAAGAAAGAAAAAAAAAACTTATGGATATTGAAATTATGATTATTTTTTTTAATGTTATTAATTTTGGAATGGTGATTCTTATGATAAAATGTTAACTTAATGTATATTTTTTTATTAATGTCATTTTTAGTAATCTTTGCAGTTTATTTGAACTTATAAGTCATCATTAACCAAAAACCTTCAGCTTGTTTTAACTTAATTTTAACTCGTAAGTTAAATTAATGTCAAATGTAAGACCCCGACTTTTATGAAATTTAATTTAATTTTTTTTCATATATATATTATTTTATTTTTTTCTAAAACAATAAGTGGTTAAATTGACAAAAGTTAAAGTTAAAAATATTTTGTGTAAATTTTATCTTGTTGAATAATATTCGTTATGTCGAAAAATATTCAATTCGTACGACGACGCCGAAATAACCAAACATTAGTGGATCCTGCAACGAAATATTATCGGATATAAAAAACGACAGTAATAACCTTTTTAAATAAAAATGGTCAACGATACTATCATTTTTAACTGTTAAAATGTCCGATGATAAAAAAATAGTAGAACACATTATTGCATAGTAGCACACGGTATTGCATGGTGTTTCATATAATTGAACTGATAAAGAGACTATTGCACAATATTTCATCAATAAATTATCATTGCATAGCATTTCACATTATTAAATCAATAATTTTGATTATGCAATAACGTGCTCTTTCTTTTATTTATGTTTCTACATTATTGTTATCATTATTGTAATATTGATTTAATTCCATTGTTAGTTGGTATTTTGGTATATCTTTGTTATTGATTAACATTACTGATAATGTCTAGAAAATTCTAATAAAGAGGTTATTTAATTGTGCGCCATATTAACGGAAGGTCCCCTCTTTCTTAGTAACAGCCTGGTTGTTAGTATTGTTAGTCTCTACCTCAAAAGGTCAACTACACTATATTTACAACAATTGATTATAATAATGAATTATTGTGAATTATTGTTAAATAATTAAATTTATAAAATTATTTGTTTTATTATAATAAATTATATAAAGTTAAAGTTATTTACTTTATATAAAGTTAATTTTTTTGTTATGATTTATATATAAAGTTATTTGTTTTATATATAAAGTTAATTGATTTATAAATAAAGTTATTATTTATATATAAAGTTAATTGATTTATATATAAAGTTATTTATTTTAAACATAAAGTTAATTGATTTATATATAAAGTTATTTTATATGAAAATTTAGTTGTTTTATATATAAAGTTAATTATTTTATTAAATAAATGGTATATATTAAAGGAAAATTGAAATGAATGGTATAGATTAAAAATAATGTAATAATTATAGAATTTGAAATGAACAGTATAGATTAAAGATAGTCTTTAAATGAATAGTTTAGATTAAATAAGTTTTAAAAGGTGAAATGTGTGGTATGGATTAAAAATTATCTTGAAATATATTATTTGAATTAATTTAGAAAATCTTACTTTATGATTAAAAAAAATTGATATAAATAGATGCCTTAACTTAAGGATTTTTCATAAATTTTTTTGTTTATTTTTTTTTCCACTCTCTAAATATTACTTTGTGTAAGTTCTCTCTCAGTTTGCTTAAGTTATCATGAGTATTTGTGAAGATCAGTAAGAGTAGAAATATTACTCAAGCAAATTTTTTATAAAAGTTATATAAGCACTCACACATCACACGGTGTTTATAAATCTTTCTTGAAAAGATTTATTTTGAAAAGCTTCATTTGAAATATTTTATTTTGAAATATTATTTTCTTTCAAAAACTATATTGAAGTTATTTTACTTTATTCTATCAAATCACTTTTGATGATTTCATACAACTTAGTATACACCATGAAATTTATATATGGTAGTTAGTAATTATATATATAAGTTGATCAACTTAATATAAAATCATATTCAGTCACATGTTAAGGTAAAAGATATCATTTTCTTTTATACTCTTAAACTTAGTATGGTAAGTGTTATTCGATAAAATTTCTAAAATGATCATGATTTTCTTAATAGTTTGCGCTATATCTAAATATCATTTTACTTGAACCTTTCTATTGACTTTTAATCGTTATTTTGAACTATGAAATATCGAATATCATTTTGAAATTATGCTGACAATTTGGATATTATTTGACTCTGGACAAAGTAAAATCTGTAAACCTCTAATATCTATTGTTTATCCTATTATTCTCTTTATTTTGTTCATCATTTATATCACTGCTATTTGTTCTAATCATCAAGAATCAAATTATTATGAATCTCTATGGCCTGGGTGCACAGATAATATTATTGGTGAATGTCTTTGGCCTGAGAGACAATATTATTGTTGAGTGTCTTTAAGGATACATGATGAATGTTCTCTTTGGCCTGGGGCAAAGAAAAACTATTGGTTGGCATGATCATGACCAGTGATATTTCAGATGATAAAAGTTTATGATATTTTTCTAAAAAAGAGAAGCTAGTGGATATTATAGCCTATATGATTCTTCTAATGAATTGTTCATTCTGTTGTTATTATTGATCTAAAACTTGTTGTTTATTATATTTTATCAAGAATTCAACTATTGAAGGCTAATGATAATTTACTCATCGTTATCATAGTCATGATATTTCTTTACTGGACTATTGGAGCTCACCAATTTCTTTGTTTTATTGTTCTTCAGAAAATGAGGGTGTAGCGGGGACTAGTCGGGGAATGGAATGAAGGTCCGAGTGATAGTTGTAGTAGTCTTCATATGTTGTAAAATTATGTGACAATAATAGTGAAAACTTAGTTGTATATTATTGAACTCTGTATTTTTGTGTTATGTACTGTTTTATAATAGTTGTTATGTATTTTTGGCGACTTAAATTGGGCTGTGTAGGCCTAGATTTGGGGGCGTCACACCAAACACTTTTTATTATAAGTCACACTAAAAATGACTTATAATTTATTTTAAGTTTCAACTTATAAGTCCTTTTAAAATAAGTTATCGCCAAACAGTTAAGAAAATGATAAACAAGTTTGATTTACAAGTTATGTTTTGTGCATATTAATTAATTTTTATATTTTATATCGATATATATGTATAAAAAGTTTAATTATTGACTCATTTTTTCTTCAAAAAGCAACCTGAACTTTTAAAGAAAATTATATTTTTAAATAATTTAAATTTGGTATTCAGACACTGCATACACAAGCGATATAAAGATTATGATGTGTCACAAAACAAAACTTTTTTTTTTTAATATAAGTATTTCATCATTTTTAATATTGTTCATGCATATATTGATTTCGTATGAAACTCTAAATCGAATTAAATTCTAAATAAAATGTTGGGATTAATTAATACAATAACTACTATTCTTTGTCGTTGTCTTAGAATAACTACATTTTGACTTCTAAGTTTTAACTAGGGTTGTCAGTGAGTTTTAGACTTAACATCATCTTAATAGGTATGTAATTATTTTCTTTCATGTTTAAATTTGAACAATTTAGTCCGATGATTTAGTAATTTCATGATATTTTAAACATTTTATTATTTAAAATTTTATTATTTGAACTGGTACTATACTCTAACTAAGATAAGACAATTGTGACAAGGGACAACTAAAGTATCCCTATCATATAAATACTGGTTATCTATTTATTACTATTTAAAATTAGCATAATAACGAACCATTGACTTAATGAAATGAGTTGAGTTACTGAGTTAAATGGTGAATTAATTGGGATAATTTGAATTGGTCATGGGTTGACTTAATCAATCGTTATTATTATTTTTTTAATAGAATGAGTGTTTTTGGATTTACTAACTAGAATGATTTTGGTTGGTCCAATTATTGTTAGTGGCGATTGCTAGTACAAATGTTTGACTTGATGATGACTACTGATGTGTTTGATAATGTTCTGTTATTAATAATGCTCTGATTGATAAAGATAATGTGTAAATTCATGTAAAATAATTAAAATTTAAAGTATATTTGTAATCAGTAACGTTTTTACAATACTTAAAAAAATTGATGTACAAAGACTTATATTAGAAGATCAAATCTGTTAAGTTGATCTGAAAGATACAAAGATCATATGAAGTTCAGTGTAACAGGACTTAGAGATCAAGCTTGTTAGGTTGATTCAGTCTTAGAATTATAATAAATCGAAAGCAGAACACAGAAATCGCTGAGCAAATGAGAACACAAAGATTACAGAACAAAGGAACAAAATAGAAGGAATCGTAAAGTAAGCAAACTCTACGATATAGTCTACAATGCAAAACTCAGTAGCAGAATCAAAAAAGAAAAAAGAAAACTGAAAGTTTGTAAAACAGAACGGTGCAATCTTCAAGTGAAATACTTAGGACTAAAATCTACAATGCCAAAGTCATCAAGTAGAATAAAGAGTTTGACAAGCAAAAAGGTCGTAGAGCAGAAATAAGTTCATCAGGAGATAGCAGAGGCAAATAAAGATAGTAGATTATGCTCAAAGATCGTAAGCAAGACACACTCGTAGAGCAAATTCAAATGGCAATCATAAATTTAGGATAAGACTGCAAAGTTTGCTCAAGAATCGTAGAAAGCTGTAAGGACAAAGGAAAAAGATCAACTTAGCAAAGAAGTAACAGATTCAAGAAGGAGACACTACAAAATGGGAAGAATCAATCAAGTCAGATACTTAAAGATTGCGAAAGACAAAATCATTGAGTAAGAAGTTATAAATGATAAGTAGGTTTTATTCCTACTATTTTGATGCCAACTTGCTATAATTATCGCTATTTCTCATTAGTTTTTATTACTGTTCAAGCTTTTATGTCTATTTTGTAGGTTTCATGCTCCATAACTCATTTTTGGCCTATTCCATCTATTTGTGGACAAACTGACTTATTTTGGACTAGAACTTGGGGGGGGGGGGGGGGGGGGGAGTACAATATTTCAGGACAAAATGGTTCGATGTGGGAGCGATATGCGCGAAGATCGGATGTAACAGAAAATTGAGCACAGACTGCATAACTGGTGCACGGCGCAACTGCACCCCATTCCTTCGCAAAGACTGCGCAGTTGTGCCCTTCCTCTCTGTCAGCTCTTTGCCTGCCATCAAGCGCAGCTGCACCCCAGCTCAGTACAAAAATGGCACAGCTGCGCCGGTAGTTTGTGCCAAAATCCTACAATTGACTTTTTGAACGGGCCAATTAAAATCTTCCTGCTACAGTAATCGTAAAGAAAGCTACCGAGGCTCTATATAACAGTATCCTCAGGAAGAAAAGAGGAGAGCTCAAGATTAGGTTAGAAGGAGAAAAAGAGAGCTTATTGTTCTTTCTTCCTTGTTTCTTTGTTCTCTCTTTGCTCCTTTTGATCTATCTAAAGTAGTTAAGCTTAGGGCTGGGCTGTGTAAGCTTGAAGCATTGTGTCAACCTTGGAACTCCAGATTTGAAAAAGAGAAACCAAGCTTTGCATTTCTTATCCTTTGTTGTCCCTTTCTTTTCATTTGTAACTTCAATGTATGAACATTCGTGGATGATGATTGTTATTTCTATTATGAACTAACTTCTTTTATGGGATTATAATGAAACCTAGGGTTTAGTTCAATCTTTTACGCTTCTGTGCTGTGGCTAAATGATTATGTATGGATTGTCTAATGTGGTTTGTTTTAATTGCTTAATTGCTTAATCACCAATTACCATGTTAACTCACACGGAACCGAGATGGGGAGTGTGAGTTTAAATCCGACCATGTTAGCTTGTGTTCATGATTTCACATGACGTTGGATTGCATAATTAGTGCTAAGGATAGACATATACCGAAGCACCACACGTAATCTTTTGAAAACTTGTGCTTAAACCTGTTTTTCTCTAGGTCACATAGAAATATAGTGATTTAATTAACTAGGGTGTTCTTTCCCGTTTTGTTGCCCTTTGGGTCGGATCTGGGTTGGTTTTGGGTATGATGCAACGAGAGTTAGTCATGCTTTGGTTTCGTGTTTTCGACTAACAATCCAAAATAATCAGTTAGGTTTAATAGGAAGTATCGCAGTTGAATGACACCCTAGGTGAAGTTATAATCTCATGCCTCCTTTGTCTACCTAAATCATTTGTTAATTAGTTGGCTTTAATTTTCACAACTTAGATTTAACTCACAATTCATTGATTTACTTGACCACTGTTTAAAGAAACCAAAATAGTTACAAAACTGTTGCTTGTTAGTCTAAAAAGGATTCATAGTCCTTGTGGGAACGATACTTTACTTATTCTATATTACTTGTTGACCACGTGCACTTGCGTGTAAGTGTTGATTTGTCATGCGTACGGTTTGACACCAACAAGTTTTTGGCGTCGTTGCCGGGGACTTTGAGTAGTTTTTATTACTTTCATCGTTGGTTTAAATTAGATTGGTTTAGTAAAACAATCTTTTCTTACCTCAATTCTTTTTGTATATTTCTTTGGTTTCAGGTACTCTCGATCAGTGCATGCTAACTCGATCAAAGAAACGTAATTTGTTGGCTCGTAACGACACCATTAATAGAAGAGTTCAACAAGTGATTGAGGTTAGCTCTGACAGTCAAGAGGGAAGTGAGCCGCCAGAAATCATAGCGGAAGAACAAGAGGCACCAAAGGCATTAAGCGATTATGCAACGTCGCGAATAAATGAATTGCAAGCAAGTATCACCAGGCCGGCAATCACGGCTCTTTCCTTTGAAATTAAACCGGGTACCATTCAAATGATGCAAAATTCAGTACAGTTTGGGGAAATGGCTAACGATGATCCGAATAAGCATTTGCTGAGTTTTTTGGAGATCTGTGATACGTTCAAATTCAATGGATTAACGGATGATGCAGTGAGACTTAGACTCTTCCCATTTACACTAAGAGATAAGGCGAAGAGTTGGTTTCACTCATTACCTCCGGGGTCGATTACTACGTGGCAAGATTTGGTAGAGAAATTTTTGAAGAAATTATTTCCTCCTGCAAAGACCAATAAAATGAGAAATGACGTTTCTATGTTTGAGCAACAACATGGAGAGTCACTATATGAAGCATGGGAGAGATATAAAGAGTTGCTCAGAAGATGCCCGCATCATGGATTACCCCAATGGATGCAGATGAATACCTTTTACATTGGTTTGAGTGGTAGCACTTGGATTGGCATAGACGCAGCGTCTAGAGGGGCATTTATGGCAAAGAATTTTGATGAGACATATGAGTTGCTTGAAACTATGGCTGCCAACAATTATCAATGGCCTACTTCCAGGCTAAATCAACCAAAAGTGGTCGGGGTTATAGAAGTGGATGCTATCACAGCCTTAACAGCTCAATTTTCAGCAATGTCCAAGAAGATTGATGCCATTGCGGAAACTAAAGTGCAACAGGTAGCTTATGTTTGTGAGCTATGTGCGGGGGCACATCCTACAGAGCAATGTGCTATTGACCCAGAAGCAGTACAGTTTGTGAGTAATTACCAGAGATAACCGAATCAGTATCAGAATACTTATAACCCTGGAGCTAGGAATCACCCAAACGTGTCATGGAGCAACAATCAGAACCATCAACAAGCTCCAAGACCACGCTATCCTCCGAGATTTTAGAATCACCAACATGTAGCACAACCTTCCCAACCAGAGAGAAAGCTAGATTTAGAAGAGTTAATGCTGAAATACATGGCTAGCAATGATGTATTGATAAAGAGTCAGTCTGCAGCCATCAAAAATTTAGAGAACCAAGTAGGCCAAATGGCCAATTTGCTGACAAACAGACCTCAAGGATATCTTCCAAGCAATACAGAAGAAAACCCACGAAGAGAGGGAAAGGAGCACTGCAAAGTTGTCATAACTAGAAGCGAAAAACAGTTTCTGCCAACTGGCGCGAATGAGCTGGAAGTACAAGGGGAAACGGAGCAATTACGCCCTGCCTCAGACTCAGTTGATGCAGAAAGTTCTAAGGAAAAAGCGGAAGGTGTCGTGGAGACGGAATCAGGAAATAAGGATCAACCAGAAAAGCCTCATGTTACTCACACACGAGTCTATCCCCCAATACCTTTTCCACAAAGGTTTCAGAAACAGAAAATGGACAAGCAGTTCGCTAACTTCCTTGAAATTTTCAAAAAGCTGCAAATAAACATACCGTTTACAGAAGCTTTAGAACAGATGCCGAGCTATGCTAAGTTCATGAAAAGAATTCTGTCCCAAAAGAAGAGATTGGAAGACTTTGAGACTATGGCTTTAACTGAGGAATGTAGTGCGGTTTTACAAAGAAAACTACCTCATAAACTGAAGGATCCGGGTAGTTTCACCATTCCATGCACGATAGGGAGTTTGTCTTTTAACAGATGTTTGTGTGACTTAGGAGCAAGTATTAACCTCATTTCGTTGTCGATTTACACACAATTGGGACTTCCTACACCAAAGTCCACAAACATATCCCTACAGCTCGCAGATAGATCTATTACATATCCAAGAGGGATTGTGGAGGACATTCTGGTTAAAATTGACAAGTTCATATTCCCCGTAGACTTCATTATCCTGGACTATGAAGAGGATAAGGATACTCCCATCATTTTGGGGAGACCATTTTTAGCCACGGGGAGAACTCTCATCGATATGCAAAAGGGAAAATTAACAATGAAGGTCCAGGACTAAGAAATAACTTTCAATGTGTTCCGTACAATGAAGTTCCCTACCGATGAAGAAGAATGCTTCCGAATGGATGTGGTAGAAAGGGTGGTGGAAGATGAGTTTCTTAAAATTGCGAGTAAGGATCCGATGAAAACTACCTTGGTGAAGGACAGTGACAGTGACGATGATGAGCTGTGGATGGTTGATTGTCTCCAAGAGCTGGAGGCACTACCATAGGTGAACACATGCAAGATACCTATTGAGCCATTAGATAATGCCGATGAACATCCAGATCGTTTGAAACCATCCTTGGAGGTACCTCATACTCTCGAGCTTAAACCACTCCACTCACATCTCAGGTATGCTTATTTGGGTGATTCAAATACTTTGCCTGTGATTATTACATCTGCACTAACCCCTTTACAGGAAAGTAAGCTGATAAGAATCTTGAGAGAATTCAAGGAAGCTATCAGATGGACAATCGCCGATATCAAAGGCATTAGTTCATCCTTCTGTATGCACAAAATTCTAATGGAAGAGGATAGCAAGCCGACTGTGGAGCATCAGAAAAGGCTCAACTCCATTATGAAAGAGGTTGTTAAGAAGGAGATTCTGAAATTGCTAGATGATGGGATCATATATCCTATCTCCGACGGTGCATGGGTGAGTCATGTCCAATGTGTGCCCAAGAAATGAGGGATGACAGTCGTGAAGAATGAGCATAATGAGTTGATACCAACAAGGACAGTGACTGGTTGGAGGGTGTGTATGGATTATAGAAAGTTAAACATAGCAACAAGAAAAAATCACTTTCTATTGCCATTTATTAACCAAATGTTGGACAGACTGGCAAGTCACGAGTACTACTATCTCCTGGATGGCTACTCGGGGTATAATCAGATAGTTATTGCACCTGAGGACAAAGAAAAGACAACCTTCACTTGCCCCTACGGGACGTTTGCATTCAAACGAATGTCCTTTGGGCTTTGCAATGCGCCAGTAACATTTCAAAGGTGCATGATGGCCATCTTTTCTGGTATGGTGGAGCATAATGTGGAAGTCTTTATGGACGATTTTTTTGTATTTGGGGACTCCTTTGAGTTGTGTCTAGAGAACTTGATTCTTGTGTTTAAACGCTGTGTAGAGACGAATCTGATTCTAAACTAGGAAAAATGTCATTTCATGGTACAGGAAGGAATTATCCTTGGGTACAAAGTCTCAGAAAAAGGGTTGGAGGTTTACAAGATAAAATTGGAGACAATTGAGAAATTGCCACCACCTACAACTGTTAAGGGGGTGCGTAGTTTTTTAGGTCATGTGGGCTTTTACAGACGATTTATCAAGGACTTCTCCAAAATATCCAAGCCTTTATGTAGCCTATTAGAAAAGGAGGTCCAATTTAAATTTGATGAAGACTATTTAAAGGCTTTTAAGCTATTGAAAACAAAACTAACATCGGCACCTGTAATTGTAGTACCGGATTGGTCTGTACCATTCGAATTGATGTGCGATGCTAGTGATTATGCAATTGAGGCAGTGCTGGGTCAGCGCAAGGAAAAGATATTTCATGCTATCTATTATACCAACAAGACCTTAACAGATGCTCAGCTAAACTACACCACCACCGAGAAAGAACTATTAGCGGTTGTATACGCTTTCGACAAATTTAGGTCATATCTTGTTGGAACAAAAGTTGTGGTTTATACTGATCACGCGGCTATTAGATATCTGATTTCCAAGAAAGATGCAAAGCCCAGACTTATCAGATGGATTCTTCTTCTCCAAGAATTTGATCTGGAAATTCGAGACAAGAAGGGTTTAGAAAACCAAGTGGCGGATCATCTTTCTAGATTAAAAAATTTGGAGTAGGATAGGAAGGACGAGCCGGTTATAAATGAGTATTTTCCCGAAAAATAGCTTTTCATTGTGACCTCAGAGATTCCTTGGTACGCTGACTTTGTCAATTTTATAGTCAGTAATGTTCTCCCACCAGAGTTAACTCACCAGCAAAAGAAGAAGTTTTTCCATGAAGTGAAGAGTTACCTGTGGGATGAACCATTCTTATTCAGACAGTGTGCAGATCAGATGATTCGTAGATGCATCCCACATAGTGAGACGACCAGTATACTGCATGCATACCATTCTTCTTTCTATGGAGGTCATTATGGGACGGAGAGAACCACGGCTAAAGTACTTTAAGTAGGGTTCTATTGGCCTACTGTATTCAAAGATGCCCACCAGTTTGTAAAAAACTATGATCGATGTCAACGAGTGGGTAACATTTCCAGACGAAATGAAACGCTATTAAATTCAATTATGGAAGTAGAGATCTTTGATGTTTGGGGAATTGACTTCATGGGGCCATTTCCATCATCGTCCGGCAATCTGTATATTGTCTTGGCAGTTGATTACGTCTCGAAATGGGTAGAAGTCAGTGCTCTACCATCCAACAATGCAAGAGTCATCCTGAAATTCCTTCAAAGGAACATCTTCACTAGATTTGGCACTCCTCGGGTAATCATCAGTGATGGAGGGAGCCATTTCTGTAACAGGCTCTTCACAACATTATTAGCCAAATATAGAGTAAAGTACAGAATAGCTACAACCTACCACCCCCAGTCAAGTGGCCAAACAGAAGTTTATAATCGGGATGTGAAGAGAATTCTAGAAAAGATGGTAAATCCGTCAATAAAGGATTGGTCAATGAAACTTGACGATGCATTATGGGCATACAGGACAGCCTATAAGACTCCCATTGGCATGTCACCTTTCCAGCTGGTTTATGGTAAGGCATGTCACCTCCCAGTGGAATTAGAGCACAAGGCTTACTGGGCCATCAAGAAGCTGAATTTCGATCTCTCAGCCGCAGGAGAGCAGCGATTGCTCTAACTTAATGAATTAGACGAATTCCGACAGCGAGCTTATGAGAATATGAAATTGTACAATGAGAAAGTGAAACGATGGCATGATCAAAAAATTATGGAAAGGAAGTTCGAGCCAGGACAAGAAGTATTGTTATTCAATTTCGGGCTTCGACTCTTCCCGGGCAAACTTAAGTCTCGATGGTCAGGACCATTCACAATCAAAACTGTCTATCCTCAGGGCGCTATCGAAATTGTGGGAAAAGAGCATGAACATCCCTTCAAGGTCAATGGATAGCGTATGAAGCATTATTGGGGAGGCGACTTTGATTGCCCTCGATAAGGCAGAATGAACCGAATAATAGTCAAGCTTTACGACTATAACTAAGCGCTTGTTGGAAGGCACCCCACTTTTTGTCTAAATCTCCATTTGATTAATCTATGAATTATGATATTGTTAAGATTAACGTGTGAAAAAATCTTGGAGATTTGAATTTTGTTTTTGTGATCTTTTGCAAGAGGAGTCTGTACTGAATTAGCATGCTAGATCAGAGCAAGAGATAAAACAAAGGAAGGCTTTCATTTTTGGGCTAACTGGCAGACTGCGCAGATGCGCCTATTTTACACTGCCCATCAGCGCAGCTGCTCCGGGTAGCAAAGAAGATCTTTCAGGGTCAGGGGAAGGCGCAACTGCACCATTTTCTCATGCAATTTCAGCGTAGCTGCACAGAACGTCAGTTTCAATTTTTGAAAGGTTTTTATAAACCGATCCTATGACTTCCCTCTTCACTTTAAAATATTTCAGTTCCTTATTCCTTCCATAGCAGAGCACAAGAGACATCAATCCCTCATTTCCCTTACCCATTTCCTATCACACCTTTGCCAAATAATTTTCAACCAAAGAATCCACATTTCACACCATTTTCTCTCTCCTATTCGAGCAAATAGTCAGATTCCTAACAGTAGGGTTGTGTGAAGCAAGTTTGGGGGTTCTTCAAGGTTGAGAACTACTCTTTATAGAGAAACTACATCAAGCCCTAGCATTTTTCAAAATGCCTAAGCACAGTCGTACCCCATCTTCTTCGTCGGCTAGCAGTGATGCAGGAGGAGATGGTGATAACAAAGACACGCTTGATGTGGCCAGGTTTGTCAACCTTTCTGCACAGCATTACTATTGGGACATCATGATTACTAAGTCATTTATGTTAGAAAGGGGCCTCAAGCCCAGTTCTGAGGATGGAGGGCTGTCGCAACAGATTAAGAGCCGTGGGTGGTTGTTCTTTGTGGAAACGCCCTTGGCTGCACCGATGTCAATTGTGAGGGAGTTCTACGCTAATGCCCGGGAGACTCAGAATGGGATTTCGTATGTGAGGGGCAAGCAGGTAGACTACACCCCTCGGGCCATCAACGAACTGTTCAGGATGCCGGGCCTGACCGCTGAGGTAACTAAGTGGACGCAAGACTTGCGATTCCAGACTAATTTAGACACCCTGATGGAGGAGATGTGCAAGCCTGGTGTGGCATGGAAGACTAGTTTGGGCACGGATAGAAAGGTGCACTTTCCTCACACGGCTTTGAGCAGGTATGCCAAGGCTTGGTACAGTTTCATATGTGGGAACATATTACCTACGATCCACCATCAGGACGTGACTAAGGATAGGGCGGTGATATTGTATGGCATTTGCAAGGGTCAGAGTATGGATGTAGAATACATAATCTATCACTCTATGATTAAGTTCATGAGGGCCAGTACTTCGGGTGGGATCCTGCATGCCTCCATTATTACACGTTTATGTCTAGCGGCACAGATGGAGTAGGGCGAGGAGACTGTTTAGTTGCAAATAAGGGACATTGATCATACCGCCATTGAGAAGCTCACGGTTTGGAAGGGTATGAGATCACATCCAAGGGTCTTAGTTTTATAAAGGAAGATGTTATTGAGGAGCAGGACGTCGTAGCGGGCTACCTCTTGATTTTGTCATTAGGCATGATAGAGAGGTGCGTCGCCTGCAGAGGCGTATGGACGCTATGCACACGGACTTCAGATTATACACAACCGACTTTTCAGCGGCATTGACTAGTGCCTTCTCTCAGTTAGGCACGGACGCACAATTCCCGATCTTCTGGCAGGGAGGCTTGTACCCACCGCCAGATACGCCACCTGATGCCTAGGAGAGTTTCTCTCTCACCCTTATCACCAATGAGGACATTATGTCACTTAAGTTTGGGGGTATTGGGTGTATACCATGTTTTGCTATGTCATATTTATTATTTTGCTTATCTTGTTATTTAAATTGAGTTTATTTTTAGTTGCATTGCATTTAGTTTAATCTGTTAAAAAAAATAAAATAAAATTGCATCATATTTATTTCTCGTACTGCATTTAGATTAACTGCATCATATTGCATGAATCCTAACGTCTTGTTTGGTCGAAGTCATATTGGCCTATTATGATATTCGGTTTTGCTTGATTATGTAACGAGGTTAAAAATTGGGTCATAGTTATAGTGTCATGTTGATTTGTGAATCCTAACTTGTTTGACTTTGATATAACCGAATAGTACTTTATGTGTAATTGTTTTGTTTGGTGTAGTCTAAATATGTACATAATTGTCTTCTGGTGGAAAATTTTTGTTAAAATAATAGAAATTTTATGAATGGGTTGTGTTGGCTATGACAACACAGAAATCAAGTTTGGGGGTTAAGAAAGCTTTAAAAAAAATGGTATATATTGATAAATGCGTTGGCTAGTTTAGTTCTGTGGCTGTTGATACTCAAGTTAATAGGACAGTAGGGGTGTCTTTACACCTAGCGCCCTAAAACCGACTGGTTTGGGAGTCGTTGGTCAAAAGTTCGCTACATGGGTATCTTCGAAGCCTAATAGGACTAGGCATTGCATAGCCGGGTGTAAACGCGAGAAAGAGCAAATAATGCCCTCATGGTTGTATATAAAGCTAGTAAATTCCGAATGACCCTGATGTTGGTTGATGTGAAGTCGTAGCTGACAGTTTTCTTATTTATCGTCTTTCTTGAGTTAGAACTGTGATTTTCCCTCTAAGAAGCGCATTATGGCAATATTTGCATTATATCAACCTTAATGGTAGCCAAGCACACAACACACTATATCAGTAATAATAGGTTGTGGATTTGTCGATTGATATGACCTACTAACTGTTTCTTGGTTGGATGATATGTTTATTGATCATTGCAACTCCTCTGAGGCTGCTCAATTAAACTTTGTATTGGCTGACGTGGATTCGTAGGCATGTAGTGTAGACTGTATTTTTAGCTTAACTTGCACTTCAGATTGTTTGTACAGTTTATTTATTGTGTAGCTTGAGGGCAAGCAACGGGTTAAGTTTTGGGGTATTTGATAAGTAGGTTTTATACCTACTATTTCGATGCCAACTTGTTATAATTATCACTATTTTTCATTAGTTTTTATTACTGTTCATGCTTTTATGTCTATTTTGTAGATTTCATGCTCCATAGCTCATTTTTGACTTGTTCTGTCTATTTGTGGACAAACTAACTTGTTTTGGACTAGAACCTGTGCGGGGGGGGGGGGGAGAGAAGTACAATATTTCAAGACAAAATGGTTCGATGTGGGAGCGATATGCGCGAAGATCGGATGCAACAGAAAATTAAGCACAGACTACATAATTGGTGCACGGCGCAGCTGCACCCCATTCCTTTGCAAAGACTGCGCAGCTGCGCCTTTCCTCTCTGTCAGCTTTCTGCCTGCCATTAAGCGTAGCTGCGCCCCAACTCAGTACAAAAACGGCGCAGCTGCGCCGGTCGTTCGTGGCAAAATCCTACAATTGACTTTTTGAACGGGCCAATTAAAATCTTCCTGCTACAGTGATCGTAAAAAAAAACTGCCGAGGCTCTATATAACAGTATCCTCAGGAAGAAAAGAGGAGAGCTCAAGATTAGGTTAGAAGGAGAAAAATAGAGCTTCTTGTTCTTTCTTCCTTGTTTCTTTGTTCTCTCTTTGCTCCTTTTGATCTATCTAGAGTAGTTAAGCTTAGGGCTGGGCTGTGGAAGCTTAAAGCATTGTGTCAACCTTGGAACTCCAGATTTGAAGAAGAGAAACCTAGCTTTGCATTTCTTATTCTTTGTTGTCTCTTTCTTTTCATTTATAGCTTCAATGTATGAACATTCGTGGATGATGATTGTTATTTCTATTATGAACTAACTTCTTTTATGGGATTATAATGAAACCTAGGGTTTAGTTCAATCTGTTACGCTTCTGTGTTGTGGCTAAATGATTATGTATGGATTGTCTAATGTGGTTTGTTTTAATTGTTTAATTGTTTAATCGCCAATTACCATGTTAACTCACACGGAACCGAGATGGGGAGTGTGAGTTTAGATCCGACCATGTTACCTTGTGTTCATGATTTTACATGACGTTGGATTGCATGATTAGTGCTAAGGATAGACATATACCGAAGCTCCACACGTAGTCTTTTGAAAACTTGTGCTTAAACCCGTTTTTCTCTAGGTCACATAGAAATATAGTGATTTAATTAACTAGGGTGTTCTTTCCCGTTCTGTTGCCCTTTGGGTCGGATCTGGGTTGGTTTTGGGTATGATTCATAGTCCTTGTGCGAATGATACTTTACTTATTCTATATTACTTGCTGACCACGTGCACTTGCGTGTAAATGTTGATTTGTCATGCGTACGGTTTGACACCAATAATAAACTCAACTCTACGACTCATGATTCTCAGATTACCAAGAAAGGATATGGTCGTAAAGTTCAAAAGCAAAATCCAAGATTGTTAGTCAACAGAGAAGGCAGAGTCACTAAGAATAAAAGCTGAACATCTAAAAAGGATATTACAAGATATCATGTGCTAAACAGAGAAAACTTAAGCACAGAATTAGAGAAGATCATCAAAACTACTTCCAAGTAAAAGCACGGATTGAAGGAAACAAGGATCATTCCACGAGATCAAAAAGTGGAAGAATTTGTAGAATTCTGTTAAACAAACTTATCATAGCACAACAAATACAAAAGACTATAGCAGAAGAAGTAGATATGGAAGCTCACAAGTGCTAAACAAGTCAAAGTACTCAAGATCGCATAATGGAACTAAAGTGAATATCATCAGATCGTTGAGTCACTAATTTCATTAAGCAACCTCAGAACATAGAGTTATAACATTGATGAACTGACTTAGTGCCATACCAATCAGAGATATAAAATGTCAACGACACTGAAAGAAAGATTTACTTATTACATCATAATTGGGGTGATCTTATTAAAAAAGCTTTTCAGTAAACAAGCAGTTTAAGAAATTAGATAAAGGTCACAATCTTGGAAACAGCAAACGCTCAAATATAGGGGGCGCTGCTCAATCAAGATAAAGACGAAGCAAAGTCAACAATCATGAAGATGACAGTTGACAAGATAAGGAGGAGCTAATCAAGTTGTTGAAGAGAGAAAAACTTGAGAAAGACAGAAGATTAGTAGATTGAGGAATATAATGCAAGATCAAGACTGTTAATTCTCGGAGGCACACAAGTGATCTAGAAGGGGGGTTTGAATAGATCTCTTAAAAACTTGTTACTTAAATTAAATAATATTACCAAATAGTTCATTTAATCAAGATTAGTTTACACAGCGGAATATTAGTTTGAAAACTCCCCTTAAAGATTTATAAAACTTCTTGGTTAAGTTTAGATTGTATTGAAGATAGTCATTTGTCCAGTAAACCAATCATAGCAGTTATATCTATATATGACAGAATGTAAATGACTGAATGTAAATGACACCAGAGAGTTTAAGTGGTTCGGAGACTGAATAACTCCTACTCCATTCTTCTACTTTAACAAGTAGGAAATCCACTAAGGATGGCTCATACAGAACCCTTCAAGCTCAGCAGGCCTGAAAACTCTGTTTCACTAAGAACCCTTCAAATCCAGCAGGTTTGGCTAGTTTAGTCACTAAGACAAGGACACAAATGCCCTCTTCAAGTCCAGCAGACTTGGCTCCTTTAGTCACTAAGACAAGGACACAACTGCCCTCTTCAAGTCCAGCAGACTTGGCTCCTTGTTTGTTGATAGATGTTGGAGTTGCTACTGAGTTATACTTTAAGTTCCACTGTCTTTAAATACTCAGTAGCAGGATGTGATCATGCTTGAAATGATATTGAGTTCGGCAATGATGCTTGGCTTCTTTATATACTCAATAGCTACTTGTGATCACCCATTGTACTGCTAAGCTTTGGCAATTCAGCTCCTTTAGTACTTGATAACTTCTCGAGACGAACTTCTGAGATGACTGTGAAGCTCCTTCCTTTTGGTACTCAGTTGTTCCTTCTTATCATAGACATTTTATTGCCTCTCAAGATGTGCTTCTGAGATGACTGTGAAGCTTCTCCTTTTTGGTACTCAGTAGCTAACATGTCTGTATCAAGTTGGCATTGAGGCTTCTCTCTTTCACGTGCTTAGCAGCTTTGAACACTTATCTTGCAATAGAGTCATTTCTCTCTATGTCTCTCTCAATTCAGTGTTAGTGTTCTGGTGGATCGTAGAGTGTTCTGGTGGATCGTAGAGTGTTCTTCAGCATATTCATTTTTTGTTTCGCTCTACGATCTGTTGTTGTCCACCATCCTCTCTTGTATATTCAACAACCCATTTTCTCTGTGAGCATTTATCTTTATATATTTGTGCATATTTTACCGTTTAAAAAGATCCGTTGGGTTCCTTTGGCTTTGTGTAGATCCTTGATATCTTTGATGTTGACTTTTTATTGCTTGTGTCAGTGTTTTTTCCCTTTTCTGACATATGTACTGTCACATCAACCTGTAGTTTTGGTTTCTGCATTTTTAGCCGTTGCACTTCCAGAGTTGTTTATCAAATATTATTATATTCTTTGATATATTTAATTTTCTAATCCATCATTAAATATCTTCCTTGACTTTGATAACCAGCTGCTCCATTGCTTTCAGAGATGTCCCATTAGCCAGACTATTTTCACCATTCTTCTGAGCAGTAGGTCTTGTCTTATGGTCGTTTAGACACAAAGTCTTCTGTGACTCTGACATGCATCTGATCTTTAACAGCACTTAATCTTTCTTTAATCTGGTCAAGGAGTTTTCTCTTTTCTCTCACACCATATTGCAGTTCTATTAGTTTACTGGTTCTGAACTGCATAGTGAATTCGTTGAGTGACTTACTGATCATTCTGACTTTACGAATTCGGCTCCATGAATGTTACATGAATTAGGTCAAGTAAAACGTTGAGTTTGAGCGATCTTCTCTCTCACTCTATGATCTTGATATTTTGTTCAGATCGTAGAGTTACTGATTGCAGTGCTTTGATTTATGATTTCGTTCTACGATCTTGTCCTTCTGTGCAAATCGTAGAGTTGCTGACTGCAGTGCTTTGCCTTACGATTTCTTTACGATCTTGTCCTTCTGTGCAAATTGTAGAGTTCTCGTATTGTGCTTGCTCTTTGAATCCTCTCTACGATCTTGCCAGTTTGTGCATATCGTAGAGTACATTTCTTCTCTGGTTCTACATTTCCTGAAGACTTACTTAGCTGTTTGTTCGACGATCGTAGAGTTCTGCTCTACGTTTTGTACTTGATCAATTCTTCAATTCAGCTTGTATATTTTGTAGAACTCTTGCACAGCTGTCTCTCCTTGATGATCGTAGAGTTATCCTGGTATGGAGTCGTATAGTTCACTCTACGAACAGATTGAATCGTTGAGTCTTCTTTGCTTAGAATCGTAGAGTCCATTCTACGATTATATTGACTGAACAGATATAACATAAGATCAACTTAATAGATTTGATCTTTTCTAACTAAGTCCTTGTACATCATTACATCATTACATCATTACATTGAAAGGACTTTACAAATTTTGCCATACAACAATGATTTAATCTTATATTACTCTGCTTATAGTATTTATCTTTAATGCAGAATAACTTCTACGGAAAGATCAACCTAACATTTCTGATCTTTTATCTAAGTCCTTTGTACACATAATTCTTTTCAAAAGGACTTTACAACATTTGAACCAAATAACTTTTACTCTTATTATAAGCAGCATATAGTTTTCAACAATATCATATTTGTGCTATATAAGTGTGCAAATCACAATATTTGAATCAGGTAATATATATCATACACACATGATCATGTAGACACATATTTAAATTAACATGTAATCACTTAGTCAATTAACCACATAAGCACTAAACATATACGCACATAATCAAGTAAGCACATAGGCACATTAACACATAAGCACTTAGTCAGATACATATGGACAATCAACCATATAAGCACATTTACCACAATCATTTTTGCACAACAGTCATCATCATCAAATCAAACAACCTTCAACAAAGACAACTATGATATATGATGATACAATTAAAGATTATAGAATGTTTTCATAGTTCATAGAACAAGTTGCAAAGTCACAAAGTTCACTCTGAAATCGTAGAGCTAATTGTAAAGCCATCAAAACGTAGAGCAAACTGAAGAACTATAAATCGTAAAGTCAAATTCTACAAATCTTTAATACACAGCTTAGAGACTTGTAACGTTCAATTTGATCTGACATGAACTATCAAAGAAAGATTTCAAAAAAGTAAAAATTTTGAGACAAACGACTAACGGTTAGACAATTCAAGCAGAAGGTTATGTGTCTAACAGCCTGTTTGACTTTACATATTAGCCACGTGGTTTCTACTGAGGGAAAGTCAGACGCACTTCGTAAAGCTCAAAGAGCCCTAATCAGGAAAATCGTGAACAACATCAAACCTAACAACAGATATGAAAGTGGATTGATATTAAGATATTCTAAAGGATGAAAGGCTCAAATGGATGCCAGTCATGACAAATTCAAATGAAAGACAAACAAGACTATGTCTAACGGCTATTTGACTAAAGCATCACTAGACACGAGATTTCTACTTTTGGTAAACTGACAAGAAGACAGAGCTAAAAGCTATCTGACACAATATCTTTATGACATTGTATGTAATCTTCAAAGATCTAAACATTAAATGAAATAACAGTCATTTTTCAACGGGTAAAGTTCCAATGAACAAACTTTCAAAGATCAAATCTCTAACAAGCGAAATGACAGAGATCTATCTCTTTATAAGGACTGCAACGAAGATATCAAAAGAGAGAGATAGACCAATGAAGACATCAGGTATAAGGGAGAGATAAACAGAAGAAGAAGATGAGAAGAAAATTGATCGACTAAACAGACATATCATTAACCCAAAGTTAATATGTACTTTGGAGGATCAATTAAAAGAGTGATTTCTACAAAATCAAAGCAGAAGAGAAAAAGGCATATTTAGAGGCTCCAGAGATCAATGTTAAAGAGAAATCACTTAGCTGCTAAGTTTCATCATAGGAAAAGAACTTAATGCTAACTTAGTAACATCTCAACCACCTTCATCAACAACAGCAAAAGATGAGACTTAATGACTTGTCTGATCCTGAGTGAAGTGGGACGAACTTAGTGTCTAATTGAAGTGATTCTTAGTGAACCTAGTCTTAATGACTCATTCTGAGACTTAGTGACTCGAATGAATCTTAGTAATTCAGTATTGTAACAGATCTTAGTGATCTGATTTGTAATAATCGAGAATATCCTCAGTGGATTCCCTGCCAAAAGTGCAAAAGAGTGAACTAGGAGATCTTTGTACTCTGAACCACTTAAAAATCTTTGTGTTGTCACTTATCTCTTTATTGATTCGTTACAACTGTCATAACAATCATAACTGCTTAAATTGTTTTATATCTTGCAAAATAGCATTTCAGCAACATAACTTAAAACTTGAACTGTAAATTTAATAGCTTAGATTAAGAATGAGTGTTTTATCAAATTAACAATTCCGTTGTAATTACTTAAAGAAAATAATTTAAAAACTGTGCTCAAAAGATTTAAAGTGATCTATTTAACCCTCCTTATAGATCACTTTTTGTGCCCTCTGGGAATAACACAATTATTTTCGATATTTTTAGTTGTTATAACATCCTAATAATTGTCTATGATGGAATTGGTTTGTATGAATTCATATATATCTATGTATAATAAGTATTAACTTCTACTTATCAATATATATTACGAACTATTATCCAATATTTATCTTTTTCAACAATAATTTTGTTAATTTAGGTATCATCCAATATTATCTTTTTGAATCATTGAATTGAATAACTAAATACTTAAAAAATTTAAATAAAAAATTACCATTAAAATAATACCAAAATAAACTCTTATTTCTAATCAGTTAAAATATTAAGAGTTGTACAAAGAGATATGTAAGTGTATTATAATCCAATTCAAATTATAGTTCCTAATGCCAAGCTTCATTATATTGTATGTACATAGAGTCTAGAAATGTCGGATGAGCTCCTCATTGTCCTCTTCCTATTGAGGTGATTTGGTACTTGAAATTTCCTATTTTGTAAATTATGCTTTTTTTTAATGTTTTATTATTAGCTCGAATTTAATTTAATTTTATTTAATTTAATAGCAGTAGGAATTATTTTCTCAGATTTTTGTCCAACAGTCTGATTGATGTAAAGCAATTTTCTGTAAAATATTTTGCTTCATGTCTCTCTATAAGTCTAATATACATTCCTAACCTTTAGTTTGATGAATTAAAAAGAATTGCTCGATGAATTAAATTGTCATCTTTAAAAGCATGCATGTTAAGATGCTCCATAAAGACTTTCGGTGTGCTTGTGATCATTCTTTTCTCAACATGATCTGTTTGATGTTCCAGAATATGAAATGGTTGGAGTTGAAAATAATTTTATTAAGTATAAAGAGATATGCAAGTGTATTACAATCCAATTCAAAATATACTTCTTATATATTAGTTAAATTAAATGATACAAACATATATTATTTCATTTTTTGATAAGAATATTTTTAAAAGGTATATCTCTAATTATGAGAAGGAGAGAGTAGAATTTTGATTAAAATTACATTTTAATATATATATATATATATATATATATATATATATATATATATATATATATATATATATAGACTCCTGCATTGATTAGATACTTATTTACAAAAAGATATATTTTATATTAAATATAAAATATGGTTATGTCACTTGCAATTAATACATTATCAAAATAAATTTATATAATTACTTCTGTAAGTGACATGGCAAAAATTGTAATCTTTATATTTTTAATTAAAAAATATTTTTCTACTTACATTTATTATATATATATATATATATATATATATATATATATATTAAAGATATATTTTTTATTGATATATATTTTTAATTAATTTATCTTAAATAAAATAAAATAAATTATATATTCCACGTGTTTTGCAGGATACCATGCTAGTCTAATTTATTTATTCTTATTTATAAAGTAAAAATTGTCTATCCATGAAGTGAGTGAACTCGGATAGTTTTTTAAAAATATTTAATTTTAGACCATGCATGTATTTGTTTGGGAATGTAAGTATTTGTAAACCTCCTACATAATCATTATTACTAACACGTTCAGTATGACTCCATCTGTGTAAAAAAAAGAAAAAAGACCCATATTATTATTATTATTCAGTAGTCCAACCTTTAATCTTCTTACCATTCTGTATATATATAAGTAATAATACAAACACACATAAAATAATTTAAAGGGTTTCTATTTATGATAATCGATTACTGGAATATTATTTTAACAATTAATGCAGGAGACATTTTTGTTCTGAATTGACTTTATCACTCATCCTTCTTGTGGCATGCCAATTTTAATTGCTCTCAAAATACAAGTTTTTATGAATAATTTTTCATATATAAATAGACACACGTGCAATTACAATGGACGATATGTACGGATCATATATATTTTTATCTACCGTCATATATATGTTGCATATTATAATAAATTAAAGAAAAAAATTCTTAATTTACCCTGCTTATATAAATTTGAGCAAAGAGAAGGCATATTCATAAATTATAAAAGAAAGGGTTAAGAAAAGGATTTGCATTTAAAAGTGGATGCTACAATTTTAATAGTTTACAATAATGGTGCAACAATAATAGTAGGTTACAATAATTGGATGATATTTTCAACAAGGGCAATTTATTTGCATCATAAACAGCCATATTATTGTTAGTACCGTGAAGTTTAAGAATGCGTACACTCATTAGTGTTGTAGTCATGTAGAAGTTTCATAAATATATTTTTTTTTCGGGGAAAAAGGTCTCACTAACACTTGTAAAACAAGACTAGTGTGACACTAAATTATGATAGTTTACTTATGGCTTCAAAAATTTCACTTCAGCAATTTCCTATCTCAACCCATTTCAACAAATAATTATGTTTTTTAGAAAATAAATATTTGAAATAATTAAGAGTAAATAATAGGTATAAGTGTCAAATTTAGAGTTTATTATCGTTGTCGTTTTTTATCCCAGAAATGTTTATTGAATAAAAAAAAAACTAGCAAGTTGAGATTACCTTTAATCTAAAAATCTGAAATTTCGATTATGATGCCGAAGAATTTATAGTATGCAAATTTACTTGACTTCTTTTTTTATATACGTTGTTCTGAAGGGTAAATTGCATATCCAACTATCACATACATCTGAAAAAACTATCGCCGTAATTTAGAGATCTTTCGAGAGTAGCGTGTAGAACATAAAATTATCACCAACTACCCGTTTACAAACCCTTATTATTAGTTATGGGAATCTAAATCCCAAATTTCAATAATTAAATGTTTAGTGATGTATAATAATTTTTCTATCGAAGTTTAAATTCTTTTATCATATTTCTTTGTTTGTTGGTTTTGTGATAATTTAATGATTATATAAATATTTCAAAAAATATCATTCCTTTGACTTGTACAACTTAAATGGAGACTAAAATTTAGAGCTATAAAACATACTCTTTTTCTCATTGAGTGGCACCCTAAATTCTGCACCAGAGTACTATTTTTGTTTGGGCCCACAAATAATGCTTTGATGTGACCGACAAACGGTACTGTTTAAAATACTATATTAAATTTAAATTTATTTTTTTATGCATTAAGCGATAAAAATGAATAAATAAATTACTAGTATAGACCCTTAATTCTTAAATGTGCATATCAATATAAAAATCCGTAAAACGCGTCGTTTTGACGAATAAATAATACACTTTTCACGCCGCGATAATGCCACTCCAAATGCTTTAATCTCAAAAGAATCTTCCAAAATAGAAAATACTACATCCCAAAGTTAAATATATACTCCATATTTTAAATATCCATTTCAAAAATAAAGTTAAATTTTTATTTATAAATTATAAAATGACATAAAATTATTAATATGTTATTATTTTTATGATAATACTTTGATGACTAATGAGTTGTTATTAAGACCAAAAGTGATAGACTAATGATAAAGATCTCTTTCTTTAATTATTGTGCAACTTTACATATTCAAGTGGAAAACCAAAAATAATAGCCTAGTTATAAAAGTTTCTCTTTATTATGCAACGTGTTTAGAGTAATAGTATAGGTTCTAAAAAAAATGAGTTGTTATTAAAAATACATAAAAATGATGTGTATATATTATGGTTCGTTATGACCTTTTAGTCATTGAATATATTATATATTGATTAAAATTAAAAAAATTATATTAATTTTGAATTTAAAAATATTTTAAGTTAATTTTAAAAAGTTAATAATAATTAAATAATATAAAACAGATGGAGTGCTATCTTTCTACAAAAAGACTAAAAGAGTGGTCCTTTATTAATAAATTTTTTGTGTAATTCAAAAATCTTTATGTATAATAATTGTTAAAATTTTATAATTAAATATATAATAAATAATAGCATATCAAGTTGTAAATATCATAACAATTTATATAAAAATAATAATATTGCTCAAGCATATCATCAAAATGTGAAAAAGCTTTGATCAAATATTCAGTAACCATAAGTGTTATTGACTAATGAGTTTTTAATATTATTGATGACTAATGAGTTTTTAATATTATTGAGTCAATTCGATTGGATAATATAAATTACTATCGTGTTAATTTGGTTGATCCTTCAATTGATTGAAAAATGAACTCAAGTCATACTTTTAAAATATATAGGCATTTATTATAAAATTACACAATATTTTCAAGTTTGTAATCAAAATTAATTATGTATTTATTATTTAATTAACAACTTATTATTTAAAGATAAATATATAACAAATTACATCCTTGACTTTTATAAATTTAACAAATAGTACTAGACCGCGAAAGTATAATTTATGAAAATTAAAGGACAACTTTGCCCATCATTTTAAGTTAATAAATCATGTGTCATGAGGCTAAATTTGTAATCCTATAGGATGGGTGCCCCATTATTAGTTTGGAGGGGTCCGAAATAATCAGTTCTTTTGTCTTGTAATAGAGGAGGTTCTACAGGCAACTTTCAGGGTTCCATTATGCTCCACTTTATTTGACTTTTCTACCCTTATATTTTGTTTCATTATCCAATTAATCAATCTTATGAATGAATCTTTGTGTTTATTCCCTTGTAATTTTATGCACTTTATTAATTGAAGGGTACAAATGAATAAAACAAGAAGATAACTAAGAATACTACAATCAATTCTTACCAAGTCTACCCTTGTATTTATTTTTTATTTTAATGTATTTTTACATATAAAATGAAATTCTTAGTCTTTAACAAAATTCAAATTTAAATTTATAGTTGGGAGGGAGCTCCTATGACCAAAATGGGTCATTAATTCAATACATATAATATTTATTTCAAAGCTCAGTCTAAAGAATTCAACATCTTGGTATAAAATATTCCTACATGCCAAGTAAAAGAAAAACTCACAAATCTAAGGTAAATGATAAATGTAGTATATATTTTATCAATCGTGCTCTATTGTATATAATTTTGTATTTTATTTAAAATTTACAACGGAGTGCAAATGGTGAAAAATGTAGTGTATTTATCACTCGTCTAAATTTAAATGTATCTTCTAAAGTGTAACAACATTTTGTTTATGCATATATAATATATATATGATATGCATAGATGATTAAATTGGATGAGAGGTGAATACCAACTTGAATAGTAATTTTTCCTTTTTTATTAAGGATAATAATGATATATTTTTATTTTGAAAGCCACCTAGCTAAATGGTGAAAAGATATAAACATTAAGGCATTACAATTATAAAAACTATGAATTATTGAATTAAAATTTATCACTAGTTAGAAGATTTTATATTTTCTGAAATTTATAAAAGAATCATATTAATTTTTAATTTAAAGATAATTCGAATTGACTTATAAAAATAAAGTTAATCATATTCTTTAAAATAAATAAATTATAATGATACTAAAAAAACTTGAATTATGAAAATTGGAATTGACTTGATTTAAACAAATATCTTCATAGTTATGATGATTGTGTTGGCATTCACTACTTCAAAGTTATAGCCCAATACCCATATCAGTCTTGTTAATATGAATTTCCATTATAAAAGCTATGTCAACTTTCAAATCAAAAAATTTGGAAAAAAGTTAACAAAGGAAGAAAACAATAAAAAGAAGAAATATGGGGGGACATTTACAGTATTACCAAGACCCAAGGCCCCTTTTTGCAAAAAAAACCCCACACGACCAGAAGGATTAACATACCTTGAGTAGCCCCTCCCTTGTCTGAAAATTAACTCTCCCCTCTCCTCCTCTCTGTAAAGTGACACTGTTCTGTTCTAGAGAGAGAGAAAAAAAAGCCATGGGTTGGTTCCTCTGCCTTGGAAAATCAAAGAAGAAACCAAAAGGGCATCAAAATAACAATCATGATCAGATCTCATCAACTTCAGGTACTTTCAGCAACTGTTTACAAGCATGCATTCAATTTTAAATACAATATCAACATTTACTGTTCAATTTTTTTACTGTTCATCTAATTTCCAGTTGTCTTTCTTTTATTTTTTTGGGGTTGATTAGATGTGTTTTTTTTTTTTGGGTTATATCATATTTACTTCAAGTTCAAATGAACTCCATCATTGTTTGAATTATTATTTTTGCTGTACATATTTGCTTGATCTGCTATTTTTTTTTTGCTTATATCATTGATCATGTCATGGTCTACTCTAGATGGGTATTATTGCTAATAAAAATTGAACCTTTTGGCTATTATCAATTGTTTGATTTAGAAATTTTGATGTTTTCGTATCCAGTTTGCTTGAAATAATAGTTTCTGATCCATGGCTAATTTCACTGTAAATCAAAATTAGACAATATTCCAACATCCAATTCTCAAAGGGCTCGCTTGTTCCTGAATTTAAATTTACAGCTTCAATGTTGAGTTTAGCAGAAGGATAATGGATTAATTTTTTGTTTTGGCCGGAAGGGACTAATTTAATTATAGTTCTCTTTGAGAAGAGGTGTAAGTACGAGATTGGAGGGCTGATTCCAAGAGTAGTCATTTCTTGCAATAGTATGCAAATATTAGGGTTTAAGGGGTGTAACCGGTCTTCTGCCCTTTGCAGAATCTTGTCAATAATATTGTGTAATGAATTGTTAAGTTATTTATGTTTGTCTAAGTTTCAAGTGATGGGCGTTCCTATTATTTTGTTTAGATCAGATTTCCTATAGGGTAATGTAAGAAAAACCTCCCTGGAAAAAACGTTCTATAATTAGTGATGTTTAGTTGTTGTCGTCGTCGTCATCGTCATTGTTGTCACTCTCTCTCACAGAGAATTCATAACTACCTTGAGATTCTAGCAGATCATTCTCCTTATGTATTTCAACTTTTATACATCATATAGTTCTGAATGTGTAGTTTCATTCTCTTAATTTCAGAAAAAGCAAAGGTGAATGCTTTGATGGATGTAAAGAAGGATTCTAGAGATGGAGGATCTGGTCATATTGCAGCGCACACATTCACATTTCGTGAGTTAGCAGCTGCAACCAAGAATTTTAGGGCAGATTGTCTTTTGGGAGAAGGAGGTTTTGGCAGAGTATACAAAGGGCGATTGGAGAGTACCAATCAGGTATGTTAAGCTTATTGGATTTTAAACTGTTACGATACTTGAAACAATATAATTTTGGTAGGATGCTATCATGCATATTGTGTTTTTCATTAAAATCTAAAATTCTGTATTAATTTGGTTAAGATGAATAGATATCACAGTTGTTCCATTAGCTAACTTTAATAAAAGATACTGTAAGTTCTCCAGAAGCTATTAGTTTACAGTTTAACTAGGCTTTCTTCTGCAGCTTCTTGTTTAAGCTTTCAAATTAGCATAAAAGATAAATTGCCCTTCCATTAAAGCATTCAGTGTAGAATATTCAGAGTGGATTAAGAATGGCCACAAGCTATGTTATCGTATGGTTGGAGATGATCAAATTCAAATATTTAATAAAGTTTGTTTTAATTTTTAACCTTTATTTTTTATTTTTCCTGGAATGAGCCAATAACTTGAAGAAAAAGTATCACCTCTACAAGCTTAATGTTAATCTTTTTTATAAATATTTTCATATTGAGTAGAAATGTTGTACAAGTGCTCTGAGTCTCTGACTAAGGACTAGGAAATGTATTCAAATAAGGGAAGAAAGTGCAAGTTTTAGGTAAAATTTTACTCAACAAAGCTTATAATAATGTTGTATTGAATGATATACCTCTAACTCATCAATATTTTTCAAAAGCTAATCCACCCATGAAACATTCTGCATATGCCAAGCACATGTATAAGTTATGACTGAACGAGTAAAAGAAATCCCACCGAACCATATATTTACTTTCACTTTCATAGTTTGACTAGTATAAATTTTACCACTTTGTTAGCATTTCTATTTGCACAACCAACAATGGTTTTGCTTCAACTCTTGATGCCTTTCTTGTTAATTCATTAGTAGGACCACTATTTTAAGCATTTTTTGTCGAGCTTTTACACTACAACTCTTGATGCCTTTCTGGATAGTTCAGTGGTAGGACCACCATTTTAAGCATTATTAGTTGAGCTTTTACACTATATATAAGCTTACTGTAAGACCTGAGCCCTGTTATGCTAAAATTTGCAGATTGTGGCCATCAAGCAGCTTGATCCGAATGGTTTGCAAGGAAACAGGGAATTCCTTGTCGAGGTATTGATGTTGAGCTTACTTCATCATACTAACTTGGTGAACTTGATTGGATATTGTGCTGATGGAGACCAGAGACTTCTGGTTTACGAATATATGGCATTAGGATCACTGGAAGACCACCTACATGGTATGCTTAATAACCGACTTCATTAACTAATTCTCAAAATTATTTGCATTCCATAATTGAGGCCTCAAAAGTTCTGTGTGGAAGTCAAATTCAAAATGCTATCATTTGATAGGTCATACCAATAGACATGCATGAACAGAAAACTAAGAGAAAAATAAAATTTTGCATCAATTTATGTCAAGTAACCCCCTCCTGGCAAGGGTTTAGACTCTAATACTGATCTCCTCTAACCATATAGTTAAAGGAATTCACAATGCGTCTTTATTGTAACCAATAGAAGATACTAGCTAGTAGAGCTGGTAAACTCTGTTTGTGCTTGTATCACAGTCCTTGATCGAGTGTGTGGTTGGAGTGGTTTGTGGCTAGGGCCTAGGGGGGAAGGCTACCCCCATTTCCATTGGACCAAAGTAAAAGGAAATCAACCAAATGTTAGCATGAAATAAAAACTTTTATTTTTTTAATAATAATAGACACACTGGTTGCTAGGCTTTGTTGCTTAAGAAGTCTTCCATATTGTCTGTGACTCAAAACCTAGATACTTATTGTTACCTGTTTCAACTTTGTGGGATAGTTATCTAGAACCTATCCTGTGGGATCACATGACTAAGAGTTCTCTATATGTTCATGTATTCAGATCTCTCGCCTGATAAAAAACAACTCAACTGGAGTACAAGAATGAAGATAGCTGCTGGTGCTGCAAAAGGCTTGGAGTATTTGCATGATAAAGCAAGCCCCCCTGTTATATATCGTGATTTAAAATGCTCAAACATATTACTTGATGAAGAGTATAATCCCAAGCTATCAGATTTTGGTTTGGCCAAATTGGGTCCTGTGGGGGATAAGACTCATGTATCAACTAGAGTGATGGGAACTTATGGATATTGCGCACCGGAATATGCAATGACAGGTCAGCTTACACTGAAATCAGATGTTTATAGTTTCGGAGTTGTTCTTCTGGAAATCATTACTGGCAGAAAAGCAATTGACAATTCAAAAGCCGGTGGAGAACACAATCTGGTTGCATGGGTAAGTAATCCTTTTCTCTCCTATATTTAATGGTTTCATTGTACAAAATCAACTTTAAGGTGTTCACCTTTGTCTGGTTTGAGTAATGGCCTAAGAAACATGAAAACATGGTGTAATAAATGGAGTCTTACATTTCACTCAATTAAATTTTGAATTTTCTGGTTGACTGAGGATTCTCATGGGGTAGTCCTCATTTTTTGTAATGAAAAGTAACATCAAATTTTCTTTATTATAAGTGAACAAATATAAAGAGGGCGCTAAAAAGGGTGCTAACCCAGGTACATACAAAGGCAAACCTTTAGCTACATACAGGGTCCCAAAAGGACAATACTCCATTAACAATACTCCTTATTAACCTATAACCAAATAATCCATGAACAATACTCCTCCATAGCTTCCATCCTACAACAACTATTTCTTAAACAGAACATATCACTAAAACCACAAGGGCATATCAAGCTGAAATGATTATGCTAAGGTTCCCTTGTCGGATAGGCCTGCAGATCATCTTCCATTTAACCAAAGGATATTTTGAGACCCTCCTTGTTACCTCTCCTTTTCTTATGAGCATTTCAAGTCTCAGTACATTGACCGTAAATAACATGATGGAAGAAATAATAAGATGCATGTCTTTGAAATTTAAAATTGCGTACAAACTCAAACCTGTAACAATGATAAAAATGATACCAAAAAGAAGAGAAGCGCAAAGTGCAATTGCTTACAAGTTGTTTCTTATGGATTTAATGTCATCTTTATTCTGCAGGCACGACCCTTGTTCAAAGACCGTAGGAAGTTCTCCCAGATGGCTGACCCAATGCTCCAGGGCCAATATCCAGTTAGGGGCTTGTACCAAGCTCTTGCTGTTGCTGCAATGTGCGTTCAAGAACAGCCTACCCTGCGGCCCCTTATAGCAGACGTAGTTACAGCCCTTTCTTATCTTGCTTCCCAAAAATTTGACCCCGAGAGCCAGTCAGTTCGTAATTCTCAATCGGGCTCCTCCACTCCGAGAACCAGAAGGTTATCCCAACCCTTCAATGGGTGAGAGAAAATCAAGTTTAAAAACTCATCTGAAAACTGCTCCATCCTCCAGAGCCCACGACTTTATCCATCTAGAAAATATGGTTAGATTTTCATGATCTAGTAAGGATACGAGAGTTGGGGCTCGGTGTTTGCATGTCTAGTCAATTTTGCATATAATCCGGAGAACAGGTTCTTTCCCAGCCCACAGTGTGTTTATTTTCCGTGGGATTTTTCATATATGTGGCGTTTTGCTGTCCATTCGTGTCCCCTATATCTCTCTTCTTTATCTGTTCAAATCTTAGGCACACAGTTGAGGTGTTTTTATCTTCTTCCTCTGTTTCCTGAAGAGTTGGGTTTTCTCTTGTATTTAATGTCTTGCTAATATACAGAATTACATCAACCACCATATTACTCATAGGAGTTTTACGATCTTGGAGAGTTTGCTCAACTATTTACTAGAATTTGCTCACGTGCATCACCAGAATTTAAATGATGCATTTATACTAAGCTTCTTGTGTTATTCTAACATCTATAGGTCAATGGACATTACACTCTTAGAAATCCATGTAAAATATGTACACAGTATATTACAGTGTTGAACTGTACCATATTTTCATCAAAAACGTTTTTAACTTTTTTGAATTTGACCTATTCTTTATAGCTAAATCAAGAAAATATGAAACCTGAAAGGCAGTAAAGCTACCAATACCACCAAAATAAAATTTAAAAACAAGAAGAAAAAAAGACCAGTTATTCTTACCGTACCCAATAGGATGAGAATTGAATTTACATCTGCCGGCAGATGATAAGTTGCATGTTTTTTATATTCTACTTTCCGCAAAGTAGAAATGCAAGAGGGAATAGACCTTAGCGGCATGGAGTATATAATAATCAGATATTACACCACAACGTATAACAATTCTCCAATTTGTTGAAATAATACTATCAAATCGTCATACGATGGCTTGCTTTCCTGTACGAACTACTACATATTTTTCAACAATTGAGAAACACAAGCAGCTCCAGCAATGAGAGCATACAGTTTCGTAATGAAGCATGCATTCCTTTTTACATTTTGCTTTTCCCCTACTATTGTTATTACAACTTTATTCAGAAAAATATATAAAAAAACAAATTACGTGATAAAATGAGGACATGACTTACAGGCTTTATATCGGAGCAGTAAGGAAATATGAAAAGGACAAAAAAACACAACCGAAGTAAAAACAAGAAGAAAACAAAATCTATGTAGGTTGGTGAACTCCTATCAATACAGAGGGATGTTTCCCAAGTTCGTAGAACAGGATACGAGAGTCTCAAGCATCATGAGAAGGTAATAATATGTAGATGCATCATAAAACTTAAGTTCGGTTCTTTACTGTATCTCCTCCTCTTGATGGCCGTTAGGGTCTTTTTGCTGGGTACTTGGACTCTCTCTCTCACTGCTAGATTTTTCTTCATTTGGCTCCTCAACATTAGTGGGCTTTTCCTGTTGCATTCATTTAATAGTAAGTTGATAGAACAAATCCATTCCCAACAGTTTGATACTGGCAGGCTTTTTTGGTTCAGGTGAGTTAGATACCGGTTCCTTTCAATTTTTACTTTCCAAAACTTGAGGTGCACTGCTATACAGTCAAAGAGTCACTTCTCAACATGAGTAGTTCTACATGCACAAAGAAAGAAAAAGTAGTATGCGGGTTCTACCATTTAAATTATTGATAAGGCTTAGTAACCTATTACATCATTTTTTTTTACTATTCATTACATGAAGTAACAGTCTTTGTGCACCATTTCTGCACATAGAATTACTCTTCTCAACATTGATAAACTAAGGGTGTCGTTGCTTGTTGACTATATGTAATCCACTTATTTAAAATTCTCATGTATGAGTAAATAAGAAATACATAGAGAAGCTAACCTCGTAAATTTCCTACAGAACTATGAATATGTCCAACTCTTCTTTGGTTGTGTATGTTAGTTAAATTAATGGACCAGAAGAAGAGTCTGGGAAACATTTGTGTCTAATAGAAGTTTCACATGTTTTATAGCCAACTACTAAAGAATCCTCATTAACATGTTCACTCTCTTTAACCCAAAAGATATATATCAAATGGAAGTCTTAATTGTTACTGCTCCAAATAATGATCTGATGCCAACCAATAGGAAATTTTAGTGAGTCTTGTATAAATTAAATAGATGAGTATATCACAGACAAAGTTCACTGCAAGGAAGTTGAGGATGTTACCTTTTTTAAGTTAATTAATTTTCAGATGGTACAAAAATTTTGTTAGCCCAGATTATATCAAGGAAACAGCCTCATAACTGATACCGTAAGCTATTGCATTTACAGCTTGAAATAGAAAAAAATCTTTTAATAAGCAGAAAATTGACACAAACTAACCTTGTTCTTTTCACGCCAGCCAAGTCCAAATGGTCTAGATAACAAACTAATTCTCCTCGTGGGAAATTCTTGCGAGGGTTCTTCATTGCTTCGAACTGAGGAATCTTGTTGTACGGATCTAGAAGAGAAACTTCTGCTTAATATACAGGACCAATAATAACCAGAGACACAGAATAAACATGTTGAATAAGTAGAGTTAGGTCATTCATGATCTCTTACACAGAAGGCATTCCACAGAGAAAATATGAGATGGATTATGATAAGGGGGGGAAAGAGAGAAGGATTTATATATACAAGGAATAATATAAAACATGTAATATTATATGGTAAAATACTTTTGGAGTGACCATTTTGAGTTGTAAAACTAAGATACAAGATGAAAGAGCATTTTATTAACTTTGGTAGCAGAAAAATAGAATCTTATGTCAATAAGGTAAAGAGTAAATACCTTGGACAAGAAATAGAATCAATTTAATGATCTTGTCAACATAAAAATACAATCTCAGCACGATAGAGTAATACCTTGGGGAAGGTTGTGCTTTATGTTGTCCGGTCTGGTACTGCATGGTAGCTTCCAACATTGATTCAGCCATAACAACCCTCTTCTCCATTTCAGCAAGGGAAGCAATGGCTGCTTCATATTTTTCCTGCAGAAAGATAGTTGCTTTGATTATGTATTTAAATCCTGAAACAACAAAAAACAAAATTCCAGACACGGGACGTATAAACCTACCAAACCATGAGGTCTGGTCTAGCCTTCTATATGTGGAAGAAGTGTTAGGGTTTGTGCACATAATGGTGATGACTGTGACAAGAATACAATAAGTGGAAACAAGAAAAGGATACAAGCAAAGTAAGAAAGACGGAGCCAAGACAGTAATTCCCATTAATCAAAATTCCCAAATTTATTTCATAATTCTGTTTCTCCAATTAAGCAAAAATAACTGTAACTGAGTTTCAACATGCACAGCCAAAAGTCACTCCTCCCCTCTCCCACACAAACTATTTAAGATAAATTAATTAATTAATCAAGAAGAAAATTTTAAGAACAAACTAATGACCTCACAAGCTGGATCATCTCCATTTCTCTCACACACACGTAAAATTTGTACATAGTGATTGAAAGTTTGAACACCCACCCTATATTCCTTACTATATCAGCACCAAAATATTTCAGAAATAATTAAAGAGAGAAATACCTGAAGCACTTGGGCAGCATATCTCTGTGCTGCTGCATCTTGCTCAGCAAATGTGCGAGCATCTTCAGTCACCCTTTGATCTTGCTCTACCCTCATCAAAACCTATAAAACAAGTGATAATACTATTCCTATGACAAACTCGTCTAATGTGAGAGATCAACTATAAAGTCTCTGACAAAACAACAACAGAACCTGAAGCATGGCATTCTCTTGTTCCTGCTTATCAGCAAGGGCCTGCCGAAGCTCAGTGACATCTCGCTCTAATTGCTCAGCCTAAAAGCAGAGAATTAGTGTGAATATTTTGTTTAGTATTATCAGTTACGTCAAAAAAAATGTGAGAATTCAGCCAAAAGCAACTGCATACTCATATCAACTTATTTCCAGGAACGAGAATTCAGCCAAAAACAATTATCTGCTTTAGCAACTGCATACTCATATCAACTTATTTCCAGGAACATGGATTGATGAAATTAACACGGAGAAGTAGAAAACTTACAAGAGATTTCGTTTTTACTTTTTTTTAACAAGAAACATAATTGTTTCTAGAAACAAAAGAAAAGGCGATAAATTAGGATTTCAACTTTTCCTCCAAGCTTTATGGTTTTCTTTAGTCTATTTAAACTTTTCCTCCAAGCTTTGTGCTTTTTATGGGTGCTTCTTTATCGATTCTATGCATGAATAGGTTTTGTTCCTTGTTTCCACCTTTGTCTTACATCATAATTTTAGATTAAAGATATGGTATGTTAATAAACAAGAGGTGATAATAAAATAATAAGAACAACCATTTCTTCATCACAAGACGCTATTTTAGGAGAAATGTGCTAGAGTAGGTTCCGATATACCTTTGCACTCAATTCCCGTCGATTATCCTGTTTCACCATCTCCATCAAAGCTGTTTCCAACTCCTCAGCTCTGGAAAGAGACAAAAAGGAAAAACAATAAACATTTTTACTGCTGCATTGAGAAAATTACTGATGTGATATTTCATAGTTGATAAAATAAAATGACAACTTATAAAGTACATACATTTTATGAAAGCTCCTCGATCATTTATAGACCAAGAAAATAAGGAAAATTAAATATGTTCTTTTAGCAAATAAGGTATCTTTTATATTTTCATAAGACTTCCAAATAGAAACATAAATGTCAATATGTCATTCATCTGTTTTTAGATGTTTCAAGTTATGAAGCTATACTACTTAATTTGTGATTTTTACACTCCTACTTACAAGTCTTGCCGTATGAGCATCTACCTTGTGAAACAAGAATTCTGACACTAAGTTACAAATTGCTCCGAAACTAAAAGCTCATGGTCTTAGAGAACACAACCAAAAAATAAATATAATACTTTAAAACCTTATGCAGGTAAGATACTGACAAGCTGCCTTGAGAGAATTCCAGAAAGACCAAGGAAGCAATTGAATAACAAGATCTATAAAGAAGAAGAAGAAGAAAACAGGAGAACTACGTATGTGCACCTCATAAACTCCTCCAATATCCTACAATTTCCTTCCACATGCCAATTCAAAAAGTAACCTGCGACTATTTAGTAATCCAAACCCCTGATCCACCCCAAATCTCTTAGTCACTTCCCTTTTCCACAAATGGTCCTCATCTGAAATGAACCTTTGAAGCCACTTACCCAGCAAAAGAAATGTTAGACTTCCCGAGTGGACTGATAGTAGTATAATCTTCATGCACAAAAGTTGGGACCCCTTTCCGCACTTATTTAAATAGAAAATTGATACAATTACTTATCATAAACAATTGTTGTACATAGAAAAAAAAAGAAACATGTAAAAATTAAAGTAAACACACAACCAGTAAGATAATTTTTAGCTAGGAATGCAACATATTAAAAGCATATTGCATAATCACAAGCATAAAAAACTTCTCAACGAGCAATTGTAAATACATTCTTAATATACTTGCACCACGTTTCCAACAGCAACAAATCCACAATCTCACACAGCACCTTACATAGCATAGTAATGAGGACTAGTCCAACAGGGACCAAAATACAACTAATTCCATTTATTTTGACATAAATTGGACTTTGCAAAACCACAGTAAATATATTAACCTGAGTACAGCAGAACGTTTCTCCTCAAGCAACTTGCATAATTCAACCTTCAGCCACACCAACTGCACATATACTGATATTAGAACTCCAAACAAATTGTATGGCAAGTAGATGCAGCTATAAGAACCTCAAACATGTGTGTTTGTCCATGTATAATATGAAAGATAATACAGTTTCATATGAGATTTAATTTTCAGCCTACCCCAACTAGCTAGGCATAGAAGGCATGTTAGGTTGAGTATAATATAAATGATAATACCAAAAAAATGAAGAAAATTCTGTAATTATTTTATTTTAGAAGGGTTACCCACTTGGACCCTGTAGATAAGTTCTAGTTGGGCCCTAATAAATGCTTTTCTTTAGGTTAGCTAGTTGTTGTCTCGCATTATCTTATATTCTACAAATAAATAGTAATTTGGTACTGACTAGTGACATACTTGCTGAAAATGGACCATATTGACAGTCCTTGAGTTGCTATTTTATTCAAACAGGGGTTTTGGGTCTTTCAGTATAGACTCGTTCAAAATTTATACAGGCTAAAGAAGTCATCTTAAGTTGCAAATACAGATCTATTCCACTTGAGCTTACGTTATTCAGAAGTCTGTCTAATACTGCAAGACTTTCTATTAAAGAGTAAAACCTTTACAGAAATCTTCAGCACTTTGTAATTAGTGTCATGTCATTCTAACCCCAGCAGTTATGCTGAAGTAACCCGAATAATGATCAATAAATATCTCATCTGCCTTCTTTACTTATTCTCGATTCACTGCAAGCAGAAATTTCAGTTTTTTAACCACAGTCTGCCCACTAATTCACTATTTCTTCATCACAAGTCCTACCTGAATAGCAAACTCTTCTCTTGCCCTATATGTCTCTTAAGACCTAAACCCTTAAAGATATACATTGTCCTTCAGCAATTTTTGTCCACTTCTAAGCACAATCCCGTGTGATCTTCAAAGGTTCACAATAACTCTAGAAACAGTAATCAGCCCCTTATTAATATTCACAAGTATTAATAATAGCTCCAAGCTGACCTGGAACAGGTTCTTCCACAACTAATAAAAAAAACACCCAAAACCCTATCCCTTATCTTATACCCTTACAAAAACATGAAATGCCTAACTCTTCATGAAACTAAACACACAAACAGACGATAATTAACCCAGGAAAAAACTCAACCCAACAAGCAATTGAACATCAACGCTAACCACTAGGTATCAGCCATTGAATCCTTTATTCTCAGTTGGTTCTTTCTAAAATTATATCCTCGGTCATTTCAAGGCATCAAACTTCCTCATAACTTCAACTCATGCCATCTTTGGACTTTCTCGCATTTTTTACTTCGATTGAAGTAGTCCTCCTTACCAAAATGATGGTTCTTGTACACCGGAAACATGGTTAACCCATCTCAGGTTACTGCTGCTTATTTTATCTTTACTTGATAACATTTCCAATTTCTCAAGAATACGACATCTGTTTCTTAAATTTATATTCTCAACCAATCCTCATGCATCTCAAATCTCATTTCAATTTTCAGCTACACTTTTTTGCATTCTATTCTTCCGCTTGGACAGTAGAGAAGCCTGCTCATGTGCCAACCAGGACTTGAACCCTTCACCTCCCTCTTTAAGGTGGTAGGTGACACCACTAAAGCAAGCTAACTTGTCACGAGGCACATTCACTTCTTGAACATTTCAATTCTCATATTCTCAAAAATCTCACGACCATTAAAAATAAATAATATGAAATAAAATTTTCGACAATTTAGGGATAAAAAAGTGTCTAGATGGATTTATAACTGTTTCAGGAAGCAACATTCATGAGAAGTAACTTCTTCCCTGTTTCATCCCAATGCAGGAGCATTTGAACACTAAAATGTAAGCAATTTCTCTACAGCAAGTTCGGAGCCATAATACTTGCCTAGTGAAAATTTTGGGTAACATTTTTCGTAATGAAACAAGAATAATCGCAATCCTCAATTATTACTTTCTTTCATAGGATTTATAATCATGAGTTTGCTTCTTAATCAAGAACTTTTGCAAAATTTATGCATGGGGTGGGGGGGGGGGGGGGGGGCGGGGTTTAACGATAGTTGGATATGATACAAGAATAAACAAAAAAGTACCTGCTCCTGAAAATCTGGAACAGAATCTATCTCTGCATCCTCAGTCATGTTCGTAGACAAATCATCCGAATTGATGGAACCAGAATTCATACTAGATAAATCACCATATATAAGTTTATCAGCCACTTGATCGGCTTTATTGGTCCCGGCAATCAAGGACCCAGGATCTTGCTTGAAACCATATAGTTTAGATGCTAGGCCTTGTGAATCCCTAAAAACCCGAAGTCCGTTGGATCTTTCCTCAACTGCAGCTCTTACAGTTGGTCGATGTTTATTTCGCAATACTTTCAATCTGGCTTCATTAACATTTGGGTAACCCATGCAAGCTGTCAAGACAAGTTGACTACTATCAAATGTTGAGCCAGCCAGTGATTGCAGCAGAGTAACTGCATCTCCAGCATCCTTTGTTGTAACCAATGCAGGTCCTACAAGAAACTGAACATAATTAAGTTTCACATTCAGATAGAAAACAAAGTAAAATGAACACGCACATATGTGCTTCTAGAAACACATCAATTCAATGAATCTAATTTATTTCACCCAGTACCATATAACTCCATCAATGCAAGTGCTGTTCGAAATAGCATAACGCGATTTCCCTCGAATAAAAGCACATCCCAAACTCTAAGAACTAAAGCAAAGAGACACCCATCAGATTACAGGTAAACTCACAAGTAAGAGACTACTAATGCAAATCATAAGAATGAGATCACACGACCCTGACAAGGCTTATCAGAAACATGACGTTATTTGCAATGTCAACATAAAATCAGGTACAGTTCTGAATGATGAAAACATAGAACCTGACCACTTTCCCATGGTAGCATGTTCACAAATATTGACAGGAACCACGGTCCAGTGACCCATGCCACTTGCACTCCAAGGTAATCTAGATGATTGACTGAAAAAGATGCATATGTCCAATAAGAAACCCAAACAAAGTTTACATTTACTTAGGAAAGGCAATACTATAACAGAACAAACCCAATTTAGGAAATCTCTCGCGCACCAACTCCTCAAAAACAAGTTGGTCAACCTGGCAAGACAAAACAAAATTGAACGTATTAAACCTTAAATAACCACCTCTGAATAATTACTCTTAACTCAATAATTTCTATTAATGATACTCTAATTTACTCATTCACTGCTTTAAGAAAACCCATGTTCAGAAATCGCAAAAGCAAACCAACTAGCAAGCAGAAATTACCTGAGATTCTATCATTTCCTCTGAATAATAGCCATCAAAGTAATCATCAAGGATGCCCATCAAAGCCCTGAGAGTTTTATCAAACTTTAAGCGTGCATTTTGTATGGTGAACTGTCTTTTAATTTTTACTTTTTTGATAGGTATATAATTTAGTGAGCTGTGGAAAATGCAATATAGTGTCCTAAAGAAATTGGAACAGATAATAGCATGTATTGGTCCAGCTCTTTGGGAAGGGTAAAGTAACTCATGCTATTATTTGAAGATGATAGCACACCGCAAGACACATTTGGGTGAGAGAGAGAGAGAATGAAAGTAGGAAAGGCCTGAGTTTAATAATTTAGTAAAAACTTTCTTCCGCAAATAGCTGAGATCTATTCATTTGAAAGATAAATCTAACCAACATTGAAATGAAACCCACCAAAATGCATTTTCCTCAGGCATTAGAAGCAGTAATAAGCCTGCAAAGAAATTCATGGCCTGCATGTTCATTGAATCCAAAAACATAGACACAGGTAGATAGTATCAGTATATCATAAAAATCAAATTTATTTCATTTAGAAGGAAAGTTATAATGACCATTATTTTTAGATTTATTTGTAAGATAAAAAATGAACAGAAGAGAATGTAAGCACATAGAAACTTCTTGTTGCAATAAATGCAAGACCTTGGTGAGCTTGTTTAAACATCAACGCATAATATTTTAAGAAATATAGAATTTTGAGTTTTGCTCTATAAATGTTGTTCAGAACTGAAACTGAAGCATTAAAACTCATTAACTTTTACTATATTGAGTCAGGACTCGTCATTTGCAATTTTTATTATATGTTTAAGCCAGGACCACGGACCACCACTTAGTGAATAGCAACTAAAAAGAAAGCAGGAAAACAAATAAGTGACTCTCAGCAGTAGCCTTTCTCTCACTCTCCTCCTGGTCTTTGACTCTCTGCAACTATGATTTGAACTACTAAACAGTGCCCCTTCAAGTAATATGCTTTGTGTTCATTATTTGAGCAAAGTGTAGCGCTAATCTTGTTCACTTTGTATCATATACCGACACCGTCTTATATTTTTAGAGTATGTTGAATGATAAGAATTGAGCAACAAATGATACAACAAATAGATAAATTTGAAGTCACAAAGACATCATAATTACGATAGCTTAGACTCTGGCTGAAAAACTATACTCTTAACCATAGATTTTTAAAAGAAATAAGCACATAGACTGTTCTAACAACAAGTACCTGGCAGTAGCCAACAGATGGGTTATGTCGAGCATATGCAGTAAGCAAACGCCTCAAAGAATTTCTACCGTCCTCGTCTAGAGCAGGATGACCAGGGAAAGTTCGGGGTAAATCCTGCATATAAAAACCAAATATATTTGATTTAAGATATCAGATAAATTAGTTGGTACCTAGGAACTGAAGTTACTGGTTACAGGAGTTTGATCTTAGTGTATTTCTACCTTCTCAATCTGCCCTTTCCATTTCTCAGGTACATAAACTGATTCTTCTGTCATTGACCCCAGAGTATTGTTGTCTAATTCTGAACTTCGATGTTCAGCTATATCACCAGAATCAGAGTCTAGAGCTAGCAAATCTTGATAATATTTCTTCACTCTACGTGTCCGCACACCCACAAAGGCTTGCCAAAGCTGTAATGGCAAGTGTAAAGCATAAGTCAAAATTATTCCGACAAATGAGTTTAACAAGAATAAGGAAACCCAAGAGTTTGCAATCTACCTCTCCCCTGAGAGCCATTGGAACTCCACCTTGAACAAGACACTCCAATTCTTCTTTCCAAGGAAAAGAAGATTCTGAAGGAACCATGTCACCAGCAACACCGGTTGCAGGGGCACTAACAGCGTCACTTGAAGGGACTTCTTGAGATGGATCAGATCGCTCCACATCATAAAACTCCTCCTCCGAGTCCTCTTCAGTTCCTCTAGCAGGTCTAGCCACTTCAACAAATGAAGGAGGCTTTCCACTTCCACCACCTTGTTCACTTTCAGCATTGGTCTTCTTCTTCACACGACTACTCATCATATCTTCGATCGCACATAGGGATGGCCTAATATGAGTCCACGTTAGGATCCGATGAGTTTTTTTATGCTTAGCCGGAGGTACCTCTTCCTTTGCTGTGACATTTCTGGCCAAACCATCAGAATCAAGCTTATTTCCACTTGACTTGTCCCCCTCAACACCCTTCTCAGAGCTAGCATTAGCTTCTTCCTCAGTAACCTCAGCATGCAATTCTATATTATTCTCCTCTGCAGTTAACTCTTTTATAGGCAACTGAGCACACTCTGCTTGCCATTCCAGGAAGTCCTTCCACCTATCTGATCTTTCCTCCTCTTCCTCCTACAAGCATTAGTATATTACAAAAAGAAGGGTATGATTTAAAATAATTTAACGTTAGTTTAATTTTAAAACCATTCAGTTGCCGAGAGATCATTATATCATAAATCTTTGAGTATTGATCATAAGGAATCACGAATTAAAAACAAAACCAATAAAAAAAAAAGGGAGGAATACTATCGCTTGAATTTATTAAACCTAAAAGACAAAATTGATCTTCTATACTTTTCTTCAAACTCTCTCAACAACCAAACAGAGATTACATTGTCAAATTGAATAAGCAAGCAAGAGATGTAAACCTTGTAGATTTTAGCATATTCGCAGTATCTTTGTATGTGTTGAGGTCTGACAGCAAACCCATAAGCATCCCTGATAAAAGTTGAAACCAAACACCATAAATTGCTAAAGCTAAAATATCTTCGCATCATCACATACAACATTAAATTCAGTTCTTGAACATTTAATATCAACAAACATACTCGCCAAGGAAAGTCCATTTTTATACTATACTCATTAAAGCTACGCCCAGAACACATTGCAACTGAATTTACCTGCCATCTACCTCCAAAGCTTGCTGGCTCAAATTGGACAACAATATGCTCCACAAAGAAGCCAAGTTTTACTACTCGTACTGCCCCTCATCACACAATCAAAATCCAGTCACTAAACCTCATGCCACATTTTGCTTACACCACTTAAACAGAATCCAACCAAACACTCCATTCAATCTCAATTTAAATTATATCAATCCAAAAAATATTCGAAGTAGAATCACACAGAATTCTCAACTCTTCCCACTTCAAAAAGAAAAAAAAAGGATCAACACGCTGGTCTTCAGTAAGATCAAAGAATTTCAAAAAATATTCAGCTTCACATATCGACCAACAAAATGATGAGCTAGTGCAATAGAACCAAATAACCAATCCATTTATAGTGATCAAAGAATAACACGGTAATATGCAAATATAGAAAACTAATAGATCGAAAACAAACAATTAAATAAACAAAACCTATAAAAATGGAGGCGGAGATACAGAGAGAGAATTGAGGGGCTAGAATTTCACCTCTTGTGTTCGAAAGTGATAATAGGAGGGGTCAGGAATGCTGATGATACTGCTTTGGCCTTCATTTCCGGATGAATCCGTTATATAAAAGATCTAAATAGTCAATTTCCCTGGATTTTCTGCAACATCTGATGAAGTGTTGAGATATATAGCTGTAGTATCTCTATTGTTTGGCAATCCTGGTTATAGTGAGTCACTCTCTGGTATAGTACAGAGCCTAGCTAGGAGAGAGGAGAGAGGAGAGAGGAACACTGTCACATGGAAATGGCGAATTTACCGTATCACATTTTATTGCCATTTTTCTTTCTTTTTCTTTTCTCAACACGGAGTCCAAGCGGAGGAGTGACTAATAAGCACTCAATTTCATGTGATCAAACTATTGTACTACTAATTAATTAATTAATGTATTTATTTTTCTATTTATTATAATTAAAATTATAAATTATCAATACAAATTATAGCAGCTTTTATTCGAATTTAACAATTTTTAAAGTATACTTGCACGCATTATTTTTAGACCCGGATCTGTCATCGAACTAGATAGATCACTAGTTTAATCAATAGTCGAACTGTTATTAAATCAATAACGTTATAAATACATAAAAATATATATTATTAATAATTAATAAAATTTTAAGATATCTAATTTTTTATAAGTTAAAATATAATGAAATTATATTATAATATTATTAAAAATATCTAATTTTAAAAATAAATAATTTTTTGCACAAAAATAGTATTAAAAAATATTTTAAAACTAATTCACTGAGTCAACTAATCTGGTTTACCGGTTGAACTACCGGTTCGACAAGTGGTCAACCAGATTTGGACCGAATCAATGAAAAATCAATCCTTAATTCAAATCGATTAATTTCTTCGACCGATTTTCGATTTAACCGAAACCTATTTTCAAAACATTGCTTAGTCATTTCTAATAAAATTGCTTCTGGTATTAATAAAAATAGTCTTAAACAAGCAGCTCGATGAATGTTTTTATTGGCCTAATTTATCAAGATTATATACTAAATCTCGATTCTAATTGTTCGATGAAAGACTTTATCTATCAATACAAGTGTAGTCAAGTCAAATACGTGCATAATTTTAATTACCTGATATAAAGCATATGAGTCGTTAAATTTACATTTAAATTAATATAAGTTCTAAATCCATGCTAAAACATACTCAACTGATCGACACTAAATGCAGCAGCTCATCGAGTTTATATAGAGTTTTCAAATTTTAGTAGTCACCCTACAATATATATATATATATATATATATATATATATATATATATATATATATATATATATATATATATATATATATACTGTGCGTGTTGGTTTTGGCATATGTCACTCACATCCTTTGAAAAAATAAAAGAATTAAAACATGGTATAATATCTAATTTATGGGAATTAATATTAAATTATGGAGCATAAGAATAAAATCTATTATTTATCTATACATATATTTTATAATGTGAGTTATATAATGTGAGTGGGATTGTCCAGGAACATAAAATTTAAATACAAAATTAAATACTAAATTCATCTCAATTATTAAAAAATAAAATATAATACAAATTTTAATATCAATTTTTTAATAATTAAAAAATATATATAATATTTAAATATTATACACTTATATTTATTCTTCGTATTAAAGGTTGGGATAGAGGGTGAAATCTTCTTATAATTTAATAGTTTATTATTTCATGTACATTGTACAACAAGTTGTAAACAAGTCTTCTTTTACATATTTATTATTCTCTCAGTTCTTTGTTACTTGTCATTTTAAAAAAGTAATATTTATTCATTTTTACTTATAGTTTATAGATTTTTAAGAAAATATTAATGACTTAATTTTTTATAATATATTTATATTAAATACCAACTTATTTCTCTTTTATTTTTTTCAATAAATTTTAGAAGGTTAGCATTAAAATTTTATAACTATTTTAATCAATTAAACAAAATATTAATTATGTTTTTTCTAAAGCCACAAATAAAAAGGAACGGAGAGAGTACAAGTTTAGATAAAAATCTTTATCTAAACTTTTTACGTTTTTTAATCACATAATTATTTTAGGAAATTGTTATTTCACAAAAGAAAATTAATATTTTATAAAATTTTACTCATATAAATGTGAATTTTATTTATTATTTATGTAATTTTTTATTTATAAAATTATTAAATTCCTTTATAAAAATACCGATTCTCTTATTTTATTTACTTGTATGGGGAACAATAAATGTGAAAACATAGGGACCTACAATAATTAGTTGGTTCCATCATCCATCACCGAAAAGGCGGTTACCGAATCCACCTTTAAATTTGGACAATTAGTATATCGAAAGGGCGCATGCATAAGTAGGACTTTCGGTCATTATACTCATTTTATATGAGAGCTTATGTCCGGAAATTTCATTATGCTGATAAATGTGGTTGTAATATACGTATATTAAGTTATAGGTATTGTATTAAATTTGTTAATATTAGTATTATTAGTTTAATTATTTGTGTTCAAATTCTCTATATTAACCGATTAATAAATTATATTAAACGTGTCAATCTTTTAAACCCGTTTAGTGCATAAACTAAAATTTTTAAATAAAAAAATAAACATCATTCACTTATTTGGCGAATAATAATATAATTTATTCATTATAATAATTTATATTTTTAAAATACAAGATAACATGTTTACAAAAGTAATTAAAAAAGTTAAAACTCAATATTTAATGTAAATTATAACGTTACATCATATTTATTTTTAAATTATTTTAAATAAACGTGTGTAATTGTGTTAAACGTGTCAATCCGTTGATTGTACGTGTTCAACCCATTTAAATTTTGTATTGAACGTGTCGACTTGTTTATGATACGGAAACTGTTTATACTCGATATTAACCCTCATATTTTATGTCGTGTCCATGTCAGATTATCATGTCGTGTTAAAAATTGTCACCCTTAGATTGAATCTCCTGTACTTGTCAAAAAAAGGAAAATCCTCGTTTTAAAAATAATACGATAATTTATTTAATTATTTGTAAGTGAGCAATTCCATTCTCCTTAATGTTCATTAATAGGCCATTTAGTTTGAAGAAATAAAGAGCAAAAAAAAATGGCCATTCTAACTAAGCATTTTTTTTAATATTTGGTATGCTAAGTACGATCGTAATGATCATTTTGACAAAGTCGTGTTTCCTTTATGCTAAGTTTGAATTGAATGAATGAAATTAATGAAGGAATATAATTATAGATAAGGTGTTATTCTCAGATAGCACAATGAGATATAGAAAGAGGGGGTTTGAATAGATCTTATCAAAATCTCATTTTAAATTATTTACCCAATAATTAATTAATCTAATTCAGTTAAACACAACAGAATATTGTGTTTAGTAAACCCCCCCCCCCCCCCCCCCTGTAAGATTGAATCAAGATCTCAGTTTTGACTTTAATGATATAAAAATATAAGAGTCAGCCAGATGATATTGCAGTTATATAACAGTTGATATGACAGTTATATAGCAGTTACATAAATCAATAAAGGACACAGTGATTTTTAATTGGCTCGGAACCTAAATTATTTATACTCCTCTATTTCACTCCACTAAGTAGGGATCATCCATTATAGGATAACCACTAAGTAGGGATCATCCATTATAGGATAAGGTTTCATTGAACCAAATAGAATATCCTTTTGGAGAACTAATTCTCTCAAAATCAGGCGAGCACTCTGTCTCGACTTTACAACCACCCTTTAGAGTAGATCCCCTCATAATCAGGCGAGATCTCTGTCTTGGCTTTACAACCTCCCACTAGAGCTGATTCACTTAGAATTAGACGAGATCTCTGTCTCGACTTTCAGATTATTGTAGATGAGTTTGAGGTGTTGTGAAGTTGCATTTAAGCTCGTCTTCTGAATGACTTAGAAGCAGTGATCAATTTCTTTCTAAGGCATAAAGTGACTTTTTAGAAAGCTTAGAGTGGCCTTTAGATTGTTGGAATGCTTTGAGCTTCTTGACTTGTAAGCGTTATCTCATGTATATATATGATTGATCGATCGATAGCTTTGAAGTCTAGAGATTAAAAATGATACCCCCAAATTCAGGTTATCTTGAACCTCAGATATGGTGCTCACGGTACTACATTACCACACATCTATAACTATACATAACTTAAAAACAATATTCTTACAAAATACAACTTACACTAGTCTCATGTTACTTAAACCTTTATAAATTACAAAATATAACAATATTAAGTCATATTACATCATTATTACTTAAACAAAAGATAACACATAAGCTTAACAGCTTTTAATCGATTGTTTTTCCCTTTTCCTTATCCTTACTAGATCCTCCGGCCTTTTCCAATTTAGATGAAATATTACGTGTTGAAAGTTGTTTGATTTGATGATGATAACTGATGTGCAAAAATAATTGTGGTGAAAGTGCTTATGTGATAATGTGCCTATGTGTCTATGTGTTTACTAGACTATGTGCGTATATGTTTTAAAGTGCTTATGTGGTTAATTGACTAAGTGATTACATATTAATCTGAATATGTGTCTACATGATCATGTGTGTATGAAATAAATTACCTGGTTCAAATATTGTGAATTGCACACTTATATAGCACAAATATGATCTTGTTAAAAAACTATCTGCTGCTTATAACAAGAGTAAAAGTTGTCTGGTTCAAATGTTGTAAAGTTATTTTTGAAAAGAAATATATGTACAAAGGACTTAGAGATTAAAGATCAGAAATGTTAGGTTAATCTTTCTGTAGGAATCACTCTGCATAAAAGATAAATGATATAGGCAGAGTAATATAAGAATAAATCATTGTTGTATACGTGTATAGCAGAGTTTGTAAAATCCCTTCAATATGTAATGATGTAATAATGTACAAAAGGACTTAGTTAGAAAAGATCAAATCTGTTAGGTTGATCTTATGTTATATCTATTCAGTCAATATGATCATAAAATGGACTCTACGACTCTAAGCAAATAAGACTCAACGATTCAGTCTGTTCGCAGAGTGGACTCTACGACTTCGCAACAACTAGGTATGTTCGTAGAGTGGACTATACGACTTCATACCAAGATAAATCTACGATCATCAAGAAAAGATAGCTGTGCAAGAGTTCTATAGAATATACAAGCTGAATTGAAGAATTGATCAAGAACAATACGTAGAGCAGAACTCTACGATCGTCGAACAGACAACTAAGCAAGCATTCAGGAAACGTAGAAGCAGAAAAGAAATGTACTCTATGATATGCACAAACTGGCAAGATCGTAAAGTGGATTCGAAGAGCAAACACATACGAGAACTCTACGATTTGCACAGATAGACGAAATCATAGAGTGAAACCAGAAGACAAGACAATGCAGACAATTGTTCTACACATGGTATAATCGTTGAGTAAAAATAAAGGGTGTGCTAAAGAAGACAACAACTCAACGATTCCATTGAGAAGCCCAAAAATAGCAAGGAGAAGCACTGCAGTCAGTTACCCTACGATTTGCACAAAATGACAAAATCGTATAACGAAATCGTAAGGAAAAGCACTGTAATTTCCTAGAATTTTCACGTCATTATTAATTAAATTATTAATTTAAATTCTAACGAGTTAATTTTACGAGATTATTTAAATCTTTTTATGTGATTAATTAATTACGTGATTAAATGATTATGTGTTTAATTACTAGAATTAATTAAAGGGGGTTACTAATATGTTATTAAATTAGTGAACAAACCCTAAAGTTTTAATATCAAAATAATTGATAAGTTTCCTATTAATTAAATATTTAATTAAATTGAATATAATGAGTTAATTAAATATAATAAATTAATTAATATGATTATTAATTAATGTAAATAATGTGAAATATTAATAATAATATTTATTAGTCCATTTAGTAATTTAATACTTATGGGTTAGAATATTTAATTATTTATTCAATCTAATTAATTTTTTAATCATAGATTGAATAATTAATGTGTAAATTATTAAATTAGCCTAACATAGGTCAATTAGTAGCCCAAGTGGAGAATAATAAAATTTGACAAATTAGTACCCCAAACAATTTAATAAAAGCCCAATTGGTATTTTAAATAAAGCCCAATAATTGGCCCACTTGAAAAATACTTTATATAACTATTTATTTATTAATGTAAAATGGAAATGACAATTTTTTTGGGACAAATGATGGTCCATCAGCCGAGCTTGTTAGTGGAAAAGAGAGAGAAATGATATTTTGTTTGTATTTTAGTTTATTTTTTATTTATTTAATAAAAGGATTGCTTGTTTTATTTTTAAAGTACATAGACACCATTCTTCTTTTCACCAACTTAGTCCTTAGCTAGATTTCTTGCACAAGTCTCCAACTACCCTCATGATGGTATTTTAATAGATATAGATTTTATATCTATCCAAATTGTAAGTATACTTACAATTTAGGAGTTTATGTTGGTCATTTCTTCTTCTTCTACTTTTCAAGCTAGAGAGCATTTGAGAGTGTAGAAAGAATATATTTGAGAGCAAAATTATCAAGAGAAGGAGTTCTTAGTTCATATCATCTTCTTTCACCACTTATTTTGGAAGAAAAAGGAAGATAGTCATTAAATCAAGGTAATGGTTATTCTAAATCTAATTTTTGTTTTAAATTAAATAAACTAACATGTGTGTATAAATATGTTAATATAGTTAATAATGTGTAGTGGTAATATTTATGTCATGCTTGAGTTTAATATGCTTTGTTTGTATTTTGGTATATTTTATATGCTAAAATATGTGTTTAGTAGTGTCTTGGAATTTATGACCAAAAATATTTTTATAAACCTTAGGTTTAATGTTCTAATATTATAGAACATTAAATCATGAGAAAAACAAAATTTGAATCACTCAAAATGGAGTTATACACAAAAAGTTATGATTTGTGGTAGTTTATGTGATGTAAAAATTTTTATAAAAAAAGAATGATATTAAATCGTGAAAAATTAAATTTTCATTTTATAAATTGATATTAAGTGATTGGTAATTTTTTTGGATTTTTATTGAGGATTTAAAGCTTATTTGATGGTATAGTTTTTATTAAAGTGTGTATTTTCGGTCACTGTTCACACTCTGCTGGGAAGAAAAATAAAAACACTGGCCGCGCAATGTGCACTACTGTTCATTGCCGGACACGAAGCCAAATGGCGTCGTTTGGCGAAAATAAGAATTTCATCCGCGCGTTATGCGCGGAAGATGTCACCGGCGTTTCAAAAACGACACCGTTTTGGTCCGTGATTGCTATTAAGTGCGCAATGCGCGGGAGTAAGTTTCCGAAAAAATTACGATACTGCCCTTCCGTGTTTTTCTTGGCGAAATTACCATTTTGCCCTCGGATTAGTTTTCAACTTATTTACAAAAATGTCATTCGGGTTAATTTTAATTAATTTAAATATTTGAAAACTAATTTAAAATTATAACAAAAATAATAATAATACAAAAATGGTATTGGGGAGGATATTTTTCATTAAGTTTTATATTTAAATATTTTAAATATTAATCTAGTTAGTTAGATCATGGTTAAGTGAAATAAATTTATTATTTATTATTTAAAATGCTAATAATAAATAAAGGTGATAAATTAGCAAATTATTATTTAATTCCTATTAAATAATAATTAAAGAGAGATAAAAAAATTATAAATTAATTATTTAAATATTATTAAATAATAAATAAGAATAATTAAGTAATTGATTATTATTTAAGTAGCATTAAATAACGATTAATGAAAATTAAGTTATTAGAATAATAATTTATTATTTAATTTAAATAATAAATAAGGATGAATTGATTATTATTTAACCTTAAATAATAATTAAAAATTAATTAAATAATTAATTATTATTTAATTGGCATTAAATAATAATTAAAGAGGATTAAATTTAGTAAACTATTATTTAATTTCCTTAAAGTAAATAATAGGAAAGGTTAATTACTTAGTTAATTATTAGTTGATTAATATTAAATTAAAGAAGGTTAAAATTAAATCAATAATTATTTATTATTTAATTATTATTAAATAAGGAGTAAGTACAATTAGTTATTATTTATAATAATTAAAGTAAATTAATTAATTTCTATCTAATCAAGATTAAATAGTAATTAAATAGAGATTGAATTAATAAAATAAAATAAATTTAATTATGATTTAATTAAACAATTGTAATAAGTTGTTTAAGGGTTTAATAAGTGCCCAACACTTAAGAAAAATATTTTCTAACTTATTAAATTATTAACTTAAAATGATTAAAGGTCTATAAGGTTAATAATATTATTTTGACTTATGTAAATTATGTGTTAGTGCTTATATGATAAATAAGTACCTTAGTGAGCGTATAGTTGTGCAAATACGTCGTACTAATTATTAGACCAACTTTATTAATGTTAGGTCTTTCAAAGCCAGTTAGTTAAAGCTAGACATTTATTGTAGCTGAGCAGACAGGCAAGTTCTTTATCTCTAAACTCATTTCATTGAGCAAATTATTTATCTAAGCTTGAACTGTTATTTCCAAGCATGCTTTGAGTGGTTTAATTACTTTACAATTATTCCACATCGATATTGTTGTTATTCGCACTTATTGCACTTGATATCGTACAGTCATTGACTTGTACTTAATTATTGTTCTATTGTTTAAAGAACTGTTCAAAGTAGGTCTAAGCCATTGTTCGGCTAGACATTTATGTTAAAGATTTTAAAAGTTATCCAAATCATTGAAGATGCGGATTCTTAGACTATTATGAACACCCATTTATTATAGGGGAGTACCCTGTATCTAATATCAGGTACAAAAATACGGAAATTAAATGTTATGCATACACATATTGTACTGAGGCTGATCCCCTCGGGTACATATTTCTGGTAGTAACCATTGGGTCAACCTGCTATTGACTCCAGTGGATATTTATAGTTCATAGTCTATTTGAATATCCTAATTTTAAAAGCAAATTATTATTTCTGCTTGTGTTATTCACATTATTGAATTGTTCAGCTATTCCCTTTCATTCATGATATATTGTTTCTTGTTGTTATTTAAACTTGTTGAGCAAACTAGTTGCTCACTCTTGCTATATCATGAAACCTTATTGCAGTGCAACCCGAGACTTCGGGAAAGAACAAGGGTAAAGGAAAGATGAAGTGATAGACTTCGAGATGCAACCTTGTAGTTAATTAAATTAATTGTTATGTAATATAAACTCTAAGTACTTTATTAAGGGTATTTATGTAATTTTGTGTAAGGTTATCGTATCTTGGGACTAGTAACACCTTTTGAATGAACAACATATGTTTATTATTCCGCATTTAGTTATTGTATGTTGTTTAGAGGTGAATGTTTGTATTGGATCGTGATGACCGGATCCGGGTATTTGGAACCCGAATTTGGGGGCGTCACAAGCACTGCAGTCAACAACTCTATGATTTGTACAGAAGGATAGGATCGTAGAACGAAATCGTAAAGCAAAGCACTGCAGTCAGTAACTCTACGATCTGAACAGAATAGCAAGATCGTAGAGTGAGAGAGAAGATCGCTCCAACTCAACGTTTTACTTGACTTACTTCAAGTAACAATCGTGGAGCTGAATTCGTAGAGTCAGAATGATCAGACAATCACTCTACGAATTTACTGTGAAGATCAGAACCAGTAAATTAACAGAACTGCAATATGGTGTGAGAAAAAAGAGAATATTCCTTGACCAGATTAAAGAAAGATTAAGTGCTGTTAAATATCAGATACATGTCAGAGTCACAGAAGACTTTGTGTCTAAATGACTATAAGTCAATACCTACTGCTCAGAAGGATGGTGAAAATAGTCTCACTAATGGGACATCTCTGAAAGCAATAGAGCAGCTGATTATCAAAGTCAAGGAAGATATTTAATGATGGATCAAAAAATTAAATATATCAAAGAATATAATAATCTTTGATAAACAACTCTGTAATTGCAACGGCTAAAAATGCAGAAAGCGAAGCTACAGTTTGATATGACAGAACATATGTCAGAAAAAGGAAAAGCACTGACACAAGCAACAGAAAGTCAACTTCAAAGATATCAAGGATTTGCACAATGCCAAAGGAATCCAACCGACTTTTTCCAACGGTAAAATATGCACAAGCATATAAAAGCATACATGTCCACAGGGATGAGAGTAGTTGTTGAAAATAAAAGAGAGGATGGAGGACAACAACAGAATCATAGAGTGAAACAAAAAATTAATATGCTGAAGAACACTCTACGATCTGCCAGAACACTAAAACTGAATTGAGATACATAGAGAGATATAACTCTATTACAAGAAAAGTTTTCAAAGCTGCTAAGCACGTGATAGAGAGAAGTCTAAATGTCAACTTGATACAGACATGTTAGCGACTGAGTACCAAAAAGAAGGAGCTTCACAGTCATCTCAGAAGCTCATCTTGAGAAGCTATAAATTGTCAATGATAAGAATGAACAACTGAGTACCAAAAGGAAGGAGCTTCACAGTCATCTCAGAAGTTCGTCTCGAGAAGTTATCAAGTACCAAAAGAGCTGAATTGCCAAAGCATAGCAGCACAATGGGTGATCACAAGAAGATATTGAGTACATAAAGAAGCCAAGCATCATTGCCTAACTCAATATCATTTCAAGTATGATCATATCCTGCTACTGAGTATTTAAAGACAATGGAACTGAAAGTACAACTCAGTAGCAACTCCAACATCTATCAACAAACATGGAGCCAAGTCTGCTGGACTTGAAGAGGGCATTTGTGTCCTTGTCTTAGTGACTAAAGGAGCCAAGTCTACTGGACTTGAAGAGAGCATTTGTGTCCTTGTCTTAGTGACTAAACTAGCCAAACATGTTGGGTTTGAAGGGTTCTTTGTGAGCCAGAGATTCCAGGCCTGCTGGGCTTAAAGAGTTCTGTTTGAACCATCCTTAGTGGATTTTCTACTCGTTGAAGTAGAAGAGTGGAGTACGAGTTATTCAGTCTCCGAACCACTTAAACTCTCTGGTGTCATTTACATCCAGTCATTTACATTCTGTCATTTATAGATATATATCTGCTATGATTAGTTTACTTGATAGATGACTATCTTTAATACAGTCTAAACTCAACTAAGAAGTTTTACAAATCTTTAAGGGGAGTTTTCAAACTAATGTTCCGATGTGCAAACTAATCTTGATTAAATAAACTATTCGGTAATATCATATACTTTTAAGGAAAAAGTTTTTAAGAGATTTATTCACCCTCCCTCGTCTAGATCACTTGTGTGCCTCTGGGAACTAACATTATGTTTAAGCAAGAGTGAGAAATTGCGTTGCTCTGCAAATATAAAAAAATTTATGACATAATATCTCATGAATAGAATAATCATTTTTGAATAATTTTTAACAATTGAACAATAATTATGAAGTAATTTGAATAACTAGAAACAACAATTTTCTTTAATTTAGAATCATTATCTTTTTTGCTGAAAGGTTCTAAGACCATGAATTTGTTAAGAACATTAACAATCACAAAATCTAATAATATCCGAAAGGTCGTAAGACTATATACTCGTTAAGAACATTAACAATCATAAAGACTGATAATATCTAATATGTGTACTCTAGGAGATCAGCCTATCGTTCCCCTATATTGTGCACAACAAAACCATTTAAAAATAATTAAGCGTCAACTGGAATCATATGCCCGATTCTCAAATTTTTATCCAACTATGAGGGTAGTTCATTCTCAGCTTTTAAGATAAGATTCCGTACCAAAATAATTTAGTTTGTATTAGCTTTAAAGAATTGTCATGAATTCAATATCTCATATCAATGTTTAATCGAAACAAATGGCATAGACTTCCATTTAAACAGTTCATGCATAACGAACTTTTAAAACTTTAAAAAGTTCAATGATTGAACAATCTTTCAAAAGCACATGAATGCGAACATAACATACAATTATAAATTTAAGAAATTTAAGAATAAGTTCAGATAGAATACTTGACTTTTTCGTCGTCTGAAGCTACCATTACTTAACGTTTCTCGTACAACCGACATTTAATGAGTCGATCTACCAATTAGTCACTAATGGACTATTCACATTGGTTTAATGTACTTAGGTATTCATTTTATACTTACATAAATTTAAATTTTCAAAAAACACCCTACCCGACCCGAAAAACTGCTCCCAGCAATAGTTGGTATGGTCCAGCGCAGCGACACTGAGTCCAGATTTTGAAACCCTAACTTTTTCATCTTTATGATTCTTGTCATTGTGATTTCGTATACTTCTACGGTCCATTCATTAGTACATTTTAAACATTATAAACTTTTCAAAAACACTTAAGGTTTCAAAATACAATCAATTTTTTAAGAACGTGTTTTACGTAACAAAGATTGTTTACAACTCATACAACCCATTTTTTCGTTCATTTCACTTACATTAACAACTTAACTCACATGACTAGATTCATATATAACTTATGGAACTTCCAATAATTTAACATTTTGGCATCATAGCTTAGAACATAATTCTTTCTTAGGGTTTTTATAAAAACATATTCTTGCCATTCAAAATCAAAACTTTTCATATTATCAAACATAACAACGACATATATCCATAAAAAATCCTTCCTTATATCTTCGAAACCCACTGTGGTTTCTCATCACTAAGAACTCCCACAACAACACATACACGTATATCAATGAAATTAAGATTAACAAAGCGTGAGTTTGGGAGACTTTTAAACCTTAACAGCTTGATGATCCTTAATCTTACTTAAGCTTGCAAGGAACTTATTTAAAACTCCTTTTGCTTCCTCTTACCCACAGGATTATTTTTCTCTATAATCTCTTTATGCATGCTCACTATTTCACCTTTGAAAATGAAATGAGAACAAGAGCTTTTGATGCTTATAAGGACTAAGTATTTAAAGAAATAAACCCCCCTTCCATTAGCTATAACCATGTGTATATATGTATATAACTATAGCCTATGCGAGCCTAGTTTGCCCTTACCATTTGCCCCTAAATGGCCCCTAGCTTTAGCCCCCAGAAGGCCTACAAGGTCACATTCCAGCTGCCCCTATTAGGGCTGTCGGTCTACACCCCCAACTGCCACCTTGGGGCTGCCTAATGGTCCAAGTCATCACTTCTCATTATTCATCCTTGGACTGCCGAAAGTGGGCAAGTGGGGAACCTCTTTCGACAGTCCATGGATGAATGGTTATATATATATATATATATATATCGCAAGTAATGCTCACTTCTTATTACATCACATTGGGTTGTCGAATTGGCTTCTAATGCAACATGGCTGGCATAAATTTCTTTTTGCATTTATGGATTGGGCTTAAGTCCTTAGCAAAACTTGTACTTACATTGGGCATCTACAAAACTAACACAATGCTTCACCATTTACTTCGTTAATTTAAACATCTCGGGCTTCAATTAATTTTGTTATATTAATTACCACGGGCCACATTACAGCTTTCTCACCCCAAAATTATAAGTTGGCAAAAGAAAATTGGGCTTAGTTGTTTAATTGTTTGGGCTCCCTTAAAATACCATATAAGGCTAACATTAAAGTTAGTTAATTAATAATATAACTTAAATTACACATCATGTAATTAACTAAATTAATTATATTACTTGACTTTTCTTTTTGTTCTATCTTTATTTTGTTAATATATATACAATTATCGTAATTTCATTTAATAATAATGTTAATTAGGATTCTTGGTCATTACATGAAATCTATTTATAAATTTTTCTTGGAAAAATGCCCGTTAGAAAGTCCTATAGCATAGCTGCAAAAGTCTTGTGTCAGTTTGCTATAGCTGCCTGTGACAGGCTTATCTCTGAGTGTTGTGGCAGACTATCTTTACTAAATATAGTTGTTGGAGTTGCGACTGATTAGACATTTCTTTTTCTGTCAACAATTCTCAAGATCTTGAGGATAATTGTATGTTTAGGAGGCTCTTATGTCTCAATGGCAACTTCCAAGTTTGTACTCTACGATATGATAGACTTGGATCATAGAGTAAAGTTTCTTACAGTTTGTTCTACGATACTGATTGACTCTACATTTTACTGTCTAGTAGTCGCTCTACTATTTGAATGTATGGAGTCGTTTCTTCATTTTACCTTTGTCCTTCTATTACTTCTGTGAACTCTTACTCCTTTGCATTATGTGCGATGACTTTGTCAGTCTCTTAATTCATTCTCCGATCTCAGGGTAACTAAGCCACAGCTCTTCGGACTCTTATCAGATCTCTATCCAATCTCTGATCTGATGTCTCATCTAATCTCTTATTCAATCTCTTATTTGATCTTTTGTCCAAACTCATCTGATCTTTTATCTGATCTCTTGTTTGATTTTTTGTCCGAACTCATCCGATCTCTATCTGATCTATTTGTCTGATGTCTCATCGATCTCTTATCCAATCTCTAATCTAATGTCTCATTAATTTTTTTATCTGATATCCTGTCCAAACTCATCTGAACTTTAGTCCGATGTCTTTGATCTACGAACTTGGACTTCCTACTCTATTATAAGTTTTAACTCTATCAAATAGATCAACTTAACATTATTTGATCCCTAAGTCCCTTTACATTGATTATCTCTGAAGGACTTTACAATATTACTTATTTTCTTTTTTGATTATAAATATACATTAAGCTTATCAGAATCAGTATTACAATAATCATCATTAAATCAAAATAGGTTTAAACATAAATATGCACTAACAAGGTCTCCCTATTTGGTGATGACAAAAATAACTAATTTTTAACATTCATCAATAACTCTAATGCATACAATACATAATTTAAATTTGATATTAGATGTAGTTAAATGTTGTATTGTCTATAAGAAAGTATGAATTTATTGATGTATGTTTGATCTTTACAAAAGAATAATCAAGTGTTGTTTATAGAACTAACTTATAACATTTGATGAAATGAATAATGAATACCACCAAAGAATATCGCAATTATTGCAAGTATTACATTTACTAAAAATAAAAGAAGTCTTATCTTTTTTGGCTTCGATTGGGCACTCGACTATCCTTGTTTCTTCTAACCACTCGACGATCAACGATATGGTGGAGGATTTCTTCTTTCTTACTCGACCCTTTGACGATGCTCCCTTCTTCATTCTTCCTTCTTCATCTTTATACCTAATATGTTCTAATGATTATTGTGACCCTAGGAAATAAGAGAAAGGAAGTTATTCTTCTCTTGCAATATGAACCCCTTAAGATTATCTGTTCAAATATATTGGGTCATTTGTAGGGACCTTTCTGCCAGGGAAAGTGACTTAACTTGATGAACCAGGTTGGGCAGAAGGTCGAGCAACAAGGATTGCAACCGGTGGAGGAACAACAACCAATGATTGGTGATCTTGTTGTTGATTTTGGCTTTTCTTTCCCTTTTTGGCAACATCCTTCCTAAGTTGTGTTACTTCTTCGGCCAACTCCATGACAGTCTCTACCAGTGCAATCAGTTGCTTTTATAATATTGTAACTTTGATGTCTAAGTCAGTGAACTTCTTATCGGTGTTTTGGATTAATACCTCGACTGAGTGCCTTAGGTTATTAGATGTTGTGCTCATTTCAAAGACCTTTTCTCTGAGTGTATCAATTGATTTGGCGTTAATGTTCTATAGTGTTTTCATAGCTTCCTGATGTTTGGATATTTGTGCGGTGTAAAATCCATTCTTCTTATCTATATGTTCTACTACTGTGTCAATAATACCTTTCGTGCGCGCACTTAGCTTCTTTGTCATCTGTTGTGGAAGCTTTAAAGCTTATTTGGCAATAAAGATCATACTCTTTTTAACCCCTTCCGTAGTGGCTTCAAAGCCTTTGTCACATTCTTCAACCACTTCCCTTAGCATAAGATCCATCTGTAATTTAGTTAGGACAACAAAAATGCGCTAGAAGAGTCTATTTATAGCTGTTTAGAGTGCATAGTTATCACCAATATTGATCTTTTCAAAAATTTGATCAATATTGGGTAATATAAGTTATGTGTTTAGGTTAGCGTATGATGTAGAAGATATATCTATATCTGCATTTGAAGTTGAGGGTATATATGTACATGTATAAAGGTTTAGAGGACATTCTAAGATCAGTGATTTCGATTGCTAGACAATCGGAGAGCTTGGTGGTAAAGGTATATAGTATTTTACATTTAGAGTTTTGGAATTCTACAACCGTGGTTTGAGAAGATGTGGTTGAAGAAGGGTTAAAAAATTTTTAGCAGTAACTCAAATATCAACAATTTTCTTAGTGATTTGTTGATCTTAGTGATCAGTTATAAAGTTTAGTCTAAATGACTATCTTGATTCTTAGTGAATTTTTCATTGTATTGGTTCTAAGTGAACCTAGGTTTTTATAACCACCATCCTTAATTGATCATCCTTAGTCACAGAGTAGAAGAGAGGGGTAGGATATTTTTTTACTCTGAACCTTTTAAAAATTGTTATGTTCTTTATTTTCTGCATTTTATATTTCTATTACTCTATGTTTTTATTTGTGACTAATTTTTGCAATTAGTACTAAATTCAGAACATGAGATTTTCATTTAATCTTTGAAGGAGTTTCTAAAATTCATATTCTATTGTGTAAACTAAGTAAAACTAACTTACTTAATTATTTGGTAATCAAGCTTTAAAAAAATAGTTTAAAGAATCTATTCAATTCCCTTTCTAGATTCTTTCCAATGCCTTTGGGCATAACATAAACCATCAATCTACTATTTGGGCCTTAAATTTCGCCTTAAGGGGGGTAAAAAGCTTCTTAAATGATTTTAGTCCCATAATTAGTTTACAAGTAATAATCACCATTTACAATCCACAATCAAGGATTCATCATTGGAAGATGATCTTAATTCCTTCAAATATGAATTTAAAAGCCTTAAGCAGACTCATAAGCTCATAATTATGCACCTAATAAGGCATTATACAATTTTTAAATTCAAGTCCATCATGGACAAATTCTAATTTTTATGGGTATTGACCCATAAACCCTAAATTTACCTAGACTCATATCATACATAATCAAATTACCATAACAAAGATTATTCAAATGTATCTAGCATTACATAGTTATCAAAATAACAAATATGAGCTCATATGTTTCGTATAGTATTAAAATAATATAGTAGTCATTCAAATTAAAGCTACTCATGGAAATAAGAATTTAAATCCTCAAATTTACATCTTTACACCATAATCATGCATTCAACAAATTCATTTAAGAATTAAAATGAGACAATAAAAATTGGATTGCAAAATAAAGTTGATCATTTGTTGGAAGAAGATTCACCCTTAATTGTCTTCAAATCCTTGATCATCTCTAATTTGAAACTAAAATTTGATATAGTGTATTTAGGAATTTTTATTCTTCTGCCTAAAATGCTCTCTTTCAATTAAGAATATCAACAAGAGTTATTTATCTTCTTAAGTTATTTTAACACATATATAGAAAAAGAGCAAAAAGTGAAACCAAAACGAAGTTTTAGGTTGCCAACCGTCACTATAGTGGCAGCTTGGCCTCAAGTCGTCATTATAGTGGCAGCTTGCCCCCACAGGCTAGCACTATAGTAGCAACTTGGTGATGCTAATCCCTAGGCCTCTCAATGATTGATTTGGTCCAATTTTTCATATTTTGGTCATTCTAAGCTCTTCTAAACTCACACTTTGGTCCTTAAATTATGATGTTTTGTAATTTAGCCAACAAATTCAATTTTTTGTTAATTTTGGTCATAAAGTACAAATTTTGGGTCTCTACGCTCTCACAAAGGAGAAAATCAAAACTTTCACAAAGGAGATAAAATAAAATAAAAATCCATAAAAATGAGAGAAAATGTAATATTCCAGTCTTACAAATAGATGAAATCTATTTTTACACAAGGTGTCGAACTATTGGAAATAATATCTTGAGGCACGACATGTTGGTTGGGTTTTTAGTGGATTAAAACAACTCATAATATACTATTCAGATAATCAATTAGGCCTCGTAAAATTTGATTTGATTAGAACTCATCATTTTACCCCTATTTTTTATGAATGACAAAACATAATTCATTAAATTTAATAAAGGATTATTTATGAGGTAGTATAGTCTATAGTTGTATTAAATTAATACAAATAATAATATCGCAGTTATCATTTTTATAAACAAACATAGTTTATTGTGTATTTTGAATATTATTATAGTGACAACATATTATTGTATCTTTGTGATAAACAAATACCACACTCGTCATTTTTTTTAAACACCTATATTATTATAATTTAATTTTGGAGATATATTTCATTATAAGAGTTTTAAAAAAAATTAGGAGAAACTTATCTTTTTAAATTTTAATGTGCAACCTTACATATTAAATGAAGGGCATTTATCATTGAATAAGATTATGTTTGTTTGTAATTATACATATAAGATTAGACTATTTATAAAAGTAAAACAGATAAAAATAATTATAAAATTAGGCCACTAATAATGCAGAGTAATAATTATACCGTTAATACTAATAATTTGAAGGGGTTGGTGAAAGATTATTTGTAGCTAAAAAGAAAAAGAAATAAAGATGATCATTAAATAAAGTTTATAATGTGACCATATGTTTTAGGGAGATTGGATCGTGACACTATTATTATTATAATACAAATTAATATTAAGAGTGTATTTAAAAAAATATTATATTTAAAAAATACATTTATTTTTAAAATGTATTTAAAGTTACATCCATTAAACTTTAGATTCTTAATAAACTATTAATTTTTTAAAATAAAATTGCAATTTTCATAAGAACCAACGTACTCCTACCATTTTGTCGGTAGATATATGCATCTTATTATAGACAGAGACTAAGGAGAGAGAAACTGAACTCCATAATCAGAATATAATCATACAAGCTTAATTGAAGGAAAGGCAGACCAGTACGATATCTTTCATCCTCCTCCCATCAAGATCACCAGTAATGGAATCCAATGCTAAAAAATTTCAAGACCAAAAAGCCCCACAGCCAACCACACTAACTTAAGCGCCTCTGCTAATCTAAGCCTCCGGTGTGTATATTTAACCACCATGACACCTCTCAAACTCCCCATGTTCTTCTCTTCTATTTGCCCCAAAACCCACCCCCAAAATCTCACCCAATTCCTCCACACCCCCGCCGCACAACCACCGCCGGCGAGGAGGCCGGGGTGGAGGATTACCCCCTGCGCACCCGTTGCTCACTTTTCACCAGCAGCACACGGTAAGGCGCCCCTCGTACTTTGGAAGCTAGGGTTTTGTCACTTTGGTGGGTTGCGATCCTCATCAGAATATAGAGGAGGAGTACTAGGGGACGAATCGGGTGGTTCGGGTATATTGACAGATATGGGTTCCGAGAATAATAATAATAAAGATGGGCAGTGGTTGGACAATGATTGTTCTGCCGCCTCTGCTTTGCCGTCACATAATCACCAGGGCAAAAAATCGGCCGTGGCTCCGCCGCAACCACCGCATCACCAGTCGACAAAGTTGCTCACTTTGCCTACCATCTTAACCATCGGCCGTGTTGCCGCTGTTCCGCTTCTAGTTTGCAGTAAGTTTCGTATTTTTTTTGCAATTTTTTGGTGCAAAATCAAATTTTGTTTTTAGGAAAAATAGAATTAGGCTACATGAAAACATTAGAAATATTACAATTATTGATTTTGTTAGCAATATGTAATTTGGTAACTTTCGAAGATAATTTATCATGAAATTGCTAGGATTTGGTTGGCATCTGATATGAAAGTATTCATAATTTGTTGTGATTTGGTCATTGAACTACAGTTTTGAAGGTTTTGGATGTTGTTCAAGGCTACAAGCTGTGATTTCTTATTCGGAAGCATTTTCTATTATTTCTCCCGTTTGAAGTGGTCAAGTAGATTTACAACTTACTTTGTTTTGTAATGTAATGCTTCTGAGTTTGGATATATATGTAGCCCCAACATAGTTGTCAGAATCTTTCGATACGCGATGCGTATCTTACGATACGATACGGAAACAATTCGATACATATCACAAAGTAAATTAAAATGATATTGTATCTTACGATTCGATACAATTCTTACAATACGATACAATGCACTATATTTTTTAAAAACAACCAACTTGAAAACGTTTTTTTGTAGATCCAAAAAACTAAAAACAAAATTTTTATGCCTTTTAACATTTCAATTGAAGAGGTTTTCTAGTATAAATATATTTTATATCGCTTTATGAGCCTTAATCACTTTTTTAGAGTATTAGATCTAATTGAAAATGTCGCTCTCTTTTTTTCACGTAATCCTATAAGTAGATATATAAATCTCCACTTGTTTATTTGAATTATTCTCTTTTGTTTTATAGATTAAAGGTGAATCTGAATTTTTATTTTCTTTTGCTACTCTATAAAGATTACTGAAATAATATTTAATAGATCAATTTAGAGTATTTTGGCTACTGTTTAACTTTAAATTTTATCTTTAATCTGTAATAATATTTACTTGACTACTTTTATATATAGTCAAGCTTGTGTTTTATATGTTTAAATATGTATTACTACATATTTTATTTTGTTTCTGTATCTTACAATACGATACATGAAACACTATATGGAGGTTTTCAATACACAATACGATTCACAATTTGACAACTACGGTAGCAAGTGATAATTATGATCACTCTACACACACATAGAGACACACACATGTATGTATATGTTATAGTTATGCAAGACTTGGGCTGAAATTGATGGATGTTCTGCTGTGCATTTGACTATAATATGTTTAGTTGACTTCTTTTGGCAATGAGAGTATTATGATTTTAGTAAACATGGTATATCTGGTGCTTTAATTATCTTGTTAAAGTTTTGAACTATGTTGCTTCTATGATTGGTATGATTTTCAATCCCTTTATTCCTTTGTTTTCTATTGTAATGGAAATTGCTTGATGTCTAAGCATTTGGTGAGACTGACCTACTATTTTCTTTCCTTCACTAGCTTTTTATATGAATAGTTGGTGGGGAGCAACGGCTACAACAAGTATCTTCATTGCTGCTGCAATTACAGATTGGCTTGATGGGTACCTTGCTCGAAAGGTTTGTGATGCTGTTTTTTTTTTTTTTTTGAAACTCTAAAGAAGCACATTATGGATTTTGTCAATCTCATATTTATATCACAATTCATCAATTATACATTTTCTGTTGTTGACCAGCTGAAGTTAGGAAGTGCATTTGGTGCATTCTTGGATCCAGTAGCTGATAAGGTTTGTTTTCCCATATTCAGTATAACTTCTTTTACTTGGTTTGAACTTGTCAACTTGTCAAGTCAACCGCATTTCTGTTACCTTAAGAAAGATGTTCATAGGTGTTGTTTCTTTCATTTATACGAATCATATGAAGATTTAATATGTCCTTATCGGGTTTATTGGTTGCAGCTTATGGTTGCTGCTACCTTGGTCCTGTTGTGTACAAGACCTCCAGAAGTTGCTATATTTGGGCAACTGCCATGGCTACTAACAGTACCTTCAATTGCAATAATTGGTAGAGAGGTGAGATTAAAAGACCTTCACTCAAGCTTCATGTCTTAAAGTTTTTTTTTCTTCCAGTGATGTGTATTTTTCTCAGTGAAAAACTGATCACACCTAATTGATTCCACTGTTGTTTATGTATTTGTTTCTTCCTCTCTTTGTTTAATGACTTATGCCTGAAATTTGAGTGTTTCTTTCTTTTTGTTCATATAGCTGCTTTTAATTAGGAAATGATTGCACCTGCAAAAAGCCTTCAAAAGAAAGAGAAATTTATTAGTTCAAGATAGTTGGCGAAAGAATTGTCTAGCTATTTACAATAGTCTGTCATATGTACGTGCCAAAAAGTGAGGAAACTGTTAAGGCATTATCAAGCCAATCAAGCCAAAAACAAGTTGATGCTTTGACAAAACAGCACTGAGCCTGGAGATTTGGTGAAAATGTGACTAGTCTCGGTCGAACCTGGAAGGAGATGGAAGCTTACAATTTACATTATTGCCAATTCATTAGAAAAAGGATGTCGACTGTGATGGTTCTTGTTCTGGGAGCCACTTCAAACTCCCGGCTGTGAACTTTCATTAACTTTACAGAACCAAGCAGCAAGCCTTCTGTGGGATTTTATGAGACTTTGGTGCTTTCTGCAGTAAATACTCAGCTTTCTACAAGTTTTGCCTTTCAGCTTTCTTTATGATATGGGCAGAACTAGAGTTTTAGATTCCTTTCTATTTGGACTATAATATTATTTTTAGGTTAAAAGAACCCTGGATAGCGGGTAGAACAATTAATCCTGCTATTACAGGATGTTGAAACAAAAAGAAAAACTGGATACACTAAAGCAGGTTGGAGCTTGCCCCTTCTATAATGCAAGTATGCAACTACTCTCTCCGTTCCACAATAAGAGTCTCATTTGTCAAAAATTCTTTTGTTCCATAAAAGAGTCCACTTTTTTCATGATAGCAGTATAAAATGATATAATGTCTTTTGTCATCGTGATATCATGCCACGCTACTGAACAACTAATTATTTTTAGGGATATATATGGAACAAACTTTTATTGTGGAACCGAGGGATTACAATTTTGCCGCATTAAATGTAACATGTTCACACTTATCAAGAGAAAGATGTTACATGCTCACCTTATTGTTCCATCGCATCATAAGCACCAGATGGATTTTGGTTTCTTCTTGTCCATTATATGTTAACCTCGTTAAGTTTAATTCTATACAACAGCTGCTTCCTCCATTGTTAGTTTCAAAATGCTTCACAAGGATAGCAGTTGGAGGATCGTTCTTTTTATAATGCTCAGCAACATCTTTTGTCTGGATTTGATTGTCAACCCCATCCATTGTTGGTAGACTATAATGTCTTGAACTTTCTTCATGTTTATATTTATCATTTGTATAACGACATCTGCTAAAATTACTTGCTTAACCAGCTAGGGGTGTTTCTTGTTAGCACTTAACTTCTTCGCATGTTTTTATGACTTGATCATTTTTTCATGTGCCTTTGATATTCATACGTGTGACTAAGGACTTGGTGCATAGATTACCCTTTAGTTGTCTGATCAACAATTTATGACCAATTTGCAGATCACTATGTCCGCTGTCAGAGAATGGGCTGCTTCTCAGAATAGTAAACTTTCAGAGGTTGATATCCCCCATAAAGCTTTGAATGTTCTTTTCAGGCTAGTTATTTTACCTTCTATGTTTGGTTAATGTGCAGCAATGATTAATGTTTTCAGGCTGTTGCTGTAAATAATTTGGGAAAGTGGAAAACAGGCACACAGATGACTGCACTAACCATTCTCCTGGCAACCAGAGACAGCAAGTTTGACCCATATTATTCCTTTTCATTGTAAAACTGTATTTTTCCCTTTCATTTTTATCACTAACTTCTCTCCCCCCCCCCCCCCCCCCCCCCCCCCCCCCCCAAACCCACCCAAAAAAAAAAAAATTGTAGCTTTGCAGGGCCAGGGCTTCTAGTAGCTTCGGGTGTTGCTTTTCTTTATGTCTCAGCCTGGCTAGCTGCATGGTCATTGGTCGTGTACATGAAGAAGATATGGAAAGTATTGCTGATGTAGACATTGAGATTTGACTTGACTGTGCCTGAGGAGCTGCCCTGGTTTTGTAAGTTCAGAGGAAATGGACTCCCCCCCCCCCCCCCCCCCCCCCCCCCCCTCTCCTTTCCAAATATTAGAAATGGGATATTTTCATACAAAAGTGGATAATCGGGGCCTGCTTACATTCCTGCAGTAGACACTCCCCAATAAAGTTATTTTGGAAGCGACTTTATTCTCATGGTCTGGGGTTGCTCTTAAACCTTTCTTATTTCATATACTTAAGATTGATGTAATACAATTACAACTAACAGACCAACACCCTTTGGCATCTGCGCCGTTTGGCATTTGTTATGGATCAGTTGTATCCAGTAGATTATATTTTGAATTGCAAAAAGTGGCAGTTATTCTTGTGATATGTAAAGAAGAATTCCAAGCATATTTAATAAAAATTCAAGATTTTACTGCTGAAGTTACTGGAAAAATATTTTATGATTAGATGCACAAGTTCTGTTGTATTGCAACCTGTAGAAGCTTTTTATACAGTTCAATACTGAATAGCTTCCTTGTTGAAATACCAAGCATGGAATCCAGCTGATCATTGTTACCTCCTCAGAGCTATATACTCTAGCTTTGTTTCCTGTTTTATTTCTCATCTAGAGCATGGTTTCGTGGAGCCGTTATTCCAAAACAAAAACAAAAAATATCTCATGCTGGATTATATATAGTCCCTTGGTTTAGCAGAAAGAGTTTAGTTTGTCAAGAAAAATTATTTCACAAAAACGTGTTTTTTTTATGGTAATTTAAAATGATACAATTAGTTATTATGATTTAATTAAATTAAAATTTTATTATTTTATGGAAAAGAATGTATCATTAATATTTATAATTTTGTAAATATAACCTTTTTATGAAACGAGGGGAATAACATATATTAAGTATTATTTTTTTTTTTTGTAATTAATATTTACCCGTACTTGTCCGCTAAACAGTAGGATAGGCAAATAATAATTGATGAGAATTAATATTTTTACAAGAGAAATTGATAATTTTATAATGTCTCACTTATATGAAGTGGACTCTACTTACTATTTATGTAAAAAAAAAAAATTGTAAAAATATCAATTTTTTTTATAAAAATATTAATTCCCTAATTGATAAGTTTGATAGTGCCCAGCCACCTTTGTATTAACACAAGTATATTCACTTCACTAATAACTACTCCCTTTGTTCCACTTTTAAAAATCACATTGTTAATGTAATTCTTAATATGTAATACTTAAAATATAGAAATTTTTAATTTTTACAATAGTACTTGCTTTCATGAAAAAGTTAAAATAATGTTTGGTTATATAACTATAAAAGTACTTTTAAAAAACTTAATGACAAAGTTATTTAGTATGTGAGACGAGATTTAATTTTTCTTCAACAATTTGTGAATAAATTTGTAATTTATTCTTTGGTCAACAGTGCTTTAGCCAATAGATAAAATTTATACTCGTCAAAAAGTACTACGTAGCCCAAATCTCTATTCTCTACCTGTTTAAAGTGTTTTTGCTGAGACACCAAAGACTTCTATATATATAACAATCGGTTGTTAATAGCAATTAAAATTGGTCTATCGTAAGAGAGAGTAGCGACAGGACCAATCCACAGTCAAAAATACGCCTGCATTAGTTGTCGAAATAGTGTTCCAACAATCGATTGTCACGGATAGACACACACACTCTCTCTCTCTCATATGTATATATATATATATATATATATCATTTTGGGAGTATTTTTAATCTAAAAAAACTCCATCAAAAGAGCTCTGGATGTTACAAATATAATTATTTTTATAAGTTTGTTGTTTTAGAAATTCTATCTCAATTTATCTTTGACATTTTAATTCTGAAAGACAATTAATTTAGCCGGTGCAAAAAAATGTGTAGATTCATCAGCTGTTCTCCAGATGAATACAACACATACGAGCCTGGATAGGAAAAATAAGGATTGGGTAACATTGGCTGCATTTGTATTTGTATGTTAGTGGAGATATTTGAGAATGCAAATGATTCACAATTTAATATTGAAATTTGACAAAAAGGAAAAAACAAAGAAGAAAAGGTAACCATTTTACAATGAACAGTTGCTTCTGTAGATACTCATAAGTTCCACGTAGCATTTTTTTAGGGCAAAAGGCTAAAGAAATTTATTACTCAAAAATACTCCTTACCTCACATAAATGGTATAAAATTTGCAATAAAAAAGAAATTTATTACTCAAAAATACTCCTTACCTCACGTAAATGGTATAAAATATGCAATCATAATCTTTATATATATATATGAATATTGTTGGGCTACATATTCACTAACGTAACTGCGTTGCGTATATTGAACCTTATCCCCACACCCCATTAGATCTAGTGCACTCACATGAGAACTCTTAAGTTCGATAAATTTGGGCTCGCCACTTTGCTACTTAAGGTACTAACTAGTTACTATATCTAATACTAATTTGTATGGTAAATAATTACATTTTTCAATAAGGAACTAATATTTTCATATGATATTTTGATATTTTCACATGTAAGACCCACATGTAGAGTTTATAGCGATGGTTTAACCGTCGTTATACATCTATGGCAATATTTTTGGTATGGTATTTATGTGAAAATATCAAAATCTCATGTAAAAATATCAATTTTTCTTCCAATAAGATATTTACTACACAATTCCTATTAGGAATTGTTGTCCTATTGAGAAGGTGTAACTACTATAAATACATGAAAAATAATAGAGGTAAAATACACAATATTCTAACCTAAATACTTCTTCCCTCCATTATTAACATATCTTAAAACATGTACTTACTCTCACACTAGGAGTATTTCTTGACGGTCCAAGTCGTCAAGTACTTTTTAATGGTTCTTTCTATGCAGGTTCAAGTCCAAGCTAGTGGTTAAACGTATAGACAAATTCAAAACATTGGCGCTAGAATAAAGGTCTTCTAGTATTTAGTAGAATTTTCTTTCAACCATCTTTTTTGCCAAAAAAAAAAACTTCCATGACAACACCACCACCGTCACCAGCCCACAACAACAATTCTCATGGAGAAATACGCTCGCAGTCACATCAACCAACTAATGCTGACAAGCAGCGTCGCCTTTAAGAAATCCAGAATAAGAGGAAAGGTCTCCAATTTCATCGAGAAGAACTTGACAAGCAGTTTGCAGATCTAATAAGAGACGAAGATATCCTGTTAAACAAATGTGGAACACCTTCTTGATCAGGCAGCTACAACTCTCACCACCCTCGCAGAAGCACCAGCACTAGGTCATCTAATTCGAACGGACACAAAAGAAGAAGAACAAGATCCCCTTCTAGACATAGAAGTGGTGTTCAGGGCCAAAGACAACGTTAGAGCCACAATAGTTTTCTAAAGAAACATCTCCTTAGAGATCCTTTGAGGGACACACTAGAGTCAATGTGACACTCCCAAATCCGGGTTCCTCGAACCTCAGGTTCGGTGCTCACTATTCATCACTTGACAAACATTTAAAAAATAAATCTTTAATAACTCGTGAAAAATATACATAAATTCATTACAAAACGTACCATCAATCTCAGGTTCCACTAACCTTAATACATCACTATTACCTTATAATACAAAAGGTTTACAACATGAAAATAAAAATTTATTACTTCTACTCGTTCACCTTTTCTTTACCTTTGTACTCCTTAAATCACTCGGCTTAACTGAAAAATAGTCCATGATATAGCAAGAGTGAGCAACTATTTTGCTCATCAAGTTTAAATAAACAATAAAGGATATATCACGAATGAAAAAAAATTAACTCTTAGAACTTTAACAATAAACAATAATTGTGAAGACATACAACTTTGAATCATAACTTTCAATGGATTTAACATACTGCTTCTTCATGCTGAGAGGTCACAAGACCATGAACATACGTTTTGAGTATTTTCAATACCCTGTAGATATAAAACTGTCATTTCGTTATGAATATTAACAACCAATTCAGTTGCAATATCCGAAGATGGGTACTTTAGGTGATCAGTCTATCGTACGTTTATATTGTGCACATTATAACCATCCAATTTTGTTTTGATCAGGATTATTCCATCCGACCGTAATTTTATCCTCTCATAATGATTTGTTCATTTTAATTTTTCCCATCAAATTTCGCACCACAACAATATGATTTGGGCTAACTTCAACAATATTCAGATTTATGAATTCAATACATACATGGTCTAACCGAACAATTGGCATATATCTTTCTCTTTAAACAGTTCATAATAAGAACAGTCAGAATAACTCATGCAATATCTAGCTGAAACAAATAGCATAGATATTTCTCTTTAAATAATTCATAGTGTGATCAGTCATGCAAATGCACATCAATGCGATTATCAATAATAACATAGATGTGAAATAATTCTTAATAATTATTTCATCAGGCATTACGAAACTAATTTCAACTTCTAGATACTTATCATAATAAAAATAAGTATATGAAACAAGTTTGAGTTTCAGAATAACTTGCCAAATAAATACAAGTTAAGGTTCAGATAACTTGCATGTTCCGCTGACTACAACTATTCAACTTAAAATAGCTTCCTTTGGATGACCTAACATTCAACAACATTGATCTTCCAATTAGCATATCACATACAGATTTATTTTAAATTAATAATCTTACCATATATGTTTTAAACCATCTAACACTTAATCATAACCTTAAAACACTTAATAATATTATCAATATTTGATAATATTTTAATCACATAACTATCACTTAATCACATCATACTATTATCACCTTTTAAAATATAATACCCACAAATAAATATTATTAATTGTTTAATAATATTTTAACCATTTACGAATATTATTTCAATAATATTTTATTTAATCATTAATATTATTAATCATCTAATAATTCTCTTAATCTCTTAATTATTTCAAACACTTATTAACATTATTAATAATTAAATAATATCTTATACTCTTTTCAATAATATTATTTATCACATAATATCTTAATCATTTATAAATATTATTAACAATTTAATAATATTTTACTCTCTTAATAATACTATTAATCCTTTAATAATATTTAAATCCTTTGTTAATATTATTAATCATTTAATAATATTCTATTCACTTATTAATATTATTAATCATTTAATAATATTTTAATCACTTATTAATACTATTAACCATTTAATAATATTTTAATCATTTATTAATATTATTAACTATTTAATAATATTTTAATCACTTATTAATATTACTAACCATTTAATAATATTTTAATCTCTTACTAATATTATTAATCATTTAATAATATTTTATTCATTTATTAATATTATTAACTATTTAATAATATTTTAATCATTTACTAATGTCATTAAATTTTTAATAACATTTTCCTCATGTACTAATGTTATTACTCATTTAATAACTTTTTAATCCTTTACTAATGTTATTAATCATTTAATAACATTTTAGTTACCTACTAATATTATTAATCCATTAACAATATTTTAATAATCTTCAGACCATACAAATAGTTAATTTTTTAATTGTGTTAATCTTAATCTTTAGTTTAAACATTTAACTACCAATTGGTCACTCATAGACTCTAAATATATTGGTTTATTATACAAACACCTTCACTTTACACTTATTTCAACTTAATTTTTTAAAGAAAATCGACCCAGACCGACCCGACCCGGACAGCAAAAACATGTTTCTAGCAGTGTGTCTGACTGCTACGGCGGTGGTTTCCACCGCTGCGGCGGTGGTACAAAATTTCAAAAATCCTAATTGGAGGACTGCCCGACCCTCTTTTATTCAAACTATCATAACTTCTTCATTTTAAAATATTTTAGAGTGATTCTTTAGTCCATTCTCATCAGAATTTCCCCCTCTACAACTTCTCTTTATATCATAAATCCAAATTCCAAACAGAAGTAGGCTTAAAATCGCTTACAAGGACATAAAGAAAACTAACTTCATAAATCCTTGATTCGATTATGGTGTGATGTCGCAAGCACTCAAAAATAAAATCTTACTTTGTAAAAATAAATATGCAGTAGTGTAAGTAAGAGTCGATCCCACAGATAATGATTATTTAATTTTATATTTTTGCAAATAAAAATTGGGGGTTTTTGAATCAAAGAAATAATTTAAATAAAACTAACTAAAATAAATATAAAAGAAATAAATAAGAAGAAAAAGTCTTGGTTTAAGTCAAAATCCACCATCAAGAATTTACAACAGATCACTGATGCAAGAATAAATCAATTCATATTTTAAATATTCAACGTGGAATAATTACTCTCATTCGAATAATTTTCCTATCCCTCCTTAATTTTAGTTAAGCAGAAACAAGCGATCTAAATAACTCTTACTACTAAATAATCTCAGACAAGCGCTAAAGATTTAACCTAGTAGCAGCATAAAGAAATAGAGAGATCGTTGAACTAAACAATACAATCCAAGCGTCTGCATTTAATTTAGATGAATACTATTCCTAAGATATAACAATCTTTTCATAAGCAAACCAATTATTAATCTTAGTTGTTTCATAAATTAAAGTGACCAAACAATTACGGATTTGATATTTAATTTAGCAATAGATTTCAACGAATAATAAACTAGTATGCATCATAGCAATTAAACGAATTAATCATAAAATTAAACACACAAAAACATTCAATACTCAAAATATAAATTGAACAATTAAAATAAATTAGATCTCACAGTGTATAAATCTTGATGGCTTCAATCACTTAAACCAAGAAAAATAATTTAGCTACTCATAATTATGAAGAACACTAAATAATGCAGAGAGAATTTTTCTTATTAGAAAAGTTGTATCTTACATTGTGTCTCAAGCCCTCTATTTATAGGCTTCATAAACCTCCTAACCCTAATAGGATTTACAATTAAAAATAAAATAAAAATAAAATAATTATTATCCTAACCCTAATTGGAAGTCTAAATAAAATATTAAAAATAAAATAAAGAATTATTGCTTCCTTTTCCAAATTAAAATTGGACTTTTATTCTACTGATTTGTTGCATTGCAGTGTAGGAAATACAAAATAAGGAAGGAAAAGGAACAAAATCTGCCAATCACGCGCCTGAGCCACGCGGAGAGAGAAAGAGATTATGCCCAGCCGCCACGCGTAGAGAGAGAAAGAGGAGAGACAGCCGCCAACCGCTTTTTCTTTTTTACCGTTGGCGCGCGTAAAACATGCACCCGTGCCAACCGAACACGTCTGCGCATTGCGCGGACTGCTTTTGTCTTTCCCTAGCCCAAAACGGCGTCGTTCTGATCCGCACTGCTAATTCCTTCCTCACGCCATGCGCGGACGCCGACCTTTCCAAAAATTACAGATTTGCCCCTAAGCTTCATTTTTCCTACAAAAATAAATATAAATTAATTAAAAATAAATAAAAATAATATAAAAATAATAAAAATAATAAAAACGCATAAAATTAATAAAATACTAAAAATAAATAAAAAGAAATATAAAAATACTATAAAATTACCTAAATTAACATAAATTAATTAAAATCCTATAAAACCTATTAAAATCAAAATAAGCTAAATAATTAAACATTTAAGCACACAATAAATATAAAAACTAAGTATTAGGGAACAAAAATATCGTATAATTTAACTCTATCAGATTGGTTCAAACATGATGTTACAAGCATTAATTGCTATACCATCATGTTTTATGACTCTACATACATCATATATAACATCTCTAGTTCAAATATTTAACAACATAAAATAAAAAGGATCTAGGTTAAGAAACTTTTAAACCTTTAAAAGAAGATTTTCTTCTTGCTAGGACTCCTCCTTTTCCTTCTTCTTGTATGGACCAAAAATAACTCACTCTTAGTAACACTTAAAGTGTTTTCTTCTCTAGGCTCTCACAAATGCTCTAGCTTCTCTCTAAAACTTTCTCTCTCAAAAAATTAGTGAATGGAGCAAATGAACTAACATTTGCACAACTATTGGTCATTAACATTAACATTTAATATATCTTGGGTTTATTTTTTTAACATCCTAACGCTCATACATACTAGTACCTCAATTTGATACCATAAATTTTCAAACAGTTTGTACCACCGCTGCGGCGGTAGTTCTAATTTTTAAATTTCAAGGAATTTCACCGCAACAACGGCGAAACCTACCGCTGCGACGGTAGTGCTGATTTTTCCAAACCCTAATACACATTAATACAAGTACTTCGACTTGATTAAATTTAATTAACTTTCTCTTATCATCAACTTGGGTTTATAATATAGTTACCCAAACACATACAATTATTCCCGCATTGAGATATCTTTAATAAGTCATTTATTTCTTCATTTTCATTAATCATATAAGTAATTTACTTGTTCACTATATATCTTTTTATTTGTCATTCAAGGCCAACATTCAAGTTTTGTGTTTTCATCATATAAGCTTCTCTTGCATTCATTTTCCTTCTTTAGTTAATTCAAATAAATTTAATTAACTAACTTACTACATCCCATCATACATCATAAACACATACTTCATATATCATATTTTATCATGAATAAAAAATATAAAAAATTAGTTCGTAATTTTTTGAGTTACTATAGTCAAAGGCAGAGAATCATACGCATCTCCTTTTCCTAATGATCTCAATGAAGTTAGGATTGATAGGACCTACAAAGTTCCGAACTTGGAAACGTATGATGAAACAGGTGATCCTTACGATAATACTTATTCTTATGAACGTTTACTGTGCTTATATGGTCATAATATTGTAGGAAGGTGTCACCTTTTCATCTCTACCCTAAAGCAAATTGATAAGGAATGGATGGTCGCACTTCTTCCTCGTTCCATCAACTCATAGGAGGAACTAAAAGAACAATTCCAGACAAGCTTCGATAACAATAAGAAACGTAGAAAGAGGATGACTTCACTAATCAAAGTAAGGTAAAAGTTAAACGAATCTCTTCGGCAATACATTAAGATATTCTGGGAGGCAATAGTCGAGATCCCCAATGTAGATCTAGCTCAGGCAATACAATTTCTCATTCTATGATACGGTTGAAAACTTTATAGAGATAGAAAAGGTCATCATCAGTCTTCAAGGTCCTTCGAGAAACAACTATAATTACCATCAAAGAAGAGATTCCAAGGTCGATGGATCTTACATAAGAGATTATAATAAAAAGACTTACATGGGTGATCGGCGAAACAAGGATGATAGCTCAAGGGACAAAGGGATAAAAACAAACACAAAGACTCTTCGTACAAAGTAAGTGAACTCAAGAATGAACCTTTCTTCGAGTGACCTTCAAAGATTAGAGTTTTCGCCAAACATAGGGAAAATGATTAATATTCCTATTGCCATGAAAAGAAGGGTTATGGCACAGAAAATGTTACCAGCTGAAGCACTTCCTCGAAAGTCAGGTGAAAATAGGAAACCTGAATTGTTACGTGACAGATAAAACCAACCAATCAGCCTTTGATCGAATTGCACCGCCTCATTCTTCTTTAGCATCGAGTGGCATTGTTGATATTATTTTCGTAGGTTCGGTAACAACCATGTCCAAAAGGAAGAGGAAAGTCTTCATTCGAGCTATCCACCAAATGTCCGGACAACCAAGGAATATCAAAACTAATGTCATTATCTTTACAGATGAGAATTATCATCCAAGTATAATCAAACCTCGTGATGATGCATTTGTCATAACTGCATAAGTGGGTACCATGGATTTTCGACGAATACTCATCGATAATGGAAATTCAGTCGATGTACTCTATGGACATGCATACAATCAACTGGACTTAGGGAGTAGGTAGCTAGAGCTTTGTAACAAGTCACCTGCAATGATCTGAAATTCTGCAATGCTTGTAATATGATCGTAAATGATTAATAAAGAAGGATTTATGTCGATGTGTTATGTGAATCAATATGCGTGTTAATGATTTGTGAAAGAAAAATATTTTTTCAAAAAAATAACGTGAAAAACACTATTCACGCATAAAGAGTTTTTTTATTTTTTTGAAATTTCATATTTATGGATAACGTTTATATGGAATATGAGAGCGCATTCACTATTCAAAAATACGATAATCAAAAATTAACTAAATACCTAACTAAGTCGATTAGTATGAAACTAGAAAACCCTAGTTACCTAATCATTTCGGTTGATGAAATTAACTAAGTTAACCTAACTTGGTTACAATTCCAAACCATGTTAACCAAAACCCTAACTAATTGATCCAATATTAATTTGGTTGGTGAATTGGGTTGTAGAGAATTAATGAGCCCAATGACTTAAATTTATTAAAGCTCTAGGGTAAAACCTAAGGGTATCCCAAGGAATGTGTAATTAGGCCCAATCTAATTAATTAAAAGCCCAAGCTATGAGTGGTAGCGAACCCCAAATGAATTAATTAATTTAAAGCTCAAACCCTAGCCCAATGTTGGAAGTTATTATGTATATATATATATATATATATATATATATATATATATATATATATATGTGTGTGTGTGTGTGTGTGTGTGTGTGTGTGTGTATAATTAAGGAATAAAAAGAAAAGGAAAAAAGAGGAAATTTGGGCCTTGTGAGGCCCCAAATTCAACAACTCTAAGGGGTAAGTGGGGGAACTTGTCAGCTTCTCTTGGAAGCTTTAAGTTGCATTTGTAAGGCTAGCTTCTGTGGGAGAATGGGACGGTTGATGGAAAGTGTTAGATATACAAACTATATGTATATATGTTTGTAAGAGAGCTCTTTTATATTAGCCTCCCCCTCTCATTCATTAGTTGTTTGTTTTGCTAAGTGTTAGAGAGAAAAGTTGAGAGCTTTAAAACTTAGAGAGAAAATGAGTGAGATAAAGAAGAAACCCCAAGAGAGAAACTTGAGAGGATCATCTAGAGGAAGAAAGGTGGATCATCCATTGTTAAGGAGTTATCTAGCAAGAAGGAAGAGAGCTATCGAGAAGTTTAAAAGTTCTCTAAACCCTAGCTTTAGTTAACTTTGTATATTTTTTTAGCATTGTTAGTTTAAATGTTGTTATGGGAGATTTTGTGTTGTTTGTGGTGGAACATGGTGGTTCTGAAGAATAAGGATGGTTTTGTGAAGGTGATATGTGAGTATGTGCTTAGATATCATTTTATGTTCATATAATCAAGTAACCACAAGATGGTTATTTTTAAAACCCTAAGTTGTGCTTGTGATTATCAAAGGGAATAGCTCACATATGTTATGTATTTTTAAAGATCCAAATGTATATTGTGCAGACCTATGAGCTATATAAATGATCTCTTTTGGTACAAATGAAAAAGGAGTCTAAATAAGCTCAAAGTGATTTTTGGTTTAAACTATGTAAAAACCCTAGATTAATGAGTATGTGTTTCATGTAAACCAACTTGCTATGGTTAATATTTTAAAAGATCCACAAATGTTGTGTATAGATCTAGGAATCGTTAAAATGACCTATTTTGGTACTAATGGAAAGAGGAACATGTATAAGCTTGTTATGATTTTCAAAAGTTAACTATGTGATTTTGGTAAAAACACTAACGAAATAGTTTTGTTGGTGCTAAGTGATCAACTAGTGGTTGAATCATGAGTTTATGAGTCTATGTGTCGAAATAATGACGTATGTAAAAATGAAAGGAGAAAAGTGTTTTAACGGTTCGTAAAACGATCGATATAAAGTAAATTGCATTTTCGGAAAATCGAACGTAATTGAAACCCTAAGTATTTTTTATAATGTTTGAAAAGTATAAAGTATTGAAAATACTATATATTGACGTCTGATTCTGTCCGGCTGTCCTGTGGGCCGTCCGGGTAGGATACCTGCACAAAAGTCCTAACGGCTTGGGCCGTTGGTGGACTCCTCCGGTGTGAGAATTAGTGAAGGTTTCAAGAAAGGTCAACAATGGAGGTCTGAGTATTTAGTATAGTAGTAATGTGCATGTGTGCGTAACCTTTACCTCCCTCATTGACTGGGTATTTATAGTGTATACCTGACTCTTACCCATTCCTTTTAGGATTGTCCATCAACGTGTTATAGTTTGAATAGGAAGGTAATCTCCTAAACCATCTAGGAACCTGACTCCTATTCTAATTTAGATTAGATATAGTAAATAGACACAGTCCAGATTGGTTTAGGGACCTATCCCAAGCCTATCGGACTTAGAAGTCCTCATAAGAATCTGTCAAGCTGACGGTCCATTGGGCCTAGCCCAACATAAATTACCGGATCAGGCTTAGTGAAATATTCATCCTAACATTGCCCCCCACTCTCTCAGTATATAAATGTGCTGGCCGAGTAGAATAAACCATTCCAAAAGTATATGTAAGCGGACAGAATCCGGAGGGAAATTAACTCTTCGGGAATCCAAATGTAGGAACACAGGAGATATCAGACCGAAGGCAAACCCTCCTTGAACTTTATAGGAATTTCAGGGTAACATAACAGAGGAGGAAAGCTCCATCGGGATCCCGAAGGCACCAGACCGATGGGAAAGCTCCATCGGGAGCCCGGAGGCATCAGACCGATGGGAAAAGCTCTTGCAAAGCAACCCTTAGCCCCTATGAATGAGATTTCAAACGTTAGGCCAAGTGTAATAACCAGGCCCAAGTCTTTGTTAAACCCATCGTGCTTAGCCCAATAGCTTGCCCTAACGTTTCAGTTTTCGTCCGTTTGAATTTCGAAACAGTGTAAGACAGCTGGCCTCGTACACGCGGGAATGATCATTTATTACGCCGCTGTAAAACCCTAATAACACACCCCATCCGTTAGATCAGTTGCATCCAGACCGTTAATCGTGGTATAAGATAAGGAAAGTCGAACAATCGCCGTTTTTACTGGAAGCAGTTATCTCTGAAGAAAAGACGTCTGAGAGAAAGAGACCCCCATCCCACATTTCGATTGCTTTGTTCCAGCTCTGCTCCCATCTGATCGTCGTTCAATCAATCTCATCTTTGCATCAAGTAAGTTCTTCACCCTCTATTCCAATATTTTTCACAATGGTTAGGAGTACACAAGACATAAGAGCACAAGCTTCGTCTTTCCGGGTTGAAAACGAGGTCACGGTCACCGAAACAAGGATCCCTGAAGGTCAACCGTGGAAGCCAGTAGTTATTGAGAGGATGAGGGACGTAGAGGAATATAATAGGATCAAATACTTCACTCTCCTATACAGAGTGGCAAACACCAATTCTTCTATCCGAAACCACCATTTCGATCTAGCCCATACAGAATTTTACATTCCAGAAACGTATGAAATTAAGAGGCATGGGGCTGGTGAGAGGATGTATTATCAGCTAGAGGGGGGATGGATTCCGATCCATCGCCAGATTATGATATACGGGGTCCGATTCCCACTCCGCCCCTTCATTCTTGAGTTATTACACACGACGGGGCTTAGCTTGAACCAATTATTTCATTCATATAATAGCTTTATCGCCTTCTGTGCCTCCGAGTCGACCCCTCCAGCCCTAGACTTCTTCTTTCAATTCTTTTCCATCACCAATAATAAGGAAAAGGACTTCTACCAAGTAATAAAGAACCCCGGAAGAGATACCCTAATGGACACCCCCTCCAGTAATAAGGGATGGCACGGGGACTGGTTCTTTATTAGAGGACCGGACACATGGTTGGACCTTGGGCTGACCCGAACAAAGACCAGATGAATTCGAAGAGGATCACCCGAAAAAGGTTGGAGGAGTTCGAGGTCTTGTATTCCAAGAGACCGTCCATGAAGTGGAACCAGGATCTCCTCAATGACCAAGACTGGTTGTATTCATTCGGTCGTAAGTCCTCTGTCGAACTTGTTTCTTTATTCTAATTATGTTTAAGATACTCACTCCTCTGTTCTGACTGTGTTGCAGTGGCTGATCAAGGAAAGCACCCCGATAACGAAGCCGTACTCGAGGCGGCCGAGGCTCCGAGGGGTAAACTGAGTGCTGCTGAAAAGCTGAAGGCGAGCCGCAGTTTGAGGGTCATAAAACTAAAAGACCCGACCCAGGTTGTTGTCACTCCTGAAGTTGCCCCGGGACCTCCCCGAATGGATGATATTGCCAAGCCCACGGGAGGGGAAGCGTCTGCTGCTGAGGATTCAGGATCTAGCAGACCAAAGATAAAAAGGAGGAGGTTGGTATTGAAATCCTCCTTGGAGGTAAGAACCGAACAGGTTCCACTTCCTCCCAGGGCCCCAACCGATCCTCCTATCGAGCTGGATGTCTTCAAACAGCCGAAAGAATCAACTGTTCCTCCTCCCCAAGCTGAGGAAAAAGAAACTACTGAAGGCCCAGAGCCTTCAAACAAAAGAGACGATCCTGCTGACCTCCCTGCGAGTACCGAAGGTACAAGAGCCGAGGAGGATACGAACATGGATGCCTTGGGCTCCCCGATGATTCCATTCGCTGCCACTGATACCGAGGGAGCCGATTTGAAGACACTGATGGAGATGTTATTCTCCTTTCATGCAAAGGTAAAGATCTACTTGCGATTTTACTTGTTTGAAATTGACTAAAATTCTGACTTGTTCATCATCGGTTAACCACCACTTTGTTAGAGGAATGCAATTCTCCTGAAGGTGTCTGATGAACAGAAAGTGCTCGAGCGAGAGCGTGCCGAGGCAGTGAAGAATCACCAAAAGATTCGAGATCAACTGATCCACCAACACGACGCCTTCCGTATTATGAAGAATGATTATGAGGAAGCACGGAAGACTAGGGTCGAAAAGGAAAAGGAAATCAGTCGACTCGAATCCCAAATATTAGATGCTGAGAAATATAGGAGGCAAGTCCTCGAGCAAGCCAACGCAGACAAGACCCAATTTGAAAAGATTCAGCAAGAGCTCGAGTTCCAGGTCCGAACCCAACAAGAGAAACTTGAACAATCAAGAGACTTCCTCAACCTTCAAACAGATCGGATGAAAAATCTGAAGGACAACATTGAGCATATCGTTAAAGGTTGGGCATCGAAAGAGGCTGATTGGTTGAAATGACCAATAGCTGCCGCTTCCCCGAGTGTCCTAACTTCGGAGCTTCGACAGAAAGTAATATAGGAGTATAAAGCTTCGGATGAATTCCAAACGGACATATATGCTTCCATCGTGAACGAGTTCAGCGATGGATTTGAGTATGCTCGGGAGCTTGCTAGGGAAAAGGGTCATCATCCCGATCAGTTGGGGATTGTATTTCCCGAAGACTAATTGCTTCTACGAAAGACTTGTCATTTTCATTTTATTTTTTTATTTTTTTAAGACTTTGTTAGTTCCAACTTTCGCTTTGGGACTTTACTTGTAATTGAATGATTTACCTTCATCATTTATTTTATTACCTTTTTCTCATGAGTCACATTTTATCATCTGCATGTATAGCTGTTTACTTATACTGCTTCACCCCCCTCTAGCCTGATTAAGTAAAGATCCGATGAGGCTAGGAGATAAATTTGAAAGTGTGTATCAAAACAGTAATACAAGAATAAGATGTAAAAAATATTCTCATTAATATCGAAAAAAGATAATCCTATCGGCTAAAATGTAGCCTCAAAATTTGACTAAGTACAAATCCAACATATCCCAACTATTGATAATACCTACGAAGCCGAACAGCATGCCAAGTATTTGGAACATTCTTTCCGTCCATGTACTGAAGCTTGTAAGTCCCTGCCCGTAAGACTTCAATCACCAGATACGGACCTTCCCATGTAGGCATCAGTTTCCCAGTTTCTCGAGGTGTGGATGCCTCGGCTTGCCGAAGAACTAGATCACCTACTTGGAATGTCCTGTTCTTGACATTTTTGTTGAAGTGTCGAGCAGTTCGCTGTTGATATGCAGCAAGTCTGAGGACCACTGAATCACGCTCTTCTTCCATTAAGTCGAGGTTCTGTCGAAGCTCTTCGCTATTGAGAATTTCGTCGAAACTAAGGACTCTGGATGAGGGTATTCCGATTTCAATAGGTATCAGGGCTTCGGAACCATAAGCTAGTTTAAAGGGTGTTTCCTCCATGGTAGTCCGAGGAGTGGTTCTATAGGCCCAGAGAACGTGTAAAAGTTCTTCGGGCCATGATCCTTTCGCATCGTTCAATCTTCTCTTTATGTCGTGGAGGAGTGTCCTGTTGGTAACTTCTACCTGGCCATTTGCCTGTGGATGGGCTATCAAAGTTCAACGATGTTGGATATTAAGTTCGGCTAAGAATCCTTCGAATATCTTGTCGACGAACTGAAGCCCGTTATCCGAGACCAAAATCATCGGAATGTCGAACCGGTAGACTACCTGCTCTTTAAAGAATTGGAGACATGTGTGTTCAGTGATTTTGGTGAGTGGCTTAGCTTCTACCCACTTAGTGAAGTAGTCAATGGCGACGACCACAAACTTGACCTGTCCTTTACCCAGTGAAAACGGGCCCAAGATGTCTATTATTCCCCAGACCGCAAAAGGTATTGGAGAAAGTATCGGAGAAAGCTCTTCGGGAGGTTGGTGTGGAACAGATGCAAAGATTTGGCACTTGTGACATTTTTTTACGAAGTCTTTGGCATCCTCGAGCATGGTCGGCCAAAAATATCCTTGTCGTAAAATTTTATGGGCTTGCCTTTGCTCTCACATGGTCCCCGCATACTCTTTCATGAACTTCTTGGAGAGCGTAATTACATTCCCTTGGGTCGAGACACCGAAGCAGTGGGGAAGAATATGATCTTCGGTATAGCTAATCATTCATGATACTATACTTGGTGGACTTGTACTTTATTCTTCGGGCCATAGACTTGTCTTCAGGCAATTCACCAGTCAGAAGGAATTGTAAGATTGAGGTCATCTAAGAATCCGCCTGTTCAATATCCATCACTGTCTGAACCAGGGTGCTCGGATGCTAAAGATTTTCTAAATATACTACTACGTCTAACTCCCCTTGATCGGTGGTTGCCAATTTGGAAAGGGCGTCAGCCATTGTATTTTTCGATCTGACTACTCCTATAATCTAATATTTCGAGAAGAATGCCAACAATGACCGAACCAGTTGGAGATAGGCCTGTAAATGAACTTCTTTTGTTTCGTACTCTCCCAACACTTGTTTCACTACCAGTTGGGAGTCGCTGTATACTACCAAGTTTTTCACCTCTAGGCTACGGGCCAGTTTTAGCCCTGTCACCAGTGCTTCATATTCGGCCATGTTATTAGTGGCTATGAACCTGAATCATATAGATTGTTGTATTTTGAAACATTCGGGAGAAGTGAGGATGACGCCAGCCCCGCTTTTCGTCCCGGTGGCTGATCCATCTACGAACAAAGTCCATACAGTTTCTTCGGGGGTTGATGTCAATTTATCACAGTCGGGTTCTTTATCTTCTAGATCATCAAGGAATGAACACTCGATGATTAAGTCAATGAGTGTCTGTACTTTTATTGCTGTCCGATGACGAAACTCTATATTAAACTGGCTCAGCTCGATGGCCCATGCTGCCAGCCTTCCCGACGACTCTGGTTTATAAAGGATTTTTCGAAGCGGCTGATCTGTGAGGACGAGGATAGTCCGACCTTGGAAGTAATGTCGGAGTTTCCGACTGGAGATAACCAACGCGTAAGCCAACTTCTCTAGATTTTGGTATCTTGTTTCAGCATCTCGAAGAGCGTGGCTAACGTAGTAAACATGTTTTTGTCCCTATAAATCCTCTCTTATCAGAGCCGACCCGATCGCCAAAGAAGTGGCAGATAAGTACAGTTGTAGATTCTCTTCGAGGAGTGCTTTACTCAGTATCGGAGGAGACAAGATATATCTTTTAATTTGATCAAAAGTCTCTTGGCAGTCTTCGGTCCATAGAAATGTCTTCTGATTCTGAGCCCCCTTCAGAGTACCGAAGAAATGGAGACATTTCTCGGCTAAGCGTACCACAAACCGACGAAGAGCTGCCAACCTTCCCATTAACCGTTGAACCTCTTTAAAGTTCTTCGGCGATTGCATTCCAAGGATAGCCGATATCTTTTCGAGATTTGCCTATATCCCTCTTCGACTAACCATATATCCCAAAAATTTGCCTGACCCGAGGCCAAATGTGCATTTAGTTGGGTTTAGCCTCATATTGTTTGATCTAACGTTCTCGAAGCATTCCATCAGGTCGGCAAGGTGGTCTTCTTCCCTCATGCTTCGGACAATCATGTCGTCGACATAAACTTCTATATTCCTCCCAATCTGACTGCTGAACACTTTGTCATTCTCTGATAAGTACCCCCGCATTGATTAATCCGAAGGACATCACTTTGTACGCGTATATGGCTTAGTGTGTGATAAAGGACGTCTTCGGGATATCACTTTCATGCATAGCAATTTGATTGTATCCCTAGAAAGCATCCAGGAAGCTCATTACAGTGTGACCCGATATGGAATCAATCAGTTGATCGATACTCAGGAGAGGGAAATAATCTTTCGGGCACGCTTTATTCAGATCTGTATAATCCACGCACATCCTCCACTTCCCATTATGTTTTTTAACCAGCACCACATTCGCGAGCCATTCTGGATAAGTGATTTCGAAGATGAAGTCAGTAGCCAAAAGTTTATCGATTTCATTATCAATTACCTGTTGTCTTTCGGGAGCTATGTTCCTTCGCTTTTGCTTAACAGGTTTTGAGTTCGGGTTTACACTCAGCTGGTGCACGACCATAGTCTTATCAATGCCTGGCATATCGGTTGGGACCCAAGCAAAGATATTCGAGTATTCTTGTAAAAGAACCACCAACCGTGCTTTGGTTTCTTCCTGAAGGCCTATTCCAATCTGTACGATTTTCTCATCATCCTCTTGAAATAATGAAACCTGGACCGTGTCTTCGGCAGGTGTTGCTATTGGTTCGGTGCATCCCTCAGTGAAAGGTTCAAGCTCAATCTTCATGGTGGCTTTCTGTTTGTTGTCGATGATAGGGGACGTCTGAATGGTCTGCAGATAGCATCTTCGGGAAATATCCTGGTCACCGACTGATTCCCCGATCCCATTTTTGGTTGGAAATTTCATTTTTAAATGCGGGATAGAGGTAACGGCTTTCAATGCTGACAGAATCGTTTTTCCCAAGATGGTGTTGTAGTTACTTTCCACTTGAACTACATAGAAACGGACCATAATGGAAGCTTGCTTCGGGGCAGTCCCGAAGATCACAGACAATTCGATCGTCCCTGCTATACGGATCGGGTTATTCCCGAAGCCATATAAGGGGGACTCATTACAAATCTCCATCTTCCTTCCCCCCAAGTCTAGCCGATTATATGCTCGGCTATAGAATACATCGACTGAACTCCCATTATCAACAAGTATCCTCTTCATATTCATAGTGCCGACCTGAGCTGTAATTACCAATGCATCCTGATGCAGAGTAACCATCCCCGACGGATAATCGTCATCGGAGAAAGTGATGGTGTCGGTCTTGATATCTTCTGGTTTACCGGATACTTGATGAACTTCTCTTCCGAAAGCTTTCCTCTTTCGGTTAGACAGAGCGGAGATCGATCCTCCGGAGATGACATCAACCACTCCTCTTGCCTCGAAAATGGGTAGAGGTGGTTCAAGACGATTGAAGGTTGATTGCCGATAAGAATCGGCGACATAACAGTCGAGGTTACCCTTCTGTACCTATTTTTCTAGGAAATCCTTAAGCTGGTAACACTCCTCGGTATCATGTCCCTTTGCTTCATGATAAGTGCAGTATCTATCCCCGTTCTTCTGTCTTGCGAAAACCCAAATCTTCGAGGGCTTTTCGTAGAAGGGTTCGTTTGTTATCGCTTTCACGATACTACTTTTATTTGTATTCAGGGGTGTGTAATCCTTGTCGGCACCCCTTCTGTCCCTCAGCGGATCGTTCTTTTGCTGTCGATCTCGACTGGAATCTCTTCGGTCACTCCCCTTTTTGTAGTTGCCATTGGATTTCTTTTCGGCACTTTCGCCTTCGGGGTTTCTCTGGTGAAAATCACCTATGTTTTTCGAAGAACCCGAAGATTGGCGAAAGCCTCTTCCAATTCTACGAACTTGTCTACTTTCTCGTAAGTTTCCGATAGGGTTTCCGGGGCTTTCGAGATGAGTTCCTCGATCAACCTGCTGGATTTATCAACATTTAATCCCATAGTTAAAAATTGGATTACCTGCTTCGGATCGATTCCGTTGATTTCAGACACAGCCTCTCAGAATCTTTTGACATATTGCTGAAGAGTCTCATTCGGCTTCTGTTTGACTTGTAGTAGAAAGGTCATCATTCTGGCCCGTCTTTTATTGCTCCCGAAGCGGGTATAAAATTGTTCCTGTAGCTCTTCCCATGATTGGATAGACCCGGATGGGAGAGAGGTGACCCATTCTCTAGCCGTCTTCTTTAGAGTGGATAAGAACAGGTGGCACATAGCCACTGCATCGTGACCATGGAAGTGCATGGCCTGCTCAAAGGAGTAGGTGTGGTCATGCGGATCTCCCGTTCCATCGTACATCTCCAAAGTGGGTACCTTGCGGCTTCGATCGATTTTGGCTTCTTCCAAATCCTTTGAGAACGGAGAGAGCCGGGCCTTCTTGGACCCATAGTACTTATCTGAAGCCTTCTTGGGTGAGGATTCTCCAGTATGGATCCCGTGGCTGCGTCTGTCCTCCCTATCCCTTTTGGAGGGTGATCTAGCTCGCTTCCTTAAATCCGTCGTCCAAATTGACTTGGAGCGGGCCAATTCCTTTTCTTGGGGTTGGGGGCCACCTCTACGCCGTTCCGTGTGTTTGTCATCCCGTCTGCCTCAATGGTCTGAGCGGGAGGCCGAGCCTCTTTGGCTCAAGAGATCATTACATGTCTCGGTTAATTCCTTGTACTGCTTGTTAAGCTCTTTCTGTTGGATATCTAGAGCCTTTTTCTTGTCGAGGATTATCTGGAGGCGGCGTTCTTTGTCTGCCGCTGTCTCCCGGTGAGGCTGAGAGGGTGTTGGTCGTCGTGAATGACTTTGCGAGTGTGAAGTTTCCATGTCAATGATGATTGATGGAAATTTTACTTGGTACAAAATACCTGCACAAAAGTCCTAACGGCTTGGGCCGTTGGTGGACTCCTCCAGTGTGAGAATTAGTGAAGGTTTCAAGAAAGGTCAACAATGGAGGTCTGAGTATTTAGTATAGTAGTAATGTGCATGTGTGCGTAACATTTACCTCTCTCATTGATTGGGTATTTATAGTGTATACCTGACTCTTACCCATTCCTTTTAGGATTGTCCATCAACGTGTTATAGTTTGAATAGGAAGGTAATCTCCTAAACCATTTAGGAACCTGACTCCTATTCTAATTCGGATTAGATATAGTAAATAGTCACAGTCCAGATTGGTTTAGGGACCTATCCCAAGCTTGTCGGACTTAGAAGTCCTCATAAGAATCTGCCAAGCTGACGGTCCATTGGGTCTAGCCTAACATAAATTACCGGATCAGGCTTAGCGAAATATTCATCCTAACACTATGTAATGAACATATGAGGCTAAAGGATGAAAATTTTGGAGGATTGAATAGTGTTAAAAATCTATTAACTTGGTGTGGCCGCGCTGCGCCCAGTGTAAAAACTGGTGTGAGCGCGCCATGCCATTTCTTTGAAATCTGTTAGGTTGGTACGGGGACGTCGGTTTTAGTATGAAACCTAGCGCGGTCGCACCGGGTCAGGTCAACTAATTGGGTCGGTTCAGATTAAGCCTGTTCGGGATGGGTCATATGTTGGGTTGGGTCAGGACGGCTCCAGATCGGATCGAGTCAACCGGGTAGAATTTTTAAAGATAAAATTAAATACTTTTAAATCCCGAATAAGATGTGTAGAAGTTATAAACAGTTCGATATATTAAATAATGTACAAAGAGGATTATGTGATTAAATTAAACCAATGTATGAGTCCATACGTGACTAATTGGTAGAGGGCTTATTAAATGTAGCTCGAGCGAAAAACGATAAGATTTAGTTAGCGATAATCGATGAACAAGACAAGTATTATAACCGAGCTTGTACTTAAATTCATAAATATATAACATGTTTGCACATAAGTGCTTTGAACAGAATGCTCAGTTATTGAACTGTTTTTAAAGTTAAAGTTCGTTATGTATGAACTATTTTACAATGTAAGTCTATGTCATTTGTTTTGGCTAGACCTTTGAGATAAGTTATTGAATTCATAATAATTCTTTAAAACTACTTCAATCCAAATTGTTTGGTACGGAATCCTATATTAAAGTTGAGAATGAATAACCCTCAAGGCTCTTAGTAGAGGAATTAAAAGCCAAATAATCAGACAAATGATTTCGGTTTACGCTTAAGTTAGATGTTAATGTTATGCACAATATAAGGTACGAGAGGCTGAAGTACACATCTTAAAGTAATGTGGTTTCATGACCTTCCAGGCATTATCAATCTTTGTGATTGGTAATGTACTTAACAAGTTCTTGGTCTTATGACTGTTCAGTATGAAAAATATTGATTTTAAATCCAAAGATAATGTTGTTTCTATTATTCAAACTGTTAGGGTTTCGACACAGTGAAAGCAGCGGAATTTAAAATTTTTTTCGAAACCCTAAGACAGGATCCATGCGAAAACAGATTAATCAGAGGTTTAGATTATTTTACCGATTATCTGAGATGTTGAGAAGACGATGGAATTCTGGAACGGCTTCGAATCTTCAACGCAATCTAGTGACTACGTCTCTACGGTATCCACACGAACGCTCCGCGAATCGTCCCACGATCTGCAGCAAAAGGAACCGCGGTACTAGCCACCAAGATCAGGATTTCTAACCTATTTTTCTCTCTAGCCTCTTTCTGAAAGCGGCTAGGGTTTTAGTTTTTCCTTACGTGACTTTTAGACTACTGATATATGATATATATAGTAGTTAATAGGAATTAACTAAAACCTAAAATCAATAGAAAAATAAAATCCGAATTTATATATATTATATATTAATTAAGTCTTACTTAATTAATATACATATATACAAATGATCCTATTAATTTAAATTCGTAATTTTTAAATACTATCAATCATATTGACATATTTAAAATACTTACAATTTAAATTAATTCCCTTTTAATTACGTTCTAAGTGTGTGACCTTATAGGTTATTATTATGTTGGCAATAATTTTAAAATCATATTATAAAATTATAAACAGTGAGCGGCATCTAGTAATGCATCATTGCTACCCAAATAATAATAAGATCGGTGATTCGATACAACCTTTTCGTGACCAATGTTTCAATGTAATTTAATCCTTTTAACCTTATATCCTAGATTAAACTCGAGGCATGGAATGTGTCATACTCTTCATAATTTAATCTGAGTTTTCTTGATCAATGAGTAGACTATATGAAACAAATCAATATTTGAGCATGGCCATGCATTTCATAGTCCTACTCAATCAAGAGGCCTATGGATATCACCCCTAATATATAGGAGGGTTAAATTCCATCTAGATCACTCATATTCCTCACACGATTCATGAAGTACCCAATAATCACCTTTATTGTCCACCCTATTAAAGGTGACATTTGATTATATCAAAGTACACAAATTCTCGTGTAATAATATAGTGACTTCAGGTCGAAGGATCATTACATCATTGTCACTATAAGAATTTCTTATGACACTTTGCATAATGTTCCATGTAGAATTCTCATGGTGGGTCAGTCCAGTACATTGTTCTCTAACATGTACCTATGCATTGACTCAAATATCTCATATATTTATGACCAATGAGATTTGGCCATCAGTCAATCCACATACTAGTCTCAATGCATCATTGTTGTCCCATTAACAATGATACTCGACTAGGGACATTTAAGAGCAATGATACTAATTATAATTATATAATCTCATGTTCAAGTCACATACTTAAAGCTATATAATTCGTATCATTATTCTAAGGGCTTTTATTATGTTAACATTTATATAACGCAGTAAATGAAATCATAATAAAATAATCTATTTATTCAATCAAATATAATATCAAAAATGTTAAGCAATTACATCAAATAATTAGCCTCTAGGGCATAAACTCTAACACAAACCTCTTTACAATTATTGAACAATTGTTGAAGGTTATCTGAAAGTGTTTATTTTTACTCATGAGAGATATTATGTCATAAACTGGTTCTACCTGCATAGTAACTTAATTGTTCATACTTGCTTAAACATAATATTCCAGCTAAGCAAGAGAAGGTCGGTGGGTCCGGTAAGGATAAAGAAAAGGGCAAAGTAGCCAAATAGGGATTATTTAGTTTATGTATTAGTTTTTGTTATATAATAATGTGTAATATGACTTAGCATTATTATATCTTTTATAATTAATAAAGGTTATAATAATCTGTGACTAGTTTTATATGTAAGAACATTGTATTTAGTTATGTTTAATGGATATAGAACTATGTAAGTGTAGTAACTTGAGAACCATATCCGAGGTTAAGGTAACCCAAATTTTGGGGGCGTCACTTCACCTTTCTACGACTTCAGCTATAATATTCGAGATATTTTAAGTGACATTGTAAATAAAAAATTTCATTAATAAAAATAAATTTTTATTCAAAAAGTATAATGTGTATGATTTAATATGTATGTATATGTGTGTGTGTGAAATAAGATATGACTAAGTGTGTGTATATTGGTGTAATATATATATATATATATATATATATATATATATATATATTTGCATTTGAAATAAGAATTAATAGTTAAACAAACTAATAATTTAATTACTTTGCATTAACTAAAAAAATCCCAAATGAATAATTATTTTGATTTATTATTAAAATAAAAGTTAAAGCTAATATTTTGATTTAATATAGCTTGAATAATGAGCCTTGTGTGGCAATATAATAATAATTTAATGTGAAATTTAAAGCTCATAATTGATTTAATTAATTCACTTATTTAAATTAGTGGATTAATATATGTATGTTATTTAATAATTCCATGAGGGAATTAGCTCAATGGTAATACATTATATGACATGTATATAATATGTTAGTGGGTCAATGTGTAGTTATATTAAATACAAGCATTATATTAAAGTTCGTGATGAATAATATATTAAACCCAAGTGTTAGTCATTATTGAAATGAATATTGGGCCTAATGTATACTTGCATAGTTGCATGTATGGAATTAATTATGTATGTCCAATGTATTAAATAATAATTGTTCGTACCAAGTCCAATGAAATGATTTTAATTTAGCCCAAGTGGTGATCCAATAGGTATTAAGGTATAAATTATTAATGCAAGTATTGGGTTATTAAGATAAATAAATATATTAATGCATGCATTATATATATATAACTTAATGGAATGCATGGTGTTGCATTAACATGAAATTAACATGCCACCTAGCAATACTTGTATGTGGTTCATTAGAGAGTTTGTGTTGGTGGAATTATATATACTTACCAAGTATGTAAGTATAATGCATGCAAGACTTAAGCAAGTGGAGAATCTCTACAAACTCCACTACTTGGTTATTTTCCTAATTTTCAAAATGTTCTTATTCTAAGTAAGAGAGTTAAACTAGTGAAGTTCTCCATTTCTTCAAGTATTCCACTAAAAAATAGTAACAGAAATTACTCGTGAACTTTGTGAAAAAGAAGTTCTAGCATAGTAGGAGAAGGTTGTGATTAAGCATTCAACAAGGGTTATCAAGGAATTCACCATCAAGTTTCTCATAAGGTTGAAAAGTACTCCTACTTTTAAGCTTAAATTAGTTATGTTATAGATTTAGGTATTGCATGCTTGATTATGGGAGTTCTAATTGTTGAGAATCATGATGGATTTGAATTTAAAAGGTTGGCTTTCAAGGAGGTTGTGATGATCTATGTGTTGATATGTTGAGATTTGTATAGATATGTTAATGCATGAGGTTTTTTTAAGCTTTAATGATATTTATGAAAACTATATATTTTAGTCTTATGGTTAGAAGATATTAAATTTATGTGATGATTCATGTATAGGATAACATAGATTTATAAGTAAAGATTTTATTTTAAAGAGATGTAGATGGTTATTTGGATGCATGTGACCATATTAATCTTTAAAATAGTATTTAAGAACAACTATATTTAAACTTTTCTCTCCCTTCTGTGGAGCTCTCCCTCTCGTTCTTGTACGAGATTTCCTTCCTTTCGCTGCGTGTGAAGGGAAATTTAAGTGACTCGAAAAATGGAGGACGATGTGTGTTCTAGCCTTGATAAGATGAAATTAACATCTGATGAGAAAGAAACAATTGCCTTTTCGGATGATGAAAGGAAGGAAGCTATTGACGGATGCAAGTTGAGTCTGATCGGAAAATTCCTTACCTGTAAATCTTATAATAAATTGGCAGCAAAATCTACAATAAGGCGAGCGTGGGGATTGAATGATTCATTGCAGATTCTTGAGGTAGGATCGAATCTATTCCAATTTAAATTTTCTTCTGAGTTTGATTTGGATCGGATATTGAGGGGAGGCCCTTGGTCTTTTAATAATCAGTTACTATTATTGAAACGGTGGACGAAGGGTATGACTGTGGGGAATATACAACTGGATTCTGCTTCCTTCTGGGTTCAAATCTAGGATGCTCCGTTTGATATGGTGTCGCCCCAAGTAGCAAAGGAAGTTGGGCTTCGGTTGGGGGAGGTTGAGGAAGTGGAAGGGAAGAAACAGAAAAATGCAATTAGTTTGTGTATGAGAGTCTGTGTGGCTATTCCAATATCAAAACCTATTCGAAGAGGAGGTTTTATTGCCGGATCGGATGGTGTGAAGCCATGGGTGGCTTTTAAGTATGAAAGGTTGCCCATTTTCTATCATTTTTGTGGTATCTTAGGTCATGATTTGAAGCATTGTGCTGCCCATTTTGAGGTGGAAAAGAAAGGAGGTTGTATTGCTTATCAGTATGGGGAGTTTCTTAGAGCAGGGGGGAGCCGTATGAGGGTCTCAGGTAGTGGTGTAACTAGCCAGAAACAGACCAACGTAGATGTTGCTGCAAGTGAACCAGAAAAGGGCTATGCAAAGGTGGGGAAAGGTGGTCCGGCAGGACGGCTGGAGGGGCCGGCGATCAGATCTGGAAACAATTTAGATAAGGATTATTCCGTTATTGAAGGTAACGGTGCTTCTTTTCCGAAGAATGATACCGCACGTACTACTTCTATTGCAAACGTAATGGGTTCAAAGTCTGAGTCGCAGGAATAAAGTCATCTACTCCTACTCAATGACAAGGCCGTAACAGTTGGCTTAGGAGATGACCATTCTGAAGTTATTACTTATAAAAAAGGTGTGGGTCCAGCGGAGTATCCACCAGATGTTGGCCAAAGCCTTAAACCGGGTACAATTAATTCAATTCAGGAGGTGCATGGGTCCCTAAAAAATAAGGCCCAAAGAACATGGAACCGTATCAATAGAATGGACGTTGGATTACCTGGATTAACTAATGGTATCACTTTATCAGGTTTGGGCAAGAGAGAAATATGTCACGTGCAGGGGGGACAAATGGAAGAGTAACCTTTGAAGAAAGGAAGGCTGAACTCTGATGAGACAAATACAGAATTTGAATCGGCGGGGGTGGAGAGTCACCCTTGCCGGAAGCAATGAGACTGTTAAGCTGGAACTGCCAAGGGCTTGGGAACCCTTGGACAGGTCGAAGCCTTCGCAAGATTGTGAAGGAGCAAGTTCCCACGGTATGTTTTCTAATGGAGACGAGACTTGATAAGGATGGGTTTGAAAAATTGAATGGCAACCTACCTTTTTAGAATAAAATCATTGTTAAACAGTCGGGTTCTGGGGGAGGAATAGCAATGTTGTGGAAGAATGGAGTACGATTAGAGGTGATTAATTTCACTATAAACCATATTTTAGCTAGAGTCACGGAGGAAGATGGATTTGTATGGTATTTGACTGGTTTCTATGGGTGGCCAGAAGCACAGCTGAAAGACAATTCTTGGAGATTACTAAAATATTTACAAACTTTTGTAGTGGGTCCTTGGGTGGTAATTGGGGATTTTAATGCTTATTTATACGACTCAGAAAAGAAGAGTGTAAGGCAGCCTAAGTTTTCGCAAATGGAAGCTTTTCGGGAGACTTTGGATTCGTGTCACCTTCAAGATCTTGGTTACAAAGGGTATCCCTACACTTGGAATAATAAGAGACCTGGAGTGGCTAATACAAAGACTCGTCTTGATAGAGGTGTTGCAAATAAAGAATGGATTGATAGATTTCAGTTTAGTAAAGTTGTTCATTTATCAACTCATGCATCGGATCACCTCCCAATTTTATTGCATGTTAAATCATTTTCACAACAAAGGCAACAACGTGGGAGAAGCTTTAAATTTGAAGAATCATGGTTATTACGGGCTGACTGCGAGGAGGTCATTAAGGAGGCTTGGATGAAGGTAGGGCCAGAATGGACAGGTCTAGCTGCAGTACAGGAAAAAATAAAGCAATGTGGGGTGGCACTCATGAATTGGGGTTCTGTTATAACTGATCCGGATACTCTGAGTATCAAAGATGTTCAGCAGCAGTTGGATAAATTGACTGAGGCTGAATTAACGGAAGCGTCAAAAGTGGAGTTTTTGAATTTGAGCAAACGGATGGATGACCTCCTCAAACAATAAGAAATTTTCTGGGCTCAACGATCTAGGATAAACTAGTTAAAACATGGGGATAAGAACACAAGATTTTTCCATGCAAAAGCAACACAAAGACGAAGGAAAAATTCTATAAAAGGTATTTAAAATAATCAAGGTCATTGGGTGGAAGATTTGAAGGAAGTGGCTGAGGTAGCTTCAGCCTATTTTGAGGATCTTTTTCAGGCTGAAGAAGGAGATCAAATGGATGATTGTTTGAGTGCGGTGCAGGGTGTGGTCACTGAGGACATACGGAAGCTTTTGACTACAGACTTCACTGCAGAAGAGGTGAAGGCGGCTTTATTTCAAATGGGACCAACAAAAGCTCCAGGACCTGATGGTATGAATGCTCTTTTCTATCAAAAATTCTGGCATGTTGTGGGTGATTCTGTGGTGTTAGCTGTTTTGGATTTTTTAAATAATGGTACTATGTTGCCCAATATTAATCATACAAATATTGTGCTTATACCAAAAGTTCAACATCCGGAAAAAATGTCTGAGTTTAGACTCATAAGCCTGTGCAATGTTATTTATAAAATTATGTCCAAGGTGTTGGCTAACAGGTTAAAGCAGATTCTACCTCAAATCATTTCATCCACTCAAAGCGCTTTTGTTCCGGGGCGTTTGATTACTGATAATGTGTTGGTGGCCTATGAGATGCTTCATATTATGCATTCTCGAAAAAAGGGGACAAAGGGTTCTTTAGCATTGAAGTTGGATATTAGAAAGGCCTATGATCGAATGGAATGGAACTTTCTTCAACGAATTATGGAAAAATTGGGATTCCCAGCTATTTGGATTGAAAAAATAATGACTTGTGTGACAACTCCTTCATTTTCTATTTTGATTAATGGGAGATCTTATGGCATGATTTCTCCCCACAGAGGACTCCGACAAGGCGATCCTTTATCTCCTTACCTCTTTTTATTGTGTGCAGAAGGCTTCACTGCTCTATTAAATAAAGCAGAATTAGAAGGGCGAATTAAGGGAGTTTCTATTTGTAGAGGGGCACCAAATGTCACTAATCTTATGTTTGCAGATGATTCACTACTGTTCTGTCAAGCAAATAGGACAGAAGGGGAAACCATTGTAAAAATATTACAAACCTATGAAAAAGCCTCCGGACAAAGTATTAATTTCGAAAAGTCTTCTGTTTATTTTAGTAGAAATACGTCAGAAAATGAGAGGAGTCAACTTTTAGAGTTGTTGGGAGTGAAGGAGGTTCATCGGTTTGAAACTTATCTTGGTTTACCAACTCTGATAGGGAAGGCCAAGTATCACACTTTCTCATCTCTAAAAGACAAAATCGGTTTGAAGCTTCAAGGATGGAAGGGCATGATGTTGTCTCAAGCAGGTAAAGAAATCCTTATTAAGGCTGTCGCTCAATCTATACCTACTTATACTATGAGTGTGTTCCAACTCCCTTTTAAACTATGTGATGAACTAGATGCATTATGTGCTAAATTCTGGTGGGGGCAAGTGGGTAATGAAAGGAGAATTCATTGGAAGAGTTGGGCAAAACTGACAGATTCAAAGAAAATAGGTGGAATGGGCTTTCGAAATTTGAGAGCTTTTAATCTAGCCATGTTAACCAAGCAAGGATGAAGGATGGTTCAAGACAATGATTCACTGATTTACAAATGCTTCAAAGCAAGGTATTTCTCAAGATCAACTTTCCTAGAAGCTAAAATTTCACCTAATTGCTCATATGTGTGGCGGAGTTTGATGGTTGCGCTTCCTATCCTTCAATCTGGGCACTGTTGGAGGGTTGGGAATGGGAATTCCATCAATGCATTGAAGGATCGGTGGTTACCTAATTTTCCCACTAACAAAGTGTTAAATCCAGTTCAACATAGTTGGGATGATTTGATGGTGAGTGAGTTGATTAATCCTGAATTGCATATATGGCGATATGACGATATTAGAAATATTTTTCACAAAGATGAAGCTGATGTAATTTACCAGATACCCTTGAGTAGACGAGATGTATCAGATCGGATTATATGGCTGCATAGTTCAAGGGGTACATTTACTGTCAAGTCAGCTTATCATGTGGCAAAGAGACTAATAATTGATGTAGATCGGGCAGAACCGTCTTTGGGGAGTGCTGTCAAAAATGTTTGGGGTGCATTATGGAAGCTTCGGGTCCCAAATAAAATTAAAGTTTTTGCATGGCGAGCTTGTCATGACATTTTACCAACAGCAAAGAACCTATATAGAAGAAAGATTATCCGTGAGGATAAGTGTTTGTTTTGCCAAAGTGAAACGGAATTCACTATCCATGCTTTATGGGATTGTGTGGCGGCTCAAGACATTTGGGCTGGAAGTATTCGTAAACTGCAGAAAGGTAAGAATGGACATCTCGATGTTATGGAATTGATGGAGGACTTTATGGAACGATTGACTGGAGAAGAAATGGAGTTGTTTTGGATCCAATCGTGGTTTCTTTGGAGTCAGCGAAACACCTTATTACATGGAGGAAACATGAAGCATCCGAATATTTTAAACAAAAGAGTTGAGGAGTATATTGCAGGTTACAAATGTGCCCAAAATCAGCTGAATGTTCCGTTGCGGCAGCAACCATGTGGAGAGGTATGGCGACCACCAACATCTGAGGAGTACAAACTAAATTTTGATGCTGCTATTTTTTCGGATTTAGGAAAAACTGGATATGGTGCAATTATTCGAAATGATATAGGAGAAGTTATGGCTGCAATGACTGCGAGTGGACCGATGGTGTTTAACAGTGAGGAAGCTGAGTTACTTGCATGTCGTAGAGCTATAGAATTTGCTGTTGATACTGGTTTTTCAAGGTTGATTATTGAGGGGGATAATAGCGGGGTTATGCAAGCCATCTCTTCATCTGTAAAAAATTCCTCATATTTTGGTAAAGTGGTGGATGATGTTTGTTATTTGATAAGGGGTCTGCAATGGTCTGGTGTTTGCTGTATTAAAAGGGGTGGGAATAGAGTAGCTCATGTGTTGGCTCAATATGCTAGACATAGTTTAGTTGAGGATTTGTACTGGCTGGAGGAATCTCCTCCACCAGCATTGGATGCTTTGTCTTTTGATTTGTTATCTCTTTAATTGAATGATAATTTCCTGTTTTTCAAAAAAAAAAAAAAAAAGAACTATATTATTAAGTTTTTTGTTAGTTAAATAAAAGAGTAAGTTTTTATGTTATAGTTGTTTATGTTAACCTATAAAGCATGCATGGTATATCATATGTTATATTAATAATTTATGTGAAATAAATGACTTTGTGATTAAATGAATTTAGGTTCATGCATACTAGATTATAATACTAAGTTTTATGACTATTTTTGGACATAGATTATGAGTGAAAAACATATTTAAAAAATATATGGCTCAATATTTAGTATGAGTTCATTGAATCATCAATCTATAGTCCAAATATGGTGTTTAAAATGAACATTAAAATGTGTGCATTGAACATTTGGAGCTAAAATGCCAAAACTGTCAAAAACATAAAAGATGGAAAAAAATATGTCGACCTAGTGCGGCCGCGCCGTTGCCAAGGTCATATGCGGCACGGGCGCGCCGTACTAGAATTTTTGAAAAATAATTTTTGTTATTTTAATAAGTGGGTCCTGGTGTAAAAAGGTATAAATGATAAAAAAAAATTAAAATTAAAATATTTTAATGATAATAAGAATTTAGCGTATTACAATGATGTGTGGGGTCCACGAATAATTAATTAATAAATAACCTTATATTATATAGGTTATACACCAAATGATAGGTTACGAATATATGAAACCAACGCGTCAGGCAAGTATTCTAACTAAACTTGTTTATGAAATTGTTAAATTATTGATGTACCGGCACAGATGTATTTTGAAAGATTTTATTCAAATATCAAACTGATTTAATGGTTTAAAGTTATGTTAATAAATGAACTATTTTAAAATGAAAGTCTGTTATTTGATTCAACTAGATAAGTATTGTAATATGTTATGGAATTTAGTATTTCCTGAAAAGCTAAATCAAATCAAATTATTTTGGTGCAGATTCCAATGACGAAAAATCGAGATGAACAACCCTGATAAAAGAAAAAATGTTATCGGACATTATAAATTCGATTTACGCTTATGCATTAATATGTTTGTGCACAATACATAAAGTACAATAGGCTGATCTCCTAGCATATGATAAAGAATGTTTATAGTCTTTATGACTGTTAAAAGTTAGGGTAGAAATACATATTAACCTAGTAATTAGTTCAAGGTCCTTATGACCCTCAATAATATTTATGATTTCAGTATCAATAAAATGTTTTGAGATTGTTATTCAAACTTTTTCAATGCTTTCAGAAAATGTTTATACAATCTATAAAATATTTTATTTAAAACTATGTTATACTTGCTGAGCAATGTGATTGTTCACCCTTGCTTGAATTAAAACATTTTCAGCTAAGAACGAGTAATCCATTGGGATGAGTAAAGGCAAGGAGAATGTTAATGAGTAGATGTTTAAATGGAACTTCTTTTGTTATGAACTGTAATAGGATAATCAATTTAAATACTTGATTAAGTGATGTGATGTAATAGTTAAGGTTAGATAACGTGGGATTTGATTATGTATATTTTGTAAGGTTATTGTAATGAATGATGCAATATATAGGAATGATGGAAATGGGTAAATATAAATTGTGTTGGTTGTGTTGTATCTTGAGCATTGAATCCGAGAGTAAAGGTACTTCGATTTGAAGGCGCCACATCAACAATTCTCCTGTCCCAATAGCAGGAACAATCGAGTTACTAGTAATCTTTGACACAACTCCTTAGCAGTCCTCTCTAATGGTGTAATTCTATATGGTCCATGTTGACAGCAACTATAATGCCATCTTAGAGAGAACAACTGTATCAGTGCTTAAGGCAATTACTTCTATTCCCCATTTAAAGATGAAATTTTCAACCGAATACAGAGATGGAAAAGTTGTTGGAGATCAAGACACGTCCAGAAGATGTTATCTCCAAACTCTTCAAGCTACTTCTGTAGAGGTCAGCAAACAAAAATAAAATTTTTAAAGTAGGGGATCTGATCCTTTAGCAAGCTGAAGCATCTACACTTCAGGATACAAGAAAACTAATGACTACCTGGGCATGTCTCTATATGATTACTAAAGTTTATCACATATAAGCTTCAAACCATGGAAAGAAAATTTATCCCTAATACATGACATGTTCGGCTTTGGCAATACTATCAATAGTCAATTATGATATTTTTTAGCCTTACCTTCAGTTCTATCAGATAAGGCTACTAGGGCAGGGAAGCCTAAATGTTAACATGCTATCAAACAATACAATAATTACATAATTCATACATCACAAAATGAAGAGAAGTTTTGTATTCTCTCAAACTCTACTCCAGTTCAGCTATCTTCGTCTTCTCCTTTTCGGATGCAATCTCAGCAGCCCAAACTTAAATAGATCGCTCTTTTTAAAAGAGTTAATTGCACCAGTTCTGAAAAAGAAGGTGACTCATTCAATTATAAATTGAATTCCCTTTAATATGAGCTTTATCTTCGGTTGCAGTAGTCATTTGGTCTCCTGAAACCTCTTGTCTTCTATCATAGTAGTTCTTCCGACTCTCGAAGCCTCTTGCATTCAGTTATAATAGTCCTTTGGACTCCCGAAACCTTGTTCTTGATGTTAACATTGACATCGATCGTAGTAGTCTTTCGAACTCCTAAAACCTTTTCTTAATGTTAACATTGCCTTTGGTCCTAGAAGCTTTCTGGGCTCCGAAAGGTTTTTTTACCTTCATTTGAGATTTACCTTCAGTTTTAGAAGCCTTCTGGGCTCCCGAACTCTTTTCTTTACTCTATTCCTCCATCTCATTTCATATACTGAAGGAGTAGGGGTAATGTTGGGTTACATATTGACTAGCGCAAATGAGCTGTCTATATTGAAACTTATCCCCACAACTCGTTAAACTTAGTACACTCACATGAGGACTCATAAATAGGTTTAAACCCACCACATTTTCACTTAAGGTACTAATTAGATACCATATCCAATATTCATTTGCATGGTAATTACATTTTCCAATAAGATATCTATTACACAATTCTTATTAGAAATTAGTTTCCTATTAAGAATGTGTGACTACTATAAATACATGGAAACAATATAGGCACGATACACAATATTCTACATTACTAAATATTTTTTTCTTTAATTGTTAACACATCTTGAATCATGTACTTACACTCACACCAGAGGTATTCCCCAATGACCTAAATCATTGAGTACTTTCTGATGATTTTTTCTGTGCAGATTTACATTCAAGGCAGTGGTTGAACGTGTAGACAAATTCAAGCATTAACACGTGTGTATGTGTGTGTGTGTGTGTGTGTGTGTGTGTGTGTCCATAGTAAGTATTTGTTATGACAATTGTTCCAGCAAACTAATCTTAGACCGTTGAAAAAATGATCCAATGACCAATTTTAAAATTAACTTTTTCCTGACCGCCACTAAGAGTAGCAACTCGAAAAAAAATTTGAATTTTTTTTTCCCCGGCAACTGCTAAGAGTAACGACAGTGTAAAATTACGAAATTTCCCTTAATCATAAAGGGGTCGCCACTCTTACGAAGCGTTTGGATTGAAGGAATGAAATAAAGCACGGAATGAAATGATTTTAAGGTAGTTTAAGTGTATATTTGATTATTGGTGGTGATAGGTGTTGTCATATAATGACAAAATTATCACATATATCCAATCTATTGCAATGAATTTTATGCGACCTTCTCTACATGAAATAAAAAATCAAAGGGATGGAATGAATTTTCATTCCATTAGAATGATTTATTCTCCAAAATGATCATCAAATACACTATTTTTATTTCATTCCTTCTTTTATTCCATTTTCTCAATCCAAACGTAGCATTAGTGGAGGTCACTCCTTTTCTCTTTATTTGCGTTGTTTTGTTTGTATATTATTGCTTCTTTGCTTTTATCTAATAAATATAATGTCTTAGTTTTTGATTAGTAAATGCTTAGAGGAGAATTACTAATAAACTTGTTTCCTTTTACTTGGTTGGTTCTGCTTGTGCATGAATATTACTGCTCTCCATAATTTTCGAAGTCATAGTACTACTGTAAAATTGAAAATGTGAAGTAAAAAGGGAACAAACGAATTCTTCATTCATTGTATAAATAATTTACCAACCGCAAAAGCACTGAACCTGGTATTTATAGTCGTTCTTTAGGGTTCAATATAACACCATGGCTCATCAAGACACCAAAAAAAAAGGTAGAAGAATAATTAAAAGAGTATTCTAAATGAATGTATAATACATTTTAGATTTACTACAAAGAGATGATTGAATTGCCTACAAATTTTATTATATATCTTATGAGGAGTTGCTTACAAGGAGAAAATCTACCAATTCTCTCAAATATTTCTTATGAGATAATATAAATATAATAATCAACCAATTAAATTCAAAAAAAAATTTAATGTAATTAAATTCGTGTATAATTTTATGAGTCAACTCATTTGAAGACCAACCAAAATATTTCAGTCAACTCGTATAATAAAATATTATGTGTGTTATTATAATAAGTAACGGATGATGTCGCGGCACACTTTAGGGAACACGTCATGGGAGGCAATCCGACTCGTTATAGGATACAAAATCGTATTGATAACATGATATGATAGAACAACTGACCCACATGACCACTTGAATGCCTTCAAAGTGACCATGGTATTACAAACAAGCACGAGAAGTTGATTTCAAGTAAGTTGGTTCATTCAACTGTCAGCACAATCAATTTAATGTTTCAAGCAAGTTGTTCGCAAAACACTTCACTAAAAGTGATGCCCAGAAACCTCTAAATCCTCAATGATGCTTGAAGGGAATAATTGTATAATGATTTATACATATGCTTCCGATTGAGACTACAAGCAAAAGAGTGCCCCTTTTGAGCAATATGTTGCCAAGGACTCAATCGTATGGATATGTAAAATACAGGATTTCCAATCCTAGCAGGAAAAGGAGGGAAACGGATACTCAATTTAAAGTGAGTAAACAGAATTCCATACTCGATCTCATAGATACATATAGAATTATGCGGAAAGCAAAGAAGAATGTTGACAAGTGGTGAAACAACTTGAGACCAAGCGGTGACAGCTTTGGGTCTAGTAAACAAAGTGAAAGATCTTTTAACTTGTGCATTCCCTAACCAAAAACCCATAAAGGCAAATGTAAAATCCTAATATTACTCGGTGAAAAATAAAAGTACTATAAGGCTAAATTATCTTTTACTAAATATTAAAATTTAACGATCACTATTAAATATCTAAAAAACCCACTAATAAATAAAACAAATAATTACTACATTAATTTCTCCCAAATTAAACATAATTATATTTTTATAAAATAAGTACTAGGGTCTAGGAGTATAAATTTACTCTCAGGATGTCCCCCCATCAATAAATATTGTAGAAAATACTCTTGTTTTGCATCGATGGATCGATGGCTACACGTTTGAGGCACAAACTATCTCATCAGAAGGTTTTAGGTTTATAATGTCTAGTACTTCTAAGATACCAATAAGAATTGAAATGACTTGAAGAATTCTGTCTTGCTCAATTATATCGATCCCATAAAATTAATGAAATTTTCTGACCAAAATTTAAGCTTCTTCCCCAAAAAAATTAAAGCTATCTTTTCAAGTACAGATAATTAAAGGAGGAAAAAAAGAAAGGAAAAGACAAGAAATCACCTCCTGCGAGTACTGATTACTTCCTAGACTTCTTTTTAGATGACTTGGAGGAAGGCTTCAATTGCTCTGGGCCCAAATTCTCTGAGGATGCTTTCAAATTGCTAGCTTGGGTTGATTTCGAGTTCAAGACATTCACAGCTTCTTTAGCCACCGCACCCTGAGAACCTCTAATCTGGGCCACCCTCTTATCCTTTCTCTTTGGCCTGAAACTAGATCTCTCCCTCTTCGGTAGCCATCGTTCCGGATCCGGTGGAGGACCAGGGTTCGCAGGATCGAAACCTTTCGGGTACCTTGGCTTTCTCTTCCTCTTCTTCTTTGCTTTCTCCTTGTTCTTGTCGTCATAAGATACAGTGGTCCCTGTGTGGGGTCCATTCTCCACGTGTTTTGCCCCAGAAGTTTTCTCCAAACTATCCACATCAACAAATTTCAGACCAGGTAGTTGTTCCAGCTTCTTCTCATAAGCTTCTGCTTTCTCAACATCCGTATCAGCAGCAGTCTGAATTAACCCTACCAAAGCCTCAATACTTCCATGGCTATTAACAAGCTCCTCATATAAACGGGCTGCCTCCACTTTACGACCGTGCTTGAGCTTAAAAGAAGCAGCTTCCTGCATGATTACACTCAACTTATTGTCTTCGGTCATGGCATCTGACCACCATCGAATTGCGGAATCGAAAACAGAATTTGCCCCATCAATATCTCCAGCACGCTCTTTGAGAGAGACGAGGGTGGCCACAGTGGCAGGCATGTGTTGAATATCAGGTATTTTCACCAGAGATGAAACTGCAATTTGAGGATGACCAGCAGCAGCAGCAACCTGTGCCCTTGCGAGGTGAACTATTCTGGACTTGTCAGGGAACTTTTCAGCAAATTGCCCTAAAATTTCTTCAGCCTTTCCAGCCTTATTCTCTCTCACTAAGACTGCAGCTTGAAGCAGTACTGGCGTTACACTATCAGGAAACAGTTCTGGAAGGGCAGCAACAAGTTCTCGAGCCTGTGAAAAATTGTTAATAAGAAAAAAGAACCAAAAACAAGTTTAAAATGGCATGATAATATGCATTCATATCAATTTGGTAGTAAATCAATTTCAGCTTCAACTCTGATAAAAAAGCTTATTTTAGTTCATTATTTATAGTCAAAAAAGCAAAAGTTGTACTATGTGTGTTTATACGTTGGAATTGGAGTTGGAGTTTCGTTCCAAGTGCGAGTCATTTTCTCTTCCATTCTTAGTTCAAAATCCAGAATTCAGCCATGTCTTTTATACTATTTCCGTCCATATGCGTATTCTCTCAACATTCTAATAATTCTAATGCATATATATCTTTATAAAAATAATTTATTGAATTTCCAAATGCAGGTAGAGAAGCCAAATATGAAATGAGGATATGGGTATCCTAATAATGTTACAATAAATATCATTGATATAAATGTGTACTTATGTAAGTATCATGATTAATGGAGGATCTACAAATACAACCTGGTCCATCTTATTAGAATGAAGAAGCAGCAGCATTCGGTTGATGTATATTGCTTCCTTTTGTTTTGGTGAAAGCTTCAAATCTAGACCGTGGGCAAGCTGGAAGCTCCGAGTCCCATTGCCTTTCTCTATTAGCCTATCAAGCTTCCTTAAGCTATCAGAGATATCTTTAGGACCCTTCAAAGCAATTAGGTTGTTTGTTGCCACTGCTAGTGATGGGTCATCTGCCAGGTTTCGCTTGATAGTGTCAGTGTATGACTGTGCAGCTTCTTTTGTGTTTCCCAAGAGCTGAAGAAATAAGTGGATTTTCGTTAATGGAGAATAAATTTATTATGCAGAAAAAGAAAAAAGATACGATGGAGGAAAGCATCCTGTTAAAACACTATCTCACCTGCTGGACATATGCCAACTGGACAGCTATTGGTGCAAGTTCAAGTTCTATCTCATCATCAGCTAAATTCTCATCCATTAGGGTTTCCTGACCAATTCTGCAAAAGATTGCATTTGAGTCCAGTGCGCTAAATTAATTCTTGAATTAAATGGCGAAGTTTCCCTAATTACTAGTACAAAGGACATATATAGGCAATGCAATAAAAAGACGACACAAATGCATACAAGAATAACGCAAACGCATACCAGAATAGAACAGCATGAAGTACCCAATTAGGACCCAAAAAAAAGTATCTACAATACACAAATAACATACAAATCAAGCAAACACATACACACAAAAGAATGGAATTTATGGACAATATCAAGTAAATACAAACTAAACTACGGTTATAAGCTTAATTACCATGGAACCAGTATCCAAATCAGCAATTTACTCTACATAGATCATAACTCCTTTGAATTCAGGTAAGCTATATATTGAAATAAAGATTATTACAGTGGTAATCATACAACCTTGGCAACATCCTCCTCCCCATTCCTTAGCGGATAAACACATGTGAGCACACAAATGGATATGGATGTGTGTGTGTGTGTGTGTAGAGAGAGAGAGAGAGAGAGAGAGAGAGAGAGAGGCAGACGGACTAATGCTACAAAAGAGGACAAGGAGTGAAGCACTTCGAAACAACAAAAAATCATGTCAAAATTGAATTGCCGAAGAGTGACAAAATTGAATTGAGGATTAGATATATTCCCACCATGAGCCAGGAAGGATGCTACATGATCTATTTATTTTCTTTCATTTTCTGCTAAACTATACTAGCCAAAACCCATTGTTACATAAACCATTATATAGTGTATCCCACTTATGCAGAACCATAGGATTTGATCAGATATTGACCATATCATTAGTTTTCTTGCAAAATGCCTGCTCTCAGATTTCAAGAGGAAAACTACATAATCAAGATACATACTCTACGAAATGCAAATACAATAATTGGGAATGGCACTACATTAAACACACTATTACACAAGCTGATGAGCTCTTTAGCTTATTGGACTTGCATAATCCATGAACAAGTACCTACTAGAGAGAATACTTGGGTGAAAAACAAAACAATAGAAGTATTCCTCATTCACCACTTAAAGTTAGTAAGCAGTAAGCCCTTAACAGGTGTTAGATGCAATTTGAGATTTTTTACTTCTTTTTTTTTTTGGCAAGAATAAATCTTGAATCTGTGACCTGTAATTCTGCACAGTTAGTTCATTAGGCCACCTGAACCATCTTAGCAATTTAAGATAAACTATGGACCAAACAGTTCCAGGCTTCCAGCACAGAAAGATGAACTACAGCGTGAATGAGGAGAGAATTCCTAAAAACAAACATTATTTTTCAGCAGTATTGGCATCGGGTTCCTCGGGTAATTCTAACAAGCTACCAAGTTGTAGCAAGTTTGCATTTTTTGTGAAATGAGTGCAAAAAAATTCTAATATTCAAACGTCCACATCATATGATTGATGAACCTACAATTAATATCATCTTTTTTTACCAATATGATTGACCGTTCCTAAAAACACCATAATCTGGTAAACTGCTATCTTAACCATGTAAAACCTCTCTAAAAGTTTAGCAACAAGACTACAGCAGTGAAGGGCACACAAGTTCATGATATAAAAGAGGATCACCTTCGAGCTGAAAGTAGAAGATGTTCCGCATCTGTGTACTTCTGTCTTTCAATCAACGAACAAGCTGCATTATATGCCAACTCAAAGCTGCTTGTTGCCTTAACCTTGAGTGTCTCCATCATTCCTTGCACTTCAGAAGCTCTCCCAGCTGCAACCAAACCAGCAACAACATTTATCTCTAGCGAGTCTATTTTTGCGTTCTGGAGCTTTTGATAAATGTCCACAGAAGCATCCATTTTCCCCAGACGAAATAGAATCTGGGATTCTAATAGCATAGTTGCAGAATTTCTATCAAGGCCTTTCAGGGATTCCAGAGCTTCATCCAACTTATTTTGTCTGTATAAGCAGTACGCCTATGGAGAATCGCAAAGACAATAACAGCAAATCTGTAAGAGACTAATGTTTACTAAACTCAACAACGCCTTTTATCCCAAACTAGTTAGGGTAGGCTGAAAAGAATCCCATGTGAAAATGTAAAAGTAGGAAGCTAAGAAGAAAAAAGAAACATAAATCCAAACCTAGAGTTGATACACACAAAAATATGGCAATAAAACAACCTAGAGTTGGTACACAAAATTGGGAGACAAATTTTGAATACACTGAATTTAAAAATCACATGACCAAATATAGATCATAGTAGCAGTTTAAATAAGTGGAGATCAATAACCAATATCACGTAATAAGCATGGTAAGGAAAAATAACATGCATATATTTCCATGTGACGTGCAACCACATACAAATTGGTGAAATGGCTTACAGCTCATTAACTTATGTTTTATTTATTTAACTTTTTTAAAATAGTATTTTTCTTCCTTTATTATCCTGTGAACGATGCCTTTGGACCAACAAACATATTAAGATAATTTAATTTAGGAAAGACAGATCTTAGATGTGTACTTGATGGTAATGAATGTGAGGAGGCGAGACTTTGATCTGGAATTCTGGAATCTCTATAACTTGGATGCTAAGAAGGATTATGATTATGTGAACTATAATTTTTTGATTTATTCGCTTGATAAGATATGGGTTGGGGCAGATGAAGGAGTTGAATCATAGCCACTATTTCCACAGTAAAGTTTCTAGTGCTGGTAAATGGTGTTCAAGGAACTTTCTTTGCTACTTCGAGGGAAATTTCTTATCCTTTGAAATTATGTTGGTTATGGAGGTGCTAATAAATAGGTAATTGGGGAGAGCAGTTGCATCCAGAGTTAATGTTAAACAAATTACTTGCAATATTTCAACTCACTAACAAATTAATTAACAATCAATCTCAACCTCTATTTCAATCAACTGCAACTAAAATGCACAAAACTAAAATCATACCCCCTCCGTTCCAAATTATAACATCATTGTGACTTTTGAAAGTTAATTGAAACTTTTTGAAACTCAAAATTGATATGATCTAATATTAAAAATTACAAATCAATTAATCTTCTGTCAATTTTGGGTTTGAAAAAAATTGACTTCAAAGTCTGTGCTAACTTTTGGAAATGAGGAAGTTTTTTTGATAAATATCATTTATATCGCCGGTTACACAAATAACATATCTTTTTTTTTTACCTTAAAGAAGCTGAAATCCTGAGGAACCTTCTTGACAGTTGAAAGAGCTTCATCAATTTTATCAGACTTGATTAAAGCAATAATTTTGCATCGAATCGCATCTTCATCACCAGGAGCTACTGACAGAACTGTCGATACATAAATTAAACAAAAAATACAACAAAATTCAGACCCACATATTCAAATTTAGAAATTAAAGGACCAAAGCATGCGTAAATTTAAATTTGTATGAAGTGGTGACCTTGATCTGCAACTTTAACCACTTGTTCGTATTCGGAACGTTCAACATGCCGATTGATTGATGTAAATAGATCTTCCGTAGAAATCGCCGGCGCCGGTGAAGATTTCGGTTTCTCTTTCCCCTTCGGAGGCATAGCTGAAACCGACAAAACTACAAGCTACCAATACAATCTTTTCGCATAGAGGGGTGAAGTACTCCGTTTATCGGCGGCGATTGGGTGAAAGGGAGATTATGTCATTAATAAATGGGTCGGATCTTATCAGTTACGACTTTACCCATAAACTCAACATATATATATATAATAGGAGTGAATTTTTTTATTTCTGAATATGGGTCCTATTTTTTATTACTAGCGATGGTTTCAAAATCGTTATTATATATTTATAATTATATTTTATATATTAAAATTGTCACATATAAAATATAATTATAGGTATTTAGCGATGGTTTTAAAACGTCATTATAAATAAAAAAATTGAATCTACATACAAAAATTACTATAAAATATCAATTTTCTATATAATATTATTATATAATAAATGGTTTTTATATAATTTCGGTCAGCAAATTTTGCTTAGTCTATTTTTGGATTTAACAGGGCCAACAGGCAACTTTTAATAACAAAAAGAAGAAAAAAAGGATTTTTTTATAATATGTTGCGAAACAAATTAATTATAGTAATATTATGATGTGAAGGGGGAATTGTGACGACCCCAAATCCGGGTTCTTTAACCTCGGGTTTGGTTCTCACTGTACAATACATAACAACAATGAAATACATATATTGTATTCAAACTTCGCGGAATAATACAAAAGGTTCCTTAATCAAAAGGCTACACTTCCCAAGGTCTATTACCTTAATCTTAACATTACATATCTTAAGGGAAATACAAAAGATTTACAACAGTAATTACATAACAGTAATATAAACTAGCATGCAATTACTAAAACTAAACATTCGCTTTCCCCTTGTCTTTGTCCGATTTAGAGCTTTCGGGAATTGCTGAAATATAGTCATGATATAGCAAGAATGAGCAACTAAATGGCTCGGCAAGTTTATAAACAACAATCATACGATATATCATGATGAAGGGAAATAACTTCAAGGTTTCAACAATAGCAATTGTGAAAGATAACAAGAATCAATGTTTAATAAAATAAGGAATTGACTTTTTACTGCTGAGTGGTCTTTAATGACCATGAACTGCTACTAAGGTAGAACAGACATACAATGTCTGACTCCTTGTTAAAATAACGGGACACTTGAGGGGATCAGTCTTCTCATGTTCTATGTATATGCATCACATTTAGTTTTCTTGCGCGTTGTCGAGTCTCCGACAAATAAAAATTTCCTTTAACTAGGGTTGTTCTATCTCAGTCTTACAGTAAGAATCCGCACCAGCCAATGGTTTGGATAAGCTTTTATAATATTTAACTAAATGAATTTAACATTCATTTGTCTAGCCGAAACAATTAGCTTAGACGTTCTTAAACAGTTTGCAAAAGCACTATGTGTGAATACAATAATCAATAACGATGTGAAGTAATTTTCGATAATTAATTCACTCAAAGGTCTGTCAAATATCTACGAGTGTAGATACTTGCTCAACAATAATTGAATTGCTCAAAGTAATTAAAGTTGAATAATAATTGCAACAATAAGTACAAGTTAAAGACTTGCCTCGTGCGTCGTTTACTGCTAACCAACTTAATTTAACAATCCTTGAACAGACCTAATAATTAAATCAGTTTGATCTTAAATTAGTATCATATACTTGTAAGTACAATGACCTTTATAAACCTTATGAACCACATAATTATATAATTATGGGTATATAAACACATAGGAAACATTATCATTAATTACTTGATAATATTTCAAATACAGAGAACCTATATTAATTATTTAATATAGTTCATACACTTATATAATATTATTAACAATTTAATAATATTTTATTAGTCTTGTAGTATTATTAATCGTTTAATAATACATTATTAGCCTTCTAATATTATTAATCTTTTAATAATATTCTATCAATCACTTAACATTATTAATCCATTAATAACATTTTATTGTCCTTATAATATTATTAATTATTTAATAATATTTTATCATCCTTATAATATTATTAATCATTTAATAATATTTTATTCACCTCATAATATTATTAATCCTTTAATAATATTTTATTTATTATTTAATATTATTAACTATTTAATAACATTTTAAATCATTATCTAATATTATTAATTATTTAATAATATTTTATTAATTATCTAATATTATTACTCATTTAATAATATTTTATTACCTCATTAATATTATTAACCATTTAATAATATTTTAAACATTATCTAATATTATTAATTATTTAATAATATTTTATTTAATATCCAATATTATTAATCATTTAATAATATTTTATTATCTTATTTATTAATCATCTAATAATATTGTAAATCATTATCTAATATTATTAATCATTTAGTAATATTTTATTTATTATCTAATATTATTAATCATTTAATAATATTTTATTCATTATCTAATATTATTAATCATTAAATAATATTTTATTCATTTACTAATATTATTATTTATTTAATAATATTTTATTGACTTATTAATATTATTACTCATTTAATAATATTTTAATCTCTTACTAATATTATCAATCATTTCATAATATTTAATTACTTATTAATATTATTAACCATGTAGTAATATTTTAATACTCTTTAAATAATACCAAAAGTTAACTTTTAAATTGGGTTAACCTTAGTATTTAATTTAAACATTTAGATAGCATTGATTTACAAATAGACTCCATATAAATTTGTTTAATACCCAAATATATTCATTTTACACCTATTTCAACTTAATTTTTCAAAGAAAACTCGACCCGACCCGACCCGACCCGGAGCACCAAAAATCTGCTTAGCAGATTGTTCTGACGCAGCTGCGTCAGTCCTGACGCGGCTGCGTCAGCCATTTTATCCGAAAGTCAACTGTTTGACTGCTCGACCCTCCGACGCTCCGACAGCCATAACTTCTTCATACGAAAACATTTTGGGGTGATTCTTGAGTCTATTCTCGTCAGAATTTCATGATCTACAATTTCTCTTTAGATCATAAATCCAAATTCCAAACGAAAGTAGACTCAAAATGGCTCTAAAGGCAACCTAGGGTTTTAAAATCAACATCATTTGCGGTAAAAGCCATAATTTCTTTGTTATTCCATATTTTTGTGAGATTCAAGTTGTGTTGGCTTTATAACTCACTCATAAAACTTTCTAGCCATATAAATCAAGTATTTAACTTGTACATTTTGAAATGACACAAAATATAGTACATAGCTACTTAGGGTTTTACCGGTAAAGCTTTCTATAGCGTTTTCTTCAATTTATATGTACACCACACCTACCAAATCATGATATAAACATAACAAGCTAGGAATATACATATATAACATAGTTAAATACTTCTAGATCATCAAAACGAGTTTTGATCGGTTAAAAATAGATTTTAACCGATCAAAAGCTTTCTAGACTACAAAAATGAAATAAGATGAAGTTGAGAGCACTTTTAAACCTTGAGGTCTTGGATGCTCTTCTTCTCCTTCTACCAAAGTAAGTTGTGTAGCTAGTAGACATACACCAAGGGTTCCTCTAGCTTTTCCTCACACAAACACAAGTGTATCTCTCTTTTAACTCACAAAAGCTCTATCTCTTTTCTCTAGAAAATGTCTAGCAAATGACTAACAAACTTGAACCAAGTGTGGAGCATTCTATTTATAGCCATCAACTAACTCCTCATTAGCTTGCTAATTCACCCATGTTGGTGAAATTAGTGCTTAATTACAATTACTATTGCATGGAATGACTAGGTGATTGACTAGGTGATTGACTAGAATGGTTGGCCAACCTTGTCATAGAGTGAATTAGAAGCAACATGGAAATCAAGCAATCCAAGTGGGGCCCTCCAAAAATTCAGCAAAATAGATTTCCAAGCCATTTTTCCTTTATTTTTAATGCTAAAATGTGCATATATACATCTATATTTATATATACATATCTATATATATATTGACCAAAGTTTGACCTTAATTGGACTTCACATTGGGCTTGGGAATAACTTCTATTGGGCTCATTCAATTAAATTGTTTGGGCTCAATTTAAATAACACATTGGGCTTATATTAAATAGTCTAAGTTACATTTAATTAAATCAAGCATTGGGCTTGTTTAATTAATTACATGGACTAGTAATTAAATTAATTACATGGGCTACTAGGTTAATATCTTTAACCTAGTTTATCAACTTATTTGGATTAAAAATATAATCCAATTAGATTTGCTTTAATTAATTATACACTTTGCTTTAATCCTTTAAATAAATATACAAGCACATAAGTACATTTATTTAATTATCTAATGCACAATTAATTAATACAAAAAGTTTAAATTCATTGCTAAATATTTATTAAGTATATTTACAATGACTAATGAAATCCGTGGTCATTACAGGAATTGTTTTACTATTAATTCAAAATTACTGGGGGGGGGGGGGGGTGTTTCGTAATATTGTGTTGTGATTAGTTAAGTTATTTCACAACATAGTATTATCAAGTGTCATATTTTTCTCAAAATTGTAACCGTCTATTTTTACAATGATTAGTGTAAATTTGATGACCATTAAGTCTCATAACTACCATTTATTAAGAATTGGCCCCCAATATTTGTAGTTTGTGCATTGTTTGAGATGTAACGAATAGCTAAAATTTGTTGACGATACCTAATTATAATTAGACTTGACAAATATAGTTCAAACTTACGGGTCAGTCCAACTTACCTATGAAAAGTGAGCTTTGGGCTTATATTTTTAAGCCCTATAAAATCTGAGTCTTTTTAGCTCAGTTTAGTTTTGGCTCAACTCATATGTGGCATAGCATAGCCCATTCATTAATTCAAAACTAATTTATTTTATTAACTCTATCCACTATAATACTTCTTAAAAGTTGCGATCCAAATCCAACTCTTTTAGAAATTTAAAAGAAAACAAAGAAAAAAAATATTATTTTTAGTTTATGTTCTTTACGACTTCCAATCTCACACTCTCGTCTCTTACTTGTCATACTCAAATCAAGTGCTTATGTTCTTTCAATTCAATGTCTTTATGGAAAGACTTTCATCTAAGCGTGGTTGAATTATAATTTGCATGACACGTCTACCTTAACTATATATTCATTACTTATGAATCTAAAAAAATTATTATATTTTATCATTGGTATACAGTGTTTTTAACCTTTATAGTTTGACTATTCGTGAATAATGATATTGGGTCATTCAGTATTATTTTCAAAAGAAAACAAAAATAAATTATGAATACTGTTTATATTATGTATAGCAAACATGTGCAACCTAAAAAAAGAAAGTAAATATATATATTTTTCGATTGCATGTATATATATATATATATATATATGAGAACTCATCCATAACAACTAGTTGTTTGAAGTACTATTCCAACAATCACATTTTAGACCATCCATCATAATGAGAAATTGCTCGGATTGATTGCAATAAAAGGTCTACTGTTAGAGGTTCTAGCGACAATAAAACTCGCAGCGAAATTACTAACATATCCACCCTCATTTGTCGTCAGAGGTTGTAGTGGCAGGCCTTATTAGGCTAATTGCATTTGGCACTACAACTTGTAGTGGCAAGCCTTGTGTAGAGAAAAAATGAGATTAGTACAAACTCAACAAAACAGTTAATTTATATTTTGATGTAACTAAATAAAGATTATAAATTGAATAAATATTATCATTTTTATAAATCTCAATAAAGATTATAAATTATTTTTAACTTATCAGAATTTCATGATAATAAAATTGTAATTACATTAATAAGATTTATAACTTAAATTTTAATTCTTTTTAATAAAATTGCAATAATAAATTACAACAAAAATATTAAAATAATTATTAGATTATTATTGAGTTTTTAAAGTCAATTTGAGATATATTCAAATTCAAAACTAAAATAATTTACTAAAAGTCATAAAAAAATAAAAATTTATAATAAGTAATACTTTTTACATACGTTAGAATATTAATAATTGTATCAACTAAAATAAAGGAATATGTAAAATTTTGGATTTAAAAATTATTATTCTCAAATAACACAAAGAGATCTAAAAGGGGGGTTGAATAAATTCCTCTAAAAATCTCACATTAAAAGTGTTTACTCAATCAATTAATTAATCAATTAATTCTCTTAAAGTACAACGGAATATGTATTTTTGAATACCCTTCAAAGATTAAATGAGATATCTCAGTTCTAAGTTTAATGATATAATGTGGAAAGAAGTCTCAATTGATTTGCTGATAATAAAGCAATAAAGAGACACAATATTTTTAAGAGGTTCAGAGCCTAAAATACTCCTAATCATCTCTTCCACTCTGAGAGTATGGATGATCCACTAAAGATGAGTTACCAAAATTAGGTTCACTAAGAACTAGTAACAACAATACGAATCACTAAGAAATAAAATAAGACACTAAATCTTGATAAGTTATTAAGACTTAATCTCAAGTAGAGAATTGATTCCCTCAAAATCAAGCAAGTCATTAAGATTTGTCTTTAAAATGTCACTAAGATCTTGAAATGAATGTTGTTTGGGGCATTGCTAAGTGGTTTTTAGATTATCCTCTAAAAAATTTAGTAGCTTGATTGATTTCTCTGATTCGTAAAGTGGAGCTTTAGATCGTAGAGTGGAATAGTTAGCTTTTTTGTTTTTGATCGATCTTTTCTGTTTGAGGCAACAATCCTTTTATATCTCTTTGGGATTTGCCCATTGAAAAGTTACCGTTACTTCACTCAGTTTAAGACACTTGTTATTTTGAACTTGATTTGCCTTTGTATTGTGGTTTGCTTTTGCATTGTTGTCTACTGGACCATTCAGAGTCTCTTTCAATAGTACGCTATTCGGTGACAGACATGTGTCATTTGACTATGCTTTTATAGCCGTTTAAATAAAGGTGACTTGACGAGTTCTTGTCGCTGAAATACACATGAGGATTGTCAGAGAGCAGTTGCATGATGAGGCTTCTTATCCTTGTCAACACTAGTCATTGATATGTTAGGAGTTGATACTCTACGATTTTGTCAGAGAACAATCGACAATCGTAGAGTTAATCCTTACTCAGCAAAGTAGTTTTAACTCTACTTTTTGTACTTTACGATTGTAGTGACTATGTGATTTTGCTCTGCGTATGATATCAGTCTACAACCTTAAAGTTTTTTCACATTTTGCTCTACTATTTGCTAAACTTAGTTCACTCTGTGATCTCAGAGCGTCTTCACCTTTCACTCTACAATCTGCCAACCTTCCTTTATGCGATTTATGAGTGTCTTCATCTTTTGCTTTACGATTTGTCAGACTTCCTTAGTTCACCTTGCGATCTCATAGGGATTGTATTCTACTCGACGATCTTAGATAGTTTGACTATTTGCACTACTTAACTCTACAAATTGGATAAATCTAACAAATTTAATCCTTACGTCATTTTTCAAATAATCTTTTATAAGGATTTTACAATTCTTACTTGTTCATATAAATATAAATGACTTCCTTTGTCATCATGAAATCATATATTAGATAAACATTAATGCAAGTTTTATTACTAACAAAAATGCCTTAAATTAAATTCAGAAAATTAATAATGATTTAATTTTTTTGGAGCAAAAGAAGCAAAATTTTACATGAATCAGTTTTTTAATAAGTTTTGAAGAAATTCAGTAGTATATAAATCTCATATGTGTAAAAGGTAACAATAGAATTACCCTACTTTACTTACATCATTTCTTTGTTCTTTCATTGCCGAACTTTTAACACTTGAAAGAAAATTAATAACTCATATATTCTTTTATAAAAGAGTCTCATTTTAAAATTTAATGAACTTTGAGAATATCTATTTATTTTTGTTTAATAGTATTCACGTGTAATGGAATTGTGAAAATAAACTTGATAATGAATTTATGATAACCTTTTATCATTTTATTTCAAAATTCAAATAAATTAGGTTGAATTGAGTTTAAAAATATTGTAATTTGAATTAAAATTGCAAAGTTGGTATCCTACTTTTAAAACAAATTGAATCTAAATTATTATATAAAATCAAAAGTCATATAATTATAATTAAATAAAAATTGATGAATAATTACGTCAAAAGAATAAACAAGTGACAAATTCATTTTGTTACTTAAAAGGTATTCATTTAAAAATTTTACAAAGTATTTGGACATAATTTTGTTCTAGTTTAATTTTAAGTAATAATTCTTTAATTTCATATGTTACACAAAAAGAGTTTCATTTGAAAATTGTAATTTTGACTAAAAAATTCAAATTTGGTCTCATATTTTTTTAATATAATTAAACAAAAATTGAATGAGTTGATAGAATAAAAAAAGTGACATATTTATTATCTTACATAAAATGAGTTTCATTTTAAAATTTTGCAAAGTTTAAGGATATAATTTTATTTTAATTTAATTATAAATAATAATTATTGGGTTAGTTCCTTTCGTTGTACAAAGAGAGTTTTAGTTGAAAATTACAAATTTGAATTAAAAATGCAAAGTTGTTCTCATAATATTAAAACGAATTGTATATAAGTTATTATGTATAATCAAAATTGGCATATTTACCATTAAACAAATTTTGAATGAGTAATTACGTCAAAAGGATAAACAAGTGATATAAACAAATTTTGAATGAGTAATTACGTCAAAAGGATAAACAAGTGATATATTCATTCTGTTACATAAATAGAGTTTCGTTCAAAATTTAAGGATATATTTTTATTCTGGTTTAATTTTACGTCGAAAGAGTAAAACAATTGACATGTTTATTATGTTACATTTGAATTTTTTTCAAAGTTTAAGGATATAATGTTGTTCTAGTTTAATTCTAAATAATAATTGTTTAGCTCCCTCTGTTACACAAAAAGAATTTTAATTAAAAATATAACAACTTTTTTATAATGTTCTGTATGCATGCCTACTATTTTAAACGTGTTGACTTGATAATGAATTGGTGATAACATTGTACCATTATTTTAATATTCAATTCAGGTTGTTTTTGAATTTAAAATATTGTAATTTGAATTAAAATTCAAATTGTCCCATATTTTGAAAACAAATTGAATATATATATATATATATATATATATATATATATATATATATATATATATATATATATATTATGTAAAATCAAAAGTGATATAATTATAATTAAACAAAAATTAAATGAATAATTACATTTAAAGAATTAAATAAGTTTTCATTTTGTTACGTAAAAGGATTTTTATTTGAAAAGTATACAAAATTTCATATTTTGGAGAACACCCATATTGTGAGTGGTCTCATTTTCTCATCCTTAGTTTTATTTATTTAATTTATTATATTAGTAGAGGATTAATTAGCATAAGTAAAAGTATTCAACAGATGTAAAAGAGCCCAGCAGAGAAAACAAAAAATTGGATGAGACTGTTTGAAGTAGAAAATACAAAATTAAGACCAAATAATTACACAAACGCACGAAAAGCTGGAAGGAGGTGAATAAGCAGAAGCTGGAATCAGGTGAACATTTTATTGAAGGATTGGTAAAGGAAGACGCAGCAGGTTTTAGTCAACTAATTGATTGATATGACATTTTAAAATAAAATTGATACGATTCATTTGTGATTATAAAATAATAAATATTATAATTAATTATATTTTTAGATAATTTATAATATTGATTGTAAGACCCCGAATTTTATGAAATACAAAATTTAATTTTTTTTCATATATATTTTTTTGAAACAGTAAGTGGTTAAATCGATAAAGTTAAAAGTTAAGGATGTTATGTGCAAATTTTATTTTGTCGGACAATATTCGCTTTGTCGGGGAATATTCGTTTGGTCGGGGAATATTCGTGTCGTACGACGGCGCCGAAATAACAAATTATTGGTGGACCCCACAACGAAATATTTGTCGGATATAGAAAACGACAGAAATAACTTTTTTAAATAAAAATAGTCAACGGAACTGTTAAAATACCGGTGATAAAAGAATAGTAGCATACGGTAGTTATTGGTATTTTTTGTAGCACTCGGTACTCTACAGTAACACACGGTATTGCATAGTGTCTCATATTATTGGTCTGATAATTGACACCGTAACTGTTACGCATCATTTCATCGATAATTGTCACTGCATAATATTTTATATTATCAATTCAATAATTGTTGTTACACAGTATTTTGCATTATTGATTTAATAATTGTCATTACACTGTATTTTATATCATTGAGTCAATAATTGTTGTTGCACTGTTTTTAAAATTATTGAACCTAATAATTGTCACAGTGACATATGCACAGTAATTCACATTATTGAATCAATAATTGTCATTACACAGTAACGTATGCTTTATTTTACATTATTGTTATCTCTATTATGATGTTATTTAAACAGTTGTATTTCATTAATTTATTGACTTGATATCTAAGAGTTAACTATACTGTATTTATAACAATTAGTCATAATAATTGAATTGATAAAAGTTATTTGTTTATAATATAAAGTTAGGTGATTATTAGGTGATATGAAATGAATGGTGTAGATTAAAGTGTGAAATATTGTTGAATAATTGAATTGATTTGTTTATAATATAAAGTTAGGTGATTATTAGGTGATATGAAATGAATGGTGTAGATTAAAGTGTGAATTATTGTTGAATAATTGAATTGATTTGTTTATAATATAAAGTTAGGTGATTATTAGGTGATATGAAATGAATGGTGTAGATTAAAGATAATATAATATTTGAAATGGATGGTGTAGATTAAAAGATGATCTTTAAATGAATGGTTTAGATTAAATGAATGATAAGATTTTTGGCTATAAATAGAAGCCTTAACTTAAGGATTTTTCATAAACTTCCTTACTTGTTCTTTCTTTCTCTCTCTAAATACTTTTTGTGTAAGTTCTCTCTAAGTGTTCTTAAGTCATTCCTAGTTTTGAAGTCTTTTGCATTCTTCTTTGAATTTCCGAGTAGAATTTTCTTATGTACAGCAACTCTTTCGAAAAATCGTAGTAAATTCATTATTTGTCAGAATTTAATAAATTAAAAGCCTGTCTCTTCAGTTTTTCGTCCTCTACAACTTTGAAGAAGGAAGAAAAGTCATCTGAAATCATCTTCATGTCTTAAAATACTAAAAACCGTAACCTATTCTGATTTTCGTCACTATTTTCAGTCTTAGTTTTGAAAATTCATAACTCATTCATATTAACTCCGAATTGAGTGATTCTTGAGTCTATGCCGCCTATCTTTTCGAGAGTAACATTATTTTAAAAACATAAAGAGATTTTAAAAAAACTCTAGAAGACTCAAAAGTCAGATTCTTTATTGCTACAAACAAGGAAGGATTTGTTCGGCTATAAACTTGTTTCACAATATCAAGGTAAGGAATATCATTCTTTTCACACTCTTAAATTTATTACGGTAAGGAATGTCATTTTCTTTTCTTACTTGTAAGAAATATCATTTTCTTTCATACTCTTAACCTTATTATGGTAAGGGATGTCATTTTCTTTCATACTCTTAAATTTACTAATTGTAAGGAATATCATCTTCTTTCATATTCTATTGTTCAGACTTACTATAGTAAGGGATACCATCTTTTTCATCTTCCATTATTCAAACGTACTATGGTAAGGGATTATCATTATTTGATTCTCGATAATAATATTGTTTCTTCCTTACTCATAAGACGTGCCTTTTATTTCCATGTATTAAATTGTGGGAATAACCTTACGGAGCGGATTGCCGCCTGTTGGTGAATAACCTTTCGTATTCATTCATTATTAATCTCCGAGAATAACCTTACGGAGCGGATTGCCGCCTGTTTGGTGAATAACTCTTTGTACTCAAATTATATTAAATTGTGGGAATAACCTTACGGAGCGGATTGCCGCCTGTTGGTGAATAACCCTTTGTATTAATTTCCTTCACCTTTTGTTAATCAAACCTGCTACGGTAAGGGATATTATTTTCTTTCATACTCCTAAATCGAAATTTATTATGGAACTATTGCTTCTATAATTCCTGAAAATATTATATGTTCCATAATAGTTGAACTTCATTATTTCAACTGAACCTTCCTATTTTCTGAACCTTTCTATTGAACTGTAACCGTTATTCTGAACTGTGGATCTTGAATATCATTTTTAAATTTTACTCCACATCATGTTGACAATTTGGATCTTATTTGAATCTGCACAAAGTAAACTTTCGATATTTATTGTTCATCCTATTTCTTCTGTTCATCAATTGTCTCACTATCATTTGAACTAATCTTCAAGAATCAAGCTGTTGTGAACATCTGTGGCCGGGGGCACAGATGTGATATATTTGTTGAACAGATGATAGGTTAAAGGCGATATAATAGGTTAAAGGCGATACATCTGTTCGGTGTCTTTTATGGCACGTGGTGAATGTTCTCTTTGGCCTGTAGTGCAAAGATGAACTGTTGATTGGTATGATTATGACCAAAGGCTGAATCTGGTATAATCATGACCGTTGGTGCTATATTGAATATCTTTGGCCCGTAGTGCAAAGATGAACTGTTGATGTGCATGATTATGATCAGGAACTGTGAATTTATATTATCATGACTAATGGTATTTCAGATGATAAAAGTTGATGATGTTTTTACGAAAAAGAGAAGCGAGTGGACATTATAGTCTGCATTATTCTTCTAATAGATTGCTTATTCCGCTGCTATTATTGATCTGAACATTGTTTAAGAATTTAACTGCAGTTTTTGATATAAACCTTGTATTCTATTGTATTCTATCAAGAACTCAACTGTTGAAGGCTAATGATAATTTATTCGTCATTATCTTAGTCATGATATTTCTTACTGGGCTATTTGAGCTCACCCTTTCTTTTGTTCCATTGTTTTTCAACAGGAAATGAAAACATAACAGGGTCTAGCCGGGGAATGGAGTGAGGGTCCGAGGAATAGTTATCATAGTCTTCACGTTTTGTAAAATAGTGTGGCAATAATAGTGAAGACTTAGTTGTGTATTATTATACACTGTATTGTAGTACGCTGTGCTTTGTTGTAATAATTTTGTTGTAGTCTTTTGACGACTCAAGTTTGGGCTGTGTGGGCCCAGATTTGGGGGCGTCACAGTTGGCATCAGAGCTTAGGGATATGGTCTTTAATGGAGATCTGGGGTAGAACTAGGAGGGGAGAGACGAATAGAATCAGTCACTAGTGTGTCCTACCTAAAATAGATTTTATTATCTAATGAGTCGATTTGAATGTAGGAACAGGAAGTGATGAGTCAGTTTGTTTAAACTAACAATTATTTTGTGACAACAGTTTAGTATGGCATCTGGAAATCAAGAGGTTAACTATGAAATGCCCGGTACGTCAATTTCGGGGACGAAATTTCATAAGGAGGGGAGGTTGTAAGACCCCGAATTTTATGAAATACAAAATTTAATTTTTTTTCATATATATTTTTTTGAAACAGTAAGTGGTTAAATCGATAAAGTTAAAAGTTAAGGATGTTATGTGCAAATTTTATTTTGTCGGACAATATTCGCTTTGTCGGGGAATATTCGTTTGGTCGGGGAATATTCGTGTCGTACGACGGCGCCGAAATAACAAATTATTGGTGGACCCCACAACGGAATATTTGTCGGATATAGAAAATGACAGAAATAACTTTTTTAAATAAAAATAGTCAACGGAACTGTTAAAATACCGGTGATAAAAGAATAGTAGCATACGGTAGTTATTGGTATTTTCTGTAGCACTCGGTACTCTACAGTAACACACGGTATTGCATAGTGTCTCATATTATTGGTCTGATAATTGACACCGTAACTGTTACGCATCATTTCATCGATAATTGTCACTGCATAATATTTTATATTATCAATTCAATAATTGTTGTTACACAGTATTTTGCATTATTGATTTAATAATTGTCATTACACTGTATTTTATATCATTGAGTCAATAATTGTTGTTGCACTGTTTTTAAAATTATTGAACCTAATAATTGTCACAGTGACATATGCACAGTAATTCACATTATTGAATCAATAATTGTCATTACACAGTAACGTATGCTTTATTTTACATTATTGTTATCTCTATTATGATGTTATTTAAACAGTTGTATTTCATTAATTTATTGACTTGATATCTAAGAGTTAACTATACTGTATTTATAACAATTAGTCATAATAATTGAATTGATAAAAGTTATTTGTTTATAATATAAAGTTAGGTGATTATTAGGTGATATGAAATGAATGGTGTAGATTAAAGTGTGAAATATTGTTGAATAATTGAATTGATTTGTTTATAATATAAAGTTAGGTGATTATTAGGTGATATGAAATGAATGGTGTAGATTAAAGTGTGAATTATTGTTGAATAATTGAATTGATTTGTTTATAATATAAAGTTAGGTGATTATTAGGTGATATGAAATGAATGGTGTAGATTAAAGATAATATAATATTTGAAATGGATGGTGTAGATTAAAAGATGATCTTTAAATGAATGGTTTAGATTAAATGAATGATAAGATTTTTGGCTATAAATAGAAGCCTTAACTTAAGGATTTTTCATAAACTTCCTTACTTGTTCTTTCTTTCTCTCTCTAAATACTTTTTGTGTAAGTTCTCTCTAAGTGTTCTTAAGTCATTCCTAGTTTTGAAGTCTTTTGCATTCTTCTTTGAATTTCCGAGTAGAATTTTCTTATGTACAGCAACTCTTTCGAAAAATCGTAGTAAATTCATTATTTGTCAGAATTTAATAAATTAAAAGCCTGTCTCTTCAGTTTTTCGTCCTCTACAACTTTGAAGAAGGAAGAAAAGTCATCTGAAATCATCTTCATGTCTTAAAATACTAAAAACCGTAACCTATTCTGATTTTCGTCACTATTTTCAGTCTTAGTTTTGAAAATTCATAACTCATTCATATTAACTCCGAATTGAGTGATTCTTGAGTCTATGCCGCCTATCTTTTCGAGAGTAACATTATTTTAAAAACATAAAGAGATTTTAAAAAAACTCTAGAAGACTCAAAAGTCAGATTCTTTATTGCTACAAACAAGGAAGGATTTGTTCGGCTATAAACTTGTTTCACAATATCAAGGTAAGGAATATCATTCTTTTCACACTCTTAAATTTATTACGGTAAGGAATGTCATTTTCTTTTCTTACTTGTAAGAAATATCATTTTCTTTCATACTCTTAACCTTATTATGGTAAGGGATGTCATTTTCTTTCATACTCTTAAATTTACTAATTGTAAGGAATATCATCTTCTTTCATATTCTATTGTTCAGACTTACTATAGTAAGGGATACCATCTTTTTCATCTTCCATTATTCAAACGTACTATGGTAAGGGATTATCATTATTTGATTCTCGATAATAATATTGTTTCTTCCTTACTCATAAGACGTGCCTTTTATTTCCATGTATTAAATTGTGGGAATAACCTTACGGAGCGGATTGCCGCCTGTTGGTGAATAACCTTTCGTATTCATTCATTATTAATCTCCGAGAATAACCTTACGGAGCGGATTGCCGCCTGTTTGGTGAATAACTCTTTGTACTCAAATTATATTAAATTGTGGGAATAACCTTACGGAGCGGATTGCCGCCTGTTGGTGAATAACCCTTTGTATTAATTTCCTTCACCTTTTGTTAATCAAACCTGCTACGGTAAGGGATATTATTTTCTTTCATACTCCTAAATCGAAATTTATTATGGAACTATTGCTTCTATAATTCCTGAAAATATTATATGTTCCATAATAGTTGAACTTCATTATTTCAACTGAACCTTCCTATTTTCTGAACCTTTCTATTGAACTGTAACCGTTATTCTGAACTGTGGATCTTGAATATCATTTTTAAATTTTACTCCACATCATGTTGACAATTTGGATCTTATTTGAATCTGCACAAAGTAAACTTTCGATATTTATTGTTCATCCTATTTCTTCTGTTCATCAATTGTCTCACTATCATTTGAACTAATCTTCAAGAATCAAGCTGTTGTGAACATCTGTGGCCGGGGGCACAGATGTGATATATTTGTTGAACAGATGATAGGTTAAAGGCGATATAATAGGTTAAAGGCGATACATCTGTTCGGTGTCTTTTATGGCACGTGGTGAATGTTCTCTTTGGCCTGTAGTGCAAAGATGAACTGTTGATTGGTATGATTATGACCAAAGGCTGAATCTGGTATAATCATGACCGTTGGTGCTATATTGAATATCTTTGGCCCGTAGTGCAAAGATGAACTGTTGATGTGCATGATTATGATCAGGAACTGTGAATTTATATTATCATGACTAATGGTATTTCAGATGATAAAAGTTGATGATGTTTTTACGAAAAAGAGAAGCGAGTGGACATTATAGTCTGCATTATTCTTCTAATAGATTGCTTATTCCGCTGCTATTATTGATCTGAACATTGTTTAAGAATTTAACTGCAGTTTTTGATATAAACCTTGTATTCTATTGTATTCTATCAAGAACTCAACTGTTGAAGGCTAATGATAATTTATTCGTCATTATCTTAGTCATGATATTTCTTACTGGGCTATTTGAGCTCACCCTTTCTTTTGTTCCATTGTTTTTCAACAGGAAATGAAAACATAACAGGGTCTAGCCGGGGAATGGAGTGAGGGTCCGAGGAATAGTTATCATAGTCTTCACGTTTTGTAAAATAGTGTGGCAATAATAGTGAAGACTTAGTTGTGTATTATTATACACTGTATTGTAGTACGCTGTGCTTTGTTGTAATAATTTTGTTGTAGTCTTTTGACGACTCAAGTTTGGGCTGTGTGGGCCCAGATTTGGGGGCGTCACAGTTGGCATCAGAGCTTAGGGATATGGTCTTTAATGGAGATCTGGGGTAGAACTAGGAGGGGAGAGACGAATAGAATCAGTCACTAGTGTGTCCTACCTAAAATAGATTTTATTATCTAATGAGTCGATTTGAATGTAGGAACAGGAAGTGATGAGTCAGTTTGTTTACACTAACAATTATTTTGTGACAACAGTTTAGTATGGCATCTGGAAATCAAGAGGTTAACTATGAAATGCCCGGTACGTCAATTTCGGGGACGAAATTTCATAAGGAGGGGAGGTTGTAAGACCCCGAATTTTATGAAATACAAAATTTAATTTTTTTTCATATATATTTTTTTGAAACAGTAAGTGGTTAAATCGATAAAGTTAAAAGTTAAGGATGTTATGTGCAAATTTTATTTTGTCGGACAATATTCGCTTTGTCGGGGAATATTCGTTTGGTCGGGGAATATTCGTGTCGTACGACGGCGCCGAAATAACAAATTATTGGTGGACCCCACAACGGAATATTTGTCGGATATAGAAAATGACAGAAATAACTTTTTTAAATAAAAATAGTCAACGGAACTGTTAAAATACCGGTGATAAAAGAATAGTAGCATACGGTAGTTATTGGTATTTTCTGTAGCACTCGGTACTCTACAGTAACACACGGTATTGCATAGTGTCTCATATTATTGGTCTGATAATTGACACCGTAACTGTTACGCATCATTTCATCGATAATTGTCACTGCATAATATTTTATATTATCAATTCAATAATTGTTGTTACACAGTATTTTGCATTATTGATTTAATAATTGTCATTACACTGTATTTTATATCATTGAGTCAATAATTGTTGTTGCACTGTTTTTAAAATTATTGAACCTAATAATTGTCACAGTGACATATGCACAGTAATTCACATTATTGAATCAATAATTGTCATTACACAGTAACGTATGCTTTATTTTACATTATTGTTATCTCTATTATGATGTTATTTAAACAGTTGTATTTCATTAATTTATTGACTTGATATCTAAGAGTTAACTATACTGTATTTATAACAATTAGTCATAATAATTGAATTGATAAAAGTTATTTGTTTATAATATAAAGTTAGGTGATTATTAGGTGATATGAAATGAATGGTGTAGATTAAAGTGTGAAATATTGTTGAATAATTGAATTGATTTGTTTATAATATAAAGTTAGGTGATTATTAGGTGATATGAAATGAATGGTGTAGATTAAAGTGTGAATTATTGTTGAATAATTGAATTGATTTGTTTATAATATAAAGTTAGGTGATTATTAGGTGATATGAAATGAATGGTGTAGATTAAAGATAATATAATATTTGAAATGGATGGTGTAGATTAAAAGATGATCTTTAAATGAATGGTTTAGATTAAATGAATGATAAGATTTTTGGCTATAAATAGAAGCCTTAACTTAAGGATTTTTCATAAACTTCCTTACTTGTTCTTTCTTTCTCTCTCTAAATACTTTTTGTGTAAGTTCTCTCTAAGTGTTCTTAAGTCATTCCTAGTTTTGAAATCTTTTGCATTCTTCTTTGAATTCCCGAGTAGAATTTTCTTATGTACAGCAACTCTTTCGAAAAATCGTAGTAAATTCATTATTTGTCAGAATTTAATAAATTAAAAGCCTGTCTCTTCAGTTTTTCGTCCTCTACAACTTTGAAGAAGGAAGAAAAGTCATCTGAAATCATCTTCATGTCTTAAAATACTAAAAACCGTAACCTATTCTGATTTTCGTCACTATTTTCAGTCTTAGTTTTGAAAATTCATAACTCATTCATATTAACTCCGAATTGAGTGATTCTTGAGTCTATGCCGCCTATCTTTTCGAGAGTAACATTATTTTAAAAACATAAAGAGATTTTAAAAAAACTCTAGAAGACTCAAAAGTCAGATTCTTTATTGCTACAAACAAGGAAGGATTTGTTCGGCTATAAACTTGTTTCACAATATCAAGGTAAGGAATATCATTCTTTTCACACTCTTAAATTTATTACGGTAAGGAATGTCATTTTCTTTTCTTACTTGTAAGAAATATCATTTTCTTTCATACTCTTAACCTTATTATGGTAAGGGATGTCATTTTCTTTCATACTCTTAAATTTACTACTTGTAAGGAATATCATCTTCTTTCATATTCTATTGTTCAAACTTACTATAGTAAGGGATACCATCTTTTTCATCTTCCATTATTCAAACGTACTATGGTAAGGGATTATCATTATTTGATTCTCGATAATAATATTGTTTCTTCCTTACTCATAAGACGTGCCTTTTATTTCCATGTATTAAATTGTGGGAATAACCTTACGGAGCGGATTGCCGCCTGTTGGTGAATAACCTTTCGTATTCATTCATTATTAATCTCCGAGAATAACCTTACGGAGCGGATTGTCGCCTGTTTGGTGAATAACTCTTTGTACTCAAATTATATTAAATTGTGGGAATAACCTTACGGAGCGGATTGCCGCCTGTTGGTGAATAACCCTTTGTATTAATTTCCTTCACCTTTTGTTAATCAAACCTGCTACGGTAAGGGATATTATTTTCTTTCATACTCCTAAATCGAAATTTATTATGGAACTATTGCTTCTATAATTCCTGAAAATATTATATGTTCCATAATAGTTGAACTTCATTATTTCAACTGAACCTTCCTATTTTCTGAACCTTTCTATTGAACTGTAACCGTTATTCTGAACTGTGGATCTTGAATATCATTTTTAAATTTTACTCCACATCATGTTGACAATTTGGATATTATTTGAATCTGCACAAAGTAAACTTTCGATATTTATTGTTCATCCTATTTCTTCTGTTCATCAATTGTCTCACTATCATTTGAACTAATCTTCAAGAATCAAGCTGTTGTGAACATCTGTGGCCGGGGGCACAGATGTGATATATTTGTTGAACAGATGATAGGTTAAAGGCGATATAATAGGTTAAAGGCGATACATCTGTTCGGTGTCTTTTATGGCACGTGGTGAATGTTCTCTTTGGCCTGTAGTGCAAAGATGAACTGTTGATTGGTATGATTATGACCAAAGGCTGAATCTGGTATAATCATGACCGTTGGTGTTATATTGAATATCTTTGGCCCGTAGTGCAAAGATGAACTGTTGATGTGCATGATTATGATCAGGAACTGTGAATTTATATTATCATGACTAATGGTATTTCAGATGATAAAAGTTGATGATGTTTTTACGAAAAAGAGAAGCGAGTGGACATTATAGTCTGCATTATTCTTCTAATAGATTGCTTATTCCGCTGCTATTATTGATCTGAACATTGTTTAAGAATTTAACTGCAGTTTTTGATATAAACCTTGTATTCTATTGTATTCTATCAAGAACTCAACTGTTGAAGGCTAATGATAATTTATTCGTCATTATCTTAGTCATGATATTTCTTACTGGGCTATTTGAGCTCACCCTTTCTTTTGTTCCATTGTTTTTCAACAGGAAATGAAAACATAACAGGGTCTAGCCGGGGAATGGAGTGAGGGTCCGAGGAATAGTTATCATAGTCTTCACGTTTTGTAAAATAGTGTGGCAATAATAGTGAAGACTTAGTTGTGTATTATTATACACTGTATTGTAGTACGTTGTGCTTTGTTGTAATAATTTTGTTGTAGTCTTTTGACGACTCAAGTTTGGGCTGTGTGGGCCCAGATTTGGGGGCGTCACATTGATCATATTAAAGGTATGTTCGAGAATGTCTTATTCTAAAATGACTTATAAGTTTAAATTTAAAATGACTTAGGACTGTTCGGAAATGACTTAATTTTTTTGATTTAAAGTTAAAATTTTAGTAGATTTATAAGTTAAAAATTTAGTAGATTTATAAGTAAAAGTGTTAGGCAGCACTTTTACTTATAAGTCGAGAATTATAAGTAATAGTTGTGGATGTGTTCGGCTAATAATGATTTATTAGTTAAGTAAAATGTACTAAAATGTCTTTCCGTAAGAAGAACATTAAAAAAATAAAAGAGGGTATTTCTGTCATTTCATAATGGTTGACCGATTTATCTTACTTATTTTTTTGGACTTATAAGTTAACTTATAGGTCTGCAAATAAGTACCAACCGAACTGGAAAGTTAAAAAAATGACTGATAAGTTGGGTTGACGAACTTATCAGTCGATGCCGAACAGGCTCTTACAAATCATTTTAAGTGGGGACTTATAAATAAAAGTATTTGACACTATTTTAACTTATAAGTCAAAAATTAAGTTAAAATAAAATATGAAGAATACTAAAATAAGAGCAAAAGAGTATTTATATTTGATTAAACCTATTTATTTTAAAATGACTTCTAAGTCATTTTTTTTGAAAAGTAAGAATTTTTTACTTCTCAAAAATCACTTATAAGTCAATTTATATTTAAAAAAGAAGTCATAGCCAAACACTTGAACAATAAAAAATAACTTATAAGTTAATTTGATTAATTTATAAGTTGTGATCGAATAGGTCCCTACAGGTAAAACAATCTATATCGATTTTGAAATTCAATATATATCAATTTGAGTTTTGAAAATTCAAATTAAAATACAGTGAGTATATAAAGTCAACTAATAATCTCATAAAACAAAAAAAATAGTATTTAGAGAATTAATATATGTAAGTAAAAAATGAAATAAAAATTGAAAGTGTGAAATAAACAAAAAATTGAAAATATGAAGTAAAAAGGGACTATAAATACAATCACTTAACCGAATTTTTCATTCCTTGTATAAAATAATTTATCAACCGCAAAGGCACTGAACCTGTTGGGTCTATGTTCAAGGGTTTAGGGTTTATTATAACAAAAGAGAGCTTAACTTTCTTCAACCTCACTGCACAAAACCCTAATCGCACCCATTTTCTCTGACCTCCACAGTAGCAGCAGCAGCAATGGCGACTTCAATCGCCTCTCAATTACAGGCAATCAAATCATTGATAATTGCCGACACAGAGCCTCCGCAAAAGCGCCCCTTCACTCGCCCTTCCATCTTATTCAACCCTAAAGAAGCCGCCGATATCGACCTCGAAACCATTCTCAGCATCGCTCTCTCAGGTATATTACTACGAACTATCCTGTTTGCTTCATTGAAAACCGAAAAATGTAAAATTTTCGGCCAGTTAAACTTATAAGACTCAGCTAGCACGATGAGTAATTTTTGCATTTTTTTGCTTCGTGTTTAAATTTTCAGGATTCGAGGTTCTCATAAGCATAGATGGAAGATTCAAAAACTATAAGAATGATTTGTTTAGTCATAAGAGTAGGGAGCTGGATAGAGAATTGATGGGGATAGAAGAAAACAATCAAATTAGCGCATCAATTAGTTCATATTTGCGGTTACTATCTGGACATTTCGAATTACCTTCTGCGTTAAAGACTCTGGAGTACTTGATACGTCGATACAAGTTAGCAAGAGCATTCATTTTTTTAATGTGGAACTGTTTTTGTATGTTTCTTTTTGTGGTTTATAATTTGTTATTGGTGGGATTGAATTGTAGGATACATGTGTACAACACAGAAGAACTTATTCTATGTGCTTTGCCCTACCATGATACACATGTTTTTGTCCGAATTGTGCAATTACTTGACACAGGGTAAGGAAATTGATTAATTAAATTTGTTCCAGGCAGTCTTATAGTTTGTTGAGACTTGCATATGTAAATTTATTGTTTCATTGTGGTTTAGGAATAGTAAATGGAAGTTTCTTGATGGTGTTAAAGTCTCGGGAGCACCACCACCTCGGAAGGTTATTGTGCAACAATGTATTCGTGATTTGGGGGTTTTGGAGGCTTTATGCAACAATGTAAGAATTTTTTCCTGCATTTGTTTAGTGCGTTTTTGGGCTATCATGTTAAGACTTCTCTTTTTGTTTCTCTTCTCTCTCTTTTTTCCTCCTTGTTTTTATTTTATTTTTTCATTTCCATTTCTTTAACATTTATTTATTTTTTTCTTTAGGCTTTACCCTCGAAGAAGTTTCAGCCTTCGAGGCCCGTGACGAGCTTCTGCATAGCGGTTGTTGTTGAGGTCATAGGCTCAATTACAGTGGTTGACACTAACATTGTGAAGAGAATTCTTCCTTATGTGGTTTCTGGCCTTCAGTCTGATGCCAAAGGGGATCCTGATCATAAGGTGAGTTTTAATGTTGGGTGTTTGCATTAAGATGTTTCACTATTCCTTATTTAGAAAAGGCGCACCTAACCGAGTAAAGTCAAAACGTTTTCACTTTCAAGGTCGGTTGTGTTCACGTGAACATGAATGTCTTAGGCTGTGGTAAAATATTTAGCAATGAGATATTTTTAGAAGTGAATGAAGTCTATAGGGGGTGGTTTACTTATAAATGTAGCTTCACCTCCACCCCCGCTCGACATGCCCCTTCTACACTCCTTTGCTCCCCTTCTACACCCCTGCTCTTCACTAATCAGTATAATTTACTCTAATAAATGTTAAGGCTGCTTACTGGTTTGGGTCCCTTGTAATTGAAGTATATACATATACATATACATATACATATATATACATATATATATATGTGTGTGTGTGTGTGTGTGTGTGTGTGGGGACTGGTAGCCATCATACTCTTAAATCTATATGTAGCCCTTAGCAGCTCATTTACTTAAGCCTTGTGGGAATGATCTTTTGTTCCATACATTATGTTCAGTGTTAGTGATGCCCTAGATTTTGTGATCTTTGTAATGCCAATGGAATTCATTTGTTGAAATCACCTTGGCTTGAGTGCTATTTCCTGCCATGCTAAAATGGGGAAATGCAGGTTTATGTTATTACTATCCCAGGAAAGGTGTCACTTTGTCCTCTGGCATACAATGTCCGGCACCTCACCTAGGCCCAAGGCGGCCAAAAAATCCCTCAATTAGATGGGGCTAGGTGGGGGGGGGGGGGGAAGGGAAAAAATTAGGGCTGCAATTTTTTTTTTATAACTAAGCTACAAAACGACGTCTGAGTGTGAGTATGAGTCCGATAGGGACATTATTTTGGAGGAATATGGAGAAAAAGAGTTAGAGATATAAAGGGATATGGAGATGATGACTATTAGTTTGTATTTCTGATTATTTGTTTGTGTTTGAACGTTAAACAATTGCATATTTGTGTTTGAATTTTGACATTGACAATATGGATATGTGTTTGAACTTTAAACAAATGCCTTTATTATAGATTGTTTTGCTTTATATTATTGTTTTGTTTGGATACATGTAAAATAAAATATTAAAATTGACTTAAAATAAAAAATCCTGCCTAGGCCCCCTAGGTACTAGCCCCCCCCCCCCTCCCCAAGCCGCCCGCCTCCCGCCTTTTAGAACATTGATGTCCATCACTGCTAGCAACTTGTTCCCTGAATATTTCAATTAAACATATAATTTCGTTATGGTCATTTTGACAGCTGCCACTAAAGAACATGGTTTGCCACAGTGCGATTGCTAATTTTATATCTTAGGCTCTTAGCTTAATTTGGATAACACTTTAATTGCTTGCTAATTGGCGTCCTTACTATTCTGTTGACAGGCTGGTGCTTTGATGATTGTTACCTTAATAGCTAATAAGGTTGCATTGTCCCATGATCTTGTGAAAAGCTTGATTCGTTCAATTGCTTCCATAGCTCGAGAAGATGCAAAAGAAGCAACTGACCTGCAATGGCTTCGTTTGTCATTTATGGCCCTGATAAACCTTGTTCAGGTATGCTTTGTATGAAAAGTTAAATCTGTTCATGTCTCACTTGAAAAAGATGTTTAATTAACGATATGTGTTCCACTTATGTATTAAGACGTGTTAATGTCTAAATTTTATTTCTTCACGGAGTTGGTGCAAGACCCTTCAATTTGCATCCCATAAATATAGAAAGAAATTATTTCAGTTACCGGCCTGAAGATGAATGCATATATAGACGTGTTAATGTCTGATTTTTATTTCTTCACTGAGTTGGTGCAAGACTATTCAATATTCAATCAGTTAGTAATAATTTTACCTTATGGAATTTAAGCTTTCCTAGGGGCCCAATAAGCATTCAATTACATCACATGTGCTTTCTGTGATGTCATCTATGCTAATGCTTAGAGTATTAGGGCTGCTAATGCCCAATATGCAAAATTGGCGGGTTGACTTGGCTCACTCATTATGGATAAGCTTCAGGCTCAGCTCAAGCTCATGATTAGCTTGGTTCAGCCTGGTTATGATCACTTATGGTCCATTTAGTAGTAAGGTTGGAAAAATGGAATGATGGAAAGATAAAAGAGGGATACACTTCTTTTCATATTTTGGTACCATAAAGGGAAAGAAAGATGGAACGGATGCTGTGAATTCCATTATAACCTCATTTTTTGGATAAGCATATAAACTATTTTTTCTAAAAAAAAATCAAATGTGTAAATTTAACTTTCTCACATCAAAAGATTCTCTTCTTGCCCTCTTGTTGCGCCGTTGTTAGGAGGATGAAAAATGGTGTGCTACGATGAAAAGCTTATCCCATCAATCATGTTTTCGCTCCTACCAAACAAGGAAAAAATGTCTCTATCCCTCCACTTTCCTGTCCTTATACTTTTCCACCATACCAAGCTTACCAATAACAAAATTGAAGCTAGGATCGAGCTTCCTAGGTTATTGTAGACGGTTTCAGAGGCGAAATCAGTGTGATATGCTATTGCAAGAACTAGACATCCCAAGTTCTTTATTCGTGTTCGGTCACATTAACAACTGTAGAATTTGGAAGTTATTTCCGCAGTATTGTTTGTCTTTGAGTTTGTTAATTTAGGCGGACTACCAATCTACAATCAAGTTTTCTGAATACACGTCTTCATGAATTTTAATCTTCACTTTGGTTTAATTTGTAGTTGCAAGCTGTTAACATGCTCCCCAAGAAGGCTGTGGATACCTTGAAGGTGATCAGGTACTCCTTGATGTCCCTATTTGTGCACATACCATAGCTTATTTGAGTGGTGCTTTACTTCTAATATCTTCTTTAAATTATCCTGCATGAATGTGTGTTGTATCTGATTTTATTTATGTTATTTATGAGGGGATCTTTCAGGCACCCTTACGGTACTGACCAAGGAGTTCAATATCGATAAATTTCTATCCGTGTTACTGGAATCCCTCCTTGAGTACAGGTTAGAAATTGCGTTATATATATATATATATATATATATATATATATATATATATATATATATATATTGGTACTAATTATTGTGTGTATACAGTCCTGCAGATGATCTGTGCCATTGTACTTTACTTTCAGTAATTGAGACAGTTCCTATGAAAGGGTTTGTTGGTGGTATAGTCTCTAAGCTCCTTCACACCTGCTTGAGGTTATCTATGACTACGAATGATTCAGCATCATTTGACTCAGGTTATGACTGTTTAGATTTTTGAGCATTTACAATTGCTTATTGCTTTTGCAAAGTTCTTTCATCATTTTGACATGCATGCACAATTTACTTATAGACGCTGAAGCAGCTCATCCTGTTAAATGTTCTTTTTCTGCTATTTCAGTTTACGCATCTTGAATCTTACACAGACATTTGGTAATAATTAAATAGGAAGCCGAGCGAAGCAGGTTTTGATTTCCATCAATAGAAGATACCCAAATGAATTACGGAGAGCTGTTCACAGCTTCCTGGAGGTTTTTTTGCGTTTATTACTCTCTCTCTCTCTCTATATATATATATATCTTCTCCCCCTGGTTCCAACCCTTTGTTTTCTTTTTGGCATTGTGATGTAACACAAATTTTGGAGATGAATAATTCTAGAAATAATTGGTAAAACTAGGAAAAATTAACTTGGGTGAGGTTCGGCTCAAAACACCAAGGAGCTTTTACTTGGGTGATCCTCCATACATCACTGCCCCAAGGATTTCTCAACCAGATAAGAGAGGGAAATAGTTCATGGTTCAATATCAATAATCAGTAGTCTGTAAAACGATAATCTTGTGGGGATTACACTATTTAAAGAGTTCAGAACCCTAAAATTATTTGGGGAACAATAAAAATATTAAATGACTAAAATACCTTTACTAAATATTAATAAAATTTCCTAATCACTATTAAAATGTCCTAAATCCCTGCTAATAAATAAAATAAATTATTACATTAATAATTCACACATTAAACAAAATAAAATCTCCAAATAATAAGTATAAAATATCTCTTTTTTGCTCTTGACTTGTGGTCCCATCACATTGTTATTGCAGTATTCTGCTATTAATCCTTTTTCCCTCCTTTCTTTCAGGATTCTAAAGTTCAATCCAAGAAAGATGGTTCCATGTATGAGGTTCTGTGCCAGATGTTGGATGGAAGTCAGGATTTGTCAATTTCTGATTCAAAAATTTGGTTTGCACTGGAACATCCAAAGGTACCAGATTTGATTAATTTTATACTATTAGACACAAACTTTGCTTCTTGCATACATTTTCAGTGTGTGCCATGATCCAATGTTGCGGTAGTGACCTATGTTTCGAAAGGTCATTTTTTGACCCAGTATTGGTTTCGGGTGATACGCACGGGTAGCTAGTTTAGAGCTTTAAAAAAAGGTATTTTTTTAAATAAAATTTTAAGTAATAATAACAAGATGAATCAACTAAGTTCACAAAAAAAACTATCTAGTGCACATAACATTGTCCAAATGATAAAATAAACATCTTATAGGTACGTTTAATCAGTTTTATGTTCGAATAAAGTTGATATCGATGTTGTCTTAGCTCAAATGGTTGAGCACAGGTTCTGTAGAGCACACATGTTATATGTAATTGAAGTACAATTTAACTTTACAAAGTATATTTTAAGTGCAATTTTTTTCAAGTTGTACTCGGTGTTACTAAAGGTGATGCCCTAAGCGTGAGGTGCGACGAGGCCCAAGGTGTGCGCCTCGATTTGCTTAAGGCACGACAACTTCAATGAGGCGCACGCCTGTGCTCGCCTGCTTCTAGGCAGCATGAGGTGCACACCTTAATGAAATTCAGCTAAAAAATCTCATCCAGTTAGGGAAAAAGAGCTTTGCATATGAGCTGTTCGTGGTAACCTGAAAGGAAGAAGAAATTTATAGCTTTGAGGAAGAGTAGGAAAGAGAGGAGGGAGAGAGAGGAGCGATTTACCTGTAGCGATCCTTCTGCCTTCCTCTTATCTGTTCATCACAGTATATGTATATATTGATATGTTTTTATTATGTGAAGTTGTGTCTTTGTAGTCAACTAAGTCTATATTTTATTATATTTGGTAGTATACTCAGAACTAATATCTAACAAGTACCTAATAACTGTATGCCACTAAGTCCAATATTTTATTTATATAGTACTACTATTATATTACTTTTATTTTGTTGACTTAAACCACTAAGTCTACTACTAATATTTAGACGGTACGTGTTACTAGCTAAATGTTACTTGTTTACTATACTTCTATTGTTTTGATATTTTTAATATTATATAAATGTATGATAAATAATATTTTTGACTAAAATTTATATGGTATTATAATATACATATATATTATTTCTAAGTAATCTAAACCAGCATTTACAGTCTCCTCCTCCAGATAAGTTTCTATACTCTCCTTATCTCATCTCATTGTTTTTATTCTCATCTCTTGCCCAAAAAAAAAAACACTATTTTGTAAAATACTAATGGGTTATGTTGCCCCAATTTTTTTCCAGAATTTTGGGTACTTTACTATACTTCTATTCCGGTATTTACTAACTTATTAAATAATTAAATATTATTTATAATTTATAAGTATTTTTTTAATATTTAAATATGCATTTATATTGTTATTTAGTGTTTACTAGTTAAATATATATATAATATATGGTCCTTGAACTTATTAGAAACTTTTAAACATGTTTAGATGTTTGTAAAATTACTCAATGGTTGATGATAAATTTGATACATAAATGATTAAATGTGTGCGCGTATGTGTGTGTGTGTGTGTATATATATATATATATTAATTTTAATTTTTCAATATGAAATATGTGCGCCTCACTTCGATGAGGCATGTGCCTAGCCTCGTGCCCAAGCTCAAAGATACCCTTGCGCCTCGGTGCTCCTCGCTCCTTAAATAACAATGATTGTACTTAACTATTTACTATATAGATACAATTTAATTATAATTAAAGTACAATTTAGCTTAACTAATTATATATTAAGTGGGTTAAATCCAATTTTTTCCAGTGTACTTGACCCCGGTTTACAAATGTATCACTGGACTGAAATTTTTAATGATAAACTCATTGAACTGTTTATTTTTTTACAAATCGTCGCAAATTACGTCAAAGCAAGTTGACTTTTTACGAAAAAATAAAAAAATAATATTTTTATCGGGTTAAGTCCATTTTTTCCACTGTACTCGACCCCGGTTTACAAATGCATCACTGGACTAATAGCTTAATAATCCACGTGGGCTTGTCAAATAATATCCACACATTAAAATTTTGTGAAAATTAAAACTAAATCGTATATTTTAATAATAATAATAATATCCACTATTCGTTACAAAATAATAATAATAATAATAATAATAACAACAACAAGGTTAAATACATTCCCCCCCCCCCCCGGCGGTACTCGACCTTGGTTTACAAATGCATCATTGAACTGAAAATTTTAACAATCAAGTCACTAAACTATATTTTTTTGTCAAATCGTTACAAAATCCGTTAAGTCAGTCTGACTTTAACGATTTTTGCCATATTGGATTCTAAGTGAGAGAGAAAAAGCTGACGTGGAGTTTATGTATGATGTGGCCACATGTTATTAAATGTAAGGTTATTAAAAATACTAGGAAATTTAGAAAAATAAAATTAAAGAAAATAAATAGCACCAAAATAAAATATCACTTAATTAAATGAAGATAAAATATATACTAAGATAGAAAGAACATATAAAAAATTAAAATTAGTATATATTTTATTTTAGCCATTAATTTTTATTTTAAGAAGAAAGGATAATTAAAGGGAAAATAGATAATAAACTAATAAATATTTATTTTATTTAACCATGTACATTTATATAAAATTTTTACTTATGTAACAAATATATTTTATTTAATTATAAACCTAAAAAATCTAAATCTTACTACCTATTATAAATAAAAAATTAAAATTTGAGGTGGCCATTCTTAAATGAAAATTGAAGGGAATTTAAGAGAAAGTAATAATATTAAAATAAAAACAAAACAAAAACAATTTTTTTGAAAAAGATTTGCAAATTTTTTTTAAAAATAAAATAAAACAAGATATTTAATGAAAAGGAGAAAGAAAAGAAAAAACTCAAAAAAAATATGGAAAATAAAAGGAAATTTTAAGATTAAAGTATAAAAGAAAAAAATATAATGAAAAAATTGTTTAAATGAAAGATAGAGTTGACATTGCTCAGTACAAATGAAAATTTGAAATTAAAAGACAAATGAGTTGTCGAACAAAAAAGAAAACAGAAAAAGGAGAATTTAAAATTAAAAAAAGGGTAGGGAAGAAAATAAAACCCCTTCACCGCTTGAATCTTCTTCTCCGATCAAAAATTCGAACTTCCGATCTACTCGGTCTGTTTGTTCATTAAACACCATAAAAAAGAAACTAACAAACCAAATTAAAAAATTATTCAACTAATTTGCAAACCCAACACACCATCTTCATCGTCGCCTTCTCTTTCCTCTATGAGCCACCACTATTAATTGGAAGATAAAAACTTAAGGTTGCAAGTCACTCTCTCTGTTCATATATATATGGAGAGGGGCAAAACAATTAATCAATCATATTCACTCGCCAAATTCATAGCTTTTGGAATGTATTATCTAGGCATTTTCTGCTCCAAAGTGGAGGAATTGGAAGAAAAAGAAGCCCCAATTCGACCCTTCACTCTCTCTTGCAAGGTATTGAATCAATCGCAAGTTAGAGTATAAAATTCTATCAGGCTTGAACTTTGATTGCATCATTGAATATATGAGCAGTGTTCATCTTCTTTTCCTTTCAGATCTCTATGTATATATGTGTATATATATCCTGAGATGGATTTGGGATTGGGACTGATTTGGGGATTTTGTTGTTGTTGCTAAATCTGATTTGCCAGTAAGTAATGTAATATACTTTCATCTATTGCCATGTTAACTTTTTGTTAAATGACTAACGAATATAGACGGTTTTATCGCTTTTTGTAAATAAAGTGTAGTTCAATGAGTTGACTGTTAAAATTTTCAGTTCAGTAATGCATTTGTAAACTAAGGTTAAGTACAGGGGGGAAAATGTATTTAACCCAATAATAATACCCTCTTCGTTACCAAAGCATAATAATAATAATAATAGGCAATTTGACATCTGGGCCCCAACTAACTTTTAATGGAAAAATAAAAAAATAATATTTTTATCCAATTGTTATCCACGTGGGGTTGCCAAATATTATCTACGTGGGCTTGTCAAATAATATCCACGTGAAAAATAGAAGTAAATTTGAAAGTTGAAACAAATTAAACAATTAAAATTAAATAAATGAAAAACATTATAGAAAAACATATCTTAATAATTCTATTAATTTGTGGAACTAGTGATGCATTTGTAAACCTGGGTCGAGTACAGTGGGGAAAAGTGGATTTAACCTGATAAAAATATTATTTTTAATTTTTCCGTTAAAAGTCAACTTGCTTTGACGGAATTTGTGACGGTTTGTAAAAAATAATCAGTTCAATGAGTTGACCGTTAAAAATTTCAGTTCAGTGATGTATTTGTAAATCAGAGTCGAGTACAGTGGGGAAAAATAGATTTAACCTTATATTAAGTATACTTTTTTAATATTTTTTTAAGCTATACTTAACTAGATGTTATATAGTTATATTTTAAGTACAATTTAACATAACCAAGTATATTTGAAGTACAATATTTTTTTTCATTTTGTATGGCATGCTTAACTAGGTTTACAGAGAAAGGTTAGTTCTCTTTTGTTGTCTTCCTTTTGTAGCTTTCAGCATATTCAACTTTTATTTTTGGCGGTGTTTCTCTTTTATTTTGTCCGAAACCCCTACTTTACTCCAAGTTGTCGAAATTTCGTCGAAAATTACCCTTTACATGAATAATTCCTAATTTTGTGATTCATGTCAAGGTTGTGGTTCGGACTGATACCTAACCGAAACGCCATTTTTTGGCGTAACGCCGATAGTATACAGACTTTCAGTTTATAAGCTATTCCTTAATTTATGTTGTATTTACGTTTTAACATCTTGGTCTTATTATATGGCACAGGCTGAGGTTAGGCGAATTACACTCTCTGGTTTGGATACTGTTGGTGTTCTGAAAAACAAAGCTGTTGATTCACAGGTGATGTTGTTATGCATTTAATGTGTTCTCCTAACCATAAGAGACCTTATAACCCAGTTCCACTAGCTCTGTATTTTAACTGAACATGATTGAAGTCTCATTTGATTGTTCACTTCGATGTGCTTCATTCCACTTACCTCGCAGTGGTAACCTTTACTTTGAGTGGGACAGGTTTTACTTTAAGTCAAATGTTTTGACATTTTGGTTTCTTTGGTAACTTTAAAAAGTGCATGTGCCGGTTCCACTCAATTGAACAAGATACCTTATGACAACTACTTTGAATTCACTTTCTGAATTTTTACAGTGACTCCAATATAGGGTGACTTGATTTGCTAAACCATAGCTTCCATGTATTGTTCTATTGTTTCAACCATCATTGCATGGTGGTGTGTCTCTTGTTCTGTTTGACAACTCATCTTGTTTATATGGCTGGTGGTGCAAATCCTTGACTCCAGTCCTTTCTAGTCGCCATACATCTTTGCTTTTGCATAATTGTTACCGTGCTCTTCTTTACATGGACTTTAGTTATCAGTATCAGTTTACAGGTCAAAGCTTGTTACTAAAATGCTGGCTTCATTTGCCACTTAATATCCAGCTGTTTTGCTTTTAATCATTGTCCACAAGTTGTTGATAATCTATTATCAATAGTTGTGGATAATTGGGCGTCCAATTGCATAACCTGATATTGGTTGCTTATAGGTTATAACCCGTAAATCGTGTGTGAAGATGCTGTCTAGGAACTATAGATACCTGTTTACGTTTCTGCTCCTACACAAATATTTTTTTTATCAACTCTCAGATGAAGTACATAGAACACAAACACTGTAGTGAAGTAGTCAGACCTTATTTGTATTGGTCAATTTTGACACCGTTCGTTTGCTTTTTAATTTTTTTGCTACATTGTTAATACTGCTGACTAATAACTTAGATATTGATGTACTGTATTTTGGGGGTGTTATATTGGTGAGTGGTCACCAAGGGGAGTACTAGGTACGCCGGTTCTTGTGAATCAATTTCTTCAGCAGTCATTTACCCGTAAATTTGGCCTTGTTATAGTACTATTGATTTTACTTGGCATGATCTATAGTACTGTTGATTAGGTGTAACTGTTGTATGCATATTTGGTATGCTGAATATATTTTCTATATCTTTGACTTCTGATATGTTCCCCAAATTCCCGTTCTCTCGTCCAGAGGTTTGTAACTATACAGGATGCAGTCTTGCGCAGGCTTCGTGATGATGACCTAAGTGTGGTTCAAGCAGCTCTAAATCTAGACAGACTGTCTGATTTTATAAATTCATCTTCTCTCCTTGACGCACTTCAGGATGTGCTTCAAAGATGCATTAGCAATTTAACGTCACGTTAGTGTTCTCTAATTGGAATTCTTGATCCAAACTACTTGCATCTAAAGTTATCAAGATTCTGTGTAATTTCTCTTGCAAAAGTATTCGTGCCTTGTATTTATTTTCCTGTGGAATAACTTTAACTTCTTTTACTACATGATATGAATATTTTAAATTATTCTTTAGGTTGTCATGATTACTGATTGATGTTGTCAAGCCTATATCCACTCATTTAGAAAGTGTTTGGTTAAAATTATATACATTTATAAGAATTGGGCCTTTATGTTGTATGGTGCAGCTCATGTTCTTCTTTGATCAAATTTAGTCCGTGTAATGCCCTCATGCTTTGATGCTGATGACTACTTTCCCCACATTTTTTTTCCTTCTTGAAATAGGTTTAATTAATTTGATATGTGGCAGCAATAGTTATTTTTTACTTCTTATGTTTGTATGTTTGTCTGTGTTTTGCTGGGAAAAGATGTGTACCGAAATATAATAGAATTTAATTACTGTTGGAGTCCTGGAGAAGCCAGTAAGTTAGCTCGTCGGGGTTATAGGGAAGATATATATTTAAAAATGTATCTAGAACGTAATATACGTGTCGCATGTTGACGGTAATTATTTTAGGGTGTACAGTTTGTTTTTGTACAATGCAACTAGCAATTATGAGCCATAGAGCCTGAATATAGTCTAGTATACAAGGGTAGGATAAACTTGTTGTAGCTAGCATATTATTGAATGATCCTTGTGCTTCTTCAGAATGCAGACTGTCATACTGAATCTTAAGTTTGAGCATTTCCCATCAAACCCTACTCTAGTTGGATTTTTGGGATTGAACCGAGCTGCAGTTTCTTGTGTTTTAACTACCTAAAAATAGACGAAACACTAAAGAAAGTTAAGAGTTCAATTATAATTTCAAAGCAATTCTGAATAGTGAAGACTGAAGAGGATATATTTACTAAACTCCCATCATTTTTTTACTAAGGCCTTGCGAATATAACTATGGTATGTCTTTATCATGAAAAATAAAAGAAAAAATAAAAGAAAAGATACAGTATATACCTGTGTTATGCACTACTTCTGGATTTTTATTGTAATTTTCAAGGTTCTAAAAGGCGCTAGGCGGGAGGTCGGGGGGGCCTAGCGCCTAGGGGGCCTAGGCGGGGCCTGGGCGGGATTTTTTATTTTAAGCCAATTTTAATATTTTATCTTACATTTATCCAAACAAAACAATAATATAAAGGAAAACAATCCATAATAAAGATAATACAGGCCTTTGCCTAAAGTTCAAACACATATCCATGTTGCTAATGTCAAAATTCAAACAGAAACATGCAATTGTTTAAAGTTTAAACACAAACAAATAATAAAAAATACAAACTAATAGTTCTCATCTCCATATCCCTCTATATCTCTCTCTAACTCTTCTTCTCCATATCCCTTCAAGATAATGTCCACATCGGGCTCACACTCATACTCTTCATCTCCCTCTTCTTTCGTGTCATCATCAGACACAAAAATTTCTTCATGGAGTTCTCTTACTCTAACATTTATACTATTTCTCTTAGGCTCTAGCACGCTATCCGTTTCGGATGCTTTACCAACCGCTTCCCAAGTAAGGCCCAACAGCCTTCAACTTATTCATCTATTCATACGACGTCGTTTTGTAGCCTAATTATTAAAATTATAAAAAAAAATTGCAGCCATAAATTTTCCGTTTATGCCTCGCCTAATTTATCCGTCTTGCCCACTCAGTCCCGTATAATTTTCTGGAGGGATTTTTTTTCTTTCTTGGACATAAGGTAGGCGCTAGGCGGCCTAGGTGTGGCGCTAGGCGGCCTAGGCGTGACGCCAAGGGGGGGCCTAGCGCCTAGGCGGGGATTAATCGGACCTAAGCGGGGATTTTTAGAACACTGGTAATTTTAAGCTGTTCTTGAGATTTAGAACTTATCGCAAGTGAGGTGCTTGGAAGTCTAAGTAAGTAATGAAGTTAAATTCTTTGGCCCAAAACATATACATTTGCTAATAATTTTTTTTTTATCTAAAAGAAGAAGTTTTAATTTACACAGTTTTTTGATGTTAGGAAAATCCATAGTTTTTCTGATATTTTCACTCTTATAAGTTGAGAAACTATTGGTGGGCTCTGAAGATGGAATAAGTTTGCTGAGTGGGTTTAGTTTGAAGCATTTTCATTAATTTGTTTTCAGAAGTTTCTGTTCTTTGCTTGTATAGTATTATATCAAATACTCGAGGTGCATTAGATTACATGAATACTAACACGGGATTCTTACTTTAATGTTTTTTTTCTGGGCGCTGATGTTTTTGCTTATAGAAGTTACATGTATTTACTTTGTTTTCATGGAACTTTATAATGGTTACGCGGTGTGGATTTACTGTTTCGCATTCCTGGTTATGTTGCAGGTTCATCAGATAATAGTGCCCTAGCTGCTGATGTCGCTTTATTATCTCTGGAGCATGCTCTTTCAAATTTCCAACATCAGGACGATTATGCAAAAGAACTTGCTAGCATGCTGTTCCATTTAATTCTAATCATACCCAAGGTTTTGTTATCTTTAAGTTGAGAGCTGTAGGTTACAATTAGCGTTTTTATTGATAGTCTTCTAATAGTTGTTTCCCTGCCACCTTTTAATTTTTTTGCTGCTCAAATGCAGACTCAGAGTCTAAATTTGAAGGCTTTATCTTCAACTAAGGAAGTAAAATGGCCTTTCTACGCGAATCTTGTCAGTTTTTGCGCCCTGCAGAAGGTAAATGTTTGTTTTGACTACCTCTTGGTGAAGGTAGTGGGCCAGTCCCTGGAATTTTATGTTCCCATTAATTAATGCATAGTTGCTTACTCGTGGAATCAAAATTTATAAGTGATTATTGATGCCAATTCTATATGATGCACATTCTTGAATTGAATACCTTATGTTTAGTTCAGCATTGCTTGCTCTTTCGAGCTCAGGTTTTCTTCGATTATATTACTGCTACATTGGTCGACTTTGCTTCTTACCTCCGGTATTTGTTATTTATGGTAGAACTTCGAGACCTAGACAGGGTGGTTGAGATGAAAGTCTCAACATATATATGTGGCTCCCAAGTAGTTGAGTTTTTAGATGAACCTGAATAATGATGGGCTAGAGCCACTAGATGATGTAAATATCTATAAAATTCTAGGTTATGCATTTTGAAAATATAAATTAGATTCACTTCCATTCTCTCTAATAGATTTAGTGTTGGCTAGCAGCGCACTATGACAAATGAAGCCAGGTTGCATATTTTTGTATACACCTTAGTTTCTTTGTTGTGGTTTTCTTCATAAGGTCATGATCATCTATTAGCAATGAGTTAAAGCTTTTCAGAGCTTGGGTTTAGTCAGTCTACAACTAATTACTGGGAAGTTGTTATGCAACACCCAGGTGATTACCTGGCTTTGAAAATCTTATGTGGTTTAATTTGACTGCAGTGTAATCCTTCACTATAAATACCTATGAATAAAAAAATATCTTCCTCCCCTCCACTACAATTACTATCCGAAAAAGTATATTCCTCCGCTAAAATTGTCAAAATGTTCAATTAGCAAGTCTTGGCGTATGAATTAAGAAGATAATGTTCCTATCATACTGGCTATTTGGAGACTTGTAGAGACCGGCCCTTGATAAATATTTCTGTACTACTTGGTATTGCTACTTCTGCATTTTGAAGAGACACTCTTTTACGTAAATGACATGTTTGGTCTAATTGAGAACCAGTTTTTTTGGAGCCGAGTCAGATTTCTATATTTGTCTTTTCTCTCTCTGATCACCCCTGTTTATTTGGTTCACTTCTCTTTCGAGAACAAAATGAATTTCTTATATAAACAATGGCTTCTTATAGCACGTCAATAATGTGAGCCACTCTTGGTTTGTGCATAAATCGTTTATAGCAGTAGCATGATATATGGTTGGCTGTTAACCAGTGTTAAAGGGCACTTGCTAGAAGTAGTCTTGCAATTTGAGGGGTATGGTTTAAAGGGTTAGTACTTCTAACTAGTATACATTTTATTCTTTGATAAGTTGCAAGTGATACATTGATTTTAATAAAACAAATATGACAAGGAATAGTGGCTCTTTTTTACATGTCATTGGTATGTATTGATGGAGTACATTCTAATGGCATCACATCTATCTATCTATTTGCTAGACAGTAGTACATAAAAGTTGGTAACATTATGTTTTGAATTATGTTCGCTGTTTGTAGTAGTGGAATCCACCGATTTATAAATCATAACTTAGACATTGATGATCGAGGTTGAATTTCAAGAACCTTCAATTTTGAATAAAACGGTTAAATTGATTGTTCTTCATTTCCTGGTAGCTCTTACTCTTAAACTGACAATTGAGGTTGATAAAACTTTGTTCATTTGAATTGATTATTTTATCGCAAGTTCCATCTTCATTTTTCATTAGTTGTGTGTAACCCATTGAAACGAGAAGAGGTTCGCAGTTGGATCATTGAAGAAGAGTAGAAAACCCTCCGCTTCTTTCATAAAGACGCCCACAGAGGATCGATGTAGCAGTTTTGTAGAGAATAAAGAAACTTAAAGAAATATTGTGAGATGCCTTTTAGTTGTGTGGAATGAGAGAAAAAAAGGAGGAAAATTGAGAACTGCAAGCATAGTGATGGAAAACTAGTTAGATTTTATCAGTTCTTCTAACTCTTTGAGATGGGACATAAAGCCCAATTACTTGTTCAAATAGGACCGCCCGAATTGTTGGGAGCTGTCATATGTCTAGTGGGTAGGTGGATGAATTAGCATTTAGTTTGGTATGATTGAGTAGTTTGCCAGATGAATGTGTAGCATGTGAGATCCATGACTAGGTCAAGTGTTGGGCTGGAAAGTTAGACATCCAGATGGGTCTTGTATTAACAATGGCACACATTTACGTTTGGCTTTGTTTCTGTTAATGGGACTGCCTAAAAACGTGGACCTTCACTCTGTGTTTCCATTGTTGCAGCAAATGTAGAGGCAAAGTATTGAATTTTTTAATGTTTTAGTCATCGAGTCTTTTGAACTTGAAGCATAGTGAGAATCAGGAAATAATTTTTATATGTTAAAGTTGTGATAATTTGTGCTCCAGGTTAGTACTTGTTCTCTTTTTGACTGATTCTGTTATTTTTGGTATTGTATTTATTCCTTTTAAATTTTAATAATGGTTATTATAATTGTCAAAGCATATTCTTGATTCTTTCTTCTAAATTTATGTATCCATTTCCCTCTAAATCTATGATCTTAAACCAATGCAGACATTAAAACAGGAAGATATATCTTCAATCAACATGGATAACATTAGCCGATTGGCGGAAACCTTTTCAAAGCACCCTGATGAATATATGTATTGGCTGGTTGAGTGCTGCAATATTTCGGATCTTTCAAAGACATTATTCTTCTTGGTTTTATTGCAGTCATTCATGATGCCGAAGATTGGTACAATTCCCTCTCACCAGCTTTTCGCAACTTGAAAAGTTACTCGTCTGTTTTAATTGATACAAAACTGAGGCCTTTGGATACATTCATTTATTTTTTCTTGATGTAAATACTTCTTATTTTTTTTCCGGAATGGGCTGTACATAACAGTTACTTTGCAGCCAATATATCTAAATAATTATCACTGTAATGTTAATTTAAGTGGATGGTCGGTGTTTTTTGACTATCAGCTTCTGTCCATGTCAACTGGTGTTTGTCAGAAGCTGGTAGTCAAGCCATGGTGCATGGGTAGTGACTGTGAAGAGTCGCCAATTAGGCTTAGGTGTAAAATATTGTCTTTCATTCCAGTTTGAATTTGATTTGTGAGGTACATTTAGAGATATTTAGGTTTTGTATATACTTAGATGAAGTAGGGAATGTAGCATTCCCTTTAAATTGTTTCACAGCTCGTGTAATCAATACTCAATAGTATATCTTTATATTACTCAAGGCTATGTTTCTTGCAATTTCGTATTAATTCATACAGCACTTTGCATTTCTAGTATATAGAAGTGCTCACTTATCTTTTCCTCCGGCAGATGTTTCTCAATTATGCACACTGTATGATTCTTGCTTTCCAGTTTTAAAAACTGAGTGGGAGGTGCTACAGTCTGGGGGTAATGTAGATGCAGAAGAGGTAGGTCAATAAATTTATTGGTTACTTTTCGTTCTGTTTTCACTGTCTAGATTTCATACTATCTTTCGTGCTGTTGACATATGTGGCAACTATTACCGTAAAAGCTATCTGACTCTGCTATATGATTTACAGTCCAACACAATTATGCTGGATCGGGATTGCAAAGCATTCCTTGATCATCTTTCTGACACCAATTTGAAAGACTTGAATGCTAAGATACTAATGTGCTTATTCTGGAAGTTATCAGAGGCATTTATCACAATAGCACCTGAGGATGTTTCTATGGTTGGTGATACATGTGTATTTTAAAATTCTTTTATTTATTTATTATTTTCTTTGATATCTCTGGTAGAAAAGTGTCTTCATCCTAGCTAATAATGACTTCATAGTAGGTTTAGTTTGTCCTGCTAAATATGAGTTTCATATTTGTTTCAGGATGAGAACTGGAAGTGGGTATGCACACTTCAGGATCTATTTGTCTTCTTTGCGTCTCAGTCAAAGCCTGTTTTTAAGAAGCATCTTAATTACTTTGTTACAAAATGCAAAATTTCTCCTGTCCGATTTCTCTCAAAACTTTTTGCTGAAGAAGGTCAGTTTATGGGTTCCACACGCAATACAGTGTTTTACATGATATTTTCCTTCCAGGTTAATACTCCATTCGTGGCATGGGGTGGAGCATGGGATTATTTCCAGAAAACATTTAATGCATTATGCATGTAATCCACTATAGTGTTCATTCTGGTGCTTACTGACTATTTCAAAATGAAGCAAATATCATCATTGTCAGTTACCTGAAATGAAGTAAATAGATTCTCTAATATAAGGCTTGATATACATTCTAATATTTTGGATAACTTGCAAGAATTAAGTGTTCACTTGATCAGGGTCAGCTTGATAATTACGATGAGTCTAACATGAAACCCTTGGAGGGGTGTTGTTGGGGTTTGAAGTAGTAGTAGGGTGAGGCCTATGATTCCACATGGATTGTGGTGGGAGAGGAACAAACGATGTAGAATCAGCCTATGATCTTAGATTTCCTTGAGCTTGTATTTTTGGCGGAACTAGGTTCATCCAGGTTCTACTATTTCTTTTATCGATTTTTTAGCGAGTGTACGTTGAGTTGAGTGATGAGGGTGACACGGTGGTTCGGTTTTTTTTCGCAGGCTGTGTTTTTTTGGATCTCCTGCCTCTGTATACTGTGTGTACCGGATGGTGCCCCCATTTGGCATCTTGTGAATAATAGTACTTTTGAACAAAAAATAAAAAATTACAAGTTTCAGTGAAGAACATAGGGTGTTGAACTTGAGCCATTTGTCAAGCAACTTTGTCCATTTATGAGCTATATCAGTGCTTTGGAAGCCCTTGATAGGAGGGGTATATAGGTAAACTCAAGGATATTGATATCAACTGAAGGATGCAATCTAAAGACAAACCACGTGGTTGGTTTGGCAATTGTTATTCTTAACTTTGAGAAACATTTCATTTGTTTTGGAAGTAGAAAACTATTAGAAAGCTATGTTACATGGACCTAGATGGAGTGTTTGGGCAGACATGGATACTTTGAAGTGTCCAACACGGGTGTTCCTCAACTTTGCCAATTCTTTACACTAAAATGAAGTTTCCAGCACCCATACTTGTTTGTGTGTCCAGTATCGGACATAGTTACTTCAAGGCAAAGTGAAGAGTCTTAACACATTTAAAAAGTCAAGTTTCACTTGAAAATAATAAAAGATATTTTCTGTGAGAAAGGATAAAAATTGTTTTGGCCTAAGTGGCTAACTGTGATCTCTATCCAAATGCTGGATTTAGATAGCGTAGAAGATCCGGGGTTCAGACCTTGTCTGTCATTTGAACCCCTTGTCTGCCTACCCAAAATGGCGCTATTTGGATTTCTGTAAATATTGTTTGAAATAGAAAATCCTTTTACATATTTATTTTCATTTATCTTGCACTCTCCATGGAAGATTTGAGATCTGATATTCATTGTTTCAATGTTGGGGCTTTGATTTTGTAGATGTTTCTGTTGCCGTTCAAGTTGAGAGTCTTCATTCTTTTGTACTCCTTTGTTCTCAGTCAGATGAGGGCTTACTTCTTCAACTCTTCGCTGAATTTCCTTCCGTTCTTGTTCCACTGTTCAATGATAATCAGGTGCCATAACTTGTCTTCTTTTCATTCTTTTCCTGTTCTCATGCCTTATTTTAGAGAAGTTACCCTATTCATGTTTTTCTTAATGATGCAAGGTTTATTTAGCCTTTATGGTTTAGATTTATAAGCTTCACTTACAATTTCCACAAATTCTTTTTCAGGATGTACGGGTGGCTGCTATGAGCTGCATTGAAGGGCTATTCACACTGTGGCCTCGTGTTACTCTTTCTAGAAGTAAAAATGGTATTACACTTATTCAGAATGACTATTCAAGATATTCTCTATTCTTCCCCCAGTTCTTCTTCAATTATGGGACCATATCTAATCCGGAAAACCTACAGGAAAGAGTGCAGTGTGGAGTCATTTTCTAGGGGAACTTTTGGGATTAATGATTCAGCAAAAGCGGCTAATTGTATCAGACAGAAATATCCTCCCCTCATTCTTTACAACTTTACTCAGCAGCTCCTGCCATCGCCTTTTAGTGCCTGAAACTATTGGACAAAGGTTTCTTTTTTATTTTTAGCTATTTTCTCTTGAAAATAATTATGACAGTGGATAGTAGTATTTATTTTCTTAACCATCATTCATCTGTTTCATGAAGTTTATGGAACAATATATGTTCTTCCTGTTGTTCATATCAGGTTAGAATTTCAGGCATGAAATGCAATAATGCATTCTTATCAGTTGCTGGTACTTAATCATCTTCATTTATTTATTTTTTATTAAGTCTTTAATAGTGCTCTCTCTTATAATCAAGCCAACTTTCTAAACTTATTCCTTTTTGATGTCTAACATATCCAAATGTAAACAGTTAATTGCATTTAAAGTCCTTTTCTTTCAATGATTGTAGATTTCTTCTCTTTTAATACACATCAAATGCATCAGTTTATCATCTCTTTCTATATAATAATATTTTTATCTTCATATTTCTCGTCTGTCTTGCACATTCTAAACCTGTCAAAGTTTTAATTCTCATTGGAAATATTTGTGTTGAAGCATTTGCAATACATTGACTAAGTCGGGACCTTTTTGATGCTGTTGAAATATTTATGAAATCCATTGTTTTTTCAACCAACAGTAGCTTTAAATTTCCTAGCGTAAATACTGTTAGAAGCTTTCCTCAACCCTATTTTCTTATAATTTACTATCATGATATTATAGGTCATTGAAATATCTAGTTCCACAAACATTATTTTTGAGATTCCAAAAGCCAATGTAAGATAGGAGAATCCTTATTCCCTAGAATAATTTTCTGAGAAACTAAGAACAATGTGGTTTCTCTCTGGCTTTCTCTATTATAGCATGCTATAATTGCTGATTCTCTCTCACAGATTGGTCATTTAGGTCAATATAGTGTCAGTATTGCTGAAGATGTGTTAGTGTCCTATTAGATCATTATATTCTTTTGCATGATTTTAGTGCTGAATATTATCAAACCTATATGCTCGGACATACTTGTGTTCTGTTTTCTGGTTTATTACATCTCTCTTAAATCTTTGAAATGTGAGTTTGTTAATCAAAAGTACATATATGTTCAAAGGTCAGTAATATTGTTTATTAAGTAAATCTTGCTCCTTTTTTTTTTTTTTGAAGGTTTGACAAGTCTGTAAAGGACGATATATTGAATTTCTTATTGGGGTCTGCTCTAAAACTTTCTGCATACGGAAAGGTTGGTATTAGTACTTTCTTTGTATGCTACAGCTCAAGTTATTGTAAGATTTCTTTCTAGAGGAGTTATATTTTCTTATCTGCTGTCATTTATCCAACTGTAGAGTGTTACAGTTTGGAGGAGATAAAGTTGTAAAATTTTGTTGTTCTTCTTTCTGTTTTGTGCAGCTAATGATTCTATCTTTGCTTAAAGGAGTTGGGAGTGGAGTTATGCTTGTTAAGGATGTTGAGTTGTTGCTAAATGAGCTTTTGAAAAGACGCCATCAATATCATCTTGGAAATGATAAATCGTGTATGAAATTGTCAAAGATTGAAGTTGAAATCCTATGCCTTCTACTTGAGGTAAATTAAAGATCCTCTAAATATTTGTTTTGCTAATATACAGCTTGGCTATGATCTTTAAAAAAATTCAGCCTGAAGTTGACGCTCTTTATCTGCTATAGTGCTGTACTATGCCTACTTCGTCTTTTGGTGGGCATGCTTTCGAAGATCAAATATTGAAGGCTTTGCAGGTATGTAGATTATTGCAGTATATGGTCATTGTTTGCAATTTCACTCCTAAGAAATTGAATCTTCCAGGGTTGTGCTTAAAATCTTGTGTTATATATCTTGTTCTTGCAGTTAGATGGTACTTTCTCTGAAGACACTGCCATTGTGCAGCCTTGTGTAACTGTTTTAAGAAATATCAACACTTCCTTGTACGGTGGTTTGAAGACGGAGAGACAGGTTACCTTTTTTCCCCTCCCTTGACCTTCCCCCTGCTATTTATTTGATGCGAGTCGCCGGCTTGCCGCGAACATGTTCTATGGTGCATAATTGCATTTGAATTTTGTTAACTAGTGATGAATAGTTAAATATATTAAAACTTGAATTCTTAGGTCTCTTTATATAATCCTATGCATGTATTTTGGGTTTCAAGTAATCTCTTTGTGCGAGTGCGCACGCGTAAAAGTTGAACTATAACTGTTTCTTTCTGACAGAAATCTTCTTCAGATCATCATTTCAAAACCCTTTAGTCAGTTGCTTGATGTGTTAGCCTCCATGACAGTAGTTCAACTTACAGTTTCCTTCTTTTTTTGCTTTTCTTTGAAGGAGTACTTGTGTAATTAGGTTTTTATTTCTAAGTCCATCATTTCTCTGAAATTTATTATCTTTCAGGAAATGAATGACGAATATTTCCAACTTTATGAATTGAAATATCATTTAATTTTATCTTTTGGCAGGAAATTTTCTTCAAAGGCCTTGTGGTTCTATTTCAGAGTGCTAATATTGATATACACAATGCTACTAGAGAGGCGTTGATGCGGATAAATGTTTGTTCCTTTCTCTCCTTTGCTCCAAATTTGTAACATGTTTTTACCTATTGTTTTGTTGCTTCCAATTTTAATACTCGTTACTTCAATGTGTGATTATACGTTCACTTAATCAATGCCCTTTAAATAATTTTGACACATTAGCAAGTGCTAAGTGCAAGTCCATCTACCATTCCGTTATGCATTTTTTGTTTATTTTTTTTTTGAGAACCTACACTATTATAATTCAATTCTAGGGATATATTTCATCCTAGGGGCCTAGGGAAGGGGACCTAGGGGAAACTTACCTTTTTTTAATTTTGTGCATTTTCCTTATGTACTTAATCAATGCTCCACATGAGTGTCCTACGACATTCTTCAATTAGTTTAAAATCCAATCAAACTTAACTTTTTAAATAATTTTGCAGCATTGGCAGGTGCAAACTGTAGGCCCATTTAGCATTTTCCTTCAACTCGATGAGTACTAGATTGTCTCATCTCGCCACTTCTGATTGTCAAAGATGGCATTGAGTCAGTTTTACTCTACATATTATGTGGTGTTATCTGATTGAGTGATAACAAATAATTGAATTAGGGAGTTTTAAAATGTAGTTAGCATTGCCTAACATTCCATGAACTAGAGATCATTTATAATAATCTGAATAGTCTTGAATTTGCAAGTATGCATACATTTCAAACCATTTTCCAGAGATATAGTGGAGCTGATGCTGGATAGGTTGATGAAACACTGATAAACCTTTGTTATGTTTCGCGTCATGATTGGCTGTCCGAGCATTTTTACTTTTACCTAGCAACGGTTTAAATTTGAGATATTCTATATAAATGTCATTTGACATGGATTTTGTTCAATACTGGGCATATCTTGCTATGGCATAGAGACCAATCAATATGCTAATGTAGCTGTTGTGGAGGCAAAGGGGGCTCAAATACTATACTAAAACGGAGGCCACAGAAGGAATATGGATGGCATTAAGTACTGAATGTAAGTTAGAGATCTTCCGATAACAAGCACTTGGGCAAGTTGGTTGTCCTACATAAGCTAGCCATTGAAGTATCTGGACTTTTAAGGGACTCAATCTGGCTTTTGACTCTTGGAAATGGCGGAGTAAGAGAGGACTATTAAATAAATAGAGATGGCTGGCTGCACTATGCAGTTCCAGGTTGCTATTACTGTGGAGGCAGAATTCCTGATTTTGGGTTTCTCCTAGTAAACAAAAAATACTGATAGGTATCATGTCATTGTTAAATATCCTGAAAATTCCTTTATGTGATAAGAATCCTCCAAAGCTGATGCTTTTAAACTAATTGAGTGATGAAGTGCAGCTTGTTTTTGGCAAGGGTTATTCCCAGATGTCTCTTTCTCTCCCCTTTCTCTCCTTCAGCCATTCTCCTCCACAAAGAATTATAAAATGGAGTATGGATTTATTGCAGTTTGGAGTTTTTTATTTTTTTTTATTTTATGTTTTGGGGGTAGGGGGGGAGAGGGAGATAATGACAAGATATTTTTTATTTCAGAGGGAAATAAAGACGAAAGATATTTTTTATTTCAACATATGTTTCTATTAAAGTCACTGGATATTATGAAGTATGGACCTAGCGAACTGCATTTTGTTACTTTCATTCCAAACATGATACTAATATGTTCCAGAAGGACCAGAACTATAAATTAGGTGCTCAAATAGTTCTTTGTTTTCTACTTCTAATTGGACAGATATTTATTTTATAACTTAATATTGGATGCTCAAGCATCAAATTTGTACTAAATTATTTCTAGAACAATCAATTTGTTTACGTATTTAAAAAACTTCACTGAAATTTAGTTTTATTGCATTGAGATTCTAAAAGAATTCCTTACTATTAGCATCTATTGAAAGCTACCCCAAGCGTACCACAATTTAGCCTATGTAGCGTGCCGCGTTCCCATATCAGTTCCACGAACTTGAACAATCCGTGTTCCACTTAACATTGTATGAAACACAGTTGTCATGCTGTTTATTTTTGACTATTTGTTATACAATACACACTTGATATGCTTCTTTAACTTGATGATAAATTACATTTTAAGACTACCACTTTCTGTTGTCATCAATTATGTTTTGTAATTAAACATTGGGGTTGTCTATGTTAAAATATTTGTTTTCTGCATGTTTATGTTGTCCCCTTAGGTACTAAACTTTGGGTTTATAATAATTTAAAGTTCTAATGTGCAATTAAGAACCCGGCAGACATAACCTGGTCCAATGTTCAAATGTCTGTTCGGATGGCATCTTTATATGTGCCCATCCTCCCATAGGAGGTGAATTGTGGTGTTATTTTTTTCTTAATTTTCTTGTGCTGTTTGGTACTTTCCTATTGCCCTTTAAGATTGTAGAACATTTTCTAATGCTCCCCTCAAAATATTGCAGATTACGTGCTCAACTATAGGTCGGATGCTTGATCTTGTTTTAAAGCTGGAAGGTTTCTTAATTTACTCGACATATGGAAAGAAGAAAAAGAAATCGTTGAAACATCAGAATTCTAACCAACATTATGTTGTGATCCGGAAATGCGGAAGTCCTCTTTCTTTTCTTAGTTCTCTTCTTGATATTTTGCGACTGAAGAAAGATATTGAGAACAGGTCTACCATATAAAGATCACATGTGGTTATTGTATTATCCAGATATTATTAGCGATCAATCTTGTGTTCATTGGCTCTCTCAGATTTGTAGTCATCTTCAGACTCTCTTTTCTATTTTGACCGACTCTATCTAATTTTCGTGTACAGAGCATCAATTTTAGGGCCATTGTTCAAACTTCTTCACGTAATATTTTTGGATGATGAATGGATCAAGGGTGCCACGCATAATGAAAATTATGTTCAAGCTTCACCTAGGAGTTCGCAAACTATTTCCAGCACATGTTATGTTCAACAGACATTATTATTGATTCTTGAAGACATTAGTGCTTCACTCCTAAATTATGTTCCACAAAAGGTTTATTTCACATATATTGTGTGCAACTCTTGTAAGATATTGATTCAGTTAAATACATGTTCTTTACTTTGCCACTATGAGTGACACATGGTTTATGGCAGGATGAGGCAGTTTATAATTTCGATGTGGAACTTTTAGTTAAATGTGCCCGTTTTGCAAGCGATGCTGTCACCTGCAACCATGTATTCTTGCTGTTATCAACTATCGCAAAGGTTGTACCTGAGACAGTTTTGGACCACATACTCGATATTCTTACCATTATTGGGGAATCAGCAGTGACACAGGTCCATTGATTTTTTCTTTTCTTCCAGCCCTAGATTTGTTGCAATATTTGTTGATTTCTGTAAGGAATTGCGTAATTTTTGAAATTCTATCAGGACGACCTTTTCATGTTTAGTAGGCCTTGTTCATTGCTGTTTTGTAGTGGTGTAAGGAGTCAGATAAATTCTTATTGATGGAAACCTAAGCATTAAATATAGTTGCATCATACTGAAATATTTGACTTCCGAGCTATTACTTACCAGTATATATTTGCCTTCCATACATATTAAGCGAAGTTTGAGATCCCTGTTTCACATTTTATAATCATATACTTATGAAATTTTAGATTGATATATCTATATCTTTGTAGCTGGACAGCCACTCGCTAAAAGTGTTTGAAGACCTCATATCTGTGCTTATTCCATGTTGGCTATCTAAGACCGGCAACATCGAGGAATTGCTTCAGGTAATAGTGTTAATTTTACTGCGGCAACCTTCTTTTGGTTGTGTTAGGTAGTGTTTGATAAAATAGCTTATTAAAATAGAGGCTCTTTTTAAAACAGAATTTAAATGTAGAAGAGTTGTTTGATAACTAATCTTTATTATATGTCTGAATATAACATTATACTATTTTACCCTTATATCAGTTTATACAAACTTAGGGTGAGGATAAAAATATAATAAATATTAAATAATTAATTCAAATAAAACCAACAACAATGTATAACTAGTCAAATATTTCAAGTATAATAAAACATAATACTAATTATGATAATTTTACATCATTATTACAAAATATGGCAATGGTAGTGGTGGGTGGTGGGTGGTGAGCGGTAGTCGTGGTATAGTGAGAGAAATGAAGTGAATAATTTAAAAAATGAAATTAGAATAGTGAGGGTAAACATAGTTGTCAATTCGTAAAATCGAGTCGATGGCGGAGAGCTTAATCGACTTGTCAACTAGGCGCCCAACTAGTCATTTTTTATGTACAATTTATATATATGTGTGTGTGTGTGTGACATTATTATTTCACAATATTCAACACTATCAAATATTATTAGAAACACAAATACATTAATATTTCCACAACTAAAGTCATTTGATATTAAAAAAAAGGGAAACTACTAAAGCAAGAAGCCGAAAGAGGGAACAATAACCACTAAACATTTATACATTTAGTTGTTTCTGCCTTCTATGATAAATTCTCACGAACAATAAACATACATGATACATCACTTGAATAAACAACTAAACATTGATTAGAAAATAGCAATGAACTTATCTACTTTTGCTACCATATATATCAGTAGAATTTTCCATAAAAATCATGATTTATGAATTCATCACTTGTATAGTTTTACTGTAGCAGTATAGACTATACAATTGACCTTTCTAAATGGACCCAAAAAAGTAGCACAAAATAACAGGAGTACCACAAAATTCAATGCAACCAAAACTCATCTACATATTTCATAATAACCTAGGTAGAAACTGAAAGAGGGAAAAAAAATAAAACAGCACTAGCGAAGAGGAGAATAGAAGAAGAAAGAGAACAATACCTGTAACGTTGCCTGTCGGAGTAGAAATCGTCGCTTGGTACGCGCTCCACTCTCTCACTCTCTCACTCACTCGCTCTCTCCCCTTTTGAATTGCGAATTGTGACTAGGCTTTTTTTTATTTGACCGAAGTCGTTTTCCTTTTTTTTTAACCCGGCTCCTCTCTCTCTCTCGGTCTCTCGCTCGATCTCTCCCCTTCTGAATTGCGAGTCCCGACTAGGGCTTTTTTGATTTGGCCGAAGTCATTTTCCTTTTTTTTGTACCCAGTTAGCATTCGGGTCGATCCATACCCATTGTGGCTAAGTCGCTTGCTCAACAAATCAGTCGTCCAAGTCGATGACTTCTTTGCCTAGTCGCTCGACTTGTGGCTCTCCCACCAAGTTGCCCAGACGACTTGGCCCCCTTGTAGCGAGTGGACGCCTAAGCATTGCCTAAGCGATGACTGGACAACCATGAGGGTAAAAGAGTAATGAGGAGTCTCCTTTTTAAAAAAGACTTGCCTAATTCTCTGTTTTTTTAAGAGCCAAAAAGAGGTTGGATAATTTTTTATCAAACAAGTTTGCCTCTGCGCGAAAAAGAGGTGAGGCCAAAAAGACGTAAAAAGAAGTAATCAAACTTTACCTTACCAAATCCTTACCCGGACTTGGTACTGATGATTTTGAACATGTCTTTTTCTTTCATAGGTTTTTGTGAAAGTGTTGCCTGAAGTTGCAGAGCATCGGAGGCTCTCAATTATTGTGCACCTTTTGAGGTATTAACGAAATTTTTAGTTTTAATACAGTTCTCTGATATTTGCTTGATCTGACAAGATTCGTATACAGAAGTCTAGGGGAACATGGTAGCTTAGCTTCATTGCTTCTCCTTCTTTTTCGATCATTGGTTTCGAGGAAATGCTTCTCCCTCCTTAACGATAGTATGAACTCTTCGGATGGTTTAGTTCCTTCAATTCGTACACAGTGGGAGTATGTATTTGCAGTGCAAATATCTGAGCAGTATTCATGTATGATTTGGCTTCCTTCTCTTGTTAAGCTGCTTCAACAAATTGAAATTGGTGTCTGGGGAAAAGAACTTTTCATGGAATTGCTAGTTGCAGTTCAGTTTATTTCAGACAAACTGGAGGATCCTGAAATATCTTTCAAGCTTAATTTTGTGGATAATCCAGATGACATTCAGGTTTATATTTAATCAATACTTTCAAATTACTTGTTCCTTAACTGGTGCACGTTTCTGTTGAATGTTTATAGAAAGAATAAAAGAGATGTAGAATACTGGATCATACAGACTAATTTCCCTTTATATTACTGTGTTGGTTGGATGAAATTTTTTGCAACTGGGATTGGTGTCCATTATGTCATTTCATCTCTATTGACCTGATCGATTAGCATTATACCATGAAGTGATTTTATATGATTGCTGCAACGTATTTACCCATTTTAATCTTCTTACAATCCCGATTATGTATATGTTCATAGCAAGCAGGTCTTCAAACATTTGAGTTTATTTGCTTAAATGAGAATAGCATAGTGCTATACATGCTCTCTTTATTATTTTTGAAGAGGATAATAGTTTATTATATTGTGTAAATTATATTTAATCTATTGCGGATGTATGATATTCTGTATTTCTAGGGTTAGCATTTTAGCAGGGGTTGCTTTCTTTGTTAGTAGTTCTATCTCTATATATTTTCAACAATTTTGATTATTTCTTCAGAGAGCAGTTGGAGAACTAACAGAGCAAATTGTTTCTCATTTACAACTGGTTGACTCAAGAAGAAAGCAGATTGGTCTTCCCTCTTTCATTGGTAAAGAACTAAAGGAGCGTATACGCACTATCTTGAAAAGTATTACAAGTGGGCTACCACCTTCAGCTTACTTCAAAGTCATTATCAAATTATTGGATCATGCAAGTAAAAATGTTAAAAGGAAGGTAATAAATGAAGTGCTTGTCATCATAAATGTCTTGCATTGACAGGGTTTTAATGATTTGGCTATATAAACATCTTGGATTGGCAGAAAATTTTTATGCCACAGATTAGTCTAAACATATTTTGTGTCAAATCCTTTGGAGTGTTAAAGTCTTGTTACAGATAGTTCAATAATTATAGTTTTGAAAATTTATCACTGTCAACTAGTAACTGTCTGCCAATAACTCAATATATGTAGTTTAGAGGTTGAACTACATTCAAAACAGAGTAAGTAGCATTCATTTGGAGATCCTCATCTATTCAATTACTTAAATGCCTTGCCTAAATATTTTGTTTTTGTTTGTATTCTTGATTCCAATTTATAAATTCTTGTTTCTTGTTAGTTTAACAGTTATCATCTTTGACACATTAACTAATACATCAAGGGTACGCAGGCACTTGGGATTCTTTGTGAAACAGTGAAGGACTCTGGTGCAGTGCAAGTGAAGCTCGACAGAAGAGGGGTGAATACTACTGCTAGAAGCTCTTGGCTTCACTTGGATGAGAGTGCCTTGAATTCTTTTAACAAGTTGTGTTTGGAAATTGTTAAGTTAATCGATGCATCTGAGGACACTTCAGATATTTCCTTAAAACTTGGTGCAATTTCTGCACTGGAAGTTTTGGCCAATAGGTTTCCTTCGAATGATTCAGTCTTCAATCTATGCCTTGCATCTGTTTCACGGAACATCCATTCAGACAACTTCGTGGTCTCTTGTAACTGTCTTCGGACAACTGGCGCTTTGATCAATGTTCTTGGGCCTAGGGCACTTTCTGAGCTTCCTCATATCATGGAACACCTGCTACAGAAATCTCATAATGCCTCCTCATCTGCAGATGCAAATGCCAAATATGATGATGATAAATCTTCTACTGCATTATCTAATTCTAAGGAACCTCTTTTCATGTCTGTACTTCTAACCCTTGAGGCAGTCATTGACAAACTTGGTGGTTTTCTTAACCCTTATATTGGAGATATTCTAGAACTTGTAGTCTTGCATCCAGAGTATGCAAACATATCTGATCCAAAGTTGAAGCTGAAAGCGGATGTAGTACGGAAGCTTATCACTGAGAAAATCCCTGTAAGTTTCATTAAAACAAATTATACTCCATCCAGAAAGGAGAGTCCGATTTTTCTTGTTGAATTTTCTTTATGCATTTTTAGGTTTGACTAGGACACAATTAGACAATGGAATGCTTTCGTGGACATTTTTTTAGAATATTACATTTCGATGCTTAATTATGTCCTGGGAAAGTCTTGGTATGCTTAAAAAGTAATAATGAAAAAGTCAACAAATCAAATTGGACTCTCATTTGCGAGTGGAATATTTTATTGGTTATTATTATCTCTTTCTATTTGACTATGATCCCCATATCTCAACTCACCCTTATACTTCTATTTATCTGCCAGGTTCGACTCTCACTGCCACCTCTTCTAAGGATATACTCAGAAGCTGCCAAATCTGGGGATTCGAGTTTGTCAATTGCTTTTGAAATGTTAGGAAACTTAGTTGGTACAATGGATAGAACATCTGTCAGTGCTTACCATGCAAAGATTTTTGACTTATGCTTGCTAGCACTTGATCTTCGCCATCAAAAGCCTCTTTCAGTCAGGAACATTGATGATGTTGAAAAAAATGTCATTAACGCAATGATTTTTCTTACTATGAAACTTACAGAGACCATGTTTAAGCCTCTTTTCATTAGGACTATTGAATGGTCAGAGTCAAATGTGGAAGAAAGTGAAAGTGCAGGAAGCACAAACATTGATAGGGCTCTATCTTTCTATGGCTTGGTGAATAAACTTGCTGAAAGCCATCGGTGAGTCATTCACTCATCTTCAAATTGTTGTGTTACTTGTATTCTTTCCTCTCTTGTATGTTGAACTGATATGGTTCGATGTAGCTGATAGGTAAATTGTAGTGGCACCAACTCAGTATGCCACTGTCTAAGATATGGTAAAATGGAAATTGACTCTTACAGAAGCATGCAACTTCTGTTTTCAAAGCTTGATTAATATAGGTGGCTTAACTTGGGTATTATCTACCATTTGCACCTAAGATTTCTGTTTTTAAGAAAAGAAGTCCTGAATAATAATTAATAGCTTAACTGACAAACTTCTTTGTCCATCTCTATATGTTATTTCTTCTTTCTTGTAGATTGTTCCTATCTTAGGTGCTGTTGGTAACAATTTAAAGTGCTACACATGGAGATTGATGGGTGATCTTTGACCACTTGTTATTTGATTAAGAAGTAGTTGTTCAAAGTCGTATGTTTATTAGATTCTCATCTTTTAGTAAGTTTTGTTGTGTTATCTTTGTACTCGCCTTTCATTTTTTGTGGCACGGTCTGATTTATATTTGCTCTTCTGTTAATCAGTTTTATACCTACGCTTCCTTGGCCTTCCGTAATTTTTTGTTTTATCATAGTGCAGAACTTGACGTTTGCCAAAGATATCCAAAAAATTGTTTGTGGCATAAAATGATAATTATCATGATTTGCTTTACGAGGGCATGTCTGGGTATCTGTAATTTTTTTTTCTATGTGGTCTCAACTTTGATTATGACATAAATGTGTAATTGTAGAGTATTTTCTCCGTATTTTCAGTTTAACTTTTTTCTTTGCCCTGGTATTCTACTCCTAGAACTTTGCATATGGGCTTCTAGAATTTGACAGTGGTATTTTATTTTTAGTTGTTTTTCTAATAGTAGGGTTCGCTGTTCGGTCCAGTTTTGGCTTAGAGATAGTTTGTTCATTGATTCAGTCATATTTTATGTCAGGTCGTTGTTTGTTCCATACTTCAAATACTTGCTTGACGGTTGTAAACGGCATCTCACTGATGCCAAAGGTGGAAAGACTGGCCTGACTCGAAAGAAGAAGAAAGCCAAGCTCCAGGAAGAAACAAGTAATAAAAAGGGTGGAGATGATGCATTGTCTATTGGAATGTGGCACCTCCGTGCATTGGTTTTGTCATCCCTACATAAGTGTTTTCTCTATGATACTGGGAGCTTGAAGTTTCTCGACTCGTCAAATTTTCAGGCAAGCTTAATACATGCTACTATCCTTTTATACTTATCTGCAACATACAGAAAACACTTGTATCTATGTTGTACTTGAAGTCACATCTTGGATTAATTTGGAGCATAGCTTATACTTGTACCTAACTTTTCCTATAAAGGAGCAGCTCATGTCTGACTTTTAGTTCTATTAATAATGCTTGCACAAAGTGTATCTAATAACACTTATCAAGTTGGACTTTTGAAAGTCAATTTGATATATTTGCAAATTCAAAAATGTGATTCATTTTACTTTTAACGAGATAATACTGGTAACAACCATAGCACAATTATCTGTTTTGGAAAAAAAAAACTAAAAGATGAAGGTCATCTGATCTTTGTATCTAGTTAAGTTGATCAAGTTATATGTTGGGAGAAAGTGTGATTCCATGTAGTCAGCCTTATATAACACGTGTATTTCCTATTGCAATTGCACCACGGTATAGATAAACAAATTTACTATACTCCCTAATATATCAGACGCACCAATTAATTTTAAAGAAGAATTCTCTCTGTGAAATTAAATAGTGAATTCTTCAAAGAGTTACAAATTTGATTTACTTAATGATAAATGGATCCTGTAATTTGAAATGTATAGGTCCTGAAGTCTAATGTTGACAAGATGCTAACTTATGTGGAATCTGAAATATTATGTTGCGGTGAATTATTTGTCTTTCCTGTAAATGCAGGTAAACATTGTAATGGGCCAATGTCTATAAATTGGTTAAGCTATACATGTTATCTATATTTCGTTCCTTATAATTGCTCTCATTTATTTTTTTATTTTTATTTTTCTGCAAATATGATTCATTTATAAGATTCTTAAATAAAGACTAGTTTACAAAATTATGTTCTGCTGCTATATTTAAGTATAGAATTTGTAATTCATGGAAACCAATATACCACACTACTAAAATTTACTTTTGTTGGTTGCATCATTTGCAGCTGTATCATCTTACACGAAACACTGTTTGATCTGCTCCAGTACTTCTATTGGTTGCTCTCCCTTTTTAAGTAATTTTTATTTGGCTCTCTCTGCAGGTCCTGTTGAAACCCATTACAATGCAGCTTATCACAGAGCCACCAAGTAGTCTAGAACAGTATCCAAACGTACCCACTGTAGATGATGTTGATGATTTGTTGGTCACTTGTGTTGGCCAGATGGCTGTTACTGCAGGCACTGACCTTCTATGGAAGCCCCTGAACCACGAGGTAAGTGCTGAATCATGTCAAACTTTAGCCATATTGGCTTCCCATTGCTTTAAATTGTAAATCTTAATCTCTTAGATGCTTTGTTTTTAAGCTTAAATTTTAACTGTTTGATTAATAGTTTTCCTATTGCTAAAGTAGAAGTTTGTTTTGCTCATGACTGAAAGTCAACCATTTATTTACTTCCCAATGCAATGGGAATCTGATATTTCTAGTACAGATGGTTGACTTTTCAGTTTTAGGCTTATTGAGTTTTCTTAAAATTCATAACATTATTATATGGGATGATTTTCTGGTAATTAATTATCATTTTTAGCCCCATCGTGTATTATTTATACATTTGGTAACTTATCAAGAAAAATATATTCTACATTTGATACAGAAAGTCATGTTTGGGATTGTTAATTGATTGGGTTTTTCACATGGTATCTCTCCGTCATTGCAGGTGCTGATGCAAACGCGTAGTGAAAATATTCGCCCCCGTATTTTGGGCCTAAGAATTGTGAAGTACCTTGTAGAGAATTTGAAAGAAGAATATCTTGTATTCTTGCCTGAAACCATCCCCTTCCTTGGTGAGTTGCTCGAGGATGTCGAGCTACCTGTTAAATCTCTTGCACAAGAAATTCTCAAGGAAATGGAATCAATGAGTGGGGAAAGCCTTCGGCAATACCTATGAGCTTCTGATGCTGTAGATTAACCGATTATCGTACTGCTTACTCCCCGAGTGCCTTTGACGATCTGCAAAGCAGTGCAAAAAATCAGATAAAATGGTGGTCATACTATGGGTGGCGAGTGAGTACAAACCATAAAATTCTGGGTGAGATAGAGTAAAAACAACATTCAACTGATGTGGGTGTTCTCTCGGACTTTAACGTGTATATATAGACCACTGTCTCAAGGAATTGTGTGCAGCCTATTTTTGATATGTAGGTGCTGTCGAGTTTGTAAAACAGAACCTGCAAATTTTGCCTCATGCAATTTGTAACTGTAAACGAGCATGCTTCTCCATTATCATGTTTAGCTATTATAGCATTATACAAGTAATCTTGATGCTGCATTCTCATTTTAATAGGTAACGTGATGTCAATTAAAAGGGTATTATGAAGTCTTATTCAGGTTCTAGAATTTATAGTATTTTTAAAAAAATGGGAACAAAATATTTAATAATGATATATACTGTGCCCTAGAGTGGCTCAATTGGGAGTATTTATGAACATCTTAAGGTTTGGTTTTTGACAAGTTTATTATGTCCATTTGAAGTTTACACCAAGGATTTCATTGTTCAGAGTTATATGTTACATTAAAAGAAAAAAGTTTATTTATTTTTAATTTTTGGTGTCTTGGTAAAGGTGAAAACAAAATGGGAAAAATTAATCAATAGGCACAATTCACATACGTGGACCTAGGCTGGGTTACCCAACCTACGGGTACACCGGTACAGTATGACACCGACTATTCAGCTAAGTACTTCATCATAAAATAAATTTCAGTATTTTTTTGTTTCCCTATTTTGAAGTTCTTGGACCAATTAAGAATAATAATAATAATACTCCCAATTTTTGAAGTCAATATATGATACGAGGGTGTTTAAAATGTTTAGCACCTTAACACTTGAAGCCTAAATTAAATAAGATTAAAAGATACTTTGCACCTCAAATTTTATATTAATATTAATTTTTACGCTCTAAACTGAAAAAAAGTGTCAAATTATAACTTAAATTTCAGTTGACCGTAACAAAAGACACACTTTTGGCCTTTAACTAGTCAAAAGTGACTGACTAAGCTTATAAAATGTATTATAGAGGAGTAATTATGTTGGATTTTTTTCTATAAAAATTATATTTATCTATTTATTCAACGTTTATTTATGTTGGACATTTATTTATATTAAATATATTATTCGTCATTCATTAAAAGGTCATTTATTTTATTTATATAAATCTTTAAATTTATATATATATTATGATTTATGTGTATAAATAAGTATTATACAAAGAAAATATAAATCATATGTAATCTATATAAATAAAGATATAATGATTTATTATGATAATTTGAAGATATTATCATATAGGTTATAGTACTTTAATAGAGATGATTTATTTTGATCATAAAAGTTAGACTTCTAATTTAAGTATTAGTGCATTAATAGTGTGCATTAAATGTATCATGTGATAATATCTTATTTATAAAATATTTTTACATAAATATTAATTTGTGAATCTTTCTTAATTTTAAAATAATAATGGACTAAATATTGTTATATATGTTAATTTAATATTCTAACGAGTGACATTACATTGTGTTAATTAATACTTCGGAATGTTAATTAATATCAGGAATATTATTATTGTCAAAATATTTATAAGATTTTTCATAAGATAATTTATTATTGATCATAGAATCTTGGCCAAGTCTTTTAATATTTATTATTAAAATGATTCATTTAATTGTTAAATCAATTTATGTTTAAATGAAGATAAATTATGGGCTTATGAGATTATGTAAGACCCCGAGTTTTATGAAATATAAAATTTAATTTTTCTTCATATATATTTTCATGAAGCAGTAAGTGGTTAAATTGATAAAGTTAAAAGTTAAAGATGTTATGTGTAAATTATATTATGTCGGACAATATTCGTTTGGTCGGGGAATATTCGTTCTGTCGGGGAATATTCGTACGACGGCGCCGTACGAACCAATCATTAGTGGACCCCACAACGAATAATTGTCGGATATAGAAAATGACATAAACAATTTTTAAATGGTCAATAGTACTATCACTTTTAATTGTTAAAATATCCGGTGGTAAAAGAATAGTAATATACGGTATTACAAGTAACAAACGGTATTGTATAGTAGCACATGGCATTGCACAGTAACACACAACATTGCACAATGTTTCGTATTATTAAACTGATAAAGTGGTTATCGTACAATATTTGACTTTATTGTCACATGCACAATAATTCATATTATTAAACTGATAATTGTCACAGTAGCATATGCACAGTAATTCACATTATTGAATCAATAATTGTCATGACACAGTAACGTATTCTTTCTTTTACATACTTTCTGCATTATTGTTATCTCTATTATGATGTTATTTAAACAGTAGTATTTCATTAATTAATTGGCTTGATATCTAACTCAGAGTGTCAACTACACTGTATTTATAACAATCAATCATAATAATGAATAAGTGTGAATTATTGTTGAATAATTGAATTAATAAAGTTATTTGTTTATAATATAAAGTTATGTGATATAAAATGAATGGTATAGATTAAAGATAATATAGAATTTGAAATGGATGATGTAGATTAAAAGATAATCTTTAAATGAATGGTTTAGATTAAGGAAATCTTAAAAGATAAAATGAATGGTATATATTAAAGATAATATAGAATTTGAAATGGATGGTATAGATTAAAAGATGATCTTTAAATGAATGGTTTAGATTAAAAAAATCTTAAAAGATGAAATGAATGGTATGGATTAAACATTATCTTGAAATGAACGGTTTGGATTAAATTAGAAAATCTTGGTTATGATAAGAATTTTGGCTATAAATAGAGGCCTTAACTTAAGGATTTTTCATAAACTTCCTTACTTGTTCTTTCTTTCACTTTCTAAATACTTTTTGTGTAAGTTCTCTCTAAGTGTGCTTTAGTCGTCTTGAGTATTTGTGAAGATCTATAAGTGTACGTGTACTGTTCAAGTTAATCAACCTCATTTAAATCAATATTCAATCACGTGTTAAGGTAAGAAATATCATCTTCTTTCATATTCTATTATTTAAACTTACTACGGTAAGGGATTATCATTATTTGATTCTCGAAAATAATATCGTTTCTTTCTTACTCATAAGATGTGCCATTTATTTTCATGTATTAATTTGTGGGAATAACCTTACGGCGCGGATTACCGCATGTTGGTGAATAACCTTTCGTATTCATTTCTTATTAATCTTTGAGAATAACCTTACTGCGCGGATTACCGCCTGTTTGGTGAATAATTCTTTGTATTCAATTTTTATTAAATTGTGGGAATAACCTTACGGCACGGATTACCGCATGTTGGTGAATAACCTTTCGTATTCATTCCTTATTAATCTCTGAGAATAACTTGACTACGCGGATTACCGCATGTTTGGTGAATTACTCTTTGTATTCATTTCTTATTTGTCTCTTGTGGAAATAATTTGTTTACACGAATTATCACATGACACTTTTATTGCATATTCGTTTGTAATATCATTTTCTTTTATATTCGTAAGTGATATTATTTTCCTTTATACTCATAAGGGATACCATCTTTTTCATCTTCCATTATTCAAACTTACTATGGTAAGGGATATTAATTTCCTTCACTTTTTATTAATCAAACCTGCTACGGTAAGAGATATTATTTTCTTTCATACACCTACATCGAAACTTATTATAGAACTATTACTTCTATAATTCTTGAAAATATTATATGTTCCATAATAGTTGCACTCCATCATTTCAATTGAATCATCCTATTTACGTGAACCTTTCTATTGAACTGTAACCGTTATTCTGAACTGTTGATCTTGAATATCATTTTTGAATTTCACTCCACATCATGTTGACAATTTGGACATTATTTGAATTTGTACAAAGTAAACTTCTGATACTTATTATTTATCCTGTTTCTTCTGTTCATCATTTATATCATTCTAATCATCCAAAATTAAGTTATTGTGAATATCTGTGGTCGGGGGCACATATGCGATATAATTGTTGAACAGATGATAGGTTAAAGGCGATATAATAGGTTAAAGGCGATACATCTGTTCGGTGTCTTTTATGGCACGTGGTGAATGTTCTCTTTGGCCCGTAGTGCAAAGATGAACTGTTGTTTGGTATGATTATGACCAAAGGCTGAATCTGGTATAATCATGACCGTTGGTATTATATTGAATGTCTTTGGCCCGTAGTGCGAAGATGAACTGTTGATCTGCATGATTATGATCAGGAACTGTGAATTGTATTATCTTGACTAATGGTATTTTAGATGATAAAAATTGATGATATTTTTCCTAAAAAGAGAACCGAGTGGACATTATAGTCTGCATTATTCTTCTAATAGATTACTCATTCCGCTGCTATTATTGATCTGAACGTTGTTCAAGAATTTAACTGTAGTTTTTGATATAAACCTTGCAGTCTATTGTATTCTATCAAGAACTCAACTGTTGAAGGCTAACGATAATGTATTCATCACTATCTTAGTCATGATATTCTTTACTGGGCTATTTGAGCTCAACCTTTCTTTTTGTTCAATTGTTTTTCAACAGGAAATGAGAACGTAGCTGAGTCTAGCCGGGGGATGGAGTGAGAGTCCGAGGGATAGCTATCGTAGTCTTCACGTGTTGTAAAATAGTGTGACAATAGTCGTGAAAGACTTAGTTGTGTATTATTATACACTGTATTGTTGTACGTTGCACTACTTATAATAATTTTGTTGTAGTCTTTTGACAACTCAAGTTTGGGCTGTGTGGGCCCAGATTTGAGGGCGTCACATATTAATTTAAATATATTGAGATTATATTTTATTTTGAAATATTTATGATCGGAGAATTTGTTCATGTGTTTCTCCTGTTATTGGCTAGTTGCAGCCAGAAGTTTCCATTGTCGAAATTTAGTTGTGCATAAATCTTTTCATTTTTGTCGATTTTCATTGTGTTGTACGATCTTGATGGCTTCTTGTTGGAAATCTCTTCCTGTGTCATTGCTGGATTTTGGCCTTGCAGCGCTCGCCAATTTCTTCTTATCGGAGACGTTGGAAACGGGTAGCTTGATCGGGGGTGGTGGTTTGCTTTTGCAGTTATTTTGTGTGCATCGATGTTATTGGTGAAATTAGGGTTTTAATAAGTTGTTCCAGATGAGAGAAGGAGAAGAAGGTATGTAAAATACAAAGATACCCCTATTAAGTTACACGTGTGCAAGTTCTAATCACTTTTGACTGATTAAGGGTTAAAAGTGTGCCTTTTGTTACGGTCAATTGAAATTTAAAGTGTACTTAAACACTTTTTTAGTTTGAAGTACAAAAATCAATATTAGTGTAAAATTTAGAGTGTAGAGTGTTTTTTACTTATTAAAGAAAAACAAATTAGAAGGTTAAAAAACGTAAAATTTGAGTACTTTCTTTAATTACAAATATGCCTATGGAATTTCCAATATCATTAAAGGGAATGATATAAGAAATTTTTCTCTCCCCCAAATGTCCTACAAAAAACGTTAGCACATACTTAAAAAAGAAAAAGGAATGGTCAAATGAAAAGTAACGAGACTCTTATCCAAATAAAAATCATTTAATGTGTTATGTGGTAGAATTATTTACATTATGTATTATAATAAATTTGTGCTAAATTATAATTACGAAATTTATTAATATGTGAGATTGAATAGAATTACAAGAGAACCCAACTTATTATACATTTTTCTATAAATGTTATCACTAATACTTATTTACGTAATTGATAATTAAAAAGTCAACATAAATATTTGCAATATATATCATTTTTCTTAAATAAATAATTCTAAATATTGGTCATACACACTTCACCTCATTCATTAATATATAAAGATTTTTTTAGATTAAATTTATAATCAAAGAGAGAGCACTAAATAATAAATATTAATTCTTATTCGATTAATTGATATTATAAATAAAGGTAATAGTTTATTGAGTTTTTTTAGTATCATTGAAATATCACATTACATTATTATTTGTGTCCTGTATGTTTGGTTCGTATCATTGATTGCGTTTAGAGCTTAAAGATGCAATTGAGAATCTTCTTACTCTACTATATAAATACACTTTTTAAACACATTTTACTCATAAATGCAACTAAAAATGATAATGGTATGTTCGGTTATTAACATTTAGAGTGTTTGTAATCGTAACATTAGGTGCGTTTAGAAATTCAAATGCACTACTCCAATTTTGAATCGTTATGTTTGAACTCTCAACGTAACGTTCATAAGTTAAATAAGTTACGTTTAAAATAAATTATTTATAAACAATCAAATTCACAACTGTTGTTTATTTGAAACTTCTAACCGTACCAAATACTCTAAATACCTCAAAAAAAAATATGTTATGTTCTTGAAATATAACTACAATTTATTCCACCCTCTTATATAAGGGCGGAGTCCACATGTAAGAAGACTCATGTGGAATTCACCCTCATATAAAAAATAATAATAATAATTATTATGTTCCAAGAATATGAAATAACTTCTCAATACCTCGCCAAACTTTAAACGCCAAACTTTAAACGCCATACATATTTAGAGGTTATTTTAAATGCCATAACACTCGCTAAACCAAACAACCCCCTAAATTTAGTTTGAAAACAATGGGACGCAAAAGGAATCCAAAAGTTTGGGAAGCTCTTAAACACCATCGTCTCTTCGTCCCCGTTCTTCGACTAGAGTCGAACTCTCTCGCTCCCGTTTACTGATTTGCTGTAAGCAGCCTCTCTCTCTCTCTCTTTATATATATATACACGCACATATATTTATATACATCGTTTTGAATATGGTAATGGAAATTTTATCAGATTTATAAACCAAGTGAATTTTTTATGTCATCTGTAAGTGATCTAGTTGGGGACTTTTTTTTTTGTATCCAGGGTTACAATTAATACACCATGAAGAGGAAAATGCCATTTGCCGATCAGGTTGATATATCATCTGACGATTCTTCATGCTCTGTTGCTGCCGGCGTTGCTGATGATGAAGGCAGTGGTAGCAATCGCTTGAAAAATTATGGCGCAATTCGTAATCCTACCCATGAATTGATTTCCAAAGGTAGTTTAATTTGCTATGGTTCTATATATTACTGTCTTTTCATAATAGATTTCAGGATGATGATTTGTTATTCATACCGTTGAGGCGTGGATTGTAAGGCTGGACATATTTTTGACTTCGAAGAATAAACTCCTACTGGTTTAACTCGTGTTTTGATTTATGATTTTACTCATAAAGTTGATGAAGGTAAGATGTTGTTAATATCCCCTTCCAATCCAACCTAGTCTGCCTGAAGATTGATTGCTATTAAGTAGTATATGATGCTTCTCTGTTTGGCATCTGGTGTTGGAGAATTTGAACCAAGGCATTTAGCAATTTGCTAACATGTATTTTGAAGAAATGAGTTTGTTGTGATATAGGCTGATTTCAGTGTTTGTACTGTTTTTAAATGAAGTGATCTCTACAGAATATGAAAGGGATGTTGTTACCAAAGATGTGCTTGTTTCTGATTACACTTCCCTAGTTATTGATGACTACTGTTGCTATATTAGAACCTTGCATGTAGGCAACTTTTACAAAATTTCTTCTGTCATTTGCAAATACTAAAAGAGTTGATGATATTTCATGGCTCCCTACCCTAGGGAGGTGTATTTGAATTTCCTTACATCTAAAATTCACACATCCTTCATCTTCCATGGTTGGATAAATTGTCTTCTAGATGCAGGTGCAGTGATCAGAAGGGCACAAATGTATCAAGAATACATGAAGCAGATTCCTATTCCAACCATTCGTGCCTCCGTTATACCATATACTTCATGGACAGGATTAGCCAAATCCATTAAGCAGTTATATGGGCAACCCCTACATTACCTCACCAATATATGCTTGAAAAAGTGGGATCAACTAAGGATTGGTGCAGAGGATGAACATCAGCCATTGGATACAATTATTCATCCTTATAAAGCTGAAGCCAGCGTCTGGCGCATGGAAGAAGTTCACCGGCTCACCACTTCTCATCATACTTTGTCAAAATTCTGGTTGGTTGATCCCATGTGCCATGCCTACATTGATTCCATTTTTCCAAAACTGTAAAGCTCGTCTCCATGGGATTCTCCTTCACTATTTGTACGTAAGTGATATGCATGGTGTAGATTGTGCAGTATGAATTTAGGATGAATAAATAAATGCTTTAATTTTTGGTTACCGACTACTTTGTCTACTTTACTCGTCAATTAATAGGTTTATTATAAAAACAATGTTCCATCTTTTATTTTTCCTACTTAAGCAATGAGTCCTTGCTAACATGTTCTCTGCATGGAAGTAGATTTGTAAGGTTCTCTTAGAGTCAACCACTGTACGAGAGTGTTAGATCAGATACATGACATTTTAGAAGGGTTCAAGTTGATTATGGTTGTGATCATCCAAACTAGAGTAAATATTAACCTATTAATGACATTAGAAATTAGTCCTGAATCACCTTTCACCCTTAGGTTTTCGAGACATTAGATTCTTATGAATGTTTGGAACACTCAAATCCGCAATGTGTACTCATTAAACAAAAAGTTTACAAGTTTCCACAAAAAACTCACCCTTTTCAAAGCCGTAACAAGAAAAGAGTGTGCCAAAATAGAAAGAGGACAGAACTGTTCAAATGTTTAATTAATAGATTACATAGGCGTTAGAGCTCCAAATGAAGCAAAATTTACTCTATGCATTTGAATCTAAACAATTACTCGGTCATTTTGCGGTCCCTGCAATGCAGTTCGAATAGATAAATACAATAGATAAGAAGTTTGAGATCAGTGAGTGTAAGAAGATAGAGAGAGTCATAGGAGGAGGAGGAAGAAAATATTTCCAAGGTAAACATACCAACTCTGACTGAGGGAAGTGATTTTCTTTTTTCCTTTCCCTGCATCAGATCATTTTTAAAGTGATATTGTCTAAATTCCTGCTTTAGGAAAGAAGCCAGTGTTAACCATTCCTTTAGTTCCATCAACTTTATATCCCAAGGGATCCAACAATTAACAAAAACTAATTTAGTAGATATCCAAACACTCCAAATCATGAAAATACTCGCATTGCAATTTCAAAATTATCGCTGTCACATTACATCCGAGTAAATTCCAAATTATCACGGTAGGTCACATCATTTTGAAGTGTGATGAGTCTGGGGGCTGCTGTCTTGCATACTTTAGGGAACTATACTCTATTTTTAAAGCAAAATAGAGTATACACCAATCAATCCTCTTGAATATATGAGTAATAAAATGTGTAAAATTTTTGGTCTATAATTAGTACTAAATTCCCTCACAAGCATACTCACAACCCAGAAAAGAATCAATTTTACAGTCAACAATGAAGAGACTAGGCTACTTGAACATCCTCACTGGTATAGTCATGCTCATCATCTTCCCAATCCACGTCATAAGCCGAACCACCCACCCTGCTCTCCAACCAAATTGCTTCTACACAATTCAGATAGAAACAACATGTGCACCATCAGCAGAAACCACAGACCGTATCAGTCTTAGGTTCAGTGACTCAGCAGGAAACTTGGTCATAGTCGAGCATCTTCAGAACCCAGAACTGCTATATGCTCCTAAAGGTTGGAAGAGGACTGGTGGTGCATACGGTGGGTTTGGGCGGAGCGTGGTAGATGCATTTAAGGTAAGTGGAACATGCATGGATCAATGGGTATGCTCATTGTATTTCAAAAGATTTGGATCAGATGGGTGGAGACCAGGCTGGGCCAAGGTACTTCGGCAACAAAATGGCGGTTCTGCTGTGCCCATTTCTTATGTGCTCTATTTCAGGGCATTTGTACCTGGAAATGTTTGGTATGGGTTTGATTATTGTCACTCGAGAAGGGAGTTTGTGCCTCATGTTGCCTCAGTGGGTCCCATTGTCTCAAGCAATGGCAAATTTTCACCACAAAATGTCAATGAGCTAATCAAAAGCCGCCAACAGAATAGTAACCATTTCATTATATTTCAAACTTGTATAAGCGTATATATACACACAACTGCACAGCATGAATGTCTATATTCACGTGGAATCAATCAATTGAGCTCTCCCTTTAGTCTTCGATTTTGATCCTGATACTGATTTGGAATTTCTCTATGTAAATAGGTAATGCTATTAGTTTATCACTTTACAAACAAGTAAATCAACAAAAAAGGAGGAAAGAAAAGGGGGAAAGATATAAAAAGAGATTTCTATCTTGGATCAAGTTTTCAGTTACTTGGGCCAACTCAAACCAAACCATAATGCTGAGGTTAACTATAGAAGAATCATGGTATATCTTTCTTTCACTCCCTCATAAAGATCTCATCGAGAAACGAGAAGTCAAGAAGAGTTTATTTAAAATCTATTAAAAGAAAAAGGAAAAAAAAATGAAGAACAAAAAATAAAGGTCTAACAACCTCAAAAGTATGAATAGTAACTATCAAACCGAATCTGATCGGTTATTCCAGCAGGGCTCCAGAGATTCAGGATTTGCAAGAAGGTCAAAAGGCTTGCCTAAGCTGTCTTTCAGAATTGTGATCTGACCTTCTTTAAGGAGTACATCTTCATCAAGAGCCTCTACCTTCTTCTTTAATACATTAACTTCGGAATTCAACAACATGTTCTGCTCACTGTATTGTTTCACCTCATTCCACATTAAATCTCTCTCTTCAGATACTTTAGGCAGTATCCCCCTTACAATTGTCAATTCTTTTGAACATTCTTGTAGATCATTTTGAAGCCTGTTTACGTTCTCTTCCTTGTTAATCATCTGTACAAGATTTAAGCAATACTCATTAAATTAAAGAAGCCAATTTCAAGGATCGAGCAGCAGTAGTATATTTGTAGCAGAACTAGTTCAATCAGAAAGTATTATAAGCCTATGTTTAAATTTAAGAACTTGGAAAATATATAGGGGAAAAAGATGCAATCTAAATATTAATTGGAGCTTCATTAGAATTCCATTACGCTGCACTTTCACATTATACTTGGTAATAGATTTTAGAAGTAAAAAAGTTGTTAAACTAAGGTTCATTAAGATTTTTTTTCCTTTTTCATATTTGTTTCGTTTTCGCTTTCTATTCTTTTCCTCAACGTAATTGTTTTTGTTTTCCTTCCTTACCCTCTGCCGCTTTCAAAGTTCCTAAAAAAAATACCGAGCAACAACTTTTTAGCGACGTTTTGAGCCACAATAACTGCTTGCCCTCAGGGGTGCTATTTCTAGCTTCTAAAAATGTGCATCGACCCGAAAGCTAGTTTTGGCAAATAAATTTTTTTTAAAAGCAAAAGATAGTAAAGCCTTCTTAATTATGCCAATTATTAATGTGTTACAAATGCAAACATGCAAGAGCTCAGTTCCACATATAACTGACCATAAACACTACAAATGAAAATGCATTAAAGCTGAAAAATTAACTTCACTAGCAGAATCATTATCATAAGCTTACCTGAAGTTCAAGGTCTTTCATCTTGTGGGTCATGCAGGATAGGGTATCCATTGCATTTTGCACTTCACATCGGAGAATATCATTACCTCTAACAGCTGCTGCTAGCTCAGCTTGAAGTTGCTCCATATCCAGCTCCTTCGAGTACAACTTGTCTCGTAATAAGCTCGTTAGCAAAAATTCTGCTTTGAGCTCTGATCTTATTGTGTCCTATGTAAAGTTAACAAGAAACATCAAAACTTCAAATGAAAAGGGAAACGCTAACATTGAATCATATGTTTATTGAGGTTGAAACTAGATATAAGTTGTTGGGGTGGGGGAATTATTAAAAAAGAAAACTGTTCATTATATAAGAACTATTTTGAACTAATATTGATTAATATGGTTTTATGATTGTATAATCTCTAAACAGGTTTGTGATCAAGTGAAGATCAGAAGTAACATCAGATTTGGTCTCAAGGTTTTTATCTAGATGTTTAGTGTTAGTGTTCGAGCTGAGTTGTACAAAGGAAAGATATCTTCCTCTTTAAAAACGTAAATATCTTTTGTTTTTCATCAAAATCAAATTTCATGATTAGAAAAAAAGATGTAAGAAAAGACTAAGATTAACTGAGTAAGTTCTAAGAGTACATAAACAAGTAACTATTAGCACCAAGTACCTCCGAGTTCTGATCATTTATCTGGCCCATCCCAGCTCCCACGCTATGTGATTGAGATTCCACAGTGACTGGGTACACTTTTTCTTGCAGCAGAGAAGATACATTCTGTAAGCTCCGCATTAGGTTCTCAGCTCCCCGCTTAAAACCCTGTAGTTTCATATCAGATTCAACAACAAATTGTCCATCTAAACCATTCTTAATGACTTCAAAACCATGCTTGATATCAGAAGAGTGGTGTGCTTTCTCTTTGATGTGCTCTAATAGCTTCATACAGAGCTGAATGCTCTCATTGAGTAGCTTTGGCCCCTGATTCTGCAAGCAGAAAACACGGTTACAAAGTTCCTGATCTAACTTGAAAGTTGACCCACCCTCCTTACTAATACCCTTTAGACGATGTAATAGGTTTATATTCTCATGACGAAGAGAATCGGCTTCATTCCTACAAGATTCCACTTCCTTCCTCAGAGCCTGTTCAACTCCTGTCAATCTCATTAGCTCCATTTGCAACTTACCCAACTGGCTATCGAAGTTCTCCAGAAAAGTCTTTTTCCTGACTTCCTCCCTAAGTCCATCTCGTAACCCATCTATTGTCTTCTCTTGTTCACTGCAGGTTCTTAGCATTCGAGTAACAGATCTGTGCAATTCCGTGCATTCTTTCTCTTTCTCCTCATAGTTCCTACGAATGCAAACCTCATCTTCTTCGGCTGCTCTAAACTTTTCTTGTATCTCAGAAATACTTTGCTGGAGATTTTGATTCTCATCTGTCACTTCTCCCATTCTTGTAGTCAGGTCCTGCAGTTGTTGTTCTGAAGATGTAATCTGACTTCTACTATCAATATCCCTCTCATTAAATGAAGAGACTTCCCTTTGGAGGGAAACATTCTGCTCTGCAAGCTCCCTAACCCTCTCGCGAAGCCTGTGCTCTTCTGCCTGGTACTTCTCAAGCTTGAATGACCACTCGCTTGATCTTCTATCTAGCTCCTTCTCCAATGCCAGCTGCAAATCATTCTTCTCTTTCTCCAGTCTTCGGGTCCTTGAGTCCAATTCTACTCTTGCTAGCCTGAGCTCTTCTCTGGCTGAAGCCCTCTCAGCAACTCGATCCTTTATGACAGCTGAAACCTCAAGTGCCATATTAAACCTCTCTTCTGCTAAGCTTCTGATTGTTTGAATCAATCCTGAAACGCTGAATCCACCACCCTGGAGAAAATTCTCTTGCTCAAGCTCTTTGGAAAGCATCATAGCCAGCTCCTCGGCTTCCTTGGATTTTCCAAGTAGTTCCGCGTCTATATCCTCTGCAGTCTCAGCAAAATTCAGACTACTGCAATTCTCACCAGAGACACCGTTTCTTTCTGATAGACTTAAGATTTCCCTGTGATGATCTCCATCTAAACTGGGGGATCTATTTAATGGTTTATCATAAATGTCTTCAATTGTAATTGGAACATTGGAGTCAAATTCTTTCGAACTTACTCTAGGTAGAACACGGGACTGAGAAAGTTTCTTAATCACATGCTTTGCAAGTTTCTGAGGAGAATCATGCCCAAATCTATTCTCCACCCAGTCTCTAGTTGAAAATTGATGTTGGGATCCTTTAGTTTCTCTAAAAGAATAAGATCTTGGTTTCTGTTTCACACCATCTGTTAATGAAGCTGGTGCTGTGTACTGAGCTCGTGGGGGACGCTTTCCACAACAATTTCCATTTCCAACCTTACTTCTTTGGGGAGAAGTGTTCTTTGGTGCACTGCTTTCCTGCAACTGTTCCCCATCAATGTAGCGATCCAAAACTTTACTAGAGACATTACTAGAGCAATATGAAGAGCTTTCTGACGAGTCAAAACTATCGCTCGAAGAAATAGTACATTCAGGCTTCACCAATTCATGTGAATTTTGAACAGCAGCATCTTCGAACCATTTAGCACGAGATTTCCTCTCAGGTGTAAGGGTATGATAACTGATACTCAAACAGGGAAAAAAAAGTAATTTCAACAACCAAAGTCAAACACACACGTATAACCCATGATTATGGATTTCTGTACAAAAACAGAGATCATTAGGAAATGAGTTAAATAACATGTCTCTTTTTTATAACCAAAGAGAAAAAAGGAGCTAAGCAAATGCCTCACCGTGTAGAGTGACGATCAGATTGCTTTGGTGAAATTTTACTACTACAAGGAGACCCACTTGGATTATTGAGGAAAGATAAACTCCTTTGTCCTAATTCACTCTCCTGAATAGTTCCTGCAGAATATGAACGGCTTTTCCTCAGAGATGGACTGGTAGTAGATGTCTGGTATTTAGATACATGTTTTTTGGTTCTGAACTTGTCAGTAGCTTGATTTTTTGGTCCACTGTCGGATGGGTTTTCCCAGTAAACTTGCTTGTCCTTTGACAGTTGTGGACTTGGGTTGTTGTTTCCGTTGCTAGATGCAGATGACCTGAAAAAGAAGAGCTTCTTCATCTGTGTTTCTTCAACTTTGATCTTTTATGTCAAACATATATATCAAAAACAATCTCAGGACCTGTGGAGAAATAAAGATCATTAAAACTCGATAAGGTTGCTGAAGACAGAAACTATATAAAACTGATATCATGACAGCCAAAACTAATTTGAAATAATTAATTTCAAAATGTAAGGATTCAATACCTATGCAAAATCATAAAATACTAAAAAACAATGAGCCATTTGTAAAGTCAGAATTCAGTATGACAAAAGGGGGAACCTAAGTATCTAACAACAAGGAGAAAGTTAAGCTGGATGCAAAACAAGAATACTAAAACATCAATCAGAAAGACTAGTGTCAAAAAACATTCAAGAGAGTTAGATTAAATATTAAGAAAAATGAAAGCAAAATCTCAAATCCAGTTCCTTAACAATTACAGAACCTACTTGTTAAGAGTAATTGAGAGGACATAATATTAAATCAAAACAAAAAGTATCAACTTTCAATATAGTAATCTTTTCCCTAAGTTTCATAATCTACACTTCAAAACCAAGAGAACTTTTTTCATGCCAAAAAATAATGGAGATTAAATGATTCGAATGAACAGACAAATGCAAGCATAAATGCATGTGTATAGGACAAAATTGTGACCTAGCATAGCATTTGAAAGACCAAGACACCAAACCTAAGAAAATGAAGAGATTTTTGTCTATGGCTAGAGCATATAAATATGAGGGAAAGAGAAGCAGACAGAGTAAGATGATAGTAACCAGAAACTCCAAACGAAAAGTTCTATCTTGAGCTACATAAATGGGTACTCTATACTCACCATTCAGCCACTCATGCAAGGAACATTCTTATTACAAATTACACAGATGTAAATATGAAAAAACATCACAAGTAATATAGAAGCAAAACATATATATCAATTTTGAAGGAAGTACTTCCTACCCTTCTTTCAAAATAACTTCGCAAGGCAATCCGAATAACAAAGCAGCAGAGGACCCTCAAAAAATTACTATCTAAACCTGCCAATAATGTAAATAGATCAACAATAATAAATTTAAAAAGAAAAAAGAACAAGGTGTTTCAAAAACTAAAAAAGAGAAAAAGTGTTTTAACTGATTAATGGCTTTTCATCCTCTACCCCTCCCTTCCCCAAACAAGTGTGATAACTACAAAAGCTTTACTACAGAATTCTTAGAAGACTAATAATTAATTCAAGAAAGTGACCAGAAAGTGCAGTATTGATTTCAGCAACCATCTGTTTTGTTGCATAAATCACGGGATCCTAAAAAGATTCAATTACCCATTATATTTATAATAAAAAAAGTGTCAGATGCTTTGATTATTACCAAACTAATCAGGTCATTAAAGGACCAGAGTACCCTCCTTCTCTCCATCTTCCTTAAACCCTAGAAATGAACTCAACATGGCACTAACTCACCGAAACTTAAGTAAATGGAACAAATACTTTCCCATCCCCGATATAAAAAAAGGCATCGGGACACCATCTAAGTAAAAAAAAAATAAGGGAAAAACATATAAACAAACAAACCCAACTGATGGAAAAAGAAAAAACAATGTCAAGTTCAGAATTAGATAAATTGGGTAAAAATTGAAACTCACAATCATCACGGAAACACGCGTAAACATGAAATCCAATTTGCTTTGCCTAATTTCTCTCTCTTAAACCCTTCTACAGTATACTCGGTCTTGAATTTTTCTCCCCAGAAAGCACCTCTCAAAACACTAGCAATGAAATGACCGTTGTACAATATCGTGAGAAAAAACCCAAACGGTAAAATTCAAAAACCTTGACAAAAAAATTGTCAATCATTTATTAGAGTCCCAAAAGAATAGAAAATCTGTAAAAGTTGAGTAAAATAATACTGGCATCCGAACTAAGTGATAGTAACTCATAATTCAAAACCAATAGATCCCTTGAATTCGGGGAAACAAATACTACAAAATAACCCCATTTATCATATACATATATATACATAGATTTAGAGAGAGAAGGGAATTACTGTGTGCAATTGCGAATAGTAGTTGACAGAGTAATCGGCCGGCGGCGGCTGCAAAGCATGAAAATCAAGGGTCTTGAATTTTAGTGGGAATTTAAAGCTTAAATCGACAGGTAGACAAAATATTATTATTGGAGTGCGTACAGAGAGAACAAGAAGAAAAGAGGAGAGAGAATAAGCCAAATGGCCGCCGTTTGATCTTTCGTTCTCTCTCACTGGACTAGAAACGGGAAGGGAAATAGACGAGAGGGGTAGTTTCGTCCGTATACAAAAGTTTAAATTTTCGATGCCGCGTATACGGCGGAGCCCAGGAGCGTCCCTTTTGTCGATTGAGATAACGATTAATGATTAGGAGCCGCCACGTGTAGCTAAATCAATGGACCATAAACTAATTTTGGACTATTTTTTACCTTCTTTTCCCTTTTTTAAAATTATTAATGAAAGCAATTGATATAATAATCCCTTCGATTCGATTTATAAGGTTAATATTAATTTTTTTAAAATATTTTTAAATTTTAAATTAATATAATTTATTTTAAATTAATAAAATTTATAAATAATAATATTTTATAATACTTATAATTATATTAATATAAATTAAACAAATTTATGTTATTTTGAATTTAAAATTATTATTTTTAAAATTATTATTAATTTTATACTTTAAAATTGAACGACTATATATATTGTTGCATACTTTCCTCTCATTAACTCTTTTTCATTTTCAAATTAACAAAATATTACAGTATATATATAAATAATTAATTTGTTTATATATTTACTCATTATAAAAATTGTAATATTTTTAAAAAATTAATATTTTCATAAGTTAATTTGATATTTTTACAAGGTTAAATGAGACCCGCTTATGAAAATATCAAATTAACTTATGAAAATATCAATTCTGATATGAAATCAATATTTTTACAAACTAATTTAATATTTTTACAAAATTAAGTAGGACTCATTTATAAAAATATCAATTTAGATCGTGAAAATATTAATTTTCTATTTTTATCACAAGATATAGACTTTAAAATTCTTAGATTAGTAGTAGCGATCAGATTTCGAATAAATAGATATACAACATGTAAAGAAATATTTATACGTAAGGAATAAGATTATTGACTGTTTATTTAATTTGGCCATGTAATATTCGTAAGCACCAACGTTGAGCGCCCAAATATTTGTTAAGTTCTTGTATATTATTTTATTTTGAATATGTCGATAGTGACATAAATTATGGGACACTATCACCGCTTGAACTTAACGGTAAAATTGAAGTCTTGTAATTTTTAAATTTTAGATTTGATTATCACTTAATCAAGTTTACTTATTTTTCTTTTATCTAAAATATATTTTTTTCTTTATGTAAAATTTATTTCTGAACCTATCTTTCTTTTTTTATATATGAGACTTGATCGTATTTTTGATTAGATTTCTTTTACCCTTACTTATCTTTTTTACCTACATATAAGACAAATGAGTGTGATTCCACCTCATTTTATATTTAATTTAAATGAGTGGATTACGCTCATTTATTTTATATACAATATATATGTAAGAAAAGTGAATAAACCTAAAATTTTCTTTTTAATTATATTGCATTTCTCAAAAGTAGGAGGACTTGCAAAAAAAATATTAATAGTAGGGAATTATTATTTTCATAAGAAAATTATGATATTTTTATAAATTTCTAATTGCTTATATGAATATAAAGTTTATTTATTAAGCACGGGAGAAGAATCAAAATTCTTTATGAATATATCAATTAATTTATAGTGTGAAATATAAAAGTGAGATATATTGGTTGAGACATTAAGAGGGTGTTTATGATCGATTACAATTAGTCAAACATGTTTATATAATTAATTTTAAAGCATAAAAAAAAAATTGGTAACCTTATTTTAAATTTCTTATAATCATTTCTTATAAAAATAATTAAAATTTTCAATTTAGAGTTTCTAATTATTTGTTAAACCTAATAATCAAGTTTGACCGAGTGTATTACTAATATATCCCTATTTATTTTAATAATTCTACTCATTACCTATATTTTACTTCTTCAATTACTCCTTTTCAATAATTTATACTTGAAATAAGTGACAATTATTTTTTACATTTTATTAGTTTAACTGTTTTGTTTTTACCAATTATAAACTAAAAATTTAAAAGTAATCATGTTTTTTAATCAATCCCAAACAAATTCTAAAACTAGCAGCTTAATATTGATTTACACTTTGATGAATTTATTTATTTTAATTATGAATTATATTATACTTTCGAAAAAATCTCTGTGTAATTACTTTTAAAGATTTTTTGGGGAAGATACGAATCATTTTTAATGCATAATATAAAATAATAATAATAGTTTTTTGATTGTTTTATTTGTCTTGATTGAAATTAAAAAATAAATTTTATGTAGGAATAAACCAACCGTTGAGAATATTATTCAATCAAATGCTCCAAGAAATCTGCACCACACATGATCCGAGGAGATAGATGTCATTTTCACATGGTTTTATTACTTTATGGAGTATTTCAAAAGTTTATTGTAATATCAGCCAATTTTTTCAACACTAAGACTAGTCAATTTGTCAAAATATTCATTAATGAATTTTTCTATCTATTTCATATTTATTTATTTTTCTCGACAAATGGTGACGATCAGCCTATTCCCTAACATTTGTGTGACATTAAGACTGCAACAGATTATCAAAATCATATTGTGACAATCAGATTAAGCTACTTGCTTTGCAATTTTTTGAAAAATAAATATTTTCATCAAATTATTTAAATACATTTCTTCAAAAAATTTACTTACACGTATTTTTTGAAAGTTTTAAAAAAATTGTTGTGTTCGGGTTGGCTCATATTTCAGTGGGTCCGACTAACGTGACTAATATTTTAAGTTTCATAAGTTTGAACTCATGTTATAGCAGTTGAATTTTCTAATTACTATAAAAATATTATTTAATATGTAGATTATTTAAATGTGTGTGTGAGATATCTAATAAATATATCGTATAAACAAGATTAACCACAATTTAATGAACCTGAGTATATCGTATATTCTTATTTTTCAACTATTCATCAAATTTTTGTAACATTATATTTATTATTTGATCTTAAATCTAATATATTGAATAATTACACAATCTATAACTAGATAACTATTTCGTAATGTTATCAAAAGCGTGAGAAGTCTTGCTTAGGCAAATAGACCAAAGCAATGTGCCATACCATGTAAATTATTAGCCTGTTAGAATATAAATTGCATGTAGCTTATTTGTTCATATTGCATCATAAAAAATTATATATAACTATTTTTTAAAATTATAAATCACAATTTGATTCAAATAAGTTGTATCAGCCATGCTCGTGAGATTTTTTCAGTTACATGTTCAAAAGGACGGGAAAAATAATAATTGTGAAAAAACATTTAAAATTGTGGAATTATAAATTGTAAGATCATGGTGCCGAATATTGCTTGTTTATATTTATATACATGCATCATGATTGATGATCCATAGATAGCACTTTGTTCTTTGATTTGCTTTTCTCCACTGGCCGGCATGACATGATTGATGATCATGGTGCCTAAGATTGGTCCAAGGCTATCAATCGGCTATGTAAGCCGGGTTTAAAATTATTCAAACTCGATTCTTTTTAAAATTATCGGGTTCGAGTTTGGACTTGATTTTTAAATTATAATAAATTTATCCAAATTTAGCTCAAATTAAATCACGAGTTTCGGGATTTTTTTTCCCAATCAATTCCGTATTAAAATATAATATTATTAAAATTAACTCTTTAAAGTAACTCATTTAAAATGTTTGATACATATTGTTTTTTTCACTAATCGAATTGAAGATTAAATTTATATAAATGAGTTAATTTATAATTAAATAATCTAGTATTTGTTATTTAATCTATATTTTATTATGAAAATTATAGAAGTGACCACTTCAAAGGAGATTTTATACTTAATTTGTAGTAGAAGATATTATATATAAATATAAACTGAGAGGATAAATATATAATAATTAATATAAATAGTCTATATATTTTAACGCTTTTAACACTAAAATTCGGTTGGGTCCATAATGGGTCGACTAATCTATTGACCAAATTTGTCTAAATTTCTTTTTGAAATTAAATTTTTATCTAAGCTAAACTCGACGCATTTTACTCTCAAATAAAATTCGAATAAATTTTTAATGCACTAAACGATTTTCAGAATTGATTGACCCAATTCACAGTCCTAATTGGTCCTCTTCCTCTAGTAATGGTTGTTGAATATTGTTCCAATTTTTGGTATTTTATTATTTTACCTTTAAGTTCTTTGTGATCGGATTTAGTGTGATTTTACTTTTTAAAGTCCCTAACTGAAACATGATCAGTTGTTATATTTTGCACTTTGGACATGTACAATCATGCTCAACATATATATATATATATATATATATATATATATATATATATGTTCTTCTATTTTTTTTCTATTTAGAAATTATTGCGCGCCCTATTTTTTATTTTTCAAAAGCTCAAGGTAATTTATTTTTTATTATATTTTATTAAAACTAAAGTCATCTTCACACTGCCTACGCATGGTATGAATTCATTATTTTGTTTATTAATCTTCTCAACTCATAATTATTTTTAAGAGTTTGTTTAGTTGCGCAAAACATCTTTTGATAATAATTGCTTACAGTGACATGTTTGTTTATAAGGCATTCAAATCATTGTAATTTCAAAATATGAGTAAGGAAAATAAAATAAAATTTAAAATTTTACTAGAATTTTTTAAATTGTTAAATACTCAATGCGTTCTGAATTATAAGATCACTTTTGAGTTTCTAAAAGTCAATTTAAAATATTTTTAAATTCAAAATTGACATAATTTGTTTAAGTTTTTAAACAATAAATCTTACAAGTAACAATATTTTTTAGTCAGTCTGTGATATTCATATTTATGTCGACATAAACTAAATAAATTCAAATCAATTTTGAATTTAAAATTAATTTTTAAAAAGTTAACATTGATCTTATAATTCGGAACAATTGAAGTACATTATATTTTGACATTGATTTTATATTATAATTTATTATGAGTATAAATAAGTAGATTTATGTTCATCAAGATGTTTTTTCAATTTTATCCTTTTATTTTTTTTTGCTATGTAATTTTATCCTTTTCTTGGTAACTGATTTTTCTTACACTATGTTTATGAGTTTAAAAAGATAAAAAAAAAAAAATTTAAAACTTATGAGATAAAAGATAGCGAGAGATTTTTATTTTTTTACTTTCTTTTGCTTTAGTAAGTTTTGGAATTTTTTTAACTTAAAATAGTATATTATTATTTTACCCTTATAAAATTAAATCTGAGAAATGAAAACTATTATAAGGATAATTTTTATATTTTAACACGTCATATAAGTCTTTAATAATTTTTCTTTCAAATTTGAGAGATTTTTTTTTTAAGTCTCTCTCTTTTTTCTTTTTCTATTTTGATAATATGGAGTATACCAACCGTAGTTGGACTAAGTCTCCCTATTTTGGATCAGGCTTTGCGCACAGATTTTGGTTGCGCACAGGCTTTGTCTAAAACATGATTTCGCCCTGAAACGTGCAACCCGTGACCCCGTTACCTATTAAGGCTTAACTATTGTTGCAAGTGGGACTCGAACCCAGGACGTCCGGATACCGAAGTTTTTAAAAGTCTATTCTCTTCTTTAAAAGCTCACAACCAAAAGAATTTTTTTACCTATTTCTTAAATTTCTCTTATTCTTTTATCTTTTTCTCTGTTTTAAAGTGTTAATTATAAACTGCTCACGTGTTCGATTGAATAGAGGGAAATTGAGTACCCTCTCCCGTACGTATCTCTATAGTTATTTTGGTTTACACAACTAGTCATTTAATTTGTGATATTATTAATGCTTATACACAAGTATTTGTCATTTATTTTATGATTTTAAAACTGAAATATTTGAAAGAAAAGTGCTCTCATATATGCACTCCACGTAGTGCTCATGGTTTCTCAAATATGCCAAAAAATAAAATAAAATAAAATGATTAGACTACCTTTAGGGAATTAAAAAACCAATTAATACATTCTCCAAGTATCCATTTTGTCTATAATTTCATGTGCCAAGTTTGCTTTTCATAAAATTTTTACACATAATTCATATTAATTTGCTAGATTTGAAGTTGAAATTACATGTCAAAAACAACTTACCCTTTGATGTGTTAACTCTAAAAAAAACAACTCACAATTACTAGGTATAAAATTATTATTTTAAAAATTAAACTAAAATGTGTACAAATGAGATATAGACATATGACATATATTTTTTAGGGATGATAATATGAACCGAAACTGATATGAAATCAGTCGAACTGTCTAGTTTTTATCCGAATTGTTTGTATCGTCAGTGCAATTTTGATGTAAACAATTTTAAATTTAGACCGATGTAATGCGATTTTGATATTTATCTTTAAACTGCTCGTGCATCGCATCACTTTTTAAACTAATAATACACCAGACACTGCTCTATTTATATTTGGTTATTTTAATTAATCTTTATATTTTATAATATTATTATTTTTATATAGTATTATGTATAATTATAAAATTACTCAAATATATATTTTAATTATTTTTTACTTTTACATATCAAAAGTTAATTTATGAATATTTTTATTTATAGTTGATATGTATTGCCATCCCTAATATTTTATTATGAGAGTTCCACCACAACTTTTAGGAGGGTGTATTCAATTTGGATTTGTAAGGACTTATAAAGACTTTAAAAGTTTAGTTGTATTCAATCAAGATATTTAAAGAGTTTATAAAAGTTTAGTGGTATTTAATTACAACTTTTCTAATGTCTTTACAAGTTATGTGGTATTGAATTAAGACTTTTACAAAGTCTATAAAAGTATTTCGGTATTCAAAAAGTCATAGATTTTAAAGATTTCTATCAAATGGTGGAGTTTGATAGACTTTAAAACAAGATTTATTCATATTCAAAGTCTTCCAAAGTCTGACCTCATGCCCAAAGACTTCCAAATATTTGCTAAAAACTTTCAAATATTTGAGAAAGGGAGAAGATGAAAATAATATAAAATAAAATTAATAAAAATACATAATAATAAATATTTTTTCTAAAATAATAAAAATACTTAAAAACTAACAGATAAAAATAGTATAAAATAACATAAAATAATATAAATTAATTGAAAACTCACAAAATATATCAAAATCAAATTAAAATAAATATTAATACATTTAAGTACAAAATAATTATAAAAACTTAGCATTTAGGGAATAAAAATATAACATAGTTCATCCTCATCAGCTTTGTATTGTTACATGTTAATGTTGATTTTAATATATTTTGGGTGTCATTTATACTGGTGATTTGAAAATGCCTTATATAAAACTTTTGATAAATAATGATATACTAAGTAAACTGTCTAATATAATTGTTCGTATTTTAGCAACTGTTTCTATGGAGAATTTTCATGAATAACTCCTTCTTTCATTTGATTACAAATGCCATTTTATATCGTTGAGTTAAAATTGTAATTACAATATGTAAGTACTAAAAGTAAAAAAATAATAGAAAATTTTAAAGTTTTATGTGGTTTATAGAATTTTTTCATTATAGGGCAATGCGTAATTTTCTCTAAATCAGTTATCCCCTTAATGTTTTATCCATTTGTAATCATTGAGTTATGTGATACTCTATTATGTCAAAGGTGTAAAGATGGGGATGCTTCCAAACCAAACCAATCTATCCAATTCATCATTTCTATAGTTTTCTTCAAAGCATATTGTCCGACCTCTTCAACAAAATGCTTAATGATGTAAGTTACAAGATATATTAAAAGTATATAAAAACAATAGAAAATTTTAAAGTTCTATGTGGTTTATAAACTTTTTTCATTATAGGGCAGTGTGTAATTTTTTCTAAATCAGTTATCCCCTTAATTTTTTATCCATTTGTGATCATTGAGTTATGTGATACTCTATTATGTCAAATGTGTAAATATGAGGATGCTTCCAGACCAAACCATTATATCCAGTTCATCATTTATATAGTTTTTTTCAAAACATATTGTCCGACCCCTTCAACAAAATACTTAATGATGTAAGTTATAAGATATATTAAAAGTATATAAAAGTCTCTAGTAAAAAGTCTATAAAAATATATCAATTATTTCATAAAATCTTTAAAAGTGATTTTAAAATTTTTTAAAGTCGTTAAAAATCAACAACTCTACAAAAATCTGTCAAGAAGAGTTTTAAAAAATTTTAAAAATCTTAATTGAATACACCACACGGCAATGGGAGCTCGAAGCGCAAATCTATGGTGGTCTCAACGCTCACCACTCTTTACTCCGTACCATCGCCTCTGCTCCAACCTCAATTCGTCCGCATCCTTTTCTTCACCTAAGGTTCGCCCAAACTCATTTTATTCGCTTGTAAGCATTTTCAATTCCTGTTTGATTGTTGTGAAAATACGGAGAAAGAAACTAAGTTTGAGAAAATTCCCCCCCTTTGAATATGCTTATTCAATATATCGTTGAGTCGAGTTGAGGCTGTTAGCTTAATAAAAACGCTGGAGTTCATAATTTGGTTGATTAAGTTCTCCCAACCAAAGGACTTTTGCTTCTTTTATTTCTGGAGCTTATGAATTATAATCCCATTTTCAGCTAACCTGAATTAGAGATACATTTTAAATTTTTAAGCCAATATGCGAAATCCTAAAATTCAAATTTGATATGATTTAATTTGGCAACAACAATTATGGTAATTAGTAGTACTTTTTAACTACTTTAATATTGATATTTGTTTGTACTGAAATTTAATAAATTCTTATAATATTAGATTTTAGGATTTCAATATAAACTTTTTGAAAGGAGAGAGTAACATTTTACTGTTTGTCTCCTTTGAGTCAGGCATCTCACTGTTTAGACGAGGATTGTGAAGATTTCTTACCGTGGTTAAGGCAAAAGGCTGGAACTGAGATTTCATCTTTTCTTTCAATTGGGAAATCTACTTACAGCAGGTAATGGATGTTTGTTGGGTAGAAACACTTATTTAGCAGAACTGTGTTTCAATTTATTAGCTGTTAAGTATTTATATTTTGACAGAGATGCGTAACTCTTCAATTAAAATGGTGATTACCATTTTGCTGGAGTACTGGGCTGTGTAAAAGAGTCCATGATTCATACTTGTATTTTTTCATCAGCATTATTAAGTAATCCTAGCAAGACATTTGTTCTAATGATCCTCCTCATATTGCAAAGCGCCTCAAAGAAAAGGGTGAAAGTTGGGATATGTTTTGAACTAGACTACGCGAGGGAAAGGAAAATAAGTAGAAAGTAAAGTAAGAAACTCCCTAATAATCATATAGCCCATTTCTTTAACGTGGATTTGGAAATGGAATCATAAATTTTTAAGAGCTATGACACCAATCCATTGCATTAAACTAAGTTTTCCTAGCCATGGTTGGTGATCATTAACGTACAAAGCACAAACAGCTTTATCCAAAGCCATTCTAACGAAATAATGGAGATATACTTCATGTGTGGACAAAGAAAAAAAAAGGGATTTCCAGTCCAAAGTGGAAAAACCTTACGAAGACATTCAGCTATCCTGTTTCTTTACTTCTTTCAATTGTTTTGGTGTCAAGGTTGGTTTATGCTTTGCGAGGTGATTGACAACTAGATTCTGTTTTCATATTTTTATATTAATATATTGTTTGTTATCATGTCTCAGTGTTGAGTCTCTGTTTTCAACATTTAATGTATAAAGACTGTGTCATTTGAATTATGCAGATATTTTCCTCATCTTTTATATGAAATTATTGACATAATCATGGTTATCATTGTTTTTCGTCTTCATCTTCGTACTATTCCTTTGGAGTGGACCATGACCAAGGCTTCTCACTATTTCTACTTTCTTCCCAATCATGATGTGTTTATCAGTTAGGAGAATCTTTTTGTTTCATTTTGCCCCTCAAATTAATTTGTGAAGATCTCATGGATGATAACATCCCTAATGAACTTGTGGTGTGAAATTGAAGCACACTGAGTTTTTGTAATTCATATTGGCAACCATCAAGCTCTTCATATGTATATAATATACATATGTATATTGACCTGAATGCAGGTGTTTGTTCGCTTCTAAGTTTATACACACAGGGGATTTCATACTTAAGGTTTCTTACAGTGTGGTTTGTAATCATCCCCAACAACATTCAAGTTATGCAAGGTAATATCATTTCTAGGTTTCACAAAATTGTTGAATTTACACTGCAGCAGCTAGCCCCAGATAATCTACTCCCACAGATTAATTCTTTGTTAGGAAATGAAGTTGGCGATATTGCAAAACTTGCTATAGTCATTTTAGTTGAGCAGAAATTGGCTCAGGTGCCTACTTTGTTCTAACTTCTAAGTTTCATAAGTAACTACTTTTCATGTGTGGTTATGCATACGTGACTTATTGCATATCTGCTTTGGTGCTGGTATTCATCTTGACTGTCAATGTTTAAGAATAAGGAAATGTCTAAGAGTTGCTTGTTTCAACTTTCAATCTCTCTTCTTTGGTGCAGGGCTCTGAATGGGCCCCTTATATCAGTCGCCTTCCACATATTGGGGACATGAACAGCACAGTAAGTGCAACCTTGTTGTTCGTTTGTTGTATAACATCTATCTATATATATAAAAGTACAAAAAGAATATGTTTTGGTCCTTCAACCCGAATTTTTAGGAAAAGAATCTATTTCATCTACTATAGAATTAAAAGCACAAAAAGAATTTGTTTCAGTCTGAAAAAGATTCACCCGGCTACTTTTCCATCTTTCATTCGACTTCCAAACTCTTTCCATCAATATTGTTACTGCAATAAATCAATAATTATCTCCTTACCATCCTCTCTTATTTCCATACAATTTTTGATTTATTAGAGTCTTATTACAATTCATACTTACTAATAATAATATTTAATATGCATAGTTGTTAGAGTTTTACGATACGCAATACATTTCTTACGATACGACACAATACGGAGACAATTCAATACGTATCTCAGGGTGAATCTAAAATGATACCATATCTTACGATTCAATTACAATTCAATACGATTCGATCGATACAATACAATGTATGATACTTTTTAAAAACAACCAACTTAAAGAGATTTTCTTGCACAAACATATTTTATATCGCATCATGTGTCTTTAATCACCTTTTAGAATATTATATCTAATTGAAAATGTCGTTCTATTTTTTCTATGTCACTTTCTATATGCAGATATATAAATCTCCAATTATTAATTTTAATCTTTTGTTTTATAGATTAAAGGTGAATCTGAATTTTCGTTTTTTCTTGCTACTTTATAAAGATTACTGAAATAATATCTAATAAATCAATGCTACTGTTTAATTTTAAAATTTATTTTTAGTCTATAATAATATTTATTTGACTACTTTTATATATAGTCAAGCTTGTGTTTTATATGTTTAAATATATATTACTACATTTTTTATTTTGTTTCCGTATCTCACGATACGATTCACGATACGATACACGATACAGAGATTTTCGATACACAATACGATTCACGATTTGACTAATATGTAACTATTTTATTATTATACAATATGTAAGTACCACTATTAGAGTTTAAGTCAGATTTTATTAATACATAAATAGATGAATATATGAATATACAAATAGATGAATCATTAATTGTAGTATTCAAATTTATTAATTTTTTCACTTATAATTATTCATATATTAAATTTTATTATCAGTTAAATAATATATTTTAGAAGGAAACATTTTTTTTATGAAAATCATCTTACACAATATTAATCTATTATTTTTATAATTAAGATATTAGTATAATAAATTAAAATCAATAATCATATGATTTAAATATAAAATCAACAAATAAAAATTAATTACCATATCTAATAAAACATTTTTACAAAAAAAAAAGTATCAACAATATAATAATTCTACAAAAAAGACCTGTGCTTAACACAGGGTAATGAGCTTGTTTGAATTAAAGTAATTAAATAGCTGACTGATAGTGTAGTTTGTGGTCATAGGACACATATATATGCGTGTGTGTGTTTTGTGAGGAGATTCTCTTATGATTAGCAAGAAAGGAAAAAAAACAAAGCTGAACAGATCCTCCCATATGTAGAATTTTAATGTGGCAAATATCATAATGTTACACTATGTCAGCATATAACTGAAGTTTTAGTCGAGAATCCCATAGAAATTGATGTTTAAGTTGTAAATAGCTGCTCTTTACCTAAACAAGATAGTTGGTCACTGTTTTTTCCGGATCCTGCTCGGATGATGATCATCTCAGAAACCTATCATTTCAATATTTGTCCACTGATGTCTAGCTTTCTTTCTGTTATAGTCTGAGTTAAGTGAACATACTTGAGTGCAGTCATCTCAGAAGTTCAAACAAATGAAATTTGATTAGTTTACCAATGTGAAGTTTCCTTCTAATTTAGTCTGAGTTGATTAATAATGGTCCTGGCCAGTGCAGAGATCCAAACGAGAATCATCAATCACCAGTTGAAGGGAATGTCTGCTAAAGTTGATCTAAAACTAATATGCATTCCTGAGTGACGCTAACAGCCAAGTATTTACAGAAATCCTTTAAAGATTTGAACACTGAATGACCTTTAATTTGCGTCGGAACTGCAAACTGTTATATGGAGCTGCCCATCACATCAAATACGTTTCGACTGAACATGAAGTTGTCATTAGCCATCACAGAAGTTACAGGCATATTGTTTTTGTAATCTATCTGCGAACATGGAATATGTGCAGATGCAGTTGTAAAATAGAATAATTGGTTGTGAGAAGGTGATTTAGTCGGCTAATATGCATTAAACTTGTACTTCAGAGAGGTGATGATTAACAATACAGGTGTATGTAGGAGCCCTAGTGTACCAAAGAGAATCACCACATGGATTTTTAATCCTCACTTTCAAAAATCATCTCCAAGATTAATCACTTGCATATTAAAATATTTAAAGAAAGAATCCTGGTGTATTGAGAATATCATTAGGACCATTTGTAGGTGATCAAGCAGCTTGGACAAACATTTGAGGGCAGTACTTTATCTGAAGTTTTTGATTGAAATGTATTTGTGGTTGGACTTTAATTATGTTGGTGTGGAAACATCTAGATTGTGCTATTTTAATAAGTTACTAGTGATTGCAGCTAAGTAGTTCTCTGGATAACCCCCAGCTTGGCAACTTTGTATTTACGGTTCTTAAGTCTTAGGACAACTATGTTGCGTCCTACTCTAATTATTATTATTTTTTGTATATTATTTAGTGAACATTGTTTAACTTGCAAATTTCCAGCAGCTCCACGGCTCGTCAGTTTATATATGCTTATGTGACAACTCTTTTAGCTTTTCTTGATGGATTCAAGTTCCTGTGGAATGTTTGACACGGACATAGTTTTGGAATCTTCATAGATATTTTGGAGTGATGATGATCTAGAGATGATTCGAGAAAGCTCTTTATATCAGGAAACGATTAAACAAAAGGCTCAGATTGAAAAGGATTTTTTTGCAATTAAACATGTGAGTTATGTTCTGAAATCACAAAATTTTCTGTTCTCATGTATTCTTTGTCTCCTACCGATATGTTTAGAGTTCTACTACCTCTTTCCAGATTTTTTTAGTTGTATACTTTTGATATGTAATTTTTTCCATCTTTTTCATTTTATATATACAATAGACTAGATCAAGTTCATCTATCTGCTGCTACTTGAAGGTCTAGAGAAGTCTGATAATTGATACTCCAAGATCATGCAAGCTTTTCTGTCTATAGAACAGGTAAACTAATAGTATTAGGCATTTTTTTAATGTTTAATGACATACAGGAATTTATTTTGTTTTTCATGTTACTGGATAAATGAACTATAATGCATTTTTTTAAAAACCATTTTTTTGTATGTTCAGTTACAAATAGTATTGGGCTTCTTTCTCAATTTCAGACTCTACAGCACTTCCCTGAAATTTTTGAAGATTTCACACTAAAGGAGTTTAAGCATGCGTATGGTTTAGGTAAGAATCTTAGTGATTCTGATTTCTAAGCAGAATGGTATTCCTTCATCTAAGTCCCATATTTGAACTACACAACATTTTCACATGTGTTTTTTTGTTGGTTAATATGTTCTTAAATTTGTCTTATGCTGATCCTCACATGAAAATCATGCCACACACACTCAAATAAAAGGAGACTTCCAAATCCAGATGCAGGGAGTATATTATTAGAAAGAAGAGGACAGATATGGCCAAGGAACCATACACATCCTCGCAAGATTTGTGATTTTTTACACTTATTACATGGATTTGGTAAAGCCTTATTGCAACTTTGTGTGGAGGACATAACATGGAAAATTTATCATCAAGTCTGTTCCACTTTTTCTTTGTTCCTTTTGAGTAATGGGTTGTGCAATCTGCTTCCCCATTGACAAAATGTACTATGGCATAATTGCTTCTTAGGTTTTTTTTCCTCCCCTTTTTGTTGTTGTAGTTGTGTGTGTGTGTGTGTTTGTGATAATATGTGGACAAGTTGAGATAGTATTTGATTGCTTCATCAAATGTTCCAAGTTTCAGCCATTTAAAATTTTTCCTCAGACAGATATTAATTTGACGTAAGAGCATAAATAGAAGCTCCCAAATCCAGTGATACAAGTTTTAAAGAACCAATTAACAAACTGGACCAAATCATTTTTAATATACTCTTAGGCTATGTTTGTTTGCAAAATATATACTTGGGATTGGACTATTTATATTAATTTAAAGCTATTTCCGATTTTTTTATCCCATGATGAGGGATTATTAGTCTATTCATGTTGAAATATTAGTCCCATAAAATCATTTAATTGCTTAAAATGAGAGGGACTATTAATCCCAAATTCATCATGGGATTATATAATCCCTCATAAATAGCCTTAAGAATGATAAAAAATAGTCCAAGGACTATTAATCCCTCATCATGGGATAAAAAAGTCGAAAATAACTTGAAATTAATACAAATAGTCCAATCCCAACAATGCATTTTGCAAACAAACATAGCCTTAGTTTTGGTAAGTAAATAATTTTCGTGACAAGTGCCAAAAAGGGGGGAAAACCTTAATTCAAGGAACAAACTATTGGAGATGACTTTCACTTTGTTCATTCCATAATTTGCATAGCTTTTGTATGCTAAATTTTGCAGACACGACTTTCCCATTTGGTGCAGAGATATATACTTGTTTTGATGATATCTTGTAAATGTTTCAGTTTCTTCTCGAGCATGGACGAGTACAAGGGGTGTGTCCCTGGTATTACTATTTTAAAGATCCTTTAAAATTTGATATATGTATAGTGACTGAATAAGTTCTTAATGTTTATGTTTCTTTTATTAGTAAAGTGTTATACAGATTCCATTTGCAGATTTTCTAAATCATGATGGTATTTCAGAGACAGATGTCTTGTGCGATGAAAGCAAACAGATCTCTGAGGTCCCTCTCTTTCTCTCTGTCCCCATCGGGCAAATAAAATAAGATAATTTGTCCATTTATCTGTCTGTTTATCGTCGACATCTCTCATTTTCTCTCCCTCTCTTTACTTTTCTTTTTATCCACAGTGAGCCAGGTATGGAGGAATAGATATAGCATTCATAGTACTCTGTTTAACTCACTTAAATTTTTGTTAATTGGCAGGCTCATACGCACTGATACACCTGTTTTTCAGTGTTCAAATGTGGGCATCTCATTTTGCCAACAAAAATACAAACTTTATCTTAATCTTTTGTTTTTAAGTAATCGATTTTCGTCTCAAATTAAGATTCATTCTTTCCCTTTGGGATGTCCAAATAAAAACAAAGAAGAAAAATTAATTTGCTAATCTTCCAATGTTCTAAATTGAGTGTTTAAACTCTAGATTCTTATACGATGATTACATGTAGTGCTTTATACTATTTTAAGGTTAATGAAGGTAATTTGAAAATGTACTTAATTAATTGACTTGTAGTTATGGACAACCTTTCTTTAGGGATGGAGAAAGTAGTTATTGTTTTCAGTGATTGCATCTGTGTAATTAGTTCTTTGAGTGTCAGAGTTTTCATCTCCAAGTGTTGACGGAATTCATGCATCTCATAAGATTATAACACTTGAGATTCCTTTGTTGAACTCTTAAGGATTTTAATTGTTTCTAAATATTGCTTCGACGGTAACAGAAGTTTTGCTACATGATTTATTTTTCGAAACTTGTTTAGCTTGTCTGCTATATATATTGCATTTTTGTTGTCGAGTCTGTTTCTGAGTTTCATTTTGATTTTATAAATTTGATTCCCAGTATATATGATTTAGGTTGTTGCTGATCGTGACTACACTCCTGGTGATCAGGTCAACTTTAACTTCATGAATTCTTTTTCTCTTCTCATAGCTGAATCAATGTCCTCCTTGATTTTTTATTATTTATTATTTATGTATTTGTTTTTTATTTTTTGTTTTGTGTAATTAAAACTGAGTTACTTGCTGAGATAGAAAGTATCAATTTGAAGCTGAACTCGACCAGATAAGATCTATTTTGCACCTTTTTGGTATGTCCTAGTATATCCTTTGTAAACATTTTACTTTTTCCAGCCATAGAAAGAGTCGGTTTCAACTCTTTTTAAGTTTGAAGGTTAATCTTTTCTGCTCAAACAACCCCTTCCTCTCTCGAAACTCTAAAATAAGAAAAATAACTAGATACAAATGGAAGAAGGATAAGGAGAAGCTACTATGTAGCATTCATAAGAAAATCAAGTAGATACAAAAGGAAGAAGGAGAAGGGGAAGAAGCTATGAAGCATGGTCATTGAGTGGTATAACACGAGACAATCACGACAACATTGACAAGTCCTAAGAATTGTAAGAAACGTACACGTCAATATAGACTGATTAATGCTAAGGGCCACTAAAGGGTTCTCAATTTTTTTGGCTCAATTACACGTGTCATTATCACCTTGGTTGCTCAATTTGAGCAACCAATGTAATAATGACACGTGTATTTGGGACACGAAATTTGTGATCCCATTTGAGACCCTAACATAACCGATAGAAAGTTGTATATAACATATTAAATTGTATATATTGTTATTGTTCAACACTTGTCGGTAACTTATATATGATTTATGAATAAAAACCTAGGAATATATATATATATATATATATATATATATATATATATATATATATATATATATATATATGTGCACATATGTAGCATTGTGAGTGTAGGCATATACTCATTTAACTTATGGTGTATGTGTTTATTGATCGTAGAACTGTATTGATGAGAAAGGATTGATGATCAATAATGTCAAGTGATGTAGAGCAGGAAAGAAAGAAGATTCTAAAATTCCTATAATTAAGCTATCCCACTAGTTACTTCTGTCATGAAGGAGCTAATCATGGTTAAATTATCCAACTAGAAAAATCATAAATAAGTAAATAGAATATTCTAGATCATATTCTAACACCCTCTCTTAAGTTAGTGTGTAATTTTTATACTTGCTCAACTTGGATTTGAGATGATCAAAAGCTAGGCGATTACTGCCATAGTGAAAATATCAGTAGTCTGATATGAAGATGTCATGGAATGCAAGTAGGTCCACTCTCACGTCTCTCCTTGATAAAATATCATGCATCTCCACGTGTTTTGTTCGATCATGCTATACAGGATTGTGTTGAAGAAGTTTCAGACACAAGGTCTTTATGAAGAAGTTTATATATCTGCAAAGAAAGAACTCAGAGTGTTGAATTCGTGTCTGAAAGTGTTCTTGAAGTGTGTTTGTGCTACCTAGTCTATCTGAAAATTTTATATTTATGTATTTCCTCCGTTCCAAAATATTAGATCAAGTTTGACTTTTCCAAGTCAATATGAGATATTCTCAAATTCAATATTGATGTGATTCATTTAACTTTTAAAAACAATAAAACCTGTAATTAATAGTACTTTTTAGATAGTTCACCATTCTTATAGTTGTATTGTGTAAAATGATAAGAATTCATATCAACATTTGAGTTTGAAAATATATCAAATATATTAAATTGACTTTAAAAAGTCAATATTGATCCTATATTTTGGAGGGAGTAATATATTCAAGATAAGGATGTTTGTGCCTACTTGTTTCTTATGTCATAAATCCTCATGTAAAAATATTATCCTGTAAGGCTGTTATTATTGTAGTTGTAGGTGATCAGTTACGCTGAGTTCTGAAAATCACGCATAGCTTTTACTCGGGTTCTGATAAGATACGGAGAGTTTTCCAATGGTACCCTCCTTTTGGACTTTGGATTTGCACTTTCTTCCAACATTTATGACCATGTTAGTCTCTGGTTTCAGATCTTGTGAATTAAGGTATTTTGATGATGAATTCTGGTGCAACTTTATTTCTCTCTCGTGTGCCATTCTTGCCAAAAAATATTGATCAACATATGTCATTTTGTATGTCAAATTTTAATCTATTTTTCTAGACACATACTACCCTGCAGTACTGTCGTATTTAAAATTTGGTGAGATATAACAATTCATGTCAAGCACCCCATTCCTCCAAGAAAAACAAAAATAAATAAATAAGTTAGTAAAGGAAAAGTATGGAGTGAAAGAAACTTTTTCATTTCTGAAATCTATGACATGTTGCAAAGCTATAATTAGGATTGAAATGGATTTCTTTGACCTCCAATATCTTGGACGTATACCCATCAGAATGATTTTTGTACATACTTGCCCTTGGGGTTGGAAAAAGTAAAATGAGATCATTGCGAATCAACTATGGGTCTCTTGCAAGAACATAGCATGGTTTCATGGCGATATTCAGTCATGAGGTAAAGAGGTTTTACATATGAACCTTAGCGGCTTATATCTTGCTCTATTCATCATTTTTACACTAATTAATATGCCCTTAATTACTTGAGTTTGAACTTTACACCAAGTTGCATGTACATATTACTTTTATGGTCATCTCTTCACTTTATATTACCACTTGTCACCTTAAATCAATATAATAAGATCAGTTGGTTGCAGGTTCAGATTGAGGTCAATATACCTCATCATGATCCCCTACATGCAATGAAGATGGATATGCTGCGTAGACGTTTTACACCAGCCATTGAAGATGTTAATAGCTTCAGCTCTCATGGGAATTCTTTCATAATCAAGTTGGTAGTCATTTACAGATTTTTATCTTTTTAACTAGAAGCTGTTGAACGTTAATCCAAGATTGCATTTTTTCTATCTAGAAGTGGAGATGGATCTGCAGACCGATATTAATAGTGACTAATAAAACAAAATGTTAAACTAAAGAGAATTAGGGTAAGTTCTGAAATAGCTAGTTCTTGAGGCTGTCGATAGAATTCAGAATACCTTAAAGGCGCATTAAAGATATACACTATTTCGAATAATTTTTTATTAACCTGGAACCTGGTGTGCCAACCAACAAGAAGAAGGTGAGTAAAACATTTTTCTTAAAAGTTCAATTGCTTCTTTGTGGGAACTTGCTAGATACTAATGTGAGTGGTGGTTGTTTTAGGGGTGAGTTCATATCTCAAATGTATACTTAAATATTTCTAAGTAAAACTTTAATCAAATGCTTGGATTAGATGCTGAAATTATCTTAAGATTGATTATAAGATCAATAAATTTATATGGATGAGATCCAACTTCAATCCCTATGTATAGGAACAGTAGTCCTGCTACACGAGTATTGATCTTAACTAGCTACTTAATAGCCTCCGAGTGGCTTTGCATTAAAGCAGGTATATGCTTGAATAAGTAGGAAGACGGATTGAGGAACATATTGGAAACGTGGGTCAACATATATGCACCAGATTGACAGCTGATAAACTAATCATTTTACTACAAATCTTTCAGAAGGATATCTATATTGTTCAAACATCATGGTATAAGTGAATCTTTTGTCTACTATGTCCTGGCTAAATATAGGTTGTAGAAACCTCATATGAAAACTTTGATACTAATTCGTAGAAGAAGAACATAGAGCACTTCCTTCCAGTTGTTTATGTAAGTTCTAATGGCCATGGAGATCTTAATATATCCTGCTAAGGTCCTCTTTGTTTACTTATGGATAGGGCTTAGGAAATTTTCTATTAAAAAAGTAAAAATAAAAATAACTTATGAATTAAAACTAGTACAAGGGGCAACAAGTCAAGTAATTTTTAATTGTTGACTTTGTCTGCCGTGGTTTCTTCACATTCTCTTTAAGGTTTACATATTCGATATATTTCCAATCCCTAGTCTATGTTGAGGCCATTTCGTTTCACATTTTCCTGTTTACTCTTTGAAGTTTATGGAATTGATCTTCAGTTGATTTGTTAATTTGGATTATAACTCTTAGTTGTTCTAATAGTTTTGCAGTATCTGCTTTCTCTTCTGCAGCATGTGGTTGATTACTTTTTTTTATCACTGTCTAAAGTCTAAACTGATTACACAGGGAAGTGAAGTCTGGTAGTAGGAATGGGAAGGGAATCCCACAATCACATTGTGCATTTGCTCGTGTTTTTTGTTCCACTTCTCAAGGTCTCAATCATATTTTACTGTTTGTAGTTTTAATAAGTTACCGAGATGGAATTCACATAGGTCGTTCCTGTATCTGCAAATCATTATTTGATCAACTCTGCATGTTCAGAACTGAGTGATTTGGCCAAGGAAGCTGCACAAACTGATGGTCGTCTAGCTCGAAAGCCCTTGAAGAACAGGACCGTAGAGCTCCAAGCACACGAGTTCTTGCTTTCAAGAATTAGTAGATCAATTGAAGGATATAGTGCTGCTATCAAGGTAATAATCTCCAATTTTGATCCCATCAATCAGAAACCTAGTCATAAACTCATAATTACATGACTCTCCACGTGAAACTTCATTTTGTCTTACTGTACCTAGTACACAAAAACATATGAGATCTCCTTTTTGGAGAGAAATGGAGGTGAGAGGTGGAGAGGCTGTGATGGGAGGAATTGATGGAAATTTTTTGGTGCTGGGAGTGGGAATAGGCGGCCGCTGTAGGAGGTGGTGGGATAGGGATGAGGAGTGGAGTTGAGGAAGTTGTGGGTTTGCTGAACCAGATAGAGGAAATAGGAAAAAATAGAAAATAAAGTTTAAAATGAAAAGATTTATTTCCCCCAAGTCACATTAACAAATTAACAATAAATTTTTTATTCCAACTAATTAGTGATTGACATAATTATTTAAAAGAAATAAATTAATTTTGAAAATAAATAAAAGATGTTATGCTGCAAAATTTTATTTATTATAAAACAGTATAATAAATACATATAAGAATAATTAATATTTTGTGTAGTACTCACCAATTAATTTGAAAAATGAGAAAATATGGATATATGGGAATATGTGTAAAAAGGAATAAACCCAGTTATATATATATATATATATACATATATATATATATATATATACATATATATATATATATAATTTTCAATATTAACTAAACATATGATGGGGCATGCCTTGTTAAATTTGAAGAAAATTTGATGGTATTTTAGTACTTGGAGATGGAATATTACTGTCACTATGTTAAGTTGGAAAGAAATGAGGTAACTTGCAACTCTTTTTAAACCACAAGTGGCAAATTTTTGACTACATATGGTAAGTAAAAAATGTGTAAACTACAAGTAGTAAATTGCACTAAGCGGAGGATTTACTCGTATCTAATAACAGTATAGTAATTGGTGAAATAACTACAGTTTTTGTTCCAGCGTAAAGCAAGTGGAGTATCTCTACTTTACCGTCCTTTGAAGATATGCTTTGGATCTAGAATAATCAGAAAGAGTTCCAATTGAATGTTATGGCGGATTGATTATCATTTCTTGTTGGGTTTCCTAATTGACAGTCTTGTTGAATGCACGTGCTAGTTGCTTTTGTTAGTTCATATTAATCCGCGGTCTGATCTGCACGTACAGCCACTTGGAGCTCCCAGTTATCCACACATGTATGGCAAAGTTACTCAGAGGAGTCAGCTGGCTCAAGATCTCCTTAATGGTGAGCTTCGAGTCCTTAAATCTGCTGCAGCATGGCTAAAGAACTACTGTGGAACCTTATAAAGAAAAGCAAAAGAAGTTGTGAGCAAGGAAAAAGATGATGTACAGCAAAGCAAGATACAAGCCAGAAGCATAGGTGTAACCTTGAGAAAATCTAATGAAAACCTTCCTGTCTTTTGAGTTACATGCCTAGGAAAAGAAAGCCGGTTCAAGACACAGGAATTGTGTTGTTACTATTGGTACTTGCTGATGGAATCTTATTATCTGACAGATCTTTCACTTGTTTTTGGGTGAGTGAGCGGCTTCACAACATAGGAAAAGAAAGCTGCTCCACAAAGCGGCATCATCTGTATTCTGTCCATCAAATCAAAAGCTATTTTTATTGTATCACCATTTAAAAGTAAGAGCTCTTGTAAAATTGACAGAATACACATTCAATTAAATTTTGTTAACCATTTAACAAAATAGATCATTGTTGATTTTGATCTTTTATCATGTATACTTCAACTTGTAATAAATACTCTTCTCATTCTTTATTGGGAGCACTTACAAAAGTTCAAGTTATGAAAAAAAAGAAGAAGAGAGAATATTTATTATAAAGGTTAAGATAGGAATTTATTTTATTTTTTCATTAGTATGTATCTGTTATTCATTTTATAAATTGCTCCATTATATATATATATATATATATATATATATATATATATATATATATATATATATATATATATGAGGATGTATCTAAAGTATACCTCTTCAATAACATATCTCTCATAAATAGTATATATTTATCAAAACAGCGTTGTTTTGTATTTTTTTTTTTAAAAAATAATATTAAAAGAAGATGTGACATGATGTGATATTTTATAATCTCACATGTTTTTTTTTTATTTATCAAAATGTCATCAAAATTTTTTTTAAAAGATATTATTTTGATAAAGGTATGTTATTTAAGAAGTATATTTTTGAACCGTCTTTATATATATATATATATATATGTATGTGTGTGAAGAAATTGTTCATTAAATTTTCGACGGATGAATACCTTGTGGATGGTGTTGATAAGTAGAGATAGGTATTGATAATTGATTAGTTAGTGAATCTTCCTGACAATATGATAGGTTGGCAAGTTTCTCTTTTACATAGTTGTTACTTATTATTTATTTTTTGTGAAAATGAAATATAAATAAGTAAAAGATACTACTTCTATTTTATAAAAAGAAATTCATTTACCTATGACAATCTATCTTGTTATTACAATGAGCACAATCAATCATTTTTATTTAATTTTCATCTAATTTAATAGAATATTATATATTTTTTATCTATTTATTTACATAATTTTTGTTTATTCACGTACGTAAATTTACAACAATAACAAATTTTAAATTCCTTTATTTTTTTTACGTAGTTTAATTTGTCGATCTCTTTATCACTTTTTAACAACATCTACAAAATATATTCATTTTCGTTCTTGTCATTTCCCTTTTATTCTATAATTTTTTTGAATTTCCATCATTAAAGGATTTTTAATTTTACAAATATTAGAAAAATCAGGAAACTATAATTGTTTTGCTCTCAATTATTTTCCCCAACACCCTACAAGATGCAAATGTAATAAAAAGGTGGAGTCAATTGTGCCTTGGAAGGACAAAAGCATAATTTAACCTTTTGCATTTTGATGATGTACCTATAAATTCATCATCTCTCTTCCTAATAATCCAAGCCGTTGAAGTCCAAAACGTCGTCCTTATAAACTCGCAGGATAGACAATCTACTCGTATATTCTCCTACCGAACGAAATTCGATCTAGGGTTCTGCGAATCCTCGCGTTCTTCAGGTAAGCCTCTCTATCTCTATGATTACCGTTTACTAGTGATGGATTTCTGTAGTGTCAGATGAATATCTATGATTCGTTCATGGATATAAAAAATCTGAATTTAAAGCTATGTATTCTTAGATCTGCTTTATGTATGGGTTGATTAAGTAGGTATGCAAATGAAATGAATCAAACTGTTCATACCTGCTCGGTGTTTGTTTGGATTGTCGCTTGATTCAGCCTTGTTCAATATGAAAGTGAACTGAAGTTGAACCCAGATTTAGTCTCGTTTAAATATGATCCATGCTGAAAGTTCTACTGCTTGAATATTGGGCTAATTATAATAAGTAAATAAATTACTAATAGATATTTGTTGGTATATACTCATACATGGAAAATAACTATTGTTTTCTCTCTATATATTATAGAAGGCATTCTTTCTGAAAATGTTAAGTTATTTTTATGTATTGGTTAACTTTAAATGACATGATACAATTTTTTTACGCTTTCCTTACATTGAATGTAGTTTTGATTAAAATATATGTAGATAAACATAACTTGTAAGATTTAATTCTCGAAATAGTAATTTTAAACCCTTATGCTATTTGTAATATTCTTTTTATAAGTCTTACCAAGAAAAGATCTTAGCCTTTTAAGATTGGCCGATGCCTGAATGTAATTTTCAGCATCTGTGTGGTACACTTACTAAAGACTGACATAAAAAACCGAGGTAGTAGTAATATAAAGATTATTAGGTTTAGAATACGGAGGACACAAGATTGTATAAATATATTATTGAGTTAGTGCTTGTAAATTGCTTAAAGTCCATAATGGTACCCATGGGCTGTATCAATCTGTTGGTTGTAATACTAAGGGGGTGTTTGTTTACAACTTAATGTAGCTGAATGCCCTAAAATCTGAACCGCTAAGCAATCTGAACTGCTAAGAATGTTTGTTTGGGCATAATACTAATCTGAATGATTCTGCATACCACTGACCGAATCAGCCTAAAGCCTATTGAACGGAATTTTTACTCATCGTGCCCTCCTCCAGTCCAATTGATCCAGCGATTCTTTTCAGTCCATTACACACAAAGATATCTGATTTTAAAAGGGGAGAGTGTATATATACTATAGATATAGAGAAAGAAAAAGAGGGTTTTCAGGTTTCGTACCTCGGCATATAGTGGGTGGTTGAAATTGGGGGCATAATTTGGTGTGGGTTAGCGGCGTATGCTAATTTGAGCCGACGGTTCGGTCACCGGCAGTAGATCGGTAGATAACGGGACCTCCATAGGAGAGAGAAATAAACTGTGATAAACAGAAAATATAATCTAGCTTTCTTTGTCTAGATACTTTTCTTGAAGGCAAACATACAATATATAAGGATACATTGAGTGAGAGTATTAGACAATATATATACATTAGTATTATTCAATTATATTAAGTGATTTATTAAGATAAGGATCTAGTAAACCTTATCAATATCTGATGTATCTATTAGCCTATAAATAAGCATTCTCTACATTGTAATCTCTTAAAGAAATTAATAAAAAATATTTCTCCTCCCACGGATTCCCATGTTATTTCTTCTTTCATTATCTGTGTCAATTAATTATATGTTTCTATATGTATGATGATATGATATGATAAAAAATTGTGGTGATAAAGTTGAGAATATTGTGTTATTTTATGTTATTATCAATAACTCCTTTTTAAAATTTATTTATTTATTATGTTGACACATTTGTTTAACATATTACATTTTCTATTTTCTATGAAGTTTGAATTGAAGTTGTTTGAATCATTTAATACTTTGTTGATAAGTTTGTTTGAATTATTAAAATATTGCATAATTAATATTGTATTAAACTTATATACTTGTTCAACATAGTTCAGAGGGGGAAAATAGTTCAGAAATATTAATTATCAAACAATTTTTTTCATTTATTATTCATTATTCTGTTTCATTTAGCTTATTCAGATTGCTTAAACATTCAAAACTGTTTCATTTAGTTTTATCAAACAGCCCCTAGGGCATATTTATGTGTGGTGGCGTAAGCAGTTTCGTTAATGGATACAACTAGTAGTAGGGAACTGTTAGGAAGTCATCTGCACTTATCATGCATGAAGAAAGGGTGTGTAGTGAGCCTTTCATTTATATTATGTTTTTGTGTGTATTTAGTTTGCAAAGCTGTTTTACGGTCGTACCTGTGATTACTCATGGCGTATTATGTTTGCTTTAGGGAAGATGCCTCGCTATGATGATCGCCGTGGAAGTACACGTCTCTATGTTGGCCACTTGTCTTCACGAACACGATCTCGTGATCTAGAGGATGTTTTTAGCAGATATGGAAGGTAGTTAAATCATTTGTTAAATTTTAGTTCAGATGTTGTATGTGGTAACGATGAATGATATATTTAAACTCACATTTTCTGCAACCAGTTATCAGATTTAGTTTGATCTTATTTTGGAAAACTCAACTCTATTAGAGAACCGTCTATTTTTTGGAGTAAGACGTAAAAACACTATGAAATAAACATATGAACTTACGTGTGTTTGACGATGTAGATGTGCACATGGAATGTTTTGTGCTTCTTAAGTCGAGTATACTCTACTTGCTTTGTGTTTGTCAATTTGGGTTTTCAATTTTTGATGTTTTCTGTCAAAATACTGGTCATTGCTCACGGTTCTGGGGTTAGTCTAAGTTGGGTTTATAGGCGACAATGAAGCTTTTGCCAAGACATTTTGTGCTTGACATTGACATTCAATTTTCTAAGAAATCTGTTTGAAAGAGTTGCACCCTCCCACGCATCTAAGTGACTTGACTTGAATGATCTTTCTGAAGGTTTCCGGGCTTTTGCCCAGCCTGGAGGTCTGTGTTGAGAGGTTGCCCTTGGTGGAGTTGGTCGCTATTTTACAGTGTATAGGAGACTTTGGTGGCGATTCTTTCTATAATGTTACTGCGTATTTATTTTGATGGAAATGGCAACAATCTCAAAGTGGTGTTTAGTTCATCTTTGAGGGGAGAAGTATCAACCCTTATTGTTTATGACACCCATTCGCAGAGTACGTGATGTGGATATGAAGCGTGAATTTGCTTTTGTGGTACGTTGTTTCTTATTTTTTTTATTTTCCTCTCAATTATTTCATGTTCAGAGTATATATGCTCTTTCCATATACATATTTGGTATGTGCTACGAGCTTTCCTCTTTTCTTCACTCATGGTTATAGGAATTTAGTGACCCTCGAGATGCTGATGATGCAAGATACAGCTTAAATGGTCGAGATGTTGATGGAAGTCGTATTGTAGTGGAATTTGCAAAGGGGGTAAGTTTTGTGGAATATATGCTTTGAGTATATGCTTTTATTGTCTTATTTATTGCTTATTTTCCTTCACGAGGTATCTAATTTTGTTTTCTGTGGAATTCATGTCTGTTCGTTTTGAGTTTTGTTTGGGTCTTCTAATTACTCTACCAGATAAGTTTGCTTTTTGGCTACTCTCTCGCTCTCTCAAATATCCTCCTTGTGTTAACTGGCATTTGTTATATCAGCTATATGTGAATATCACATGAGTCATTTGCTTCCAACACTGAATATCTTAAAAGCTGTTACCCATCAGTTAAAAGTCTCTGTTCTTAGTTTTGTTTGGGCCTTATAATCATCACTACTAAATAAGTTTGCTTATTCTTCGGTGTTTCGTATGCTTTATTAACCAGGTTTCACTTGTTTACTAAATTCAAAATTTATAGGCAAGTTCATAGCACTCTGGTTAAGGGCTAGGATTTAGAGTGTTGAAAATGTCTATGATGGTATTAGTTATTTAATGGAATGAGAAAAAAATTTGAGAATTTTGCATCTGCCATTATTTCTTCACGTCTTTGCTTTCTGTTTTGAGAATTTTGTTGTCTTTCTGACATTTTCTATGTTGATTGTTTTTCGTTTTTTAAATTATTGTAACTGTCTGGTTTGCTTAAACTGAATTTGGGTTATTTATAAAACATGATTTATATCTTCATTTCGCTGGCAATAATGTGTTCTCTTTATGGATGTTACCAGGTTACTTAATTTTGTTGAGCTACCATTGTTAAAGATTTTTTATCAACCTTTTGGTAGGGATTAGTGCTTTTAGTTTTATAATAAAGCTCTTGTGCTAAAGATGTTTTAACTTGCAATGTAGGGGCCTCGTGGTTCAGGTGGGTCTCATGATTATCTTGGCAGAGGTCCTGCTCCTGGATCAGGACGATGCTTCAATTGTGGAACTGATGGTCACTGGGCTCGTGACTGCAAGGCTGGGGACTGGAAGAACAAATGTTATCGCTGTGGGGATTGTGGTCATATAGAAAAGAATTGTCAGAACAGTCCCAAGAAACTGAAGTATGATTTTTTTAAACTTTCCTCTCTTTATCCGGTTTCCTGAATTGTAAGGAGTCTAGCTGATGTGCTTGTTATAACCGAGTAAGCCCTTTTGTGTGCAGACGCTCACAAAGTTACTCCCAGACACCATCTCCTCGACGTGGCAGAAGTCGGAGCCGTAGTTACAGCAGGAGTTGTAGCTACAGGTTATTATGAATTTTCTCTACCTCTTCTTTCTTTTTTGTCGTTTTTCAATTGGATAGATATAGATTACCTTATGTTCACTACTAGTCTTGGATGTGCTAGCACTTGCGTGCAAATTCTTATTCATTTTTCCTTTTTGGGACTTCAGATCCATTATCTTTAAAATAATATATTCTTTATAAATCTATCTGGCTTGTCATTTCTGCATCTTGTTTGGTATTTGTTTTTGGTTCATACTCTTTTGTTTTGTTTTGAAGGTAAAGGATGTCCTTTCTATAAAAACTGGATAAGCATTGACACTTTGTGGAGCATTTCATGTCATACACTACCTCTTTTGAAATTGTGCATTAAATGTGACAATGTTCTTGTATGTCTGTGGAAACATGGTTGCTTGTGCATTTTAATATATTACAAACTCTGACCTACAGGACCCTTTATTGATCATTCAATTTAGGATCCTCATTTTTGTCAGCTGGCTTTAGAAGCCTTTGCTTAAGGGGGTGCTCTTGGCCCAGTGAATACTGTTTGTTCTGGTGTTCATCAGTTTCATACACGTATTCATACATAAATAACATGAGGCTCCATGTAAATTTTTGTTTTTTATAAAATGTTATCCCTCCAATTTCCTAGCCATTGATTTATTCACATATTTGCTTCCTAATATTTTCATATTATGTCTCCAGCCGTTCTAGATCACCCCCAAAGGAGCGTGCCATTGAACGTGCCGAGAGATCAAGGAGCCCTAAGCGACACAGGTCTTCACCACCACCAACCAAAGGGAGGAAGCAAAGCCCATCACCTGATGAGAGAAGCCCACTAGACAGGGGTACCCGTAAGGAGCGTGCCATTGAACGCGCGGAGAGAAGATCAAGGAGCCCTAAGCGACACAGGTCTTCACCACCACCAACCAAAGGGAGGAAGCACAGCTCATCACCTGATGAGAGAAGCCCACTAGAGAGGGGTACCCCTTCTCCTAGGAACAAGAAACAGGCCAATGGTTCAGAATACCGAGGGCGGCCCAAGGCAAGGAGCAGGATCCCAATTGATGATGCTGGTAGAGATAGCCCCAAGAGTAGGAGCCCTACCGAAGAAAATGGCCGCAGTCATAGTCCCATCCCTAGGGATGACAGAAAGCACTATTGATGATGAAAACCATGGCTCCCCAAGGGGAAGTGAATCAGGTTAAAATTGTGAAGGTCCTTAACAAGCTGTGTTTGCGAGGGAAATACTGTCAACTTATGGTTTGTTCAAGTATTGGACAAGCAACTGTTTTAATTCGGTTATCGGATATTTTTCTGATTGATAAGTTATTTCTGATACTTCTATAAATAGTTTTTCTTTCTGCACTTTTTATTCAGCCCAACGGAAGATAGTAATGTTACATGGAACTGTGTTTTCTCCGTAATATTCGGAAAGTTTGAAGTGGTTTGTTACTCTTGATCAATTAAGCTCTTATTTTATTGAACGTTTATTTCAAGTAACATGTTGTTGGAGTTTTACCTAGTCGAAGAAAATAGGCCATCAGTGGTAGTATATAGTGAAGAAGAGATGTATAAATATATTCTTCTGAAGAATGGCCTGCGCGGCAGTGGTTGATCTAGTTACTGATAAGTAGAACTTAGTAGTGCTCCTGAGAGTACGATACACCATGACAAGCAGAACTTGGTATTGTTCAAATTTCAAACAAAAAAAAAAGATTCATGATGCTGATCTCGTAGGTCAAATTTTAGTACAGCAATTAAGTTCAAACAGAAAATATTCAGTACTTCATCAAACTGTAAACATGGTTCGGGGTCTCATTTGCTAATAAATTTGGGGGAAACCCCCCCTTAAAATCTGCTAAATTTATAAAACGAACTCTTTAATGGAATCAAGGAAGTATTATCTGTGAGACACCAAAAAGAATGAAAAAGTAAATGATTGCCATAAGACAGAAGTATTCTTCTATGTATTGTTCTCCAGAAATGTTAACAATTACTCCCTCCATTTATAATCTGTGAGAGTATCGATGTATATTTGTTTCATAAATGCCCCTAAAGATAATAAGTTAGTTTATTAGAGTGGTGTAATAATAAAATTATGATGAAAAATTGAAGACATTATTGTTTTATATTACTAGTACTAGTTCATCATCCGTGTGAATCACGAGTTTTGTTATAAAATTATTTTATTTTTTTATTTTTTTATATTATACTATACTGATATATTAATTATAATATTATTAAATTTTATTCTAATCATGAATATAAGCTTTAAAAAACACTAAATAAATTAAAAAATGTATGAAAAAGAAGAAAGAGTGAAAATAATATAATTATATGATAGAAGAATATAAATAAAAGGATTTTGAAATGAAATAAAAGATGACAAAATAATTTCTTTTCCTAAATTTTAGATTTTTATTCTTAAATTTTAGTGTTGAAAGGTCATTCATAAAATTTAGGGTTGAGAGACGACTTTGTGGTATTTATTATATATATAGATTATCAGTTTATGGCTATAAAGGGTTACAGAATAATTTTTTTTTTTTGATTTTTTGACGAACTAGACTTTGTACAAGGGACAGTTTTAGTTTCGTTGTGTAAATGAGTTGAGTTCAAGCTAAAAAAATATTTTATTTTTTTTACTAATAATAGTATGTAATGACACAATTTAGCTCTAGTTTGCCATCATAAATATATTATCATGTCATCAATACTAAGCTACAAATTATTATTTTAAAGTAAAAATAGAATAAAAATACATTATGTTTGTTTGTAAAAAATATATTTAAAATTGGACTATTTATTTTAATTTAATATTATTTTGGACTATTTTATCCCATGATGGGAGATTAATAGTCTTTTAAATAGTTCTATAGACTATTTTTTTTATTTTTTATTATTCCTAAGGTTATTTATGTGAGGATTATATAATTTCATAAAAAAATTAGAATTAATAGTCCCCCTCATTTTAAGCAATTAAATGATTTTATGAGATTAATAATTTAATATTAAAGGATTAATAAACTTTTATCAAATAACTAAATAGTATAAAATAATATTAAATTAAAATAAATAATTTAATTTTAAACACATTTTTTGATAAATAAACATCGCCTTAATGTTTGTAAATAGGAGCCGTTTATGGGGAGAGATTATTATATTACGAGTAGGGTAATTGATTTTAATGAGCTGTACTTTCACTTTATCGAGCAAGCAATAATTACAGAGCACAAATTAAAGAGATTTGCATATATACATGTGGGCATATATCCGTACCAGAGCACATTTAATAAGTTTTAGAATTTTTATATAATCAATCAAAATTTATTAATTTATCTTAATTTATTAAAATATATATTCATATTAGTAAAACATATAATTGATTCAAAATTTACTCAAATTGTATTAAATAAAAAGTGAACATATATTTTATCTATAAATTTAGTTTAATGTTCGATCATTTTTATTAAACGTTCAAAATAATTTATAAATGTTACTTATGAGTGATAATATTAAAATATTATCTAGAATTTTTACATAATCAATCAAAATGTACCAATTTATCATAAATTACTAAACTAAATGCTTATATAACAATGAACCATGTCAAGAATTATGCGGGTAACAATTAACCACAATAATACTAACTAATGATATTACAATTCATTTAAAGTATTCATCAGATGTGTTCTTTTTTCTCTTTGGTGTAACAAGAATAATATTCATTTTGATTAACGACAATTAAAATAACGAATAAATTAACTGTAGTAAGCATAACTAAATTAGCATTGTTATTGATACACTAAATTAACAATTCATACTTCAAATAATTAGAGTTTAAAAATACTTTATTTTTTAAATAAAATTGAAAAAATAAATAAAAATATAAGGATGTATAATATCTAATAGTTGACACCCTCATAATTGAAAATGTACTTAGACTTATTTACATATATTTAGGTATATACAAAATTTAAATATAGGTATAGCATAATATGAATTTTTTCTAGCAATTTTATTTTGAATAATTAACAAGATGGTGAGGTTGTACACACGGACTAATTAATAATTAATATAAGCTACAAGATATATTTGAAGTATACAAAAGTCTACCAAAATTTTGGTAAAAAATCTATAAAAGTCGGTCACTTATTTTATGGAGTCTTTAAAAGTCATTTTAAAAAAATATTTAAAAATTATTAAAATCCACGAACTCTACAAAAATATGTTACTTAACAAAAGTTTTTAAAAATCTTAATTGAATACACCCCCTAAGTCATGGGAATAAGGGCAATTACCTAGGGTGAGTCCTCGATGAAAATTAGACGTATGTTCCATGACATCAACTACACACCAATGAATGAGAACACCCTAACAACTTCGGAGTATCAGTACTGAACATGCGACATTATGAAATATAAACCTTGACCACGTCCGAATAGTCACAGACTAAACCTGTCCTTGGGCAAGTAATTTTCCCATTGTTCTTCCTGGCCATTTCTTTAAGAGCCTGCATTGTATCAGATGAATTATGATTATATCAGTGGTTTGCCGAACTTTTAATTAGGAATTGACACGCAAGTAAACGTGATCAACAAGTAATATAATTGTGACGCCCCCAAATCTGGGCCCACACAGCCCAAACTTGAGTCGTCAAAAGACTACAACAAAATTATTACAACAAAGCACAACGTACAACAATACAGTGTATAATAATACACAACTAAGTCTTCACTATTATTGCCACACTATTTTACAAAACGTGAAGACTATGATAACTATTCCTCGGACCCTCACTCCATTCCCCGGCTAGACCCTGTTATGTTTTCATCTCCTGTTGAAAAACAATGGAACAAAAGAAAGGGTGAGCTCAAATAGCCCAGTAAAGAATATCATGACTAAGATAATGACGAATAAATTATCATTAGTCTTCAACAGCTGAGTTCTTGATAGAATACAATAGACTACAAGGCTTATATCAAAAACTGCAGTTAAATTCTTAAACAACGTTCAGATCAATAATAGCAGCGGAATGAGTAATCTATTAGAAGAATAATGCAGACTATAATGTCCACTCGGTTCTCTTTTTAGGAAAAACATCATCAACTTTTATCATCTGAAATATCATTAGTCAAGATAATACAAATTCACAGTTCCTGATCATAATCATGCAGATCAACAGTTCATCTTTGCACTACGGGCCAAAGACATTCAATATAACACCAACGGTCATGATTATACCAGATTCAGCCTTTGGTCATAATCATACCAAACAACAGTTCATCTTTGCACTACGGGCCAAAGAGAACATTCACCACGTGCCATAAAAGACACCGAACAGATGTATCGCCTTTAACCTATTATATCGCCTTTAACCTATCATCTGTTCAGCAAATATATCACATCTGTGCCCCCGGCCACAGATATTCACAACAGCTTGATTTTTGGATGATTAGAATGATATAAATGATGAACAGAAGAAATAGGATAACAATAAGTATCGGAAGTTTACTTTGTACAGATTCAAATAATGTCCAAATTGTCAACATGATGTGGAGTGAAATTCAAGATCCACAGTTCAGAATAACGGTTACAATTCAATAGAAAGGTTCACGTAAATAGGAAGGTTCAGTTGAAATAATGAAGTTCAACTATTATGGAACATATAATATTTTCAGGAATTATAGAAGCAATAGTTCCATAATAAATTTCGATTTAGGAGTATGAAAGAAAATAATATCCCTTACCGTAGCAGGTTTGATTAACAAAAGGTGAAGGAAATTAATACAAGGGTTATTCACCAACAGGCGGCAATCCGCTCCGTAAGGTTATTCCCACAATTTAATAGAATTTGAGTACAAAGAGTTATTCACCAAACAGGCGGCAATCCGCTCCGTAAGGTTATTCTCAGAGATTAATAATGAATGAATACGAAAGGTTATTCACCAACAGGCGGTAATCCGCTCCGTAAGGTTATTCCCACAAATTAATAGAATTTGAGTACAAAGAGTTATTCACCAAACAGGCGGCAATCCGCTCCGTAAGGTTATTCTCAGAGATTAATAATGAATGAATACGAAAGGTTATTCACCAACAGGCGGCAATCCGCTCCGTAAGGTTATTCCCACAATTTAATACATGGAAATAAAAGGCACGTCTTATGAGTAAGGAAGAAACAATATTATTATCGAGAATCAAATAATGATAATCCCTTACCATAGTATGTTTGAATAATGGAAGATGAAAAAGATGGTATCCCTTACCGTAACACGTTACTGGATATTGATTTAAATGAGGTTGATTAACTTGAACAGTACACGTATACTTATAGATCTTCACAAATACTCAAGATGACTTAAGCACACTTAGAGAGAACTTTCACAAGAAGTATTTAGAGAGAGAAAGAAAGAACAAGTAAGGAAGTTTATGAAAAATCCTTAAGTTAAGGCTTCTATTTATAGCCAAAAATCTTATCATTCATTTAATCTAAACCATTCATTTAAAGATCACCTTTTAATCTACACCATCCATTTCAAATATTATATTATCTTTAATCTACACCATTCATTTCATATCACCTAATAATCACCTAACTTTATATTATAAACAAATCAATTTAATTATTCAACAATAATTCACACTTTAATCTACACCATTCATTTCATATCACCTAATAATCACCTAACTTTATATTATAAACAAATCAATTCAATTATTCAACAATAATTCACACTTTAATCTACACCATTCATTTCATATCACCTAATAATCACCTAACTTTATATTATAAACAAATAACTTTATCAATTCAATTATTATGACTAATTGTTATAAATACAGTATAGTTAGCTCTTAGATATCAAGTCAATAAATTAATGAAATACAACTGTTTAAATAACATCATAATAGAGATAACAATAATGTAAAATAAAGCATACGTTACTGTGTAATGACAATTATTGATTCAATAATGTGAATTACTGTGCATATGTTACTGTGACAATTATTAGGTTCAATAATTTTAAAAACAGTGCAACAACAATTATTGACTCAATGATATAAAATACAGTGTAATGACAATTATTAAATCAATAATGCAAAATACTGTGTAACAACAATTATTGAATTGATAATATAAAATATTATGCAGTGACAATTATCGATGAAATGATGCGTAACAGTTACGGTGTCAATTATCAGACCAATAATATGAGACACTATGCAATACCGTGTGTTACTGTAGAGTACCGTGTGCTACAGAAAATACCATAAACTACCGTATGCTACTATTCTTTTATCACCGGTATTTTAACAGTTCCGTTGACTATTTTTATTTAAAAAGGTTACTTCTGTCGTTTTCTATATCCGACAAATATTCCGTTGTGGGGTCCATCAATAATTTATTATTTCGGCGCCGTCGTACGGCACGAATATTCCCCGACCAAACGAATATTCTCCGACAAAGCGAATATTGTCCGACAAAATAAAATTTGCACATAACATCCTTAACTTTCAATTTTGTTAATTTAACCACTTACTGTTTCAAAAAAAATATATATGAAGAAAAATTAAATTTTGTATTTCATAAAATTCGGGGTCTTACAACCTCCCCTCCTTATGAAATTTCGTCCCCGAAATTGACGTACCTGACATATCGAAGAGGTAAGGATACTTAGATTTCATCTCAGATTCTAGCTCCCAGGTCATTTCCTCAGTATCTTGGTTCCTCCATAAAACCTTAACTTGAGGTATAACCTTTGAGCGTATGATCTGCTCCTTCTTATCCAGGATCTTAACAGGTACCTCCTCGTATGTTAAATCTTCTGCTATAACGTCTGGTTCTAACTCAATGACGTGGTTTGGGTCATTCACATATTTACGTAACATAGATATGTGAAAAACGTTATGGATGCGAGACATACTTGGTGGTAGGGCTAGTCTGTAGGCTACGGTTCCTATTCGATCGAGGATTTCAAATGGGCCAATAAATCGAGGGTTGAGCTTTCCTCTTTTTCCGAATCTCGTAACCCCTTTCCATGGAGAAACACGTAAGAATACATGATCTCCGACGTTGAAACTTTCGTCTCTCCGATGAAGATCAGCATAACTCTTTTGTCGTTCTTGTGCGGTCTGTATTCGTTGTCGGATCATTTGGATCTTTTCGGTCGTCAAGCGTACCAACTCGGGTCCCAACAATTTTGCTTCTCCTACCTCATTCCAACATATTGGAGAGCGACACTTCCTTCCATACAAAGCCTCGAATGGAGCCATGCATATGCTTGCTTGGTAACTGTTGTTGTAAGAAAATTCCACCAATGGCAAGTACTTATCCCAACTTCCTTTGAAGTCTAATACACAAAGTCTCAAAAGATCTTCGAGGGTCTGGATCGTCCTTTCCGATTGTCCGTCCGTTTGAGGATGATATGCAGAACTAAAACGTAGTTCAGTGCCCATAGCTTTTTGTAGACTGATCCAAAAGCGTGAAGTGAATCTAGGATCTCGATCAGAAACTATGGAAACTGGCATGCCATGCAATCTCACGATCTCATTTATGTACATACCGGCAAGACGTTCAAGTGAAAAGTTTTCTCGTATAGGAAAGAAATGAGCAGATTTGGTCAATCTATCTACGATCACCCAAATTGCATCTAAGCCTTGAGAAACTTTTGGAAGACCCGTCACGAAGTCCATATTGATGTGTTCCCACTTCCATTCGGGAACTTCAAGTGATTGTAATGGACCTTTAGGAACTTGATGCTCTGCCTTGACACGTTGACAAGTTAGGCACCTTGAGATAAACTCTGCAATCTCTCTTTTCATATTGTTCCACCAAAATGTATGTCGAAGATCTCGATACATCTTGGTACCTCCTGGGTGGATTGCAAACGGCGTGTTGTGTGCCTCCATCATGATTTTATGCTTTAATTCAGGATCGTTAGGAACACAGAGTCGAGAGTTGACTCGAAATATTCCTTTCTCGTCGATTCTTGCTTCGGGAATGGCACCTTCTTGTACTTTCTTTATCATGTTTATCAGTTCCGGATCGGTAGCTTGAGCAGCTTTAATTTTATCGATTAAAGTTGGTTCTACTCGCACGTGAGCAATCTTCGAGCGGGTCCCTGGTGTCTTTAGCTCTATCTACATCTTTTGCAAGTCGTACAAAATACACTTTTGTGTTGTCAGCAGTGCACTTGTACTTGCATAAGATTTTCTGCTCAAAGCGTCAGCTACAACGTTCGCCTTTCCCGGGTGATACTGGATTGTGTGGTCATAATCCTTTAACAGCTCAAGCCAACGTCGTTGTCGCATGTTGAGTTCCTTCTGGGTGAAGAAATACTTGAGACTTTTATGATCCGTATAGATATCCACTTTTTCTCCGTACAAGTAGTGTCTCCAGATCTTCAACGCGAAAACGACTGCTGCCAACTCTAGATCATGAGTAGGATAATTTTTCTCATAATCTTTGAGTTGTCGAGAGGCGTAGGCTATAACCTTTCCATGTTGCATAAGGACACAACCTAGACCTTTGCCAGAAGCATCACTGTAGATAACAAATTCTCCTGATCCTGATGGTATGGTCAGAACAGGAGCTGAAACCAGTCTCTTCTTGAGTTCTTGGAAACTTTTCTCGCATTCCTCGCTCCATATGAATTTTGTGCTTTTCCGAGTAAGCTGCGTTAATGGAGTGGCGATTCGAGAAAATCCTTCTACGAATCTCCGATAATAACCAGCTAGACCCAGAAAACTTCGGACTTCGGTTACTGTTTTGGGTTGTTCCCAATTTAGTACCGTTTCAATCTTCGCAGGATCGACTGATATTCCTTGACTAGAAATCACATGCCCAAGAAACGCGACCTCCTCAAGCCAGAACTCACATTTCTTCAACTTGGCATATAATTTGTTTTCACGGAGCTTTTGTAATATCAATCTCAGGTGTTGTTCATGATCCTCGCGACTCTTGGAGTATATGAGGATGTCATCAATAAAGACAACCACAAAATGATCCAAATGTTCCTTGAATATCCGGTTCATCATGTCCATGAAAGCTGCAGGAGCATTAGTTAGTCCAAAAGGCATGACTAAGAACTCATAATGCCCATAACGAGTTCTGAAAGCAGTCTTTGGAATGTCCTCAGCTTTAACCTTTAACTGATGATATCCAGAACGGAGATCAATCTTTGAGAAATGTTGAGCGCCTTGCAATTGATCAAACATGTCATCAATCCGAGGTAACGGGTACCTGTTCTTGATGGTGACATGGTTCAATTCTCGGTAGTCAATGCACAATCTCATACTCCCGTCTTTCTTCTTCACAAATAGAACAGGAGCACCCCAAGGTGATGCACTCGGACGAATGAAACCGGTATCCAACAATTCCTGTAGTTGGACTTTTAACTCTTGAAGTTCAATGGGAGCCATTCGGTAGGGAGCTTTGGAAATGGGCTTGGTACCGGGTTCAAGATCAATATAAAAATCAATTTCACGGTTTGGGGGTAAGCCAGGAAGTTCTTCAGGAAAAACGTCAGGAAACTCATTAACAATGGGAATATCATTTAAGTTTGACGTATTTTTGTTCAAATCAGTGACATGAGCTAAAAAGGCTTGACATCTGTTTTTCAATAAACGAATGGCTTTATGGCTAGAAATAACAGTTATAGATTTCAATGGTTTAGTTGCTTGAATTTGCATGACAGGTTGATTAGAAATATGAAAACTAATAATCTTATGAAAACAATCAATTTTAGCATGATGGGTAGTCAACCAATCAATTCCTAAAATCACATCAAATTCATGCATCTCCAAAGAAATAAGGTCAACAGGTAATGTGAGGTTGTTGATTTGAACTAGGCAAGATTTATAGACAGTAGATGTAATGGTCATTTCTCCTAATGGGGTTTCAACTGATAAGTCAAAGTCCAAATTTTCAGGAGTTAAGTTTAAACGCTGAGCACATGCAGGTGAGATAAAAGAATGGGTAGAGCCAGTATCTAACAAAGCGTAGACTTCACGAGAATTTATGAATAGCTTACCGGTTATCACCTCGTTCGAGTTTCGCGCCATTTGGGATGTCACAACAAAAGCTCTCCCTTGAACTACAGATTTTCCCTTATCCGCGCTAGCTTTTGGTATCATCATTGCAGCTGGACTTGATTTTGTGGCAGGACAGAACCGCGCAAGATGACCCTCTTTCCCACAACTGTAGCACTTTTTGGACTGCAGTGTACAGTTTGGGCTGATGTGACCTTCCTGACCACACCTATAGCATCTCACTGGTGGTCGATCTTCTCCCCTTGAAACTGGGGTCGGTGCTGGTGTTGGTACTGGTGCTGGTGCCCTTCCATAATTATTATGGAATCTCTTTCTTTTGAAATTGTTCCCACTAGATTCTCCTCTTCTGTTATTTGGTATGGAATTACCACCGAAGTGTTGGTTACCTCCTCGATGGTTCTCGTTCCTGTGGTTGTTGTCACTCCTTTCTCTATGTTGATCATTAACTCTTGGCTGCAATGTTTCATCTGTTTGCTCCACCCTTTGAGCCCTATCTACAACATCTGAATACAAACTAAATTTATGAGAGCTAAGTTGTTGACGAATTTTGAATCTCAAACCTCTTAGGAACATCCGACTCATTCGTGCTTCGTCATCCACAAGATGGGTGGCAAAGCGAGATAACTCGGCAAACTTGGCTTCATATTGGGAGACTGTCATGTTTCCCTGCTCCAGCTTAATGAATTCCACCTCTTTCATATGGCGGATGCTTTCTGGGAAATACTTCTCGTTAAACAGTTCTTCGAATTCTGTCCAAGACATTTCGAGTGCTGAAGGTTGGATACGTTTTACCGCTTCCCACCAATGGTCCGCCTCACCTCGTAACATAAAAGTGGCAAATGGCACCTTCTGATCATTAGCGCATTGTAAGACATCAAGTATTTTTGTCGTCTGCTTTAGCCATGCCTCCGCTTTGAGTGGGTCAGGCTTCCCGTGGAATTCAGGTGGTCCTAATTCTTTAAATTGCTTAACAGTGACCATCCTCAAATTGCCAGCGTTTCTACCGTTATTATTGACTGGATTTCCTCTTCCTTGATTTTGTATGAACTGCATGAAATTCCTAAAGAATCCATCGTTCATCATGTTATCAGGAACATTATTTCCTGAGTTGGCAGGAGGATTGTTTGGGGCCTCTTGATTCTCGGCTACATTTGCTTCAGGCATTCCATAGTTAACCTCTTGATTTCCAGATGCCATACTAAACTGTGGTCACAAAATAAATGTTAGTTCAAATAAACTGACTCATCACTTCATGTTCCTACATTCAAATCGACTCATTTAGATAATAAAATCTATTTTAGGTAGGACACACTAGTGACTGGTTCTATTCGTCTCTCCCCTCCTAGTTCTAACCCCAGATCTCCATTAAAGATCATATCCCTAAGCTCTGATGCCAACTGTGACGCCCCCAAATCTGGGCCCACACAGCCCAAACTTGAGTCGTCAAAAGACTACAACAAAATTATTACAACAAAGCACAACGTACAACAATACAGTGTATAATAATACACAACTAAGTCTTCACTATTATTGCCACACTATTTTACAAAACGTGAAGACTATGATAACTATTCCTCGGACCCTCACTCCATTCCCCGGCTAGACCCTGTTATGTTTTCATCTCCTGTTGAAAAACAATGGAACAAAAGAAAGGGTGAGCTCAAATAGCCCAGTAAAGAATATCATGACTAAGATAATGACGAATAAATTATCATTAGTCTTCAACAGCTGAGTTCTTGATAGAATACAATAGACTACAAGGCTTATATCAAAAACTGCAGTTAAATTCTTAAACAACGTTCAGATCAATAATAGCAGCGGAATGAGTAATCTATTAGAAGAATAATGCAGACTATAATGTCCACTCGGTTCTCTTTTTAGGAAAAACATCATCAACTTTTATCATCTGAAATATCATTAGTCAAGATAATACAAATTCACAGTTCCTGATCATAATCATGCAGATCAACAGTTCATCTTTGCACTACGGGCCAAAGACATTCAATATAACACCAACGGTCATGATTATACCAGATTCAGCCTTTGGTCATAATCATACCAAACAACAGTTCATCTTTGCACTACGGGCCAAAGAGAACATTCACCACGTGCCATAAAAGACACCGAACAGATGTATCGCCTTTAACCTATTATATCGCCTTTAACCTATCATCTGTTCAGCAAATATATCACATCTGTGCCCCCGGCCACAGATATTCACAACAGCTTGATTTTTGGATGATTAGAATGATATAAATGATGAACAGAAGAAATAGGATAACAATAAGTATCGGAAGTTTACTTTGTACAGATTCAAATAATGTCCAAATTGTCAACATGATGTGGAGTGAAATTCAAGATCCACAGTTCAGAATAACGGTTACAATTCAATAGAAAGGTTCACGTAAATAGGAAGGTTCAGTTGAAATAATGAAGTTCAACTATTATGGAACATATAATATTTTCAGGAATTATAGAAGCAATAGTTCCATAATAAATTTCGATTTAGGAGTATGAAAGAAAATAATATCCCTTACCGTAGCAGGTTTGATTAACAAAAGGTGAAGGAAATTAATACAAGGGTTATTCACCAACAGGCGGCAATCCGCTCCGTAAGGTTATTCCCACAATTTAATAGAATTTGAGTACAAAGAGTTATTCACCAAACAGGCGGCAATCCGCTCCGTAAGGTTATTCTCAGAGATTAATAATGAATGAATACGAAAGGTTATTCACCAACAGGCGGCAATCCGCTCCGTAAGGTTATTCCCACAAATTAATAGAATTTGAGTACAAAGAGTTATTCACCAAACAGGCGGCAATCCGCTCCGTAAGGTTATTCTCAGAGATTAATAATGAATGAATACGAAAGGTTATTCACCAACAGGCGGCAATCCGCTCCGTAAGGTTATTCCCACAATTTAATACATGGAAATAAAAGGCACGTCTTATGAGTAAGGAAGAAACAATATTATTATCGAGAATCAAATAATGATAATCCCTTACCATAGTATGTTTGAATAATGGAAGATGAAAAAGATGGTATCCCTTACCGTAACACGTTACTGGATATTGATTTAAATGAGGTTGATTAACTTGAACAGTACACGTATACTTATAGATCTTCACAAATACTCAAGATGACTTAAGCACACTTAGAGAGAACTTTCACAAGAAGTATTTAGAGAGAGAAAGAAAGAACAAGTAAGGAAGTTTATGAAAAATCCTTAAGTTAAGGCTTCTATTTATAGCCAAAAATCTTATCATTCATTTAATCTAAACCATTCATTTAAAGATCACCTTTTAATCTACACCATCCATTTCAAATATTATATTATCTTTAATCTACACCATTCATTTCATATCACCTAATAATCACCTAACTTTATATTATAAACAAATCAATTTAATTATTCAACAATAATTCACACTTTAATCTACACCATTCATTTCATATCACCTAATAATCACCTAACTTTATATTATAAACAAATCAATTCAATTATTCAACAATAATTCACACTTTAATCTACACCATTCATTTCATATCACCTAATAATCACCTAACTTTATATTATAAACAAATAACTTTATCAATTCAATTATTATGACTAATTGTTATAAATACAGTATAGTTAGCTCTTAGATATCAAGTCAATAAATTAATGAAATACAACTGTTTAAATAACATCATAATAGAGATAACAATAATGTAAAATAAAGCATACGTTACTGTGTAATGACAATTATTGATTCAATAATGTGAATTACTGTGCATATGTTACTGTGACAATTATTAGGTTCAATAATTTTAAAAACAGTGCAACAACAATTATTGACTCAATGATATAAAATACAGTGTAATGACAATTATTAAATCAATAATGCAAAATACTGTGTAACAACAATTATTGAATTGATAATATAAAATATTATGCAGTGACAATTATCGATGAAATGATGCGTAACAGTTACGGTGTCAATTATCAGACCAATAATATGAGACACTATGCAATACCGTGTGTTACTGTAGAGTACCGTGTGCTACAGAAAATACCATAAACTACCGTATGCTACTATTCTTTTATCACCGGTATTTTAACAGTTCCGTTGACTATTTTTATTTAAAAAGGTTACTTCTGTCGTTTTCTATATCCGACAAATATTCCGTTGTGGGGTCCACCAATAATTTATTATTTCGGCGCCGTCGTACGGCACGAATATTCCCCGACCAAACGAATATTCTCCGACAAAGCGAATATTGTCCGACAAAATAAAATTTGCACATAACATCCTTAACTTTCAATTTTGTTAATTTAACCACTTACTGTTTCAAAAAAAATATATATGAAGAAAAATTAAATTTTGTATTTCATAAAATTCGGGGTCTTACAATAATGATTAAGTCGAGTGTCAAACTCACAGGTGATTAAAAATAATTATTACCAATTACTAACTCTTAACCAAATTAATTTTATTTAAATAATCGAATTTAAACTGTAGAATTAAATCTAATTAAAATTAACAACTAAATAAACTAATGACAAGGATTAAATCAGATTTTAAATACTTAATATCACAATTTCTTTCAATACTACATTTAAATATCTTCACTCTATTTTTAATTAATTAATTACATTAAATTGTTAACCATGAATTCTTTATAATATTTATGAGCATCTATCAATGACAAGTAAGTATCACCTACTTAAATAAATCACTATAAGTATATGTGAATTAAATTAAACACAAATAAATAAGAACAGATTCTCAAAAAGGTTATACGTGGCATATAAGTATTTTCATCCTACACACAATCCAACTATTTAACCCAAAGAAGAATAAATCAGTGACATGATATCATATTCAAATCAAAACCTATAATCCATCTTTAGATTTCATATAGATTATCCCAATTAATTAACTGTGACGACCCCAAATCCGGGTTCTTTAACCTCGGGTTTGGTTCTCACTGTACAATACTTAACAACAATGAAATACATAAATTGTATTCAAACTTCGCGGAATAATACAAAAGGTTCCTTAATCAAAAGGCTACACTTCCCAAGGTCTATTACCTTAATCTTAAACATTACATATCTTAAGGGAAATACAAAAGATTTACAACAGTAATTACATAACAGTAAAGTAAACTAGCGTGCAATTACTTAAAACTAAGCATTCGCTTTCCCCTTGCCTTTGTCCGATTTAGAGCTTTCGGGAAGGGCTGAAATACAGTCATGATATAGCAAGAATGAGCAACTAAATGGCTCAGCAAGTTTATAAACAACAATCATACGATATATCATGATGATGGGAAATAATCTTCAAGGTTTCAACAATAGCAATTGTGAAAGATAACAAGAATCAATGTTCAATAAAAGAAGGAATTGACTCTTTACTGTTGAGTGATCTTTAATGACCATGAACTGCTACTAAGGTAGAACAGACATACAATGTCTGACTCCGTTAAAATAACGGGACACTTGAGGGGATCAGTCCTCTCATGTCCTATGTATATGCATCACATTTAGTTTTCTTGCGCGCTGTCGGGTCTCCGACAAATAAAAATCCCCTTTAACTAGGGTTGTTCTATCTCAGTCTTACTGTAAGAATCCGCACCAGCCAATGGTTTGGATAAGCTTTTATAATATTCAATTAAATGAATTTAACATGCATTTGTCTAGCCGAAACAATTAGCTTAGACGTTCTTAAACAGTTTGCAAAAGCACTATACGAATACAATAATCAATAACGATGTGAAGTAATTTTTGATAATTAATTCACTCAAAGGTCTGTCAAGTAACTACGAGTGTAGAATACTTGCTCAACAATAATTGAAATGTAAATACGGTTGAAGAATATCTGTAACAATAAATACAAGTTTAAGGGGTAGAAGACTTGTCTCGTGCGTCGTCTACGGCTAACCAACTTAATTTAATAATCCTTGAACGGACCTAACAATTAAATCAGTTTGATCTTAAATTAGTATCATATACACATTAGTATAATGACCTTTATAACTCTTACAAACCACATAATTATATAATTACGGGTATACAATCACTTAGGAAATATTATCACTACTTGATAATATTCCGAACACAAAGAACCTATATTAATTATTTAATATAGTCCAGACACTTGTCTAATATTATTAATAATTTAATAATATTTTATTAGTCTTATAGTATTATCAATCATCTAATAATACATTATTAATCTTCTTATATTATTAACCATTTAATAATATATTAACAACCTTATAATATTATTTTAATAATATTTTATTCACCTTCTAATATTATTAACTATTTAATAATATTTTATTAATTATCTAATATCATTAATCTTTTAATAATATTTTATTAATTATCTAATATTATTAATCATTTAATAATATTTTATTCATCTTTTAATATTATTAATTATTTAATAATATTTTATTAATTATCTAATATTATTAATCATTTAATAATATTTTATTCATTATCTAATATTATTAATCATTTAATAATATTTTATTACTTTATTAATATTATCAATCATTTAATAATATTTTATTCATTATATAATATTATTACTTATTAATAATATTTTATTGCTTTTCTAATATTATTATTCATTTAATAATATTTTAACTAATTATTAATATTATTAATTATTTAATAATATTTTATTGACTTATTGATATTATTACCCATTTAATAATATTTTAATCTCTTACTAATATTATTAACCATGTAATAATATTTTAACCAAATGTTAATGTTATTCATCATTTAATAATTTTTTTATCATATACTAATATTATTAATTGTTTAATAATATTTTAATAAAAATCTTTAAACAACACCAATAGTTAACTTTTTAATGGTGTTAACATTAATCTTTATCTTAAATATTTTGCTACCCATTAATTACAAATAAATTTCATATATTGGTTCAATACACAAATACCTTCATTTTACACTTAGTTATACTTAAATTTTCCAATAAAACCTGACCCGGACCGACCCGAACCCACCCGGACCCACCAAAAAAAATTTCACCTACTGTTTTGAATGCCCCGGCGCTCAACATAGGCTATTTTGGGCGCCGGGGCTTTCAAAGCAGAAATCAAAAACCCTAAAATGGGTTGTCCGACCTCCAGCCACTCCGACAGCCATAACTTCTTCATTTTAAAATATTTTGGGGTGATTCTTGAGTTCATTCTCATCAGAATTTCCCCCTATACAATTTATCTTTAGATCACAAATCCAAATTCCAAACGTAACTAGACTCAAAATGGCTCACAATGCAACCTAGGGTTTTAAAATCAACATCCTTTGCGGTAAAAGCCATAACTTCTTTGTTTTTCAATATTTTTGAAAGGTTCAAGTTGGGTTTTCTTTAAAACTCATAGATCTAACTTTCTAGCCATATAAATCATTTTTCTAACTTGTACATTTCAAACTACAACATTTAACACTTCATGCTTCGTTAGGGTTTTACCGGTAAAACGTGTTATGAACTTTTCTACAACTTTTATGCATTTAACACATACCAAATCATGTTATAAACACATAGATCTATGAATATACATATATTACATATTTAAATACATCTAGACCATCAAAACGAGTTTTGATCGGTTAAAAATAGATTGTAACCGATCAAAATCGTTCTAGGCCCTAAAAATGAAATAAGAAGGAGTTTAGAACACTTTTAAACCTTTGTGATTTGAAGGCTCTTCTTCTTCTCCTACCAAAGTATGTGGTGAAGTTTTGTGTCATCCACCAAGCTCAACCTCTAGCTATATCACTCAACACCTAAGTGTTTCTTCTATTTTTCTCTCAAATGCTCTCTATTTTTCTCTCTAAAATTCTTGCAAATGAACTAACCAACATCACCAAGGTTGTGGGATGTCCTATTTATAGCCAAATGTTAATCCTACATTAGCTTTCTTAATTCACCAATTTGGTGAATTTAGAGCTTAATCTAGCTTACTATTGCATGGATGGACAATGTGATTGACTAGGTGATTGACTAGGGTTGTTGGCCAACCTTGTCATAGAGTGAATTAGAAGCAATCTAGGAAATCAAGCAATCCAAGTGGGGCCCTCAAAAATCTCAGCAAAAATGGATTATCCAAGCCATTTTTTCTTTATTTTTAATGCTAAAATGTGCATATATACATCTATATGTATATATATATATATATATATATATATATATATATATATATATATATTGACCAAAGTTTGACCTCCTATTGGGCTCCATCTTGGGCTTAGGAATAATTTCTATTGGGCTCATTCAATTAAATTGTTTGGGCTCAATTTATATCACACATTGGGCTAGCATTTAAATAAATATGCTATCTTTAATTAAAATAAGCATTGGGCTTGTTTAATTAATTATATGGACTAGTAATTAAATTAATTACATGGGCTACTAGGTTAATATCTTTAACCTAGTTTATCAACTCATTTGGATTTAAAATATAATCCAATTAGATTTGCTTTAATTAATTATACACATTGCTTTAATTCTTTAAATAAATATACAAGCACATAGGTACATTTATTTAATTATCTAATGCAAAATTAATTAATACAAAAAATTTAATTTCATTGCTAAATATTTATTAAGTATATTTACAATGACTAATGAAATTCGTGGTCATTACATTAACCGCAAATAATTCATGCATGAATGCCCACAAATATTTGGCACAAAAATATTTGAATATAAAACTATAATCCATTAGACAACTTCATATAGATTATCAAATCAATTACTACGAATAATTAATACCCAAAAACACAAAATATGATAAACAACTCATATAATTAAATATAATAAAAAAGGAAGCAAATTAATAAAAGCTACACATTGGGTTTCATGGCAATCTTAACTAACAATTAGTTCATAACTAAAGAAGAAAACATTATTATATGTATATAAATTATCCCAAGAATACAATAATTAAATATAAGAATTAGAGAGAAAAATTTGAGTTGAACAGTAATTTTCAATTTTCTTCAATCTTTGCAATCCTTCATTGATTTCTCATTTAGTTCTAATAAAATCTTTATTGAATCTACTCTAAGCTATAATAGTCTATGTTAACTCCTATTGGTTTCTGTGTATTGACATATATTTATATGTTACACATTAAATTCTTAACATATATGGACAATCTAATTCAAATTGGAGTAAAAAATATCAAAAATCGCGAAAAAACCAAGTTTAGCCCGACCACAAGCACTGGAATAGTACTGTTATCAGCGTCGTCGGCGCTGACCCATTTTCTACAATGACGTCCTTTGGTCAAACATCCATAACTTTCTCATACAAACTCCAATTGAGATGATTTAGGATATTTCGTAACGTTGAGAAGTAGATCTACAACTTTATTATTTTAGAATTTGAAAAATTATGACCAAATAAAGGTCGAAATCAGGCCTGAAGTGAATGTTACGTAAATGGCAAACCAAAAATGCAAAAATAGCAACTCTAAACTTTAATCCACCAAGCCTTTACTCAAATTCCTACAAAACAAAGTTAAAACACATAAAAGTAACATAAAATACTTAAAGCTAATATAAAATATTTAAGAACTCACAAAATATTATGCTAAAAGATTGTCGAAAATAGGTATAGAATTCACTTATAAAATACCCCTAAACTTAACCCTTTGCTTGTCCTTAAGAAAAATACTAAAAAATAAAATAAAACAAAATTAAAACTACAAACTAAATACTGGAGTAATATACCAACATGAATTGGATTAATGGCCTCAAAGATTATGTAGCATGACTCAAGAAAAATCTCAGAACACCACAGAATTTAAAATCCCAACATAATCACTAATTTAATAAATACTAAAGATTATTTAGTGTGTGTATGGTGCTCCACTATTTCAACTAATCAGAATTTAAATAAACTCATACAATCAAACGTCTGAAGAAAGACTCATTTTTAAATTTTAAATTTTATTTTTCACATAAAGAACAACTAGTAAGACAATTATATAAATACAAGATTACATGCATAATCCGTTATAAGAATCTGTTAAAATTTACTGAAATTACAAACTGATTTGGTTCAAGATTTCATAATGGTAACTTGGTTGAAAGTTGTGTAACGGCTAAAATTCTTCAAGTATAAATTAAACTGCATATAGCCAAGCATGATACACTGAACAACAATGAACAATAATCATACATTAAATTTTGCTTTCACTCTCTCAGTTAAGTCTTGATCTTTTACGTGAAACAATCAACTGCTGAAAGTTTTTAACTGAACAATCTGATCAATTTCAACTTTATAATTTGGAGCTTAATTGGTGATATCTTTTCTGTATTTACTTGATCATTGTATATAAAATTGAGTTGTGTATTGAAATATAACTCTTGCTTTGATCATAGTTCTTGGTGTATTTCTTTATGTTATTGTTAAAGTATTTGATATCTAATTTGGTTTAGATTAGGAGTCTTTACAGCTAAGTTGCAAGTGAGCTTAGAAGTTCGGTGAGTAGAAGCACTCAAAGTGGTGCATAGATTTGCACAAGGTGAACATAAGTGCTAGGGGAGGATTGGTCCTCAAAGGTTGGGAACTTGAATTATAAAAGGGTTATTTGTAAACAAAGTTTATTAATAAAAGGAGTCTCCAATACTAGTTGGTATTGAACGTGGATTAGACCACTAAAGTAGAGGATAGAGGGTGAGAGTGAGGAGAAATAAGGAAGACCACAAAGGTTAGATGAAATGAGAGGAGAAAAAAAGCGGTAGAGAAAACCAAGGAGCATCTATTCTATAAAGCTATGTGGTAAAAAAAATTACTACAATTTCCTAAAGTAAATACAATTACAATTACAATTTTTTTACTGTATCTTATTTTTCTCTATATTTCCTAATCTCTTCACACCTATACAATCACCTAATTTGTCTCACATTTTTTTTCTCACTTATCCATTCCCATTATACAACTCTCTATATTTTAAACCACTTACATAGCGTGTACGTAAATGTTAATGAGAAAATAAAAGGGAAGACACCCTTTAGGGGACATTGGGAGTACAAGAATATTCTGAATTTTTTTGGTTATGTCCATAATATATAGCAGTTTCAAGTTGTCAAGAAAGAATTTACACGATATGCATGAACCAAAGTATTTTTCTTATAGCAAAACTTTTAGACTTTTTCCAAATTATTCTTGAAAATTTCTTACATCAGGATTTCTTTATATGCCACATAACAACATCTTCAATGATACCATAGTTTGAACCAAATGAAAAGGAAAAAAATAAAAAAAAAGATGCCATGATATGAAAAGAACGAAGCAAAAACAATTCATGCCAACTGATAACTGGTTTTTATACCTATATATTGAATACTTTTAGACTTATTGATTTTATGCATTCTTTAGCATTTTAGTTAGTTTTTATGTGTTTTTAATGTTATTGTTGTAAATTATGTTTATTATTAGTTTTATGTGTTTTAATTGTATTTTAGGTAATTTATATTATATATATATATATATATATATATATATATATATATATATATATATATATATATTATTTATTTTAATTTGATTTTTACAGAAATATCTCAGTTGATGACATTTTGGTAATCATGGTGCGACAAAAGAGCGCCTAGACGCCCAATTTATAGAGGAGAATGGCGCGTAGGAGCCCAAATACAAAGGAATTAGAGCGCCTAGGCGCCCGACTTGATTTTGGCTACTGATTTCGGCAGAAAGGATAGAAAATGAAGGAAAAATGTAGAAAGAACAAAACCTCATTTCCTTTGGGCTGAGAGACAGGCGATTTGGGTGACGAAGAAGAAGAGGGACGATGGTTTTTCACCATGGGAAACCTCTGTTCCTTTGATTTTTATCTCAAATCATCCTATTTTTGGAATCTAACAATGAAGAAGATGAAGATTAAGCTTGAAACCATTGATGGAGGCCATGGATGCTTGGGTCTAGGAGGTTTATGCTTGGATGACAATAAGTTGTATCTTCTTAACTCTTAGTTGTCTTTGTATTACATTATTTGGGATTTCTTGATGGATTTGTAATGAATATTTGCTAAACTTCTTATATAGGAATTTAAGTATGCTTTTGAATACAATTTGTTGTTGTAATTGATTTTCTCTCTCTTAATTGGCACCATGGATTGTATTAACATGTTTAGTTTTTTTTGTATTGATTGTTTAGCTTAATAATTAGTTTGGTCGCCTATATGAAATTGACAAATGGATTATAGTGTGTTGACCCAAATGTGATAATATGTGATTGTGCTATTCTACATGTTGGAATACATAATTTGCATATAGGATAGAAATATACATATATGTCATGTGTAACCAGTTAAGAGCCTGAGCTTCAAAACCCTTGTTTATTGTAATTCTCATAGAAATATAGTGGATTATTTAGACTTGAGTATGCTTGTATTGCCATCGACAAAGGTGTATAAGTACTGTAGTGTTCTTGGTTGACCATTTGTTGGTTAAGGCCATATGAGTGGGTTATCATATTTTGTGTTGATTGTTAATTATTTGGCTTTGTAATCACTTTGGTAACTTGTATAAAATCGAAAAATGGATTATAAGTTTTGACCTGAATATGTTAACATGTGTATGTTTTTTGGTCTTAGGATTAAATTCATATTTTCTTGTAGGATAGACATATACCTACATGTCGTGTGTAGCCTAATGTGAGAATTTGTGCTTAAAAATCCTGCTTGTGTTAGTTCTTATAGAAATATAGTGAATTATCTTGTTTGGATTATTCTTGTCTGAATTCTGTCGAATGTGATAGGTTTGGATGGGATATGCTTATTTGGCTATCGAAAGATGCCTATAAGTACTATTGTATTCTCGGTTGACAATTCGTCGTGACCGTAAAATTGAAAGGAGAGTTAGGAGATGAAAATAACATGTTGGGGGAAATTGCAGTCTAAGATTCACCTATCTTTAATTGTTTTCTAGTTTAAATGTTAATTTACTTTATTTTAATTTCTCTTCCATTCAATCAATCGTTTAATTAAGATTGTCTTGTTTTGAGTTAGTATTTGGGAATCTGTTAGAACTAATTTCTTGTGGGATCGACTTTTACTTTCACTTTATTATTTGTTAACCATGTATGTTTGCACGTTATTCATTCAAATGAATTCGAGATCAGAATTTAACTAATAAATAAAATATAAATAAAGAGTTCCGATTTTGACCAACACCAACTTTAATAAGTTATAACCAACCTAAAAAATCAGACCAATACTGTTCCATCTTACACACACAGCCTTGCTCATATTTTTCTTATAAGTGATAACTTTACTCATATAAACAACAATGAGATGTGCTTTTTTGAAAAGTACAACTTCCTTGATATGATAAAATATAACCATTGTTGGGAGAAATATGGCACGACTTATGAAAGTACAAATGTAAGACCATTGTTGGGAAAAATATGGCATGGCTCATGAAAGTACAAATTTAAGACCATATCTGAAGCTATTAAATCTTATATGACAATCAAGTATGATCAAATATATGTATATAGTGTATATATACATATAGTGCATGTATATATCTATCTATCTATAGTCAAGCCTAACATATTTGAACTAGAAGAAATGCAAGAAAAAGAGGCCAATTAATTTAATTCCTCTACAAATTCTTCTAATTCAGTAAGTATATACCTTAAACTCTTTTAGCCAAGACTTATTATCAGTACACCAAGTTAAAGCGAGAGCTACTTCCTTGTTATGAAGAACATTAATAACATTTTTTGCTTCAAGAAATACATCTATATCAACAAGATACTGGTATCAAAAATTAATATTAACATAGTGGCGGAGGTCATACAACACACGGGATAGTAGTCTGTACTTTTGAAGACCATAAAGTATGGCATCCTGGTAAGTTTGATTAAAGAATGGTTAGCACAACATCATATGGATCCAGAAAAATAAGATAACACATTTGGAAGGTACTAGCATACCATAGGTAACATGTGATATTAGTCTTAAGTGCACATAATTAAATTAGGGTTCCGAAGCTAAAGGATGAAGTAGTGTGCATTTAACAACTATAAAAATAAGATTTAAATTGATTTTAGGACAAAAGTGATCTTAATAAGTACTGGAACCTAATCACATAAACCAGTTAATTGATAGCTAAGATATACTACTATATAGCTGATAATAACTCCCTAGTTATCTTTACAATTAATAGAGAGTAACTAATTTGTTGCTACCATTTTACATGAGTACCACTATTCATATGTTGTTTACGTCATAAAGACATCACATTATTAACTCTTAACATTATAATAAATGATGCAGTACAGAAGTAACTTAAAAAAATTATCATTAATTTTGTATTGTTATTTAAGAATAAATATTAGACTATTAATGTAATTATTTAGTAGGATATTCTGGAAGATTTAATTATAGCAATAAATTTTAATTAGGGTTTTTTTTTTATTATAGTAATAGATTTTAGTAAGGAGAGTTTTATTATAGTAGTATATTTTAGTTAGGAGATTGTTTATTTTTTAAATTAGAATTTTTACTTAATCCCCAAGTATTGATTTTTCTATTTATGCATTGTAATATCTCATTATTTTTTCAGATTATGAAATATGAATTGATTTGAGATTAAAACTTTATGCTTGTGAGTGTTTCTTTACAGATTCTTTACAGGAATATGTATTTTATTCCTTCTTTCCACTTTGTCCAAGATCATAGTGACATGAAGAGCCAAATCCTTAATATCTTTTTATTTCAACAAATTCATTTTTACCCTAATTTTTTAGCCTTCATTAATTGTCAAAATTCGCTACAGAATCAAAACCAATATTCGAGGTGACAGCATAGTTTCAAACTTATCCCAAAATTAAAAAGAAAAAAAATTCTGCTACAAGGGTACAACATATCGTTTTATTGCTACATTAAATCTATTGCCAAATTACAGTTTGGCAACCCCAAGTTTCTAAGATTCTCAACATAGTTCCCAAAGTTTCTAAAAGTTTGAATTCAACCCCAAAAGTTTCTAAAACTTTCAATTCAACCCCAAAGTTTTTGAAATTTCATTTGAGCCCCTTAACTTTCAGAATTTTCAACTTTTCTCTATTTGTTACATATTTTTAGTTGGTCAAAAAAAACTTAAAAAAATAAAGTAGATTACAATGGTTGCTTCCATATTTGATATTCCAGACATGTATAATGATCCAAACTTCCTTTGGCTAAAATCAAGCAACTTGAACATTAATTTTTTTGTCATACGCGAGCAAATTAAAAGATCTTATTTTTCATATAATTATTGAAAATTACATGATGATGTAGAATTATATGAAAAAAACCTTATAGATTTAAAAACCCATTACGAGTACATACCCACATGTCATGTTCATCTATATTTTGTTCAAGCGCAAAAAAATGTTCATCCTAATTGGGTTTGTTCGGTTAAAGTAACATGTTTACAAGAGACTTACAAAATAAATTCTTATAGTACAATTGATAAATGTCTCGCAACACTTGATCATATTAATAACCAACATAAAATTAGTGAGTATAAAGAAGAACAAGTACTCTCACATATTGATAATTGTGAGAAACATGAAGCAAAAGAGAAATGTATCAAAAAAATTACAAATTCAGAGATGGTTTGCATTAAAGAACTTGAAGTTAAGTTTGCTCCTAAATGCGAAAACATCAAGGAAGATAAAGTTAAGGTCAACTGTGTTGATTTTCTCTTTTCGGATAATACATTAGAGTCTCAAGGTACTTTAAAATTTTATATTATGTCACTGTTATTCCCAAAAAATGTACTCATGACTTTGAATGTTCAGATACACATGTTTTAGTGGAAGGCATCTCTTGAATTGTGGTTTATTATTTTATGATATTTCAAAACTCGAGGACAAGTTTTTTTTCAAATGCGAGAAAAATGATGTGGTACGGAAGAAATTCAAGATATTTATCATTAATTTTGTATTATTATTTAAGAATAAATATTGGATTATTAATATAATTATATAGTAAAATATTCTACAATATTTAGTTATAGTAGTAGATTTTATTTAAGAGAGTTTTATTATAGTAATAGATTTTAGTTAGGAGATTGTTACTTTTTAAATTAGAATTTTTACTTAATTTTCAAGTATTGATTTTTTTATTTAAGTATTGTAATACCTCACTATTTTTCAGATTATGAAATATGAACTGATTTAAGATTAAACATTTATTCTTGAGTTTATTTCATTACCGATTTTCTGCGGGCATCAATATTTTATTTATTCTTTTCACTTTGTCCTACATCAATAGAGCAAATATTGAGGATGTTCAGGCTTTATGGAGCTTAGTGTTTTCTCTTTGGGGCTGAAGTGGTTGATGGATTTAAGGTTGGTAGGGTGATGCTTAGGAGGTGGACACTGATACCTTGTTTGTAAATAGAGACATTGTAGATACTTTCGAGGCAAGGAGAGAACAATTGTCCTTGTTCAATTCCTTTTGTTAATTCAATAATTCTGCATTGCTTCATGATGAAAGAAGTTTATCCAGGGTCTATAGTCTCTTTTGTTAATTTTCTAGGGCAGTTTACTTTAAAGAGCGGTTTGTGATTATAGTTTTGGGTGCTCTCAGATCGTGTGTTTTTTCCTTGCTGATCCACTTTTGTAGAGTAGTGGTATATTGTTCGTAGCCCTTTGCTTTTGTATACTACCCATGCACATGGGCGCAGTCCACTTAAGGCGATTTTTTCCTTATATAATTTTACTTATCAAATAGAAAAAGGTATAACTATTAAACAACGGGAACATATCTTTGCACTACTAAATAATATAAACTATAAAGTGTAACTTTTATCCACTCCTTCTAGATGTATAAAGAAGCAATAGTAAAAGAAGGCATCCCATCTATAGGAGCACCTTATTCCTAGGGATGGCCCATTCCCTTTCACCTTCCTTTGTAGTACCAAACCGAGTATTAACCTTAGAAACACTTATACCCAAAAAAAGAAATGGACAAAGATAATAAAGTAATCAAGTTATTACAAATCAAGGTTAAATAACACATTGATATGACAATTACAAACTCTTTGTTACACAAGAAGATTCATCTTTATACATATACTCCATCGGTTCCAAAATATAAGATCCAAGTGATCTGATATGTTAGAGGTGTTAGAAAAAATCACCTGAATATTTTTGCTTTTTGCCAGCTTCACTGTAGTTTCATAATAGGACGTCCTTAATATGTAGTCCACTATTATATAATTCAAGCGTGTGATGCTCTACTCCACTCGAATAAATTTTCTGTGTTTGTAGATTCTAAGTAATGAAATCGCACCTTGCACTTCTGTGCTTACAAGTTCTTTATACGACTTCCCTCTTCCAACTATTGTTCATCCCAAATAATGATTTCAATCACATTAAACCTTTATTATCAAATTTATTGATTCTAGGTGCCCAATAAAATTGTTGAGTTTTTCAATATTTTAATTTGTGATTTTTTTTTTTTTACAATTTAAGACAGAAATTAAACTCATACACTACTTTGCCACTGCAAAGGTTTAACCTTGTTCCCACCCTCTTGGTACATAAGGGGTAAGGATAACTATTGGGCCAAAGCCCTTTAGTTAATTTGTGATATCTCAACCCTAATTAACTTGTAAAATAACAAGATTTTTTTTAGTAATATATTAATTTCCCCAATAAAAAATAATATCATCTTGTATTTAATTCAACTACAAATACAAATAATAAATGGGAAATTTAATTTATGTTACTGTAAGGACACTGAAATATAATACCTTACCTAGCTCAATTATGGAGCTTGCTTTCTAGACATAAATGGAGATTAGGAAGAGAAACCAGAGGTAGAAGCAAAGAGAAGGTGGAGGAGAATTAGAGAGAGAGAGAGTCAGAAGAATTTGGGGAGATAAAATAGAATTTAGTTGCATTCACATGCCTCAGCAATACAATGTGTGACAGTATTTATCGGCATTTTCCTCACTTAACAGACTTATAATAGAAATGACACTTATAACAGACTAATTATTGACATTAACTAACTAATGACACATTAATCAACTTAACTGTTTACAATCTACCCTTCATCAGACCAACCTTGTCCTCAAGGTTGAAAATGGAGAAATTTCTTGCGGAATTGCTCCCAATCCTCTCGTGTTGCTTCAGTATGTAAAGTGTTTGACCACTGTACTAAAACCTCAACTGTTGCAGCATTGTGCTTCTTAACCATTTTCCTGTCCAGTATAGCCACTAATTCTAGCAAGAATTAGTCATGCTCATCCTACTGGGGTAAATTTGCAGAACTAGGACAGTGAAGTCCAATTTTCTTCTTAAGAAGGGATTCATGGAAGATAGGATGTACCTTGGCATTTCTAGGGAGTTTGAGCCTAGCTATAAGCAACATTGCTAATTTTTTGTGTTAGGAAATGGCCCAAAATATTTAGGGACTAACTTCCCAAATTTAGTTTGTGACAATGTAGACTATTTATAGGGCTTGATCCTTAAATACACCAAGTCTCCTACCAGGAAAGATCTTTCAATCCTAGCCTTGTCAGCATAATTCTTTATTCAGGATTGTGTAGCTATTAGATTATGCTTCAATAACTGCAAGTATTGAGTTCTATCCTTGCAGAATGACATGGTAGCAAGGTTATGAACTTGGCCATATTGATGAATATTGAGATGGGGAGGCTTATATCCATATAGTGCTTCAAAGAGTTACTGCCTTCAACCCACTATGGTAGTGAGTGTTGTACCACCATTCTGTTAAAGATAACTAGGTGGACCAGCTATTAGGTTTTAGAGAACTCATACACTTCAGATAACACTCAAATACTTGGTTAATCTTCTTAGTTTACCCATCAATTTGTGGGTGGTATGTAGTACTTAAATGGAGTTTAGTCCGAACTAACTTAAAAAGGGACTACTAGAATAGACTAACAAAAATCTTATCTCTATCAGACACAATAGTGAAAGAAAATCTATATACTTTATAAATTTGATCAATGAATACTTAGGCCAAATATGCAGTAATGAAAGGTTGATGAAGAGCTATGAAGTGACCATACTTAGTCACTCTGTCCACTACTACCCATATAACTGTAAAGCCCTTAGACTTTGGTAATCCTTCAATAAAATCTATGGATATGTCAACCTAAGGCCTCTCTGAAATAGGCAAATGCCGTAATAATCCTGGTAGGGCCATAGTCTCATGTTTCTATTGTTAACAGTCATCACACTCCTTAATAAATTTTATAACATCATTTTTCATAGAAGTCCAGAAAAAATATTTATTAAGCCTCTCAAAAGTAGTCGTGATCTCAAAATGACCCCCAATAAGAGTTTCATGGAATTCAGAGAGCAACTTAGTTCTTAATAAAATGTCTGGTCCTATTACCCATTTGCCTCAAAATTTTAGTCTGCCATGCTGACATGAGTAACCTGGTAAAGACTGGGGATCCAACTGGAGTTGGACAGTTATATCCATCATTCCTGCATTAGATTTCCAAGATTAAGGCAATTTTAGAAACCATTGAGGAGTGGTGGTAGAAATAGCTGAATAGCTTTGTTCCTGCCCTTGAACTTTAACTTGTTTTGATAAATAGTATACTGCCACATTATCTTTTCCCTTCTTATAAATAATTTCATAGATTAGCCCCATTAATTTAGTAATCCACTTCTACTGATTGGTAGTAGTGACTCTTTGGTCTAAAAGGTACTTCAAACTATGGTAATCAGTTTTAATCAACACTTTGTTACCCAACAAATAGTCTCTATTTAGTGATAGTATAAACCACAACCATCAGTTCCTTCTCATATGTAGACCAACCAATGTGTTTAGGTGCTATAGCCTTACTTAAATAAGCTATGGGTCTACCTTGTTACATTAAAACTGTTCCCAGACCAAAATAAGAGGCATATATTTCTAATGTAAATGTCATATTAAAATTAGGCATAGTCAATACTAAAGCCTTGATCATTGCATCCTTAAGGGACAGGAAAGCAGTTGTGGCTCCCTCATATTATTGGAATTTATCCTTCTTTAATAGCTCAGTTAAGGGTTTGCTAATGAGGCTATAATTATTGATAAACTTCCTGTAATACCCTGTCAGTCCCAGAAATCCTCTCAAACTTGTGAAATTCTATGGTAAAGGCCAATTGGTCATGCAACTAATCTTGTCTAGATCAGTTTAAACATCATTGTGAGTGATGATATGTCTTAATATTGGACTTGTTCAATACCAAACACATTTGCTTGTTTTAGCATATAGAGTATTATCTTTTAAAAGCTGCATAGTTAACTTTAAATACTCCAGGTGTTATTCATAACTTTTGTTATAGACTAATATGTCATAAAAGAAAACTAATATGAATTTCCTGAGATAAGGCTTAAAAATCTGATTCATTAGAGACTGAAAAGTCGTTGGTGTATTTATAAGTTCAAAGGGCATTACAAGAAATTCAAAATGTCCTATAGAAGTTATAAAAGCAATTTTAGGGATATATGGAAGATGCACTCTAATCTGATGGTAACCAAACCCGAGTTCCAACTTAGAATACCACCTGGAGCCATGTAGTTCATCTATAGCTGGAATGGAAATTTTATCTTTGACAGTCATGTCATTTAGAGACATGTAGTCTACACACATTCTCCAAGATCCATCATGCTTCATAACCAAGAGAACCGAAAAAGTATAAGGGCTAATGCTGGGTTGAATCACCCAGAAATCAACACTTTATTCACAATCTTCTCAATCTCCTCCTTTTGCACATGAGAATATCTATAGGGTCTTAAGTTAACTGATTGACTACCATCCTTTAAATTTATGTGGTGGTTGTGAAATATATTTGGTGGTAAACTCTTAGGTTCCTGGAAAACCTCAGAATAACTCTGTAATAATTTTTCCACTTGAGAACACTGCTGATTCAACTCCTCAGTTGCCTTGGCAGTACATCCCTTAATAGGTGTAACTTCATTACTATGGGGGTCTTGATACATACCAAATATATAACCAAAATATCCATGGGTTACTGCATTAAGAACCTGATTAAACTCCCCATAAGACATTAGATGAATAGTAGGTGTTACTAAGTCTGATTCTTCGTACAAAATAATAGATTTATCTCCCTTAACAAAAGACAGTTGCAGTTGATCAAAATCAAAGGTTAATGGATTAAAAAATTTAAGCCATTACATACCTAAGACTACATCAATTGCTCCCAAGGGCAGAATCCTGAAATCTATAATAAATGTTTCTCCTTATACTGACCATTCAAATTTTGAACACTCTTGGCAGCTAGTCACTTTAAACCCTTATGCAACAGAGACTATTATTGGTTTCGTATCTTGTATATTGGCTTTGGCTCTTAGCTGCTTGAAGATCCAAGAAATTATTGGTTCTGCCACTATCTATTCGGATTCTCAAAAACTTCCCATTTTCCATGCCCATAATTCTTATCGTATTATTGACACTGTGCCCAAATAAAGCATGTAAGGTAATGTGAGCTTCTTGTTGATTACAAGCATTTCTATCTACTTCTGCTTCCTTTTCACAACAATCATCTGTGTCACAATCATTATTACTATTTTCATCAAAGGGCAACATCAGAACAACTGGGTTTTTTTTGCATTAATGTCCTAAAGTATAAGTCTCACCATAAGAGAAACACAAATTTTTTTATCCTTTTTTTTGCCTTTTGTGATGAGTGAGTTTTATACCTATGAATTAGTTATTTTTTGGCGTAGATAGTTGCTCTCTCTAAGAGCTTTTTACTTGTTTTTATATTTATTTTGTAGAAAACGACATCGGATAGACAAAATGGAAAAATCAAGTCTTAATGGCATTTTTGTAATTAAGCTGCTAGGAAGAGGGTCGGGGCCCTGTTTTGTAGTGTTAAAAGAGGGTCGGCGCCCTATTCGGTGACTCAAAGTAGGATGATTTGTGGACTTGCTAAAATTGATTCCAAATATGACTTTCAAGATTGCTATGTTTTAGAAGGTTTTTAAGAGAGTTAGGATGGATATAAATAAATAAGAACACTATGATTGTAACCTAATTTTTGAAAGAGCTTTTGCAAGGATTAAAGGTTATCATTCTCAAACATGTCAGACTAAGTTTTATATTCAGTTCTTAAGGGATATTAAATCTTATTATTAGTTAATGGTTTAATTAAGTTTTATTATTTATTCCTTCTTATATGAGATTTGTTCTTGATAATCTATTTAAATTGTTGAATGATATCTGTTTTGATTGATTTAATAATGACTAGTTAAATTGATTAAACTTATATTCATATGCTAGATTAAGGTATATATTAAGCAAACAATATTATATCTGACCATAAGTAGCAATTAATAATATTTAATTGTGGTCAAGGTTTTGAATAAGGGGTGTTTCAGTGTGCTTGAACAAAAGATTTTAAGTTTTCAGTTTGGGGGAAACATAGTGTCGCACGCCAACTGGTCGACAAATTGCAGTAAAGAAAATTTTGTTCTTTTAATAGGTATTTGGGCACATCTGAGTTCGATTTAGCCTATCATTGGTCCTAAGCGATAATGAGGGGAAGAGTTTTCATCATCACTAGCTTTTGACAAAAAGAAATTTATTAGTCCCGAAGTAATTGACAAGTTTGACCTTGTGTTTGCTGGTAGGGCTTTGGTTCTGGAGAGAGGGCTTAGACCAGCAACGTTCGAAGAAGGGGAAATAGCAGGCATGATTCACGAGAGAGGCTGGGACACTTTTATCGATCATCTGGATCCAGCAGTAACAACCATAGTTAAGAAATTCTATGCCAACGCCCAAGATACACTAGCGTGTGAAGCAATGGTGTGTGCGGCAAGAAAGTGTCATTCAGTCGAGCGACGATAAATAAATATTACAATTTAAGGAGCATGAACATTTGTGAGTTTATGAGTTTAAAGCCTGACTATGACCGTATTATTCTAGAATTGTGTCAGCCAGGTACGAAGTGGAAGTGAAATTTACACAATGGTCGCGTTAAGCCATTCCCCTTCAAGCACTTGAGTAGATCTAAAAAAATTTGGTACGCCTTTCTCTGTGCTAAATTAATGTTGTGCTCCCATATCAGTGATATGCGCTGGGAGAGAGTCGGGCTGCTATATGCCATTATCATTGGATTAAACATTGACGTGGTGTAAGACCCCGAATTTTATGAAATACAAAATTTAATTTTTCTTCATATATTTTTTTTCTTGAAACAGTAAGTGGTTAAATTGATAATGTTAAAAGTTAAGGATGTTATGTGTAAATTATATTATGTTGGACAATATTCGTTTAGTCGGGGGATATTCATTCTGTCGGGGAATATTCGTACGACGGCGCCGTACGAACCAATCATTAGTGGACCCCACAAAGAATAATTGTCGGATATAGAAAATGACATAAACAATTTTTAATTGGTCAATGGTACTATCACTTCTAATTGTTAAAATATCCGGTGGTAAAAGAATAGTAACATACGGTATTGCATAGTAGCACACGGTATTGCACAGTAGCACACGGCATTACACAGTATTTCGTATTATTGAACTGATAAAGTAGTTATCGTACAATATTTGACTTTATTGTCACATCCACAATAATTCATATTATTAAATTGATAATTGTCACAGTAGAATATGCACAGTAATTCACATTATTGGATCAATAATTGTCATGACACAGTAACATATTCCTTCTTTTACATGCTTTCTGTATTATTGTTCTCTCTATTATGATGTTATTTAAACAGTTGTATTTTATTAATTAATTGACTTGATATCTAACTCAGAGAGTCAACTACACTGTATTTATAACAATTAGTCATAATAATGAATAAGTGTGAATTATTGTTGAATAATTAAATTGATAAAATTATTTGTTTATAATATAAAGTTAGGTGATGTAAAATGAATGGTATAGATTAAAGATAATATAGAATTTGAAATGGATGATGTAGATTAAAAGATGATATTTAAATGAATGGTATAGATTAAAGATAATATATAATTTGAAATGAATGGTGTAGTTTAAAGATACTCTTTAAATGAATGGTTTAAATTAAAGAAATCTTAAAAGATGAAATGAATGGTATGGATTAAACATTATCTTGAAATGAATGGTTTGGATTAAATTAGGAAATTTTGGTTATGATAAGATTTTTGGCTATAAATAGAGGACTTAACTTAAGAAATTTTTCATAACATTCTTACATACATTTTCTTCCACTTTCTAAATACTTCTTTGTGTAAGTTCTCTCTAAGTGTTCTTAAGTCATTCCTAGTTTTGAAATCTTTTGCATTCTTCTTTGAATTCCCGAGTGGAATTTTCTTATGTACAGTAACTTTTTCGAAAAATCATAGTAAATTCATTATTTGTCAGAATTTAATGAATTAAAAGCATGTCTCTTCAATTTTTCGTCCTCTACAACTTTGAAGAAGGAAGAAAAGTCATCTTCATGCCTTAAAATACTAAAAACCGTAACCTATTCTGATTTTCGTCACTATTTTCAGTCTTAGTTTTGAAAATTCATAACTCATTCATATTAACTCTGAATTGAGTGATTCTTGAGTCTATGCCATCTATCTTTCCGAGAGTAACATTATTTTAAAAACATAAAGAGATTTTAAAAACTCTAGAAGACTCAAAAGTCAGATTCTTTACTGCTACAAACAAGGAAGGATTTGTTCGGCTATAAACTTGTTTCACAATATTAAGGTAAGGAATATAATCTTCTTTCATATTCTATTATTCAAACTTACTATGGTAAAGGATTATCATTATTTGATTCTCAAAAATAATATCGTTTCTTTCTTACTCATAAGATGTGCCATTTATTTCCATGTATTTAATTTGTGGGAATAACCTTACGGCGCGGATTACCGCCTGTTGGCGAATAACCTGTCGTATTCATTCCTTATTAATATCTGAGAATAATCTTACTACGCGGATTACCGCCTGTTTGGTGAATAACTCTTCGTATTCATTTTTATTAAATTGTGGGAATAACCTTACGGTGCGGATTACCGCCTGTTGGTGAATAACTTTTCGTATTCATTCCTTATTAATCTCTGAGAATAACCTGACTACGCGGATTACCGCATGTTTGGTGAATTACTCTTTGTATTCATTTCTTATTTGTCTCTTGTGGAAATAATTTGTTTACACGAATTATCACATGACACTTTTATTGCATATTCGTTTATAATATCATTTTCTTTCATATTCGTAAGTGATATTATTTTCCTTTATACTCATAAGGGATACCATCTTTTTCATCTTCCATTATTCAAACTTACTATGGTAAGGGATATTAATTTTCTTCACCCTTTGTTAATCAAACCTGCTACGGTAAGGGATATTATTTTCTTTCATACACCTACATCGAAACTTATTATGGAACTATTGCTTCTATAATTCCTGAAAATATTATATGTTCCATAATATTTACATTTCATCATTTCAATTGAACCATCCTACTTACGTGAACCTTTCTATTGAACTGTAACCGTTATTCTGAATTGTGGATCTTGAATATCATTTTTAAATTTCACTCCACATCATGTTGACAATTTGGATATTATTTGAATCTGTACAAAGTAAACTTCTGATACTTATTGTTTATCCTATTTCTTCTGTTCATCATTTATGTCATTCTAATCATCCAAAATCAAGTTGTTGTGAATATCTGTGGCCGGTGGCACAGATGTGATATAATTGTTGAACAGATGATAGGTTAAAGGCGATACATCTGTTCGGTGTCTTTTATGGCACGTGGTGAATGTTCTCTTTGGCCCGTAGTGCAAAGATGAACTGTTGTTTGGTATGATTATGACCAAAGGCTGAATCTGGTATAATCATGACCGTTGGTGTTATATTGAATGTCTTTGGCCCGTAGTGCAAAGATGAAATGTTATATTGAATGTCTTTGGCCCGTAGTGCAAAGATGAACGGTTGATCTGCATGATTATGATCAGGAACTGTGAATTTGTATTATCCTGACTAATGGTATTTCAGATGATAAAAGTTGATGATATTTTTCCTAAAAAGAGAACCGAGTGGACATTATAGTCTGCATTATTCTTCTAATAGATTGCTCATTCCGCTGCTATTATTGATCTGGACATTGTTCAAGAATTTAACTGCAGTTTTTGATATAAACCTTGTAGTCTATTGTATTCTATCAAGAACTCAACTATTGAAGGCTAACAATAATTTACTTGTCATTATCTTAGTCATGATATTCTTTACTGGGCTATTTGAGCTCATCCTTTCTTTTGTTCCATTGCTTTTCAACAGGAGATGAGAACGTAGTTGGGTCTAGCTGGGGAATGGAGTGAGAGTCCGAGGGATAACTATCGTAATCTTCACGTATTGTAAAATAGTGTGATAATAATAGTGAATACTTAGTTGTGTATTATTATACATTGTATTGTTGAACGTTATTCTACCTTGTAATAATTTTGTTGTAGTCTTTTGACAACTCAAGTTTGGGCTGTGTGGGCCCAGATTTGGGGGTGTCACACGTGGGATGAGTGATCGAGGCATCCATCAAGAGGAATCTAAAAGGGCCTACATCTAGTGGTCTGCCCCATCCTTCTCTCATTACTGGCTTGTGCCAACTAGCTGAAGTACATTAGAGAGTAGCAGAATTGTTATAGCCTCCTACGACTCTCATTGACCATAATCTAATTTAGAGATATCATGTTTGGGAATGAGGAGTGTCACATCCCCGAGGATTGGGATTCATCATTGCACCACCGGTTGGCGAGGACCTTGCTCCTACAACACCATCGACTTCAAGGGATCCATTACTCCATACTATCAGTGATCAAATCCAAGCATTACAATGAAGGATGGATCGGGAGAATCGTCGCAATGACCAACACCAATTTTAGACTGATCGCCAAATGCCTCCTCTTACTCAATGTCAAACTGAAATGCATCGCTACAATTTTAATTTTGACAATGCATTGGTTACATGCTTTGCAAGGATAAGCCCATCTATCGAGAGTGTCCAGTTTTCGGAACCACCTGTTTTGTCCCCGTATCCACCTCCAACTCCAGAAAGTGAAAAAGAAGTCAGTGGCGACACTGTGGAGGATTATGACGATGATGAGGAGATCGATCATAATGATTGACCTATCAGGTGAGTTCTCTGTTCTTCACTCTTTCTATTTGTCACAATGAAGACATTGTCTACTTTAAGTTTAGGGGTGGAGTCTATAGTTAGGTTGATTGTTTTTGCATGTTTAGCAATTTGCATTAGTTTAAATATATATTTATTTTACATTTGCTTGGATATAACATATATAATCATTGGTATGGTTATTAGTTTCATGGTTATTTGCATACATAAAAAAAAAAGTGATTTATTTTTAAAAAAAAAATACAAGCAATTATTTCGATTTGAATGATATGAGAATAGCCTGTGATGATAATTTGGCGAGTCAGTTTATAACTTTAGAAAGATGAATGATGACCGTGACTCTGATTCTTGACTATTATTAGTATTAATAATATTTGAAACCCTGAACACTTTTGCGCACATATTCGATGTGTTAAATTAGTTATAGTTACGATAAGTCGATAGAATAAGGTTTCATTAAAAGATAAGTTAAAGTCTATTTCTTACTTAAACACATTTAATGAATTAGGAAAAAAATATATGTTTATAACTGCTTCGATGTCCATTGGAAAACAAATTGGAGAGAAAAAATGAAAATGAAGCGAAGTAGTTGATTGCAGTATAATAATTGAGTACGATGGATATGAGAAATCTTGGCTAATTTGTCTTTGTGACCTCTATTACTTGAACAAGTAAGTCCTTAGGAGTATCGTTACGCTTAGTGCCCTAAAGCTAGCTGGTTTGGGATTCATTGGTGGAAAGTTTGCTACACGAGTAATTTTGAAAAGCCTAAGAAAGATAAACATTACACACGCCGAGATAGTATAATACGGGATGTAACGTAAGACGCACCCGTGAATCTGAATGGAAAAAATATATGAGCATAATGATACATAAATATGTGAAAGTAAGCACATATGGGAATATATTGTAATCTTAATTGGCATTGAAATTCATTAATTTATCTGATTTTTAATTGATTTAATGCATTGAATTTTCACACACTCATGTGTGGGGTTGCTAGTATTGTGATGCTAATTATATGTTGAGATGAGGATGATACATGATTTTGAAATTTTTCTTAGGTTATTACTAAAGAATCTCTGAAGCTGGAATCCTAACCACCATGTTGAGATATTGCCTGAGTTGTGCGGGTTTTATGAGTTTGCATGATAGTAGGGTGTTAGCTTAGTTTTCCTTTTTGTTATTATAATATATTTATGTTTTGTTTTGCTTGAGGACAAACAAATGTTTAAGTTTTGGGGTATTTGATGAGTGGATTTTATACCTACGAATTGGATATTTTTAGGCTTAGATATTTGCTCTCTTTAAGAGCGTTTTACTTGTTTTTATGTTAATTTTGTAGAAAACGGCATCAGATGGACAAAATGGGAAAATCATGACTTAGTGGCATCTTTGTAATTAAGCTGTCAGGAAGAGGGTCGGGGCCCTGTTTTGTAGTGTTAAAAGAGGGTCAGGGCCCTGTTCGGTGACTCAAAGTGGGATGATTCGTGGACTTGCTGAAATTGATTCTAAATAGGACCTTCAATGTTGCTATGTTTTAGAAGGCTTTTAGAAGAGTTAGAAGGAATATAAATAGATAAGAACACTATGATTATAACCTAATTTTTGGGAGAGCTTTTGCAAGGATTAAAGGTTATCATTCTCAAGCATGTCAGGCTAAGTTTTATATTCAGTTCTTAAGGGATGTTGAATCTTATTATTAGTTAATGGTTTAATTAAGTTTTATTATTTATTCCTTCTTATATGAGATTTATTTTTGATGATCTATTTGAATTGTTGAATGACATCTGTTTTGATTGATTTAATAATGATTAGTTAAATTGATTAAGCTTATATTCATATGCTAGATTAAGTTATATAGTAAGCAAACAATATTGTATCTAATCATAAGTAACAATTAATAATATTGTGGTCAAGTTTTTGAATATTGCTATAGTCATCGAGAAGACAAGTTAAATAATCTGCAATTGTGTGATTGTTATTTAGAATAATCTCATTATCTAATTATTAATGTTGTTGTTATATTAAATCTAAACTGATATTTTTAGGTTGTATTATAGTTAGGGTCTAGTAGGGGAGATTGTCATATTAGATTTAAAACCTAAGGAGAATTTTGTGTAATTAACGATCATTGTTAGTTAGGGTTAATAATTTCATTGAAGGAGATGATAATATTAACTTGATTAATTTGCTAATTATTAAAAGAGGATACTGAACTAAAGAACTGAAGTTTATTTGTATTGATTTCTCTCATTAATATTTAGTTTTGATTATTTGCAATTTAATTAGTTAAAATTATAATTCAAAAGCCCCTTATTTATTTATTATTATTTAGAAATAGAAAACATTGGAATTTATTGAAGCAATATCACTCTCTGTGGGTTCGATCCTTACTTGATATTATACTGATTTTGTAATTAAAAGTGATGATTAATTTTGGAGTGCTAACAACAACTACCAATTTGTTCCCTAGTCAATCCCCAAATTGGTAAAGTTCTACCAACCTCCATATTAGGTAATGCAACACGATTGAATACAACTGAACCACCCCCTACAGTTTTAACACCAATCATTGGGCTAATTTTCTGACGGTTCCATAGAACAACAGCTTTGAGACCCAACCTGCTCCTTTTAATCCCGGCCTCCAATTTAGCCTCCTCAACTCTAGCTAATCATCAAATAAGCTCTTTAAGAGTATGTGTAAGACCACGATTTTTATGATATACAAATTTAATTTATATATATATATATATATATATATATATATATATATATATATATATATATATATATATTACTCTATTTCTAAAACAGTAAGCGGATAAATTGACAAAAGTTACAGTTAAAAATATTTTGTGCAAATTTTATCTTGTCGGAGAATATTAGTTTTGTCCGGGAATATTCGTTCTGTCGAAAAATATTTAATTCGTACGACGGCGCCGAAATAACCAAACATAAGTGGACCCTATAACGAAATATTGTCGAATATAAAAAACGATAACAAAAACTTTTTTAAATAAAAATGATCAACGATACTATCACTTTTAACTATTAAAATACCCGGTGATAAAGGAATAGTGGAACAAGGTATTGCATAGTAACACACGGTATTGCGCAGTAGCATACAGTATTACATAGTGCTTCATATTATTGAACTGATAAAGTAGCTATTGTACAATATTGGCTTTATTGAACCAATAATTGTCACATGCACAATAATTTATATTATTGAATTGATAATTATCACAGTAGCATATGCACAATAATTCAAATTATTAAATTAATAATTGTCATTACACAGTAACGTGCTCTTTCTTTTATTTATTTTCTACATTATTATTATTATCACTATTATGATGTTAATTTAACCGTTATATTTCATTATTAGTTGGTATTTCTGCTAGCATTGTGAGTCTCTAACTCAGAAAGCCAACTACATTACATTTACAATAATTAGTTATAATAATGAATAATTGGTGAATTATTGTTAAATAATTAAATTTATGAAGTTATTTACTTTATATACTTTATATAAAGTTAATTATTTTATATATAAAGTTAATTGTTTTATATATAAAGTTAATTATTTTATATATAAAGTTAATTGTTTTATTAAGATATGAAATGAACTGTATAAATTAAAAGAAATTTGAATGAATAGTTTAGATTAAAAAAATCTTAAAAGATGAAATGTGTGATATAAATTAAACATGATTTTGAAATGTAGGGTTCAGATTAAATTAGAAAATCTTAGATTATGATAAGATTTTTGCTATAAATAGAGCCCGTAACTTAAGAAAATTTCATAACTTCCTTGCTTATTCTTTTTTTCATTATTTAAATATTACTTTGTGTAAGTTCTCTCTGAGTGTACTTAAGTTATCGTGAGTATTTGTGAAGATCAGTGGAGTATAATTATAAAAAGAGAGAGAATTTGGGGGAAAGAAAACAGAATTCAGTTGCATTCACATGCCTCAACAATACAATGTGTGACAATATTTATCAGCATTTTCCTCATTTAACAGACTTATAATAGAAATGACACTTATAACCTTCTAAAGTAACTAATTACTGACATTAACTAACTAATGACACATTAATCAACTTAATTCCTTACAGTTACCAAACAAATAGGTTTTTCTAATAAGACAAAATTATGTATACCTTTATCTTAGACAATAAAGGTAAAGAAGAAGTTTTACAGAGGGAAGAGGAACTGAGAAAAGCAGAAGAGGAAAGAAGAGCATTCTTCAGGCAGAGGGAGGAAGATGAAAGAAAACGAAGGCATGAAGACGAAAGAAGGAGACCTCCTAGTAGAAGGAGATAAGTTTTGTTTTAATTTTTTTTATTTTTTTTGCACTCATTGTATAACAGATTATACATCAATAATTTCATATTTTTCATTAGAAAATACAGCTGCTCACTGTATATTAGGCATTCAATTATTCATATGCATTTTGCCTAATTAAGGTGTTCAAATTACTATCTGCTATTTATGTTGTCATCATCAAATAGGGGGAGATTGTTGAACATTGCATGTTTAATTTGATGATAAGAATTAAATTGTTAAATGCAGTCAATAGCAGGATTGTAAAGTCCTTTGATGACACATAATGTACCAGAGCTTAGTTAGATAAGATCAAAGTTGTTAGGATTATCTTTTGAATATGGATGTATTGAGTTATGAACTCCTTTGATTGATTATGATGTAGAAAGACTTAGTTAGAAAAGATCAAATCTGTTAGGTTGATCTTATGTCAAACTGATCGTAGAATAGACTCTACGACTCCAAGCAAAGAAGACTCAACGATTCAGTATGTTCGTAGAGTGGACTCTACGAAGTTACTCAAAGAAGACTGGACGACTAAGACCGTTCATAGAATGGACTCTACGATCTCATTCCAAGAAAACTCTACGACCAAGGAAGAAGCCCAAGCGTAGAACGGACTCTACAACCAACAGAGTAGCCGTAAATTAAAACTCTGCTTTCTCGAGGAAAATTATCTTATCACTAAGCAGTCACTGAAGTAAAGGCAATCGTAAAGTCAAGTAAAAGTAAGAGACCTTTTGGGTAACACTACGATCTAAACTTAAATCTTCGTTTGACTATTCTCCTGTACTAAGACAGAAGCAACTTCGTTGAAAAGAAAAATATGCATCGATGTGACAGAAGAACTTCTGCCAAAAGCTCAAAGTCAGAAATATCAGGCGACTGACCTAAGCACACTATGCAACAAAGAGAAGACTTTCAAGGCAGTAAAGTCAGAGAACCGTGTCTTATCAGTCCTATAGTATGGAAGGACCAAATGACTCTATGAAAGTTGGTAAAAACCTACGACTGACATATCTGTCCCAAGGACACCTTCCATGGACTAATATAGCAAATCAATTAATATCTCATCAGAGCACTAATGAGCTAAATGAATATAATATTCAGCAACTCTACATTGTGAGGTAATGGGCAGAAACTGAAGCTAAGGGTAGACATTCCAACGAGAAGAAAAACAGAAGCTCTCTTATAAAGCACCCAGATCTGAATAAGCAAAAGTACATAAGAAAGAAAAATACGCAAGTGTGACGCCCCCAAATCTGGGCCCACACAGCCCAAACTTGAGTCGTCAAAAGACTACAACAAAATTATTACAACAAAGCACAACGTACAACAATACAGTGTATAATAATACACAACTAAGTCTTCACTATTATTGCCACACTATTTTACAAAACGTGAAGACTATGATAACTATTCCTCGGACCCTCACTCCATTCCCCGGCTAGACCCTGTTATGTTTTCATCTCCTGTTGAAAAACAATGGAACAAAAGAAAGGGTGAGCTCAAATAGCCCAGTAAAGAATATCATGACTAAGATAATGACGAATAAATTATCATTAGTCTTCAACAGCTGAGTTCTTGATAGAATACAATAGACTACAAGGCTTATATCAAAAACTGCAGTTAAATTCTTAAACAACGTTCAGATCAATAATAGCAGCGGAATGAGTAATCTATTAGAAGAATAATGCAGACTATAATGTCCACTCGGTTCTCTTTTTAGGAAAAACATCATCAACTTTTATCATCTGAAATATCATTAGTCAAGATAATACAAATTCACAGTTCCTGATCATAATCATGCAGATCAACAGTTCATCTTTGCACTACGGGCCAAAGACATTCAATATAACACCAACGGTCATGATTATACCAGATTCAGCCTTTGGTCATAATCATACCAAACAACAGTTCATCTTTGCACTACGGGCCAAAGAGAACATTCACCACGTGCCATAAAAGACACCGAACAGATGTATCGCCTTTAACCTATTATATCGCCTTTAACCTATCATCTGTTCAGCAAATATATCACATATGTGCCCCCGGCCACAGATATTCACAACAGCTTGATTTTTGGATGATTAGAATGATATAAATGATGAACAGAAGAAATAGGATAACAATAAGTATCGGAAGTTTACTTTGTACAGATTCAAATAATGTCCAAATTGTCAACATGATGTGGAGTGAAATTCAAGATCCACAGTTCAGAATAACGGTTACAATTCAATAGAAAGGTTCACGTAAATAGGAAGGTTCAGTTGAAATAATGAAGTTCAACTATTATGGAACATATAATATTTTCAGGAATTATAGAAGCAATAGTTCCATAATAAATTTCGATTTAGGAGTATGAAAGAAAATAATATCCCTTACCGTAGCAGGTTTGATTAACAAAAGGTGAAGGAAATTAATACAAGGGTTATTCACCAACAGGCGGCAATCCGCTCCGTAAGGTTATTCCCACAATTTAATAGAATTTGAGTACAAAGAGTTATTCACCAAACAGGCGGCAATCCGCTCCGTAAGGTTATTCTCAGAGATTAATAATGAATGAATACGAAAGGTTATTCACCAACAGGCGGCAATCCGCTCCGTAAGGTTATTCCCACAATTTAATAGAATTTGAGTACAAAGAGTTATTCACCAAACAGGCGGCAATCCGCTCCGTAAGGTTATTCTCAGAGATTAATAATGAATGAATACGAAAGGTTATTCACCAACAGGCGGCAATCCGCTCCGTAAGGTTATTCCCACAATTTAATACATGGAAATAAAAGGCACGTCTTATGAGTAAGGAAGAAACAATATTATTATCGAGAATCAAATAATGATAATCCCTTACCATAGTATGTTTGAATAATGGAAGATGAAAAAGATGGTATCCCTTACCGTAACACGTTACTGGATATTGATTTAAATGAGGTTGATTAACTTGAACAGTACACGTATACTTATAGATCTTCACAAATACTCAAGATGACTTAAGCACACTTAGAGAGAACTTTCACAAGAAGTATTTAGAGAGAGAAAGAAAGAACAAGTAAGGAAGTTTATGAAAAATCCTTAAGTTAAGGCTTCTATTTATAGCCAAAAATCTTATCATTCATTTAATCTAAACCATTCATTTAAAGATCACCTTTTAATCTACACCATCCATTTCAAATATTATATTATCTTTAATCTACACCATTCATTTCATATCACCTAATAATCACCTAACTTTATATTATAAACAAATCAATTTAATTATTCAACAATAATTCACACTTTAATCTACACCATTCATTTCATATCACCTAATAATCACCTAACTTTATATTATAAACAAATCAATTCAATTATTCAACAATAATTCACACTTTAATCTACACCATTCATTTCATATCACCTAATAATCACCTAACTTTATATTATAAACAAATAACTTTATCAATTCAATTATTATGACTAATTGTTATAAATACAGTATAGTTAGCTCTTAGATATCAAGTCAATAAATTAATGAAATACAACTGTTTAAATAACATCATAATAGAGATAACAATAATGTAAAATAAAGCATACGTTACTGTGTAATGACAATTATTGATTCAATAATGTGAATTACTGTGCATATGTTACTGTGACAATTATTAGGTTCAATAATTTTAAAAACAGTGCAACAACAATTATTGACTCAATGATATAAAATACAGTGTAATGACAATTATTAAATCAATAATGCAAAATACTGTGTAACAACAATTATTGAATTGATAATATAAAATATTATGCAGTGACAATTATCGATGAAATGATGCGTAACAGTTACGGTGTCAATTATCAGACCAATAATATGAGACACTATGCAATACCGTGTGTTACTGTAGAGTACCGTGTGCTACAGAAAATACCATAAACTACCGTATGCTACTATTCTTTTATCACCGGTATTTTAACAGTTCCGTTGACTATTTTTATTTAAAAAGGTTACTTCTGTCGTTTTCTATATCCGACAAATATTCCGTTGTGGGGTCCACCAATAATTTATTATTTCGGCGCCGTCGTACGGCACGAATATTCCCCGACCAAACGAATATTCTCCGACAAAGCGAATATTGTCCGACAAAATAAAATTTGCACATAACATCCTTAACTTTCAATTTTGTTAATTTAACCACTTACTGTTTCAAAAAAAATATATATGAAGAAAAATTAAATTTTGTATTTCATAAAATTCGGGGTCTTACAACCTCCCCTCCTTATGAAATTTCGTCCCCGAAATTGACGTACCTGACATATCGAAGAGGTAAGGATACTTAGATTTCATCTCAGATTCTAGCTCCCAGGTCATTTCCTCAGTATCTTGGTTCCTCCATAAAACCTTAACTTGAGGTATAACCTTTGAGCGTAGGATCTGCTCCTTCTTATCCAGGATCTTAACAGGTACCTCCTCGTATGTTAAATCTTCTGCTATAACGTCTGGTTCTAACTCAATGACGTGGTTTGGGTCCTTCACATATTTACGTAACATAGATATGTGAAAAACGTTATGGATGCGAGACATACTTGGTGGTAGGGCTAGTCTGTAGGCTACGGTTCCTATTCGATCGAGGATTTCAAATGGGCCAATAAATCGAGGGTTGAGCTTTCCTCTTTTTCCGAATCTCGTAACCCCTTTCCATGGAGAAACACGTAAGAATACATGATCTCCGACGTTGAAACTTTCGTCTCTCCGATGAAGATCAGCATAACTCTTTTGTCGTTCTTGTGCGGTCTGTATTCGTTGTCGGATCATTTGGATCTTTTCGGTCGTCAAGCGTACCAACTCGGGTCCCAACAATTTTGCTTCTCCTACCTCATTCCAACATATTGGAGAGCGACACTTCCTTCCATACAAAGCCTCGAATGGAGCCATGCCTATGCTTGCTTGGTAACTGTTGTTGTAAGAAAATTCCACCAATGGCAAGTACTTATCCCAACTTCCTTTGAAGTCTAATACACAAAGTCTCAAAAGATCTTCGAGGGTCTGGATCGTCCTTTCCGATTGTCCGTCCGTTTGAGGATGATATGCAGAACTAAAACGTAGTTCAGTGCCCATAGCTTTTTGTAGACTGATCCAAAAGCGTGAAGTGAATCTAGGATCTCGATCAGAAACTATGGAAACTGGCATGCCATGCAATCTCACGATCTCATTTATGTACATACCGGCAAGACGTTCAAGTGAAAAGTTTTCTCGTATAGGCAAGAAATGAGCAGATTTGGTCAATCTATCTACGATCACCCAAATTGCATCTAAGCCTTGAGAAACTTTTGGAAGACCCGTCACGAAGTCCATATTGATGTGTTCCCACTTCCATTCGGGAACTTCAAGTGATTGTAATGGACCTTTAGGAACTTGATGCTCTGCCTTGACACGTTGACAAGTTAGGCACCTTGAGATAAACTCTGCAATCTCTCTTTTCATATTGTTCCACCAAAATGTATGTCGAAGATCTCGATACATCTTGGTACCTCCTGGGTGGATTGCAAACGGCGTGTTGTGTGCCTCCATCATGATTTTATGCTTTAATTCAGGATCGTTAGGAACACAGAGTCGAGAGTTGACTCGAACTATTCCTTTCTCGTCGATTCTTGCTTCGGGAATGGCACCTTCTTGTACTTTCTTTATCATGTTTATCAGTTCCGGATCGGTAGCTTGAGCAGCTTTAATTTTATCGATTAAAGTTGGTTCTACTCGCACGTGAGCAATCTTCGAGCGGGTCCCTGGTGTCTTTAGCTCTATCTCCATCTTTTGCAAGTCGTACAAAATACACTTTTGTGTTGTCAGCAGTGCACTTGTACTTGCATAAGATTTTCTGCTCAAAGCGTCAGCTACAACGTTCGCCTTTCCCGGGTGATACTGGATTGTGTGGTCATAATCCTTTAACAGCTCAAGCCAACGTCGTTGTCGCATGTTGAGTTCCTTCTGGGTGAAGAAATACTTGAGACTTTTATGATCCGTATAGATATCCACTTTTTCTCCGTACAAGTAGTGTCTCCAGATCTTCAACGCGAAAACGACTGCTGCCAACTCTAGATCATGAGTAGGATAATTTTTCTCATAATCTTTGAGTTGTCGAGAGGTGTAGGCTATAACCTTTCCATGTTGCATAAGGACACAGCCTAGACCTTTGCCAGAAGCATCACTGTAGATAACAAATTCTCCTGATCCTGATGGTATGGTCAGAACAGGAGCTGAAACCAGTCTCTTCTTGAGTTCTTGGAAACTTTTCTCGCATTCCTCGCTCCATATGAATTTTGTGCTTTTCCGAGTAAGCTGCGTTAATGGAGTGGCGATTCGAGAAAATCCTTCTACGAATCTCCGATAATAACCAGCTAGACCCAGAAAACTTCGGACTTCGGTTACTGTTTTGGGTTGTTCCCAATTTAGTACCGTTTCAATCTTCGCAGGATCGACTGATATTCCTTGACTAGAAATCACATGCCCAAGAAACGCGACCTCCTCAAGCCAGAACTCACATTTCTTCAACTTGGCATATAATTTGTTTTCACGGAGCTTTTGTAATATCAATCTCAGGTGTTGTTCATGATCCTCGCGACTCTTGGAGTATATGAGGATGTCATCAATAAAGACAACCACAAAATGATCCAAATGTTCCTTGAATATCCGGTTCATCATGTCCATGAAAGCTGCAGGAGCATTAGTTAGTCCAAAAGGCATGACTAAGAACTCATAATGCCCATAACGAGTTCTGAAAGCAGTCTTTGGAATGTCATCAGCTTTAACCTTTAACTGATGATATCCAGAACGGAGATCAATCTTTGAGAAATGTTGAGCGCCTTGCAATTGATCAAACATGTCATCAATCCGAGGTAACGGGTACCTGTTCTTGATGGTGACATGGTTCAATTCTCGGTAGTCAATGCACAATCTCATACTCCCGTCTTTCTTCTTCACAAATAGAACAGGAGCACCCCAAGGTGATGCACTCGGACGAATGAAACCGGTATCCAACAATTCCTGTAGTTGGACTTTTAACTCTTGAAGTTCAATGGGAGCCATTCGGTAGGGAGCTTTGGAAATGGGCTTGGTACCGGGTTCAAGATCAATATAAAAATCAATTTCACGGTTTGGGGGTAAGCCAGGAAGTTCTTCAGGAAAAACGTCAGGAAACTCATTAACAATGGGAATATCATTTAAGTTTGACGTATTTTTGTTCAAATCAGTGACATGAGCTAAAAAGGCTTGACATCCGTTTTTCAATAAACGAATGGCTTTATGGCTAGAAATAACAGTTATAGATTTCAATGGTTTAGTTGCTTGAATTTGCATGACAGGTTGATTAGGAATATGAAAACTAATAATCTTATGAAAACAATCAATTTTAGCATGATGGGTAGTCAACCAATCAATTCCTAAAATCACATCAAATTCATGCATCTCCAAAGAAATAAGGTCAACAGGTAATGTGAGGTTGTTGATTTGAACTAGGCAAGATTTATAGACAGTAGATGTAATGGTCATTTCTCCTAATGGGGTTTCAACTGATAAGTCAAAGTCCAAATTTTCAGGAGTTAAGTTTAAACGCTGAGCACATGCAGGTGAGATAAAAGAATGGGTAGAGCCAGTATCTAACAAAGCGTAGACTTCACGAGAATTTATGAATAGCTTACCGGTTATCACCTCGTTCGAGTTTCGCGCCATTTGGGATGTCACAACAAAAGCTCTCCCTTGAACTACAGATTTTCCCTTATCCGCGCTAGCTTTTGGTATCATCATTGCAGCTGGACTTGATTTTGTGGCAGGACAGAACCGCGCAAGATGACCCTCTTTCCCACAACTGTAGCACTTTTTGGACTGCAGTGTACAGTTTGGGCTGATGTGACCTTCCTGACCACACCTATAGCATCTCACTGGTGGTCGATCTTCTCCCCTTGAAACTGGGGTCGGTGCTGGTGTTGGTACTGGTGCTGGTGCCCTTCCATAATTATTATGGAATCTCTTTCTTTTGAAATTGTTCCCACTAGATTCTCCTCTTCTGTTATTTGGTATGGAATTACCACCGAAGTGTTGGTTACCTCCTCGATGGTTCTCGTTCCTGTGGTTGTTGTCACTCCTTTCTCTATGTTGATCATTAACTCTTGGCTGCAATGTTTCATCTGTTTGCTCCACCCTTTGAGCCCTATCTACAACATCTGAATACAAACTAAATTTATGAGAGCTAAGTTGTTGACGAATTTTGAATCTCAAACCTCTTAGGAACATCCGACTCATTCGTGCTTCGTCATCCACAAGATGGGTGGCAAAGTGAGATAACTCGGCAAACTTGGCTTCATATTGGGAGACTGTCATGTTTCCCTGCTCCAGCTTAATGAATTCCACCTCTTTCATATGGCGGATGCTTTCTGGGAAATACTTCTCGTTAAACAGTTCTTCGAATTCTGTCCAAGACATTTCGAGTGCTGAAGGTTGGATACGTTTTACCGCTTCCCACCAATGGTCCGCCTCACCTCGTAACATAAAAGTGGCAAATGGCACCTTCTGATCATCAGCGCATTGTAAGACATCAAGTATTTTTGTCGTCTGCTTTAGCCATGCCTCCGCTTTGAGTGGGTCAGGCTTCCCGTGGAATTCAGGTGGTCCTAATTCTTTAAATTGCTTAACAGTGACCATCCTCAAATTGCCAGCGTTTCTACCGTTATTATTGACTGGATTTCCTCTTCCTTGATTTTGTATGAACTGCATGAAATTCCTAAAGAATCCATCGTTCATCATGTTATCAGGAACATTATTTCCTGAGTTGGCAGGAGGATTGTTTGGGGCCTCTTGATTCTCGGCTACATTTGCTTCAGGCATTCCATAGTTAACCTCTTGATTTCCAGATGCCATACTAAACTGTGGTCACAAAATAAATGTTAGTTCAAATAAACTGACTCATCACTTCATGTTCCTACATTCAAATCGACTCATTTAGATAATAAAATCTATTTTAGGTAGGACACACTAGTGACTGGTTCTATTCGTCTCTCCCCTCCTAGTTCTAACCCCAGATCTCCATTAAAGATCATATCCCTAAGCTCTGATGCCAACTGTGACGCCCCCAAATCTGGGCCCACACAGCCCAAACTTGAGTCGTCAAAAGACTACAACAAAATTATTACAACAAAGCACAACGTACAACAATACAGTGTATAATAATACACAACTAAGTCTTCACTATTATTGCCACACTATTTTACAAAACGTGAAGACTATGATAACTATTCCTCGGACCCTCACTCCATTCCCCGGCTAGACCCTGTTATGTTTTCATCTCCTGTTGAAAAACAATGGAACAAAAGAAAGGGTGAGCTCAAATAGCCCAGTAAAGAATATCATGACTAAGATAATGACGAATAAATTATCATTAGTCTTCAACAGCTGAGTTCTTGATAGAATACAATAGACTACAAGGCTTATATCAAAAACTGCAGTTAAATTCTTAAACAACGTTCAGATCAATAATAGCAGCGGAATGAGTAATCTATTAGAAGAATAATGCAGACTATAATGTCCACTCGGTTCTCTTTTTAGGAAAAACATCATCAACTTTTATCATCTGAAATATCATTAGTCAAGATAATACAAATTCACAGTTCCTGATCATAATCATGCAGATCAACAGTTCATCTTTGCACTACGGGCCAAAGACATTCAATATAACACCAACGGTCATGATTATACCAGATTCAGCCTTTGGTCATAATCATACCAAACAACAGTTCATCTTTGCACTACGGGCCAAAGAGAACATTCACCACGTGCCATAAAAGACACCGAACAGATGTATCGCCTTTAACCTATTATATCGCCTTTAACCTATCATCTGTTCAGCAAATATATCACATATGTGCCCCCGGCCACAGATATTCACAACAGCTTGATTTTTGGATGATTAGAATGATATAAATGATGAACAGAAGAAATAGGATAACAATAAGTATCGGAAGTTTACTTTGTACAGATTCAAATAATGTCCAAATTGTCAACATGATGTGGAGTGAAATTCAAGATCCACAGTTCAGAATAACGGTTACAATTCAATAGAAAGGTTCACGTAAATAGGAAGGTTCAGTTGAAATAATGAAGTTCAACTATTATGGAACATATAATATTTTCAGGAATTATAGAAGCAATAGTTCCATAATAAATTTCGATTTAGGAGTATGAAAGAAAATAATATCCCTTACCGTAGCAGGTTTGATTAACAAAAGGTGAAGGAAATTAATACAAGGGTTATTCACCAACAGGCGGCAATCCGCTCCGTAAGGTTATTCCCACAATTTAATAGAATTTGAGTACAAAGAGTTATTCACCAAACAGGCGGCAATCCGCTCCGTAAGGTTATTCTCAGAGATTAATAATGAATGAATACGAAAGGTTATTCACCAACAGGCGGCAATCCGCTCCGTAAGGTTATTCCCACAATTTAATAGAATTTGAGTACAAAGAGTTATTCACCAAACAGGCGGCAATCCGCTCCGTAAGGTTATTCTCAGAGATTAATAATGAATGAATACGAAAGGTTATTCACCAACAGGCGGCAATCCGCTCCGTAAGGTTATTCCCACAATTTAATACATGGAAATAAAAGGCACGTCTTATGAGTAAGGAAGAAACAATATTATTATCGAGAATCAAATAATGATAATCCCTTACCATAGTATGTTTGAATAATGGAAGATGAAAAAGATGGTATCCCTTACCGTAACACGTTACTGGATATTGATTTAAATGAGGTTGATTAACTTGAACAGTACACGTATACTTATAGATCTTCACAAATACTCAAGATGACTTAAGCACACTTAGAGAGAACTTTCACAAGAAGTATTTAGAGAGAGAAAGAAAGAACAAGTAAGGAAGTTTATGAAAAATCCTTAAGTTAAGGCTTCTATTTATAGCCAAAAATCTTATCATTCATTTAATCTAAACCATTCATTTAAAGATCACCTTTTAATCTACACCATCCATTTCAAATATTATATTATCTTTAATCTACACCATTCATTTCATATCACCTAATAATCACCTAACTTTATATTATAAACAAATCAATTTAATTATTCAACAATAATTCACACTTTAATCTACACCATTCATTTCATATCACCTAATAATCACCTAACTTTATATTATAAACAAATCAATTCAATTATTCAACAATAATTCACACTTTAATCTACACCATTCATTTCATATCACCTAATAATCACCTAACTTTATATTATAAACAAATAACTTTATCAATTCAATTATTATGACTAATTGTTATAAATACAGTATAGTTAGCTCTTAGATATCAAGTCAATAAATTAATGAAATACAACTGTTTAAATAACATCATAATAGAGATAACAATAATGTAAAATAAAGCATACGTTACTGTGTAATGACAATTATTGATTCAATAATGTGAATTACTGTGCATATGTTACTGTGACAATTATTAGGTTCAATAATTTTAAAAACAGTGCAACAACAATTATTGACTCAATGATATAAAATACAGTGTAATGACAATTATTAAATCAATAATGCAAAATACTGTGTAACAACAATTATTGAATTGATAATATAAAATATTATGCAGTGACAATTATCGATGAAATGATGCGTAACAGTTACGGTGTCAATTATCAGACCAATAATATGAGACACTATGCAATACCGTGTGTTACTGTAGAGTACCGTGTGCTACAGAAAATACCATAAACTACCGTATGCTACTATTCTTTTATCACCGGTATTTTAACAGTTCCGTTGACTATTTTTATTTAAAAAGGTTACTTCTGTCGTTTTCTATATCCGACAAATATTCCGTTGTGGGGTCCACCAATAATTTATTATTTCGGCGCCGTCGTACGGCACGAATATTCCCCGACCAAACGAATATTCTCCGACAAAGCGAATATTGTCCGACAAAATAAAATTTGCACATAACATCCTTAACTTTCAATTTTGTTAATTTAACCACTTACTGTTTCAAAAAAAATATATATGAAGAAAAATTAAATTTTGTATTTCATAAAATTCGGGGTCTTACAGCAAGAGTTTTCAAAAGAGATCAAAAACAAAAAGAATCTTGCATTACTACTGAGTTCCTCAGAAACTTATGTTAAATGCAACTCAGTAGCACACCCAAAACATACACTATTTGAGAAGAGTTCTTAGTGAACTAGAGTATCTGAGTCTGTTAGACTTATAGAGTTCTTAGTGAACTAGAGTTCCAAGATAGCTGATCTTGAAGGAATCTTAGTGATTCAGAAATTATAAAAGTATCCTTAGTGGATTTGCTACTTGAAGAGTAGATCAGTGGAATAAGAGTCTTGTGAACTCTGAACCACTTAAAACCTGAGTCTTTCATCTTGTGTCTTTTAACTGCTATATAATTAATTTTTGAAATATTATTTTAACAAATTAAGAAAGGATAATTAAATCATATTCCGCTATGCTAAACAAATTAATTAAGAATTCATTATCTCTTAAGAACAAAACAAGAAAAAGAAAAAGTTTTAAAGTATATATTCAATCCCCCTCCCCTTTTAGATATCTTTCGTGTCATTGAGAACTAACAACTGTGATTTAAGATTATTTACTCGCTTGGTTACTTTACTTTTTTAGAGAGAATTTCAAATAAATGGAAAATGATATAAATCACCATAAAAATAAGTTATAATTATTATTACGAATAGACATATCTATAAATAAATAAAATTTTATTTTTATTTTAAAAATCAAATCACATTACTCCCAAAATATATGAAATTCAGTATTAAAGTGAAAAAGCCAACTCTAAATATCTAATAAATGATATTTCAATATTCCGTAACTCTATATGATGTGTAGATGTTCAATTAGTTTTGTTTTTATAGAAAATTCAATGCATATCTTTCATGAATTACTCTCATAATTAATGTAATCATAATTTATAAAGTTATTTAATTTAGTTTAGTGTTGGTTGTCTCGCCTCTTGCATATGAATAAAGGTAATACTATAATTTTAAAATTTTTGAGTTTTAAATACATGTCTGAAATATATATGTCATCATTTTATTAATTATTTAATACTACGATAGATCCTTAACATTCATTATATATACCATTGAAAGAATGACTAATGTATATAAAAAAAAAACTAATTTAAAGCTCTTGACATTATCTTATTACAAATGATGAAATTTTTGTATATTTGTGTGATATATTATATTCATAATTTTATCTGAGGTACAATTGTATATGTTTTAATTTTAGTCTTAATATTTAGCATATTTTATCTTTGTGTAAATATGCTATAGTTTTTAGTATACCTTTGTATTTATTTTAAATTTACTTTAAAAAGTTAATATTAATTTTGTATTTCAAAAAATTATAAATTTTGCAAATAACATTTTTTGAATATTATTGCTCCAATAAGCCAAAAATGCCTAATGTTTGATGGGTTGGCCCGAGCGTGTGGCCCAAATATATCTTATAATGACGAAAGGGTGTTCAATCGGTTCAGGTTTTTCGATTTTTTTATCGAATCGTTCAGTACCAGTACTGGCGGTACCGATTTTTTTGGTATTTTTATAATTTTCAGTATCGGTAGTAGTATGAAAAATTCCGAATTCGGTAAAAATTAAAATACAGAAAAAAACAAAATTAATAATATAATAATAATATAAATAATTAAATATATAATAAGTTAGTTTTTTATAAAAATTTGTAAATATATATTTTTTGTTTATTTAATTATTATTTATAATTATATATATTATCATTCGGTACAAACCGAAAAATTGGTATAGATCATGTATCGAGTCGATATCGAAACCAAAATCAATAATTTGTTTGGTACCCGTTTTTGTTTTTCCAGCTATTTGGGATCAGTACCGGTTTATTTTATTTTTTATACTAGTTCACTTTTTTTTTTTTTTTATCAAAATACCAAAAATATTACAAATTAGTGATTTTATAATTTTTTGTCCACTTCTAATTACAAGTGCTTTCAAATATGTATAAATATATTAATTTCAAGAATCTAATTTCAATATATATCAATTATTACAATGAAATTGGTTTTCTAGGATTACATATGAAACGCTGGACAAATAAAATTACGCTAGAAAATTATATGTTGAAGTTGTATATATTTCAAACTTATTTGAAAATAAAATTAAAAAAATACTATCCTACGATGGGCCTTTTCTTTTATAAATATTGAAGTTTGTATATGCTGTATTTGAATATAATTTACTAGCTAAAAATACTACTTATAAAAGAGACTTTTTGTTTATTTTAATTATTAGTGTAATTATATGTTTTTTAAGGATATATGGCTAAATATGTTTTACAAAAATTTTAAAAATTCTAGAAAAGAAAAATGATTTAAAGACTCTACAGGGTTGTATTAATCAATAAAATTGATATTTTCACAAGTAATTTATATATTTTTTTCAAGATTTCTCTCAAATAAATGTAAAGTCCAGTTCTTATTCATTAGTTGTTTATTGAAATATCTATTTATTTAATTAACTAGGAATATAATTGTGTGCCTAAAATACGAAGTTATTTCTTTTAATTTAAAGCAGTTTAGTATCATTCAGTAGGGTACATATGATTTTATCATTCTGGATTCAGTAAACAAAACTTATTATTTGATACGAATATGACTTAAATAGAAGATCAATTACAAAAATTTGTCTAACAATATCTCAAAATCAAGTTGCAACCTTTGAAAGCCACCTTCATAAATTTAATTTAATTTTTTTCATATATTTCAATATTTTATTTGTATGTTAAATTACTATTTTGAATTTTATCGAATTAAAAGTTAGGGCTATGAGAAATTATGTTAAACAATTGTGATTTTAAAGTAATTATATTCTAAACCAAATGTGGTAGTCTAGTGATATATATACCTTGATCGTATAAGATCACATGTTCAAACTAGTTATTTGATAAAAAAAAAGAGAGTAAGAATTCGGTGCTACCTTAAAGGTAAAATCATTAATTTGTAATATTTTTGGTATATTGATAACGATGATCTAACAAAAAAGTTATAGTAATCGAAGTGAAAATCGATCTTTAATACAATAATCAAAATATTAATTAACTCCATCTATGTTATCTGTCACATAATTAACAGTTGTTAACTATTAATTTACTTAATATTTTTATCTATTTTTTAAAACATAATGTTAATGTTAAGTAATAATTAATTTGTAATTGTTTTTTAAGTATACCAATGCCATCGAAACAAAAAAAGACTCAGGTAACCACAATCAAAAACATACATTAAGCCGTTCTTCGTATCTGTAGGAGCTGAAATCTGGGTCCTAAGTCCCAACTCTAATCGGTCGAGAGAGACGTTGAAATCTGCGCGGTTGTAAACCCTAAATTCGTGTGTGTCTCTTTCTCCCCCTTCCCTTTCTCTCTGCAACAGTATACAAAAAAAAATATATATATAATCATCTGGTTCATTAATCTCTCGAATTTGTAACGAAAATCCGCAGTTGTAATCGTGCGATCCGGAACGGAAACCGCGGACTAGGTAGCGATTTATGGTAACCCTCTCCGGATAATCTCTCCATGGATAATGGTATTTATTCGACCTCTGCCTTTCACCCTAATCAGCTTGCAGAACCCCCTTCTTCAAGAAACATTCAAGATAACTCTAGTATGTCATCTGTTCCCTCAACTTCAAATTCCGAAGCAGCAAATTTACCCCAAAATTATAGCTATGCAGGTTACCCAAGTTCCGATTCATATGGATTTGGAAACACAGGATATGCAGGTTATTATGGTGGCTATCAGCAGCAGCAATCTAATCAATCATACCCTCAGCGCGTAGGAGCATATCAGAACACAGGAGCATATCAAAGCACAGGTGCTCCTCATCATCTTATTTCCTCATTTCAGAATACAGTGCCTTATACTGGGCCTGAAAATTATTCTAGCACTTACTACAATCCTGGTGATTATCAGACTTCTGGAAGTTACCAACGCGGTGGGTACAGTAATCAGAACCAAGCCAACTTGTGGCAACAGGGAAACTATGCAAATTATGCAACTCAATATCTTAATTATACTCCTGAATCAAATGGGTCGTATAGTTCTAGCAATGCTTCTGCAACTTCACTCCAATATCAGCAGCATTACAAACAATGGGCAGATTATTATTGCCAAACGGAGGTTAGCTGTGCTCCTGGAACAGAAAATGTTTCTGCAACAAGTACAGTTAATGTGGGGTGTCCTGTTCCTGGTGTTCCTGGTGGATATTCTTCTGCGAACAGCCAGCAACCTGCACCTTACACTACATCATGGAAGCCTGAAGCCACATCTGATTTTCCTTCGGTGCAGGTTTGGATTCTCTTATGGACATAGTTTAGTTGTAGTTGCATTACTCTTGCACATGCATATGTATAGTTTTTAATGCAATCAATATGTTGCACTCTTACACAAGAACTCTTATTATGCAGCTGTGAATTGATTTCACTATAGTACTTAAATTTAATTCCAACTCCTATGGTCACTCCTCCTCGGTCCTCTCTCCACCCTATCGTGAGGGGGTACATGATTTTTTAGGGGTCAAGTAATGTCTTGTTATATGTTTTCTTTGTCTTCTCTTTATTTTGCATATTATTTATCCTTAGAACTCTTGATTAATGGATTTTTAATAAGCAAATAATCCTATAAAACTACCAAAAGAGGGGGGGGGGGGGGGGGGGGGGGGAAGCTAGTCATGCACTCGGTTAAAAGGATAGGGAAAATAAAAGGTCCTTAGGAAGCCAAAACCCACCATATATAAGAGCCTTCCATAGAGGTACCTACCTACACTAATTGCCGAATAAAGCCCAGGAACACCCTCCTGAAGCAAAAACCAAGAAAAAAAAACTGAATATGCACAACAGGTATCCCATTGCCTTCAATGTACTGTACTGGCTGTTCCGCTCCTTCAGATTACCCACAAATGCTGGTGAGGCATTACAGATAGGGTTACTCACAATTCATGTGAGTTATGTAGGACAGATTTTGAAGACGAACAATAATTGAAAAACACTGGAAAATTAACTTGGGCAAGGCCTGCTCCTCACTACCTTAAGGATCTTTACTTGGGTGATGTTATGCACACCACTACCTCAAGGGTTTGTCAACCGCAAAAGAGAGGGAAAAAGCTCATACCTATTCAATTATCAATATATTCTGTAATCTAATTAACTTGTGGAGATTACATCAATATTTACAGATTCAAAACTCTAATATTACTTGGGAAATAATAAAAATACTAAGCGACTAAAATAACCTTACTAAATATTAAAATCCTAATTATTAGTAAATGTCCTAAATCCCCCACTAATAATTAGATAAACAAATACTTACATCAATTTGCTCTAAATTAAAAATAATAAATTTGCACTCAATAAATATAAATTTTTTCTTGACGCTTTAATTGTCCTCATCAACAAAGTTCTAATATGAACTTCAGATCCCTCCTCCTCAAAGTCTCTATAATTCCTTTCCTTCCAAAGAAAATACCAAGACAACGTTGTACCAGATCCTCTCTCTCCACCTCTACGTAAGTTTGATTATTTTTGCTTTTAGAAAATCTAATGTCAAGTATAATGTTAAAGTCAGCGTAATGGAAGGTTACTAAAGCTTCAATAACATTTTATATTTAATTTCCTTTCCGTTTCTATTTCCTAGACTTTTTCCAAGCTCCAATCATAGCCTTAAAAGAAAGACTATTAATTGGCATAGTAATATTTTACTCATGTTGTACATTGTGTTACATGTGGTTCAATATGTAAACTTTGTGGCTCATCATAACATGTTTATATCTTTGATTTTGAAGTTTTTATGAAGTTTCCCTAGATTGGTTGTGCAGATTGGTAAGTTTGCGCACAATGGATATATGATTCTAGTGGCTGATGCCACTTTGTCTGAAAGATCACTTATTATTATTATTTTTGATATTTTAATCACTAAATTTTACTTTATGGTTCAAAAGTTTTGAATTCTTTCTTTAGTTTTACTGATTGTTGTAAGATCTACTGCCAGATGACACAGGACTGTGTCAATTAATCATATGGACTCAACTCTTTCTACTGTATTTTGTCAGCCTAGTGCAGTAATCAGCAGTGTCCATGATGGCTACTGGAAACAGGGGACTCCAGGTTTCCAAAATCACACTGTTAAGCCCATACAATCAAATCTACGAACGCCTTTGGATTCAGATCCTACGTATGGAAGCTTTCAGAAACATCATAAGCCTGAATATCCTCAAGGAGGGAATGTACATTATCCGGCTAATCATCAGGTGCCACAAAATTATCATACTTCCTTACAACCTGTTCAGCAAACTGTTTCACAAACTGTTCAGCAACCAGTTTCGCAAACAGGTATGCCTTTGGATTCGCGGGTAAGCAAAATGCAGATTCCCACAAATCCTAGAATTGCTACAAATTTGGCTTTGGGCTTACCAAAAACCGATAAGGAAAATTCTATAAGCAGTGCGACAGCAAAGCCAGTCTATATCAGCGTTGCACCACCTAAGACAAATGACGAAATGTCATCTCATAATGCTGCTGATTCAATACTTGAGGTGAGACCCTGGATTTTTTTTACTTGGTATCTTAAACATATAATTTCTAGTATTTACACACAGTTTGGTGATTGAGAAAAGAGGTGCAGACTCTTAAACTGTCTAGTGTTGCTGGGTGAAATTTTGGCTCGATGGAGCCCATAATTATCTATTGCTCATTGTGGCTTTCCTAAGGGTCTTCTGAGCCTTTTTAAGCATTATTACTTTTAATTTTTAGATTTTCCATTGTGGTCGTTTGCTTTGTTAGTTAGGTGTCTATGGTCTTTTATTGTTGTATTGGCTTTATATGTTGAGGCGATGCAGCTTAGTGAAAAGGAGACAGTTTGATTATAACTTTAATAGACAGTATTGAAAATTATCTATATGGGAAGGTTAACATGAGAAGCAACACTAAAAGGCCCAGCTTTTCATGGTGGAAGCATAAGTACATAACAAAAAATTATAGAGAACTAAATGATAGATAGAGAACTAAATGGGAACTAGAGAAGTACAATGATCGAATGAAATAGTAGCAGAAAGTCCTAGGAATATTTGGCTTCGAGTAATAGATACATGCCATAGTGCACGTCTGCATTATGAGATTTAATTTCATGATTGGGCTATAGAAAATCTGCCACTTTATGCATATTCTGTCTCTACTCTTAAGCATATGTAATTATGGAGCACATTAGTGCAATTGTTACAAATTGAGTTCTCATGTTTACATATGTCTGCGCGAATTTCTTAGCATAACTGAACTACATGTGCCTGTGTGCGTTACAAGAAACTTGTTCATCTTTGACGTTTTCTTGATTCTTCGGTCAGTTGTTTGGACCACCTTAGATTTATCAAAAGGTAAAAAGAGATCTTGGTATAAGGTCATAATTTTAGTAAATTTTCAGAAAATAAAATAAAATAAAATAAATGAAAAAAGGTTACAAGTTTGGTGACTGTATTTTAACTGTTCTTCATACAGTCAGGTGTTATAACTGAGAGAGCTAATAATAAGTTGTTGAATGGCTAGTCAAGTCTTGCACAGTAATTATTATGTTCCAGCCCATGCCGCGAATTGCTTGCTTGCTGCTACTAGTGGATGGTAAGATTTGGGGCTGTAAACTGACTCTGAAATATCTGTGTTTGTTCAAAATATTCGATAACCATATCCGGCCAAAGTAGATAGTCGGGCAAAGTAATTATTATCCGTATTCCTATCCAAAAAAAATGGTCGCGGATACAGATATAGGTATGTCTGTATCTGTTTTTATGTGCTATTAATATTAGTTTACTTATATTAATATTATTGTTCTGTTTTTATATTAGGCATTCTAAGTACAAGGTTTTTTAAATGCATAATTTTTTGTTATACAATTCTCATGTCAACATGCATTTAAGGTAAAGGTTGTGAATTTCTAATTTAATCTGGGTATAAAATTTTAATATTGATTGGCAATTCATCTTTTGCTGCTATGCTATGATTTATGTATGGTGTTACAATTTTGTGGATGAATATTAATTTTAATTTTGATTGGTTGAACATTAATTTTAATTTATAATTTTGTTGATTGAACATCTTTTTGACAATTCATTTGGTATTATACTAGAAATTTAAAATTTTGATATAAGTTCGGATGCGGATATTTGAGATATTTATCCATTTTCTGCTGTTTTTAATGGGTACGGATAGTATTCGAATATTATCCATAGACGAATAAGAATGTTCGATTGTAATATTCATCGGATATGGATACAAATATCATATATAATTTTCATATATGCTCCTATCAGCAAACGAAAAATTCTGTTTGCAGCCCTACTCTCTGGTTTGGATCAACTGTAAAGTGCTGAGCTAACTATCATTGATCTTTTGGATGCCATATTTCCGGTTTTAATTCATTCTGTGTCTCAGTTTTATATGTTTATTTTATTGGTGGTCAGAAATTCAGTGACACCTAATATTTGAATTTCGATGAAAATTTGTACATTATAAAAGGTTACTTCATGCTATACATCAGTAATTAGTGACTGGTGGATATGGTTTATGTTTCATATTTTCTATGTGGATGAAGTAGATAACCTATTGAATTTGCGTAGTGGTACTTGTGTTCCGAAACATGGTACTCTTACGTGCTATTACTCTAAATTTAGCGTACATAAATATTTCTTTGTTGATTTTCCTATAGTTGAACGAATATCAATATTTTAACTTAGTATTAAATACTCAAACGTCACATTTGTACTAAATTATTATAGAACAATAAACTTGTTGATTCAACTAAATATCTTCTATAAACTTAGTTTTATTGCATTTAGATTCTTATGTTTTTTTTTTAAATTATAAGCACTCATAGAATGCTACCGTACTTTGTTTTAACTTATGTAGCGTACTGCTTACCTGGACTGGTACCGTGTACTGAAACAAAATGCGTTCTAGGTAACACTGGTCTTGTTTGCATAATGAACACTGGTCTTGTTTTAGATATAATATATTTTCTTTGGCGAGGCTTGGTACCTAGGACAAGAAAGAATCACATTCTCGCCGATCTGTTTTAATAATTTCCCAGTCTCGTTGGATTTAACTTTTTAATGTAGCAAAGGTAGGATTCATTGCCATCAACAAAAGAATTTTAAAAGTTTGTTATAATTGAACACATTTCTGTCAGTTATTCTTTTTATTTGTGGTGGACTATGAATTTCGTTGTTGGTGTATCAATGATGTAGCAAAAGGGGACCATGTCTTTTTATGTCAATGATGTGCTCATCTCCTATCATCAGTATATAGGCCTTGGATCCCTTTTCATGTCTTTGGTATGGGCATTTCGCTTTCTTCATTTTCTTGTAACTGTGAATCATGCTGGGGTTTTGATGGTCTTTTGAATGCGAGCTTCCATCTTCCAAAAATTCTATTTATTTCTTAATCTCATGCATTATCAAGCTTTTTTTTTTATTTCTTATTATCATTCATTGCTCCCCGGCCTTATTAAAATTTTCTTTCTTGTCTGCCTTCATTTTCATTTTTTATTGGGATTATCTGAGGTGATTTTCATCTTAATTCTTTTTTGCATGTAAATGTCAAACAGCTGTCAGCTTGAGTAGTATCTGTAGCTACTCCCTAGTGGGAAGTAAATGGGTTCAAAACCTTATGGGTGGGTGCACTGCGCATGTGTATTTATTGTTCCTTCCTTATCCTTCTATTGTGTTTTTTTTAATCATAGTATAATGCATTAAATTCTTGTGGCATTTACTTTTACAAAACATTACCTGAAATATCAATATGAATGATTGATGGAAATTTGTGCTTACAAGACGTAATACTGACAAAATGGATCACTTGTTTGCAATGTGAACTTGTCTTATGGCCGTGGATTTTGAGTATATGATATTAAATCCTTGTGAATTTCTCTTTTAAGTCTTAATGAGATATAGTGGTTGACTTTCTCTAATCATGTCTGTAGTGTCAATCTCAATTGAAAGTACTTTACGCGGAAGGAAATAAAGGATGCAATATGGAATTTTCAGTTTACAATCTACTTTGTGTTATTTTACACTCTAATAATAATAGGGATCTCTTATCCGCTGTGTCAAGGTTAGTAACATATATCTAAGGATAGCTTTGCATGCTTGTTATTTACATATGTAATATTTATGTCTTTATGAAGGCATTTTTTTTTTAATTGTTGTTTAAGAGCACCAAAGTTTGTTGGCTATCACGACATGTTATGTATGTCTGGTTTACTAGATTTATCATCAAGTGATAATACATTTCACCAAAATCTTGAACAGTTTCGTCTTTGAGACAAAATGAGCTATTTTGAGCAGTTTCCTTTTTTTTAAGCTATTTTTATCTTCCTTTCAATTGTTTTGGGAAAACGTGTCTTTATTGGCTTCCTTATGGGCAGCAGAGGATAGCCTTCCGGGCTGTTGCTATTTCAGATATTATTAGGGATTGGTGGCTGTCCTTTGTCGAGGATCCATTATTTTTTTTAGTTTGATTGTTTGGTGGATTTTTTTCTCCATCTTAACTATACATCTCTTCTTTCTAATGTTCTTTTTTCTTCTTTCATTTCTAAATCTACTTCTTCTTCCTTTGTTATGAATTTCTTCTCCTATCTTTTTGTTTTTTACTTCTCATTGCATGGGAGAATGCGTTGCTTGTGCCTTGTGTTGAGATGTTAAAGGCACGAGCTACTCAAAACTCGACTCTATTCGATTTTAACTGGCTTGACTCTACTCGTTAACAGCTCGGCTTGGTTCAACTAAACAAATTATTTTAATTATATATATGTTAATATCATAATTTATAATTGCATATTCCTTCTTTTCCAAAACGTATGCCAATTTAAGACATTTCAATAATTATCGACTTTTTGAAAGCCAATTTATGACATTTTCGATTCAAAATTTGTATGATTCATTTTTTAATCGGTAGTTCTTTTATATAGTTTTCAATATTCATCATTGTATTGTCTAAAATTAAATGAATCTATATCAATTTTGAGGTTGAAATTTCAATTGGACTTTCAAAAAGTCAATGATGATCATATATTTTAGAATTGATGGAGCATATAATATAAGTATTACCCTCTTCCTTCCAAAATATAGGATCAATATGGGCTTTTTGAAAAGATATTTTCAAACTTAAAATTGATATGAATTAATTTAATTTAGACAATAGAATTATGAAATTTGTAAAATATCTAAATCGTACTACTAATTACAAAATTTACTGTTTTCAAAAGTTAAATGAATCACATAAAATTTGAATTTGAAAATATCTCAAATTAACTTTGAAACATGAAACTAGAACTTATAATTTTGAACTGAGGAATAGAAGATTTATATTTTCATATATTTTATTATAATGAAATAATATACTTGTGCTTGATATGAAAATCTAAGGAGCAGTGCCTGTGCATCGGTAATTAACCGTACCGAACCAGACCGGTTATCGAAAGTGGCTAAATCTGTGTGCACCGGAACTAGTACTGATTGAACCGGTTAGCCGGTTCAGTACCTGGTTTTACCAGAAAAACACTTGAAATGATAAAATCTGATTTTACAAGAAGTACAAAACCTGTATCAAATAAACATGACCATTACAGGCTACAAAATCCAAAAATATTACAAACCAAGCCTTAAACATCAAAAAATATTACATGACCAAGCTTTAAGCATCATAATTCAGATAACAAGAAAACCAACATATCAAATAACAAAACAGTCCTAACTCCTAACAAAAGGTGGCATTGACAGCAACAACTACTTGGTCTTGAGCTGCATCAGCTAGATAATTAGGACTCCTAACTAAAGGTGGCATGGATTTGCATCAGAAGTTATGGCTATATCATTATCCATATTTTCCATCAAACTACACATCAGAAAATAATTGTTAGTAAAAGAACTATAGATACAGAATAAAAATAGGTGAAAACTAAATTCAGGTAAGTTGGAGCATCAAAAACTGAATTGAACAATGAGCTGAAATTCAACCCAAAACACATAATTTTTTACAACTGAATAAACCCAGAAGACTAAAAAAAAGGGATTCCAAATTCTTGAATTGAAAGATTCATAAACATATATATATTTTTTAGAACCCAGAAAGATTAAGAAAGAATTCGCCAATAAATTAAAATTTTCAAAAAAGAGAAACCCAAGAGTGTTAAAATAGAACTGAAAAACATACAAATATCAAAGAAATGTTGACGGCTTGACTCCTTCAGATGCGACGATTCGATTTTGATTTTGATTTTAGGCAGCAAATAGAACACCGACAGGTGACAGGAAAGAGAAGAGGAGAAGAGGTGAAGAGGCGGCGGCAAGTTTAGAGAATCAGAGAGAAGGGAAAGAATGAATTAGGTTAAGTGGTAACTGGGGTCTAGACAAGAGTAAACTCAGAAAAGTAAAAACATAAAAGAGGAAAAAGGGAAAAAAATACCGGTTCAGCCGGTTAGGTTCTTTATTTACCGAATCGTTCAAACCTCCTACCGAAACTAGTACCGAAAAACCGGTATATACCGGTTTTTTGTACCGGACCGGGTTTTTAATACCGAACCGTCCAGTTTGAACCGGTACGGTTTACTGAAAAATCTGGAATAACCGAATTTTTTGAACAGGTCTACGTAGTACTACATTTTCTTGTTAAGTTTTGTGATGATATAAAATTTTAAAAAAAACAAATAAAAGTAATAGAGTAATGTCAGGTAAATTGTACCAATTGTAAAAATCAATTAATACCATATGCTCTTATATAGTACAATTTTTTTTTATTAGTTTAAATTTGAACATAACAGAAATGTTAGAAGAAGATATTGTTTATAACTTTCGAACTTGTTTTTAATTGAAGTTTCTTTTCCTTCAGAATCGACTAATATAATTATAAAAGCTGTAAATTTGGTTGATTTGTGACATATAGTTGATTTAGTTAGTTGGATTGAAAACTGTTTTACTTTCGTGTTATTTACTGTTAATCTAGAAACTTGAATTATAGCATCATTGTATTGCATTTCCAGATTATCAAATGAAGCCAGAAAAGACAAGGCTGTTAAGCATGCTCTTGAAGTTCGGGCAGCAGTTACATCTGGAAATTATGTCCTGTTCTTCGGACTCTACAAGGCAGCTCCTAACTTGAAGACCCGTCTCATGGGTGAGTACCCGCATATAATGATCATTATCTTCCTTCTGAGATTTAATCATTATTGTTTATCTCGAATGGATACTTAGATATAATCGTCTTGTTGCAGATCTATATGTAGAAAAAATGCGGTATGCAGCAGTTAAATGTATGTCTCGTTCATATCGTCCTATACTTCCTGTTTCATACATTGCTCAGGTTCTAGGTTTCAGTAGTGTCTTACCTACGGTTGAACCAAGTGGTGAGAAACACACTGATGGATTGGAGGAGTGTGTTGAATGGTTGAAGGCTCATGGTGCGTGTCTTATTACAGATAACTCTGGAGAAATGTTACTTGATTCAAAGGTATGTTATAAGCAGGCATCCTAAATTACATTCAGAAGAACATTATATGTTTATTAATTTCAATTATCATGCCTATATTTTATGGCGCATATTCTGGCATGGCAGTAAATTAGGATTGATTATTGATTCTGAATAATGACATTCTCTCTTTATTATAATCATTTAATTATGATCATATATGATATTTAATCTTTTGGTAGTTACAAGTTTCAAAGTAGATGTTTGTTTTACATGGTATTATGATCATATTATGTGTTTCAAAACTTGTTTTTTCCTCCTTAATGTATTTTTAAAAAAAAAATTGTTTGGGGTTAGTTTTTTTTTTTTTTGGGGGGGGGGGGGGGGGGGGGGGCGCTGGAAATTACAGCTTTCATATGTTTGATTATCGACTCAAGAGCGTCTTATTAAGTATTTCCTCTGCCACATATTATTTGCAACTCAAATTGGGCATAATACACCTTGATTTTTCTCTCCACGTACAAGTGGGGTTTGCATGTGAGGTGGAGTATCTAAGTATGATATACTGTGTTTGGGCCCATCCTCAAAAGCTTAACATCTAACTTTACAGATGCTTTAATGTTAACAATTGCTAATGTCAAAATTCTACTTTCAGTTCTGGTTTGTTTTCCAACAGAACATGATCTTAGTTACTGGACAACTACCCTGACAATGATAATTCTTTTTCTTTACGATGTGTAGTCTTCAACATCTAGTCTCTTCATGCCAGAACCTGAAGATGCTGTTACTCATGGAGATGCTACTCTTGCTGTTAATGATTTTTTGACACGGACTCCCTTGTAACCAAACTGATTATATTTTTTATTAAATTAAGAAATCTAGGAGAATATGATCTTTGCTGCACTGTCTAATTAAAAAGAATCCCGAACCTCCTGTTCCCAAGGGCAAGCTGTAATGAAAGCATTGTTGGTACCAAATGGAATACCAGATGCTATTTTGGAGGCTGAGCATGATCACAAATGTATGAAATGAGAAGTAGCAAAAAGGAAATAGAAGAACAGGAGTTCCTCTATAACGTTCTATTCTAGGCGTATTGGCAGGGCTCTGAGAAGTGTAATATTGTTATAAGTTGAAAATATTCATTCTTTTTCATGGAAGATGCATAATGCAAGTATAATGGGGTGAAATAGAATAAGGAGATGTAACTGTTTGTATTCCGGCTGATTTAATAGTTCATATACTATCCATTATTATCGTCATCCGTCTTCACTGGAATGCGGCAGAATTAGGTTATTTGGTGTGGATATTTCATCTGAATTTTTGTTATTACACTAGTTTATCCATAGGAGATATAGTTTGTTCTCCTCTAGTCATGTCATAACTTATTGCTGTTCATAATTGATTTTGTTTATTCATTTAAATGTTAATTTTGTACAATTATGGTTGCTTACAAATGTTCTGTCCTCAGGCTTGCACTTCTCCACCGGGATTTACTGGTGGCTTGGCTTTGATTCCTTTTCGCTGTATTGTAAATGCTTCATATTGTATCTTTGGCCGTCATTGCATATTAGGAACAGGCGAGAGCTAATCTTTTTTCTTTTTCTTTTTCTTTTTGTTGGTTAGGTGAAAGTGCTACTACCTCCGTTCTAATATAAAGGTATATTTTTAAAATAAGTGAATTTAATTTTTTATAAAGATATTCTCAATATTTATTTGAAATGTAGTAGTGTTGTTATATATGATAGGGGTGAGGGGAAAAAAAAAATTGGAAAACGAAAAACTCGTATAAAAATTGCAAAAAAATTATAACCAGTGAAAAATTCAATAAATTGAAATCGAAAAAAATGAATCGCACATTGGATTGCAATAACGGTCACTAGTGAAAAATTACACCAAATTAATTGAACAACATCAACACACACACACACACACACACATATATATATATATATGATAAAACTTTAGTAGATGATTATTAACTTAATAATAAAAAGTGCATTTATAAATGAATTATTTGTCTTTATGTTGTCAACTTTTTAGTTGTTTATATAAAAAAATTTCTACTTATTCATATAATATATGTATACATAACAAACTTGTGGGGAATATTCATACCTTTTTTTATAGCATAATGTCGTTTCTAAGTTTTAATAATTTTATAGATGCATTAAAGCAATATTAATAGTGAATAATAGTTGCGGTTTAAAATTGTAAACTCCTTTTATTATTAACTTGTTTATTTACTTCTTTTATTCTTTGAATAACACATTAGCTCGAAAAAAATCATAACTGCAAAATATTAATCGAAACTGTTAGTAACCGAACGGTTTGATTAACCGCGGTTACGGAAACGTCTATAATACTAACTGTGTTATACGGTTTGGTTACGGTAACGTCGGAAACATCTATAATACTAACTGCGCTATACGGTTTGGTTACGAAAACGTCTATAATACTAACTGCGTTATACGGTTTGGTTACAGTTATACTTTATAACTGCATCAAACCATACTATGCACACCCCTAATATATAATAAGAAATTCATGTAGATATTGAATACTGATAGTCTAACATATGAGATGCACAAGACAAACGTGTACAAAATAGATTCACGTATTACTATTCTATTTTATTATTAACAGTTTAATGTTAATCGCAGTTCACATTCAAGTTGACATATAAATCATTTTTTGAATTTTTATTAGAGGTTAATGTTTTAAACTCTTCTATGACTAAACACACATATATTTCTAATTATTTTTACTAATAAATTAGTTATAAATTATAATCACATCTATGGCAGCTATTTAAGTTGAAACAAAACAGTCAGGATATTGGCTACAATTATTGTCTTTTTTTTTTTTTTTTTTGGGGGTGAAATGGAGAGCTACCCCTAATATTGAGTACAATTATGTATACTTCAAAATAGGAGGGCCATGCCCCTAATATTAAAGCTAGCTTAACACCAACACTTTCAACACTATTGAACATCAAAATTTTGAAGCAGCCAATTGTCTTAATCAGAAGTATAGTACAAGTCACTTGATCAAATTTAAAAACTAAATTAATAAGGAATACACATGCATGTGGTTTCTTAATTGATATATGTTTTTAAATGATCAATAATACAACAATAGTTTGAAAAGTTTGTGGTTTCTCAGTTCCCTTAAAAGTTATAGAACTTAATGGCCAAGAAACATGATACAACCATAATCTGTACAGAGTATGACACACTGCTAGAAGACAGTTAATGCAACCACAATATTTAAATGTCCTATCAATCAAATTAAACACATACATGACCATTTTGGTGTAATGAGATGAAATATTTTTATTGTCAAAATAGTATTCACTAAAAAAAAATTAGATATGCAATTTTATGTTGCCAACTCTTTGCAGAAAAAGAAATAAATAAAAAGATCAAATACAAAAGTTGATCAAAATCCCCTTTCTATTTTCTTATCAATCAAATTAAACACATACCTATGACCATTGTGGTGTGATGAGATGAAATATTTTTATTGTTAAAATAGTGTTCACTAAAAAAAATTGGATATGCAATTCTATGTTGCTAACTCTTTGCAGAAAAAGAAAAAAATAAAAAAACGAAATATAAAAGTTGATCAAAATCTCCTTTCTATTTTCTTCAATTATACTTTATTCTAACTATTGAATTAACTTGACTTCATTCGATGGTTATTTTGAGTGGTTAAATATATATATATAGGATACGTATCCATATTAATCGGTTGTTGGGAGTACTTTGATTGTGAAAGTTGTTGTCGCTAGAGCCTCTAGTAGTTGGGCCCTTAATTGCAATTTTGGCCTTGCCACTAAAGGCTCTAGCTGCAATAACTTTCTCAGCCAAATTGGCCCCTGCATGTGGTTGCTGGAATAGTACTCTCAGCAATCGGTTGTTATAGATGGATATCTATTCCATAGAAATTCAATCATTTTATTTTGAGGGATTGGCTGATTTCATAATTATATTTTTGATAGTGTTAGATGTATGAGTGTATGAAGTGAATCTCGCACTCGTATAAAAGTACGACTTGTAGAATTGCTAAACGAATTTTATGAAAATGTTAGTTTCATTTACTTTTTGAATATATACACACCTTATTCTTTATCAATTCTTATATATAAAAAGCAGTAAGGTAATCTCAAATTTAAGTTCACCCTTAATTAATTAAGAGTTAACTCGGGCAGTCATTTGAGTTGCAATTGAATTTTTGGTTTTGGCCATAAGTTCGAAGTTTCGTTCCTTCTAAAACTTAAAACTCTTCACCCCAGCTTCTTCTTCATTGCTTATTCTTCCTATTACCATGACTTATCGCTTCCTCTTCCATTTAAATTAATTACGCTGCTTGATTATATATATATATATATAGGTACTACTAATTGTGGGATGGTCACCGAAATGCCAATTGACTGCCTATTTCTATCAACAGATGAAGAATTGATCAGGTATTATCTCACTAATAAAGTGTTTTACAACCCCTCACAGCTCAAGCTATTAAGACATTGATGCTACAGAGTTTTATGACAATCATCCCAAAACGCTAGGTAATCATCATATAATTAATATTGAAATAAGTATTATATATATATATATATATATATATATATATATATATATATATATATATATATATATATATATATAAATTAAGAATTGACTCAAATTGGGATCACCTTATGGCTTTTTATATATAAGAATTGAAGAATTGATTGTATGGTGATTACCTATTATTTGGATGTTTGTCATAAAACTCTGTAGCGTCAATATCTTGAATAGTTTGAGTTGGGAGGGGCCTATATAATACTTTATTAATGAGATAGTAGCTGATCAATTATTCATTTGTTGGTAAAAATCGATAACCAATATATATATATATATATATATATATATATATATATATTGGCTATCAATTTCTACCAACAGATATTTGGATGATTGTCATAAAACTTTATAGCGTCAATGTTGTAGACACCCAAAATTTGCACTTTTGTACTAACCCTGACAGGAGGGCAAAATCGTCACTTGACCCGACATGCGAAAAGGAAGGTGGACCCCAACGACTTACGGTCAAAGCCGCCACAACGAACAACGAGCATCAGGTTACTTGAGGCAAGGCAAACAGTTGATCCAGAAGAACCTGATTTGATCACAAAAGGTGACTAATGACCACTACGCTTACGATGTTCGGGGGTCTCGCTCCCCGGTGAGCGAGCGGCTGCCCAGCTCGCCGGTGAGCTGGCGGGGGTGGAAGGGGGCAGCACCCCCTGGAAGCCAAGCACAAAGAGCAATTTATACATCAGGTAACAGCCTTCCAAAATAATACAGCAGAAATTGGCGATTTAAGACCGCGTGGCACAAAAATCGAAAAAAGCAAGCAGGGCAGCCGCGGGTGCACCTGCGGCCACCGACAAAGGGGACAGTGCGTGGCTCGAGGAGAAAACCCGGCAGCCGAGGATTCGGCGCGGGCGGCTAGCGAGCCCAGCCGCAGATGCACCTGTGGCCAGCTGCAGATACACCTGCGGTTGCCTGCGGAACACTATACAACGACCATTTCCACCCGAGAGGAAAAAAGAGAAGAAGAAAGAAAATAGAAAAGAGAGAGAGATAATGAGGTTTTAGAGAGAGAAAGCTTCGGGTTATGCATATAATGGCTTGATTTTGGCTTCCTTTCACTCCAATCTCTCCCATATCTTGTGTATTGTCTTGTTATTAGAATATCAAAGAGTTCTTGAGAGCTTTGCAAGGTTGAAATCCCATCTTTGTAGCATTTTGTTGTGTTTCTCTTAATATTGATTTTGTTGCTATTGGATAGATCAAATGTAGTTCTTTTAGTAGGGTTGCATAGATCTTTGGATTAGGGTGATTAGCGAAGGTTCCTAATGAACGATGTTCCCTCATAATCACCCGATGATGTCCATTTTGCGTTATTTGGGATCCATTGTTAGTTTAGATTTCCATTATCATTTATTATCATGTTGGGTGTTGAACTAATTTATTATGTTTTTTTCGTTAGATTTATTGTTAGTGCTTGCCTTGTGACGCTTTTTTGTTGTGAGCCTAGGAGAGAGATCATTTCGATCAAATTCCGAAGATGGACGATTTTGAGTTTATGTAGTCATGGCGATGCATTTGTATGGTAAATATGTAACTTTAGGGCCTTAAAACGATGTCGAATCGAAATCGGGTTAAGGCCCCGTAATAATAAAGATATGTGATTGTGGGTGTTTGAGGTTATTTGGACGGCTCACATGCCCATGGATAGCCCCGACACGTTTTGAATGCTTGTTTTAATTTACGACACAAAAAATGGTTTCCAAAATAAGGCAAACGATGAAGATTTTCTAAAAAGTAATCAAATTAGGATATTAGATTCGCGAGGTTTAAAAAATTAAGAGTTTTGGCGAACTTTGATCCTTGTTTGACGAAAAGGCTCCATTTGGTTTTGAACTGTCATCAAAGATGTTTTTCGTAAAAAATAAATAAACGTTTTCATTAAACTTTGTGTATAGGGTTAAAGAGTTTCTAGAAGTTGCCTTCATTTTATTTGAATTTACTGTCAGAAGGCAATGTATAGTCTCGATTCCTATTTGACAAAAGTTTAAAAACTATTGTTTTCTGAAAATGACATCTAATAAAAAACCCTCCTCGTTTTCGAAATTAAAATCAATCTTTATTGTAAAACGAAGCCTTGTCATTTGGATCAAAAGACGTCTAAACACTTTCTCGATAAAACACATTTGCCATATAAATCGAAGCAACTTTTATGCGAAAATTCACCACAAAACATTCATTTAGGCACACACGCACACATATGCGCACACCCACATTTTAGGATTTAAGAGGATAAGAAAACATCGAGATTGCGGTAACCGTGTTTCACGGAAGTCGGGGGGTGCCTAACACCTTTCCCTCGCTTAAGCAAGCCCCCGAGCTCTATGAATCTCGGTTCGCGGACCAATTGAATCGGAGTCACATATGAGCCAGGGATTACAAAAACAATATTCGGATGAGTTGGTACATCCATTTTCAAATATACCAACTGGCACTCTGGTCAACTGGCTCATTATAAAATCGACCTTTCGAAACCCCGTCGACACTTAAGCCGACCATTTTCAAAAAAAAAACACATCTCAATCCAAAGGCTAAAATTGGAAAGGGCTTTTAATATTATAAAAAAAAAAAGACGACTAATCCCGGCCTCGACAAATGTCTTGAATAGTTTGAGCTGAGAGGGGCCTATATATTACTTTATTAGTGAGATAGTATCTGATCAATTCTTCCTCTATTGGTAGAAACCGATAGCCAATATATATATATATATATTCAAGTCACTGATGCTATAGAGTTTTATGACAAGCATCCAAATATTAGGTAATCACCATACAATCAATTCTTCAATTCTTCTTATATATAAAAAAATCGTAAGGCGGTCCTAATTTGAGTCAACCCTTAATTAATTTAGAGTTAACTAGAGTAATCATTTGAGTTGCAACCAATTTTTTGGGTTTGGCCATAAGTTTGGAGATTCATTCCTTCCCAAACCCAAAACTCTTTCGCTTCATCGCTTCTTCTTCCAATTACTATAACCCAAAACTTAGGCCATTTTAAATTCAGTGTTGTGTTTTTTCCTTCATTCATTTGTAAATTAATTAAGATGCTTAATTTATATGTGTGTGTGTGTGTGTGTGTGTGTGTGTGTGTGTGTGTGTGTGTAATACTAATTGTGGGACAATAATGCCAATTGACTGTTGATTTTTACTAACCAAAGAAGAATTGATCAGCTACTATCTCACTAATAAAGTGTTTTACAAACCCCTCCTATCAAACTATTAAAGACATTGATGTTATATAGTTTTATGACAAGCATTCCATAATATTAGGTAATCATCATACAATTAATACTGACATGAGTACGATATATATATATATATATATATATATATATATATATATATATATATATATATATATGCAAATATGCAAATGGATATTACTAATTATGGGACGATCACTAAAATGTCAATTGGCTAACGATTTATACCAACAGAGGAAGAATTACAGGCCCTTCCCAGTTCAAGTATTGATGCTACATAGTTTTCTGACAAATATCCCAAAACACTAGGTAATCATACAATTAATATTGAAATAAGTATTATATATATTCAAACCTATCTACCAAAAACCACTTACCAAAAATTATTTAATTTTAAGAACACGAAAGAAAATAAACTTAGATTAAGAAGGTAAATGAGAGGAAGGAAAAGGATGGTAACACCGGAGATAAAGAAGATGATGAAGAAGAAGGTGGAGATTGCTGGTGTTGGCTCTAGTATCATTTATGATAAATCCAAGCCATCGCATCTTAGATTGTTAAAGAAGATGAGATCTATGTATTTTAGGTGTTCCAGGTTGAAGATGGCGATTGAAGATAATGAATATGGCACGAAGGATCAGGATTGAGGCCTCGAAGGTGAATTGAATTTGGATTTGTATTCGACTAAATTGATTTGGGCATTTTCTTCTCAAGTATTTATGTAGTTTTAGTACAATAATTTATTTTTCTTTTAAGTATTTATTTTGTTTTAAGTATTTACTTTGTTTTAGTATACAAGTTAATTAGAATTCGAATCATGATTGGGTTTTGGTTGATTTGAATTCATTTCAGATTCTGAGATAATTCATGCTTTAATTCAACCGATCCATCCATCTATTCTAATTCGAAGGTAGGTTAAATCCTAAATCGGTGAAGACGACGACTTTGTTTCCTCTATCACATAGAATGTCTATTTTACCCCCTCTTGATAGTCTTTAGTTAACACCATGTTTTAAGAATTAGGAATTTCTTCTAAATTAGAAAGATTTTATTAAGATTAAAAGAATTATATAATTCAGAGATCAAATTTGCGAAAAAAATTATTTAAGAACTAAACGTGAAATTGACAATAAGTTTGAGGATGATTGAAGGGATTATCCCTTTATTATATTTGGGTGCATGTTGTTCGCCATTCACCAAGTGATTGATCACTACTTTTCTGTCTTAAGGTGAGTTTAATCATGAACGCAATTTAGCAGTAGTCTAATTAGAGTCAAGGTAGTTCAAATGACAGTTCATTTGTATAATTTATATAAATATATTTTATATAAACAATGTTATATTTCAGGTGTTATGGATTTCCCTTTGAACTACTTGAAATCAAAATTCAAGTATGATATATAATAAAATTGAAATAACATAATTGTGAAAACAAAATCCAAGTGGACTAAATGTGATAGTATGGTTATAAAAGTCTATTTTTAATATGTAAGGTTACATATTCGAGTTTATTCGTCAATAAGCATTTACTACATTGTAATAGTATAATCTCTCCAAAAAAAACCAAATTATTCTAATATATTTGTGAGAATTCTTTAATGATAATTTTGTTATTTTATAATTTTTTATAAAAACAATTTTTGTCGTTTCACCATTTTATTATTCAAAACTTTTAACTTGTTGCCATTGTTAATATTTTGGACAACTAATTATATATATACAAATATATACTCATATATCTATAACGTAGAAGTCCTAATTTTTCACAGATATTGGGTAAGAATTAAAGTTTGGAGGGTCTACACAGTTGAACATGTTATTAAGGCTCAACCTCAGACATTTAATGGTTTAAAATTGAAGTCAATCAAGACACATATGTACTTGTACTTTACTGCTCTTTTATAAATAATTTTGTTATTCCCAGTGGGCGCGAAAAGGGATCTAGAAGGGGGGTTGAATAGATTACTTTAAATCTTTTGAGTATAATTATCAAATTCTTTTCTTTATGTAATTGCAGCATAATTGTTAATTTGATAAAATACCCCTTCTTAATTTGAGTTATTAAATTTGTAGTTCGAATTTTAAGTTATGTTGCTACAATGTTATTTTGCAAGATATAAAACAATTTAAACAGTTATGATAATTATAACACAAGCAGTAAAGAGATAAGATATGACACAAAGATTTTTAAATGGTTCGAAGCACAAAGATCTCCTAGTCCACTCTTCTGCACTTCTAAAAAGGAATTCACTAAGGATATTCTCGATCATTACAATTAAATCACTAAGATCTATTACATCACTAAATCACTAAGATTCCTTGTCACTAAGTCTTAGAATAGGTCACTAAGATCAGGTTCACTAAGAACCATTCCAATTGGACATAAATCCATCCCACTTAGGGTCTGATTCACTCGGAATCAGGCGAGCCACTAAGTCTCGTCTTTGCTATTGTTGATAAAGGTGTTTGAGGTGCTGTTAAGTTCGCATTACATTCTCTTCCTCTGATAAAACTTAGCAACTAAGTGATTTCTCTTTGATATTGATCTATTGAGCCTTTGGATATGCCTTTTTCTCTTCTGCTCTGATTTTGTAGAAATCACTCTTTTAATCGATTCTCCAAAGTTCATATTAACTTTGGGTTAATGATATGTTTGTTTAGCAGATTGATTTTCTTCTTCTCTTTTACTTCTGTTTATCTCTCTTTCAGACCTGATGTTATCGTTGTAATTGGTATCTCTCTCTCTCTCTCTTTTAATTTATTCGTTGTAGTCCTTATATGGAGAAAGATTTCTGTCATTTTGCCCGTTGGAGATTTGATCGTTGAAAGTTCGTCCGTTAGAACTTTGCATGTTAAAAGATGACTGTTGTTTCATTTAATGTTTAGATATTTAAAGATTACTAACAATGTCATGAGAATACTATGTCAGATAGCGTTTAGTTGTCTTCATGTCTGTTTATCAAAAATAGAAACCTCATGTCTAGTGTTGCTTTTGTTAAGTAGCCGTTAGATAAATCTTTGTCTTTCTTCCATTTAAACTTGTTATTACCAACATCTGTCTTGAGTTTTTCCTTCTTTAGAATATCGTAATATCAGTCTACTATCAAATCTGTTGTCAGATTTGATGTAATCCATGATTTTCCTGATCGTAGGATTCTTTGAGCTTTACAAAGTGCCTCTAACTTTCTTTCAATAAAAACCACATGACTGATATTATACATTCAAAGTGGTTGTTAGACATATATCATTTTTCCTTCTACTTGAATTATCTATCAATCAGTCATTTGTCTCAAAATCCTTATTTTTCTGTAGCCTTTTTATATCAGACAAATTTGAACATTACAGATTTCCAAGTTGTCCGTATCTGGGGCTTGTAACATTTAACTTTGTGATTCGTATTCCTTCAGCTTGCCCTACATTCTGATAGCTTTTATGATTAGCTCTATGATTTTCAAACTTCACATTTTGTATGATTCTACGGTCTGCTTTGTGACCTATATTTTGAACTCTGAGATTTCGAAGTGAACTCTGCGACTTTGCAACTTGCTCTGCGAACTCTCAAAGTAGTTTTCAATCTTCAACGATGTTATCAAATATCAGAGTTGCCTCAATCTTGCATTATGTTCTTCAATCTACTGGATTCTTTGATCAACTTCAAGATCTGAATGCTTTATGTTCTTATAACTTTCTTCATGTGGACTTCTTTTGCTTTACGAATTCTGAATTGACTTTACGATCTTAGAGCTATCATTATTAAGCTCTTTTTGTTCTACAAACTGTGAGTTCCTCCTTTTTCCTTTAGTTGTCTGAGGTCATTTGATAATCTTCTTATCTTTTTGTAGATTAAGGTTTCCTTTTCTCCTTTAAACTTGATATTCAATCTTTCTCAAGTTTTCCTCTGGCTTGATTTGATACTTGATGTAGGTTTCTCAAGATCTTTGGCCAATGCTTCCGTTTCTGTGATGGGTGCCATATGTCTTCTTCTGCTAATCAGTTTTCCCTTACTTGATCATTTCCCGTCTTTAAGACTATTGGTTTCAATTCTAGACCAACTCCCCCTTTCTTGAGCACGTGATGTCTATATGTTTATGATTTTCACTTTATCTTTGTTGGGAACATTTATGTTGTAGTGAATATCATGTCTGCTTCTAGCTTTAGTCAATTTGTACTCTACTCCTTTTGCTTCTAACTGCTTCTTTGCTGAAGAATTCTTTTAGTAAGATCACTCTAATTTTGTACCGCAGTGAATTTGTCTCTTAGTGCCTTTAACATTATGTTATCTAATAGGTAGTATTAAGTCAGCTTATCAATATAATAACTCTACGTTCTGAAGTTGCTCAACGATATTAGTAGCTCAAAGATCTGAGGATATTCTATTCAGTTTCATTTTATGATCTTGAATACTTTGACTTATTCAGCATCTGTGAGTTTTCACATTAACTTCTTTAGCTAGAGTCTTTTATCCTTGCTATGCTGTGATATGATGAGTCTGCTTGACAAAACTCTACGAATTCTTCCATTCTTTGATTTCGTGGAGTGATCCTTGTTTCCTTCAATCATTTCCCCTACATGGAAATAGTTTTGTTGATCTTCACTTTTCTTATCTTCTTTTCTGCTTAACATAGGGTCTCTTAACTTCTTCATTGATCTGTTCAACTTTGTCCTTAGTGGTTTTGTCTTCTTTGTTGATTGACAATCTTGGGGTTTACTTTTGAACTTTACGACCATATTTTACTTGACGACTCTGAACTTCATAATCGTTGAGTATCTGACTTGATTGACTCTTTCTATTCTGCAGTCTACTTTTGCTTGATAGTTGAGGTTCATAAATTTGGAGTTGATTCTACAAATGTTTGCTCAACGTCCCTTATTTACTCTATAAATTTGTTCTGTTAGGTTCATCTTCTTCCCTTGTCCTTATGGCTTTATATTCTACAAATTGCTTTATGAACTTTGAGCATATTCTGTAATCTTCTCTTTGCTTAAGAATTTAGTCTTCAAGCTTTCTTTCACAATCATTTTGCTCAACGATTTGATTATTTTGTTCTGCTATCTCCTGACCAACTTATTTCTGCTCGACGATCTTTTTACTTGTCAATATTTCATTCTACTTTATGACTCAGACATTATAGACTTTAGTCCTGTGAATCTCACTTGATGATTTCATTGTTTTGTTCTACGATCTTTCAGCTTTCTTCCTTTTCTGATTTTGCTGCTTAGTTTTGCATCATAGACTATATCGTAGAGTTTGTTTACTTTACGATTCCTTGTGTTTTGTTCCTCTGTTTTGTGATCTTTGTGTTCTCCTTCGCTCTACGATCTATGTGTTATGTTTCCTACTCTATTACAATTCTAAGACTGGATCAACCTAACAAGTTTGATCCTTAAGTTTTATTACACTGAACTTAATTTGATTTGCATCATTCAGATTAACCTAACAGATTTGATCTTCTAATCTAAGTCTATGCACATTAACTTTTATTTAAGGACTGTACAAAAGTTAATGATTACAAATATACTTTAAACTTTAATTTTTTGAGTTAACAAATTGTCTTTATCAAACAGAATATTAATAAAACAATATCAAACTCATCAATATAGTCAAATAGAACATTATCTTTATCAAGCCCATCAATTTAGTTATCATCAAATCACTTCATTTGCACTAACAAATTTTTTTACTTGGCAGCAAAAAATCAACATTTTTTTTTAGTTTTTTGTTTATATTTTTTTATTTTTTTTGCAATATACGCCATTTTTCTTAATTTTCTTTGTTTGTTTTTCAAAAAAAATATATATAAGACGTAGAGAAAACTATGGATTACACCGAAAAAGACGTGTCGACACACCAAATGATGGCTATTTACAAAACAAATCATACTATACATTTATTATGCCAACACGAAACCCTTAATTAGTTAAGTAAATGAAGACGTCTTAATTTATACGAATCGAACAAAAAGTGTTTGGTGTATATTTGTGGTAGAACACTGGTAAGTACAACAGTTGATATATATATATATATATATATATATATATATATATATATATATATAAAGTGATCCATAGCAAATATTTGATATGAATAAAAAATGGGCAAATACCATCTAACTCGTACAAATTAATAGCAGATAGACATGATTAAAAAGGTAAAATCGGCATCTGCTACTAATAGTAGCGGATGGATTAAACATAAATTTTGGACTAATTTATCCCTTCAATCAAACATAGGCAATACAATGGTTTAAAAAAAAATACCGTGTCTGCTACTAATTCCAACAGACGCAGTCCTTAACTAACCTCTTTTAACCTCACCCGTTATTGTACCATTTAGGAGCCTTAATTTTTACTGTCATCGATGTTGGTTTGTAATAATTCATGAATATACCATCAAATTGCATATAAGTAGCAGAAGTATGGTAAAATTGATTTTAATTTATTTTTTTATTACAAACCATAATCCATGATCGACCTTTATGTGCAATTATTAATTAACAAGAATGAGATAGAGAATTATACCTTTGTTGAATTACGCTTCCTCAGGCACAAGTTCAACTCCAATTCCTTCGCGTCTTTCTTGAATTTCACCGATTATATTCCAATGATCAATATTAGCGACTCAAGTGTTTGATCTCTAGAGGTGATCCACTAAGGAATAATAATGATTCAAGAAGCGTGTGGTGACAAACCTTACTTTTCTCTCTCTTCTAATTTCTTAGATCTAGAGAACTTATGAGTACTCTCCCAAAACTTATGAAAGTGTATGTAACCTCAATCCATAATAAGACTCATCTTATTTATAGATATAGTCAATCCTCCTAATAGCTTTAGGAATAGGTTTTTTAATTAACTCCTAATCTAATTAGGAACTAATTAATTTAATATAATAATTATAATTTCTAAACCATTTAGGAACTGAATTATCAATTATGAAAGTATTCTTATTAATTAATTACTAAACCATTTAAGAACTAAATAATAATAATAATAATAATAATAATAATAATAATAATAATAATAATAATAATAATAAGACTCTTGTTATTAATTTATAATTAGTATTTTCAAAATACTAAATAATAAATATTAAGCTACGATTACGCCATTTACTTCTTAAATAATTATTTTTCTTTTGCGTTGTGACCCTTTAGGTTCTCCATATTAAACCGGTTATCGAATAATTTAATTAGAACTATTCTAATCTTATTTATATAGATAAATTAGACTATTTAATTTATTTAAATAAATAATATTTATTTCATAATACGGGTAAGCCCCCTTAGCATTCAACGACTTTCTAGATAATATAGATTTTAACATTTAATCAGAAAAGAACCTATTCAGCGAATAGTTACCGTACTTCAATCATTCTACCTCATAATGTCTCAATCGAATATAAGACATGGTATTAGTGTCAAGTCTTATTTTATTTAATTATATGCATTTTGATTCTCAAATGAATAACTCTAATTAATGTAAATTAGAAATTACTTTTTAAGTTTCATTCTGTCTTGGCCAATTACTACTAAGTTGTCATTTATCGAATTGCATAGGACATTCTCTTCTTTTACTAGAAGTGGTAGATTATTTGTTGATCGTTCACCTATCTCCATGTACAACTTATTATACCCGAACATACCATTTGATACACCCTAAAGGTTTTAAGGAATATGTTAAAATATAATTCATCATACACAAAATACTATAATGATCTCAAGTCTAAGGATCACTTGTACTACTATCACAAAAAGAATTCCTATTGACAAGCAAGTAAGACCCCATTAGGTCATGTTCCTTAAGCGAGTCACGTTCAGTGAACTTATTCTCTAATAAGCACCTACATACTTGCTTTATTATCTCTACACAAATGATTATGAGATCAATCAACAACTTCATAAGAACAAGTATAGTATGTACTAATTTATCCGGATACACTTAATTCCTATTTTAGTGATCTCGCGATTAGGAACATTTTAGTTTTGAGCTTTCTTGAATTTAGATCTCATTAGCATAATCAACATTATGATTCTAAAAGCATTGCTACAAAATTATGGGTTTATTCATATAATTAATTCAGCTAATTAATCATGAATAAAGAAATGTCTTGATACTATTACTAATAAATCGAATAAGAGTACAAAGTATATGCTTATCACATCAAATGTGATTGGTTTGAGGGCATACTACTTTCACTCGCTTCTACTATCCTCCTCCGGCGATTCTGTGAAAAATTCTTCTTAAAACCATTCAATCGACAATAGTATTACAAATTTGGCATACAAGCGTGGGAGATTTGTGTTCTACATCTACTTAATCATCATTTAATCGATAAGTTTTTCCAATGTGATTGGTTTCATGGGTGGATATGTTTTGCTTCAGTTTGTTATATATAGTACGGTTGTAATATGTTTAAGGCTAAACATGATCCAGTTGTTGTCTATTTCATTAGCAGTAATGAAAAATATGAATATATTAATGATGATTTATGTGGATAATGTTGGTAATATGAGCCTATTTATTGTACAATATGCATAAAGACTTGAATCTTGACTAATGACCCTTCTAGAGTTTTATAGTTGTTGTGTAAGAGGATATCTGCTGAATTAGTTTTGAAGTGTCAGAATGGTTTAGTCCCTAATACACCATCCTTCAATTATCCTTTGATCTTAAAAGCATAAATTTTGAACAATGACGATAGCTGGGAGTTAAGTTTTCATAATTGATCTATTATTTCATATGTCGAGCATAATATTTTCTTTGTATTTGATAGTGTTTAGTCCAATATGAGTTAAATTGGTCATTATAATGGATTCTTTTAATTTACTGGATACACAGAGTTATATGAGTGCAAATTCTGAAAACATTGAACAATATATAGGTCCTTGAAGGAGAAATGGCTTATCATATGTTTATTCTTCTGCTTCTTTTCTCTCTCTCTCTCTTTTGTTTTCGTCCTTCTTTATGTGCATCATAGAGTGATTCTATTTGTTTTTTCCCTAAGTTTTGTCATGAGATTTATAATGTTAGTTCTTTAACTTGTAAAGCCTTGGAAAGTGATTTCAGGAAAGAACACTTTGGCTTGTGGTTGGTTTTATGAACACTCCCTCGTAGAAAAAATTATAAAATGATAAATTAGTTAAATTAGTCGATTAGATTAATATAATTGTGCTATATGTAATTGACTTAGTTTAATTAATTTGATATGATATTAATTTCGTTTAGATTTTTTATTTCACATAAGGACCAATTTTATGATTTTCTTTAATCCACTAAAATAACCTATTAACTAAACTTAAAATGTCCGAGATTGCTTCACTTTTTACAATCTCACACAAAAATATCAACTAATTCTATAATTCATTGTATAAAAAATAATGATACAACTGTTTATTATATTTGTGATGTTGCTCATATTCAAGTTTAATGGGAATTTTTATAAATTATTTAGGGAATTGATATTTTCAAAAGTTAATTTGATATTTTCACAAGTGGGTCCCATTTGATCTTGTGAAAATATCAAATTAACTTGTGAAAATATCAATTCTCATTGTTTAATACTTGACATTATGATGAATGTTTAGGTAAGCTATGGATATTAATCTCGGACCTTATAATCCTATTGTCCTATGTGACCAAGAAAATCACGTTTCATCAGGCTTTATGGCAAAATATTGTAAGTTTATTAATGTATAGCAACTTTTACTTTCTTAAACTTTTAGAAATCATGTTGTGACAATTTATGTTCTTATGTTGTTGGACTTATAGGACAGGGGTGTGTTAGAAATATGTCAATTGTTTGCAAAATTAAATGAATGGAACTTAACTGAACAACAATCATTTCTGCTAGAACAATTAAGTTTTAGTATATTTTGTCATCAAGTTGTAGTATCAAGAAACGATACATCTCTTGTATTTACTCTAGTTAAGCGTTGGAGAAGAGAAATAAATTCGTTTCACTTAAATTGTGGTGAAATTAGCATCACTCTATAAGATATGAGATTTTTATTTGGGTTGCCCATATTAGGAAAACTTTTAACTTGTGGAGAGCTTGAGTATCCTAAAAATTATTTTATAAGAGTATTTGGGAAACAAGCTGTTGTAGATTACTAAGACCAATGCTATAAAAGGGGGCATAAGTTTGACTTGGTTAAAACATAGATATGAACAATTACCTGAGGATGATACTCCAGATGATGTGGTAAAACACACTAAGGCATATATGATGTACTTGTGTGGCGCTATTTTGTTCACAACCAAGAGTAAAAATATTGTGCATCCTAGATATATGTTGTTATTGGAAAGATTAGAAGAGATAGTTGCAAATGCTTGGGGGCAACAGCTTTATGGCATTTGTATAGGGGTTTGCATGATGCTACTCGCAAAATAGCGAAAAAATTCACAAGATGTACAACCTTTCTTCTGATGTGGCCATATGAAAGGTTCAAGATTCAACATTGGTCGTCCTACCTCTAGGCCTAAGTCCCAGAAGTTGATAACTTGGGCATTATCCTGGTCATATTCAATCCTAATTCAAAAGATTATTAAGGTCGAAAAAATTCATATCACCATCTTGTGTTTTATCGAGGAGAATTTGATAATATGTTTGAAACAGATGGTGTGTGGTGTCCATATAATCCAATAAGTCGTTTGATAGACGCTTGGGTTAAGACTTTTTTTAAGGTCGGGTGGAGGAACCAAAAGAGACCACAAGTATCATCTATTTTTCACGATTGTATACTTGCGGTTAACTACTTTACAACTAGAAGGACTAGGCCAAATTAGGCAAAAAAAATCTGCTCTAGCCGCTATTAGGTGTAGCGGCTGAAAAAAGGCCAAAAAACACTCTCGTTTTGACTAGAGCTGGGCAAAAAAAAAAATTCTTACTAGTCACTAATAGGAGTAGCGACTAAGCAAAAAAAAAATCTTTTGCACCATTAGATCTCTATATGGACATTGTAAGATTAGTTTGCTGGAATAGTGTCCTTAGCAACCATTTGCTATGGATCATTCTCGTGTGTGTGTGTATATATATATACATTAAAAGAACATAAATCTAAGCAAGGTTGACTACAAGTTGGGTTTTCTATCTTTCTCAAATGCGGTGGTATTGACAGAATCAGTAAACTCTAAATTCTACATTTTGAGCAAATGTCGAAGCAATCAATAAAACTTTATTATTGGTGTCCTTGTTTTGGAGAATACAAAGAAAAATTAGTAAAAGTCTTAAATTAACTAACATTGTTTTTTCATGACTTCTAATTATCAAAATCACTAAGATATTAACGTGATAGCCTCGTTAAGTATATTATCGTGTGTTTAATTTGTATCTGACATGTTAACATTCTCAAGTATTATCGTGTGTTAATATCTCTTATTACATGGTAAGAAGAAAAAAGAAGAAGATCAAATGATGAAAACAATCTCCCTTATCATCACGTGATAAGAAGAAAAAAAAGAAGATTAAATGATGGAAATTTCAGATTAATAAAAACTATCAAACTTAGACGACAAGACTAGATCAGTATATCTCACGTACGGAAAACAAACTGTTATTACTAAAATGAGCTCATTGATTCTCCATCCATATTAATTCTCAAGGTCATTGCATGCATCAACGATGAACTCTTTACCTCAATAATTGATTATTATTATTATTATTATTATTATTTTTAATATTATTATCAATGATTGTGATGAGTTGAAGAGCACATCAAATTTGATTGAGTTGATTAAATAGGAATTTTGTTCTACGTAATAATTCATACAATAATTTTTTATAAAATGATGGGTCTATAAGACAATTAATATATGAGACTCATTATTTTATAAAGAATTATTATATGAATCATTACGTATAACAAAATTGATTAAATAATAAAAGAATAAAGCCAATATATATTATACATATTAATTAACATGCATGGAGAGGCACTAGTTCCGTGCAATACACTTAAACCTAGGAACTTTTTTGTGTTATTGGATAAGAAAAAGGGGAGACAGACGTCAGTAAATTAGGTGTATATAAACATGTAAACCATAGCAATAATTAAGATATGAAGAAAAACAATGGCAATAATTAAGTAGCTTCTATATATTGCACATTTCGTGTGAGCCTTCTTACTATATATAAATAAACTTTTGCAAGAAAAAGCCATTTGTTGGATAACGTATACTTATTAGCATAAGACCCAAGTGCTTCAACGTCACCTATATATATATATAAACAGTACATATATAGGCATTTTTCACAATATAATCTCAAGTGTTTTGAGGCCATTAGTTATACATAATCCATCCAAATTATATAAAGTAATGAAGTAACAAAAACAGATGACCTAAATGAGGATGATTATTCAGAGTACGTAACTACCATTTTCAACAGCTTTGCACCTACCCAACTAGAATTTAAGTAAAATTTACGATCGACCAGAGTTTAATATTTCCCATTACAATATTCTAAAAAAAAACTAATTAAACAACACATGCAATAATATTACGTACCTTTCCCAGCACCATTCAATTTTCACACTTTACCTCCTCTTGTTCTTACTTCCCACCAACAAGCAAAAGTAAAACAGAATCCTAAAGAAAAACCCCCAAGCAACTGTCACCCAAAAGCAATTCCACTTGCTCAAATCAGTAATCCCCTGCTGCTGCAATATATCTGCTCCGGTTATCAAGCATGTGCGGGCATTAATCGTCGTCCCTAAAGACCTGCTCATGCTCTTCAACAGCTTCAATTTCATTGTATTTGGCAGAGTCCCAAGGGGCGAATTATCAAATATTTGTACACCCCGAACAAAGCACTTTGCGGGATCCTGGAATTCATTTTGTAGCACAGCCTCATAGGGATATTTCACTAGAGAAATGTAGTGAAACCAAATCCAGTATCCAGGAATTCGATCACGATTAATGAAGAATCCACTGAACAGGAGGAAATAAGCTAAAATCGCCACGACAATTGTGTAACCGAGCATAACATCAGGCACAACTCCTGACAGGAACGTGACAAACGAGCTCCCGGCCCAGAAGGAAGCAAATATGATCAAGAAATAGAAAATGAAACCGGAGAATCCACCGTCTAGGCCCACCGCCCAAAATGTGGTGGCGGAGAATGCTAATGAGAGGAAAATTAGCGATGGCAATACAACTAATGAATGAGAGATTACATATGACGATCGCCGATATGCATTGTAAGCAGTCTCTCTCATAAATATGTATCGGTCTTGGAGGAAAACTGGCAATGCGTCGGCACAGGTGTAGAAGGTGGTGGACATGGCGAAGGCGAAGAACCCTAGCCGTTCTTGAACGCCTTTTGGCGAATTATCGAGGTTCCAAAACATGGTAGCTAGGATGAAGCCGGTCACCATCACCGCGCCCAAACGGATTCCGAATAGCTCAGGCATTCTCCGTGAATTCGTAATTGACCTTTTAGATAAAACCGCCATTTCAATCCATAACGGATTGGCGAATGTTGGCACCATTGAAGACGGATTAACATCGTTAGTCGCGCCGGAGACTAATTTCCCCCGGGAAATGCTGGCACTGATTGCTTCTTTCAGTGATAATCCATGTGCCGGACTCGGAGTTTGTTCCATGTTAGTATTCCGGCGACTCCGTTTCAAGCTCTGCCACGATTTGTTGAATTCTACCAAGGATTTAGTTCCTCCGGGGGAGCCTTCGAGTTCGCGGATTCTATCGAGGGCGAATTCCGTCCGGTTTTCATTTTCCGGTATCGGATGGCCAAAATCCCCGAAATATAAAGGTAAGCTCGTCGGAGAACCGCTGTAAACCGTCTGACCACGAGATAAGAACAGTAATCGGTCGAATAAGCCTAGAATTCGATAACTCGGCTGGTGTACGGACATTATTACAATACTTCCGCTCTGAGCAATTCTCTGTAATACTTTTACCACCAAATAAGCACTGGTGGAGTCGAGACCGGAGGTCGGCTCATCGAGGAATAAGAGGATTGGATCGTGGATTATGTCGATTCCGATTGAAACACGGCGGCGTTCGCCGCCGGAGACGCCTCTGTGGCCTTCGTCTCCGATGACTGTTTTGGCAGCGTTGCGGAGACCTAATTGATCGATTAAGGCTTGGACTCTGAGCTTCTTTTTGGACCTTGAGAAAGTTCGAGGGAGGCGGAATTCGGCGGCGAACATTAGGGTTTCTTCAACTGTTAGCATCGGGTATAAGAGATCGTCTTGCATTACGTACGCCGATATGACTTTGAGTAGTCTCGATTCTAAATGCTCTCCGTTGAGAGATACTGTTCCCTTCAAGCTGCCTTTCGCGATCCGATTGGCTAACGCGTCGATCAGGGTTGATTTTCCAGATCCGGAAGCGCCAAGAACGGCGAGGATTTCGCCGTCTCTCGCCTCACCGGAGATGTTGTTGAGTAGAGTTTTTGTTTTCGAGAACAAGTTCTCGGCAGCCACCGGCTCCGCGATTGTCGCCGGAGCTCCGTGTCTTTTCCGGAGGCAGAATATTGTCGGCAGAGTCATTTTACGGCGAACCTTCACACTGTAGGTGAGATTATTGAAGGAGAGAACAAACGGCATCGCACGAGGCTCCGTGCTCATAGTGTCACTCATATCGAGCACCTGATGAACCGGCGTTTCATCGCCGGTTACCTCCTTCCTTACATCTCCGACGCATTTCAGTAGCTGCCCAATCGTCGGCGATGATATGACGCCGGTGCGTGAGAGTTCAATATCTTCCGTCGCGTTATCCCTGAAAGTAGATATGTTCTGAGTTACCACACGAGACATTTCAGTAGCAGTTTTTTTGCTCAAGTACAAATCCAGTAGTAAATTAGAGGGTTTTAGAGAGAGAAAATGGTGTTTTGGGGTAACAACGTTTTCAGGGGAAGGGAGAACGGCGGCGTTTGAACCGCGCAGGTACCAAAGAGTTATTTTGGGAAGGTGGTTATAATGGGGGGTTTTGTAAGTAGGTTGGTAGAAGTTGAGGAGAAAACAAATTCCCACACTTTTGATGATCTTCTCCACAAAAATGCTAAGCATATGTATATCTATCTCTCTCTATATATATATACACACACACGTATATATGAGTATATGTATAAAAGTGTGTGATTTGTGGTAGGGTTTTATATGGGTTTTATTCTCTCTAGACTCTATTCATGTAATGTGCTGGGGGAGGAGAGAGAAAGGGAAAGAGGGGTGAGGTGACCCTACATATCCTAATCTTTTTCATCTACACGCCTTCTTTTACTTGCGAGGGAGGAGGGAAGATCATTGGGACACTTGGACGGTTAATCATTGATGAGGATTGTGACACCTGGAGTAATGGGTTTTGCCGGGTTTGTATGAAAATTAGGTGTATGGGTAATCTACCATTTGGCTCTTTAGTTTTCAAGTCAAATGGAAGGGCATGCAGTGGAATGGGAGGCTTAATTAATTCTATCTAGGGTTTGAGAAAAATGTGGCTTATGTTAGTCTTTGCTTTGATTAAAATAGATAAAGAGTTTTAATTAATTAGCTCATAAGTAAGCTGGCCTGATCCATGTTATCATTAGGGTATTAATCTTACTTCGACTATTTTGTTAATTGTGTGAGTTTGTATTTGTCGATCGTGAAACTTTCTTTCTTTTTGTAATATTTATTGCAGAGTATTGTACTTGTGAAATTATTTTGTACTTATACTGACATCATCCATATCATTCTAAAGTAGTAGCATTTAGTGTTATATATATATAATAAATTGTTATTTTTTATTTTGGTCTTTGAAAATTTTTCGTATCAACTATTAAAGTCATGTTTATTTATAAAAAATATATAATTAGTATTAGACTATTTATAATAATTTAATATTATTTTAAATTATTTTATTTCATAATCTTTCATAAAATAATTAAATAATATTAAATTAAAAAAAATAATCTAATTCAAAATATATCTTTTATAAACAACTATGACTCAAGGTGTCTTTCACCTGCATATTGGATAAGATGCATAAGTTTAAAGCGCATAGTAAATTATACTTGTAATTCCAAAAAGGGATATTGCCTTTATGAAGAGGACTTGATATTAAATGGACAAAAATTGTGGGCAATCATTTTATTTGAACCAATTTGTCCATGCCTACAACTTTCGTCGTTTATGGTGATTTTGTAGTGGTTCACACCGTTTCAATGACAAGAGCATAAAATCAATTCTAATATCTTTTTCCTCTAAAAAATTCATTTGGGAGAGGCCTTTTTTTAAATCTCTTCTTTATTTTTATTTTTCTTTGATGTGATTTAGTATTTTTCCTTATATGAGAATTTTTTTTTTTTATTTCTTGAGTTGAATGATTGATTTTTAGTTATCTAAACTAGATTGAACATCAAATCAGTCGAAGTACTTATTCGGTGGTTCAACCAATTGATTTGAAATTTTAATTTTAAATTTTTTTTGAATATTTTTATATGATAAAATTAATATTATGAACTATAAAATTATACATTATACGACCTTCGTTTCAAACTATATATACAATTATTGTTGACATTTTGAGCTCAATATATAATATTTTTAAATTTAAAATTAATATAATTCACTAAAAAAAATTTAAAAATTAAAAAATTAATAATACTGTTTAGATAAGTTACTCTATTTATTATTTATATAGTTTACTCTATTCATTGATTTATCAATTAATATACGAGAGTTTCTTTATCTTCTATTGTGGAATTTTGCTTTCCATTATGTGGGATTGTTTTTGTTGGTTATGAAAGATCTAGTTTTAGTGCGCTTCTCGATGATGGTAGCTAGATATGTTCATACTTTGATGGATATGGTTATTTAAGCTTATGAATTTTTGGTATGAAAGATCTAGTACTAGTTTTAGTGCGCTTATCGATGATGATGGTAGCTTGATATGTTCATACTTTGATGCGAGATGCATGAATATTGACTACAGTATATGTTACTCCTTTTTTTATTATATATATCGTTTAAGACATAATCACACATACTAAATTTTTTTATTAATATTAATATTAAATAGTTAATATTAATTTAAAATTTTATTATTATCCGTGCACTAATTAATTACTCATTCTCCTCTCTCTTCTCTCTCAACTACTTGATCTTTAAGAATAAAATAAGAAATAATTATTAAAAAAACTCATAAATATATAAAACGTCTTATATTTATAAAAAAAAATCTAAAATGACCTATATAATGTAGAAAGGGGGGAGTAAGTATTTAAGTTTATGGAATTTATTGCTATCTCAATTCCTTTTTATATGTCTTTTTATATAAGGTTATGCACATAGAGCAAGAAAAGCAATTAATGTTTTATTTGATCGACTAAATTAAGTATAAAATTTTAATACAATTAGTCTTCTAAAATTTATTAAAAAGATGAGAGAGAAATAAATTAACCTTTATACATAAAGGATAATATGAAAAATTAAGTATTTAATACTTCGTTGAAATTTATAAATGGCAAATAAAAAAAAATAAAAAAAAATCTTCTTAAAAGTCAGATAAAAAGGAATGGAGATAGTAATTTTTTTTGTTAGGATCGACCTGTCTTTTTTATTTACTAGCTTTTAGTTACTCTTGACCTATATATTTTTCTGATTTGATATGTTAATTGCTTAAAGAGATTATATTTATCTTTTTTCATCACTTGTAATTTTCATTAATTGTAACATATTTATTTATAGAATTAATATATCTCAATCTTTTTGGATTTGTTTCAAAAAAAGTACTAGTATCAATTCTATAGTAAAACATTAAGGCCGTATCCTGTGTCGATCATTTCAAAATTACAAACATTAATTAGGCTCACTACTTCCCAATCGACTTCTTGAATTATACTCTTTATTCATCATATTTAGGTAAAGAAAAAAGAATTACTCCCCGGTATTTTATTGGTTATTAATACTCGCATCATATTTATTTAAAATAATTATTTAATAATTTTAAAACACTTCTTATGTAGTATCTTATATTATTTATATACTATTATTTTAATATTTAATACATAAATAACATATAATATTACGTGATAAGTATTTTAAAAATATCTAATAATTTTTCATTCAATAGAGTATATATTGTGAGGGCTTCGTCAATTAAGTAAAGATATACTACTACATTACCACACTCACTTCTCGCTTGCTAATTAGTACTTTTTTCTTTAGATAAAATATTAAAAATTAACATTTATTTTATATCAATGTTTAATAGGAGTATTTTTTAATTAAAACCGATTATGAAAATCTTAACTCGAGCTGAGTAGTGTTAGAATAAATATTTCGTTAAACCTGATCCGATAATTGATATTGGGTTAGGCCCAATAGGTCATCAGCTTGACAGTCTTTTATGAGAACTCCTCAGTTCGATAGGCTTGGGTGAGGTTCCTAAACTCATTCGGATGATGATTACTCACTACGTCTAATTCTAATTAGAGTAGGAATCATGTGTCCTAGAGGGTTTAGGATAGTTACCTTCCTACTTAATTGCAACTCGTCGTTGGACATTTCTAAAATGATTGGTAAGACTCAAGTAAGTACTATAAATACCCAGTTAATAATAGAGGCAAAGGTTACGATTATTATTGCTATACTAAATACTTAAGCTTCCATTATTGACCTATCTTGAAACATGTACTTACTCTCACACTGGAGAAGTCCACCGGCGACCTAAGTCGTCAGAACTTTTGTGCAGCTATTCTTTCCGGACGGACAGCAAGACAGTCGGACAGAATCGGGCGTCAACATTGGCGCTAAAAGGAGAGCCTCTAGTATTTAGTATCACGTATATTTTTCATCAAAGAGAATTGACATAGAAACCTCACAATCGCAGAAGAGTCAAAGTAATTCACGACGACCATCTCCCTCTCAGCCTCACCAGGAGACGATAGCAAAGAAGGAACATCGTCTCTAAGCGATCCTCAATAAAAAGAAAGCTCTAGACATCCAGCAGAAAGAGCTTGATAAATAGTATGAGGAATTGAACGAGGTCGGACACGACCTTTTGAGCCAGAGAGGCTCGGCCTCCCGCTCAGACCATCGTGATTGGCAAGACGATAGACACCTGAAATGATGTGGGGGTGGTGCCCGAGATCGAGATAGGGAGTCTGTATGCTCCAAATCAATCTGAACGGCGGACTTGCGAAAGCAAACCTGGTCACCTTCAAAAGAAAAACCGGGAAGACAGACAAAGTCATGAAAGCCACACTGGCGAATCCTCACCCAAGAAGGTTTCGGATAAGTATTATGGGTCCAAGAAGGCCCGATTTTCCCCGTTCTCGAAAGAACTAGAAGAAGCCAAAATTGATAGAAGCTGCAAAGTACCCACCCGGGAAGACAGACGAAGTCATGAAAGCCACACTGGAGAATCCTCACCTAAGAAGGCTTCAGATAAGTACTATGGGTCCAAGAAGGCCCGGTTCTCCCCGTTCTCGAAAGAACTAGAAGAAGCCAACATTGATAGAAGCTGCAAAGTACCCACCCTGAAGATGTACGACGGAACAGGAGACCCCCATGACCACACCTATTCCTTCGAACAGACCATGCACTTCCGCGGCCATGATGCAGTGGTGATGTGCCACTTATTTCTGTCCACCCTGAAGAGAAATGCCAGAGAATGGGTCATCTCCCTTCCATCCAGGTCTATTAAATCATGGGAAAAGTTACACGAACAATTTCACACCCGTTTCGGGAGCAACAAAAGACGTGCTAGAATGATGACATCCCTCTTATAGGTGAAACAGAGGCCGAATAAAACTCTTCAGCAGTACGTCAAAAGGTTCCGGGAGGCTGTTTTCAAGATCAATGGGATCGACCTGAAACAGGTAATCCAGTTTTTAACTATGGGATTGAATGTTGATAAATCTAGTAAGTTGATCGAAGAGCTCATCTCAAGGGCACCAAAAACTTTATCCGAGACTTATGAAAAAAGTTGATAAGTTCGTGGAGTTGGAAGAGGCTCTCGCCAATTTTCGGGGTTCTTCAAAAAACATGGGTGATTTTTACCAGAAAGACCCCGGAAGCGATAGTGCCGAAAAGAAATCCAACGGTAAGAAGGTAAATGACCGAAGGGATTCTAACAGGGATCGACAGCAAAATAATGATCCCCCGAAGGACAGAAAAGGTAACGACAAGGATTACACGCCCCTGAATACCAGTAAAAGCAATATCGTCAAGGAAATAAAAAAATCAGCCTTTCTACAAGAAGCCCCCGAAGATCCGAGTTTTCGCAAGGTAGAAGAATAAAGACAAATATTGCACCTATCATGAAGCGAAAGGGCACGACACAGAAGAATGTTACCAACTGAAAGATTTTTTAGAGAAATAAATTCGGAATGGCAATCTTGACTATTATGTTGCTAATTCCTACCGGTCGACGCCATTTGATCGTATCAAGCCACCTCCATCAATCGCAGAGGCAAGATGCATTGTTGATATTATCTCCGAAAGATCAATCTCCGCCCTTTCCAACCGAAAGAAAAAGGCTTTCGTCAGAGAAGTTCATCAAGTGATCTGCAAACAACAGGACGTCAAGACTGATCCCGTCACCTTCTCTGATGACGATTACCCATCAAGAATGGTCACACCTCACCAAGATGCTCTGGTCATTACAGCACAGGTAGGAACTATGGATATGAAGTGGATGGTTGTTGATAACAGAAGTTCAGTCGATGTACTTTATAGCCGAACATACAATCGCCTAGACTTGGGGGGAAGGAAGCTGGAGATCTGCAATGAGTCCCTCTTATACAGGTTTGGAATTATAACAGGGACGATTAAATTGCCCGTGATCTTCGAGACTCCTCCGAAGCAAGCCTCCATTATGGTTTGTTTCTACGTTGTTTAAGTGAAAAGCAATTACAACACCATCTTGGGAAGAATAACATTGTCGGCACTAAAAGCAGTCACCTTCATCCCGCATCTGAAGCTAAAATTTCCAACCAAAAATAGGAACGGGGAAACATTCGGTGATCAAGATCTGTCCCAAAGATGTTATCTCCAAACTATACAGGCATTTTCTATTAGTGATAGTAAGCAGAAAACCACGATAAAGATCGAGCTCGAGCCTTTCACGAAGGGGAGTACCGAGCCAATTGCAACACCTGCTGAAGATACGGTAGAAGTTCCACTATTTGAAGGGAATGATGAGAAAACCGTACAGATTGGAGCAGGTCTTCCTCAAAATATCAGAACTCGGTTGGTTACCCTCTTACAAGAATATTCAGACATCTTTGCATGGGTTCCAGCCGATATGCCGGGCATTGACAAGACTATGGTCGTGCACCAGCTAAGTGTAAACTCGACCTTAAGACCCATAAAACAGAAGCGACGAAATATAGCTTCCAAAAGACAAAAGGTAATTGATGAAGAAATCGATAAATTGTTGGCCGCTGATTTTATTTTTGAAATTACATATCTAGAATGGCTTGCCAACATAGTGCTCGTTAAAAAGCACAATGTGAAGTGGAGGATGTGTGTGGATTATACAAATTTGAATAAGGCATGTCCTAAAGATTACTACCCTCTCCCGAGTATCGACCAGTTAATCGACTCTACCTCAGGTCATACTATAATGAGCTTTATGGATGTTTTCTCGGGATATAATCAAAGTGTTATGCATGAAAGCTACATTCCGAAGATAACCTTCATCACCCACCGAGCCATCTATACCTACAAAGTAATGTCCTTCGGCTTAATCAATGCGGGAGCTACATATCAACGAATAATGAATAAGGTATTCAGTAGCCAGATCAGGAGGAACATGGAAGTCTATGTTGACGACATGATTTTTCGAAGTATGAAGGAAGAAGATCATTTATCAGACCTGAGAGAATGCTTCGAGAATGTCAAATTCTACAACATGAGACTAAACCCAACTAAGTGCACATTTGGCCTCGAGTCAGGCATATTCCTAGGATATATGGTTAGTCGACGAATGATAGAGGCAAATCCTGAAAATATATCGGCTATCCTTGAAATGCAGTCACCGAAAAACTTTAAAGAAATTTAACAATTGACGGGGAGGTTGGCAGCTCTTCGTTGGTTTATGGCTCACTTAGCCGAGAAGTGTCTCCCTTTCTTCGGCATTCTGAAGGGAGTTCAGAATCAGAAGACATTCCTATGGACGGAAGACTGTCAAGAGGCTTTTGACCAGATTAAAAGGTATATATCCTCTCCTCCAATACTGAGTAAGGCCCTTCCCGAAGAAGATTTATAGTTATACTTGTCTGTCACTTCTTTTACAATTGGGGCAGCTCTGATAAGGGAAGATTCGAAAGGGCAGAAGTCTGTCTATTACGTAAGTCATGCTCTTCGAGATGCTAAAACAAGATATCCAAATCTAGATAAGTTGACTTACACATTAGTTATTTCTAGTCAGAAACTCCGACATTACTTCCAGGGGCAGACTATCCTCGTTCTCACAGATTAGCCTCTTCAGAAAGTTCTCTACTAACCAGAGTCATCAAGAAGGCTTGTAGCATGGGCTATTGAGCTGAGTCAACTCAAAAAAGAGTTTCGCCCTCGAACTGCCATCAAAGCACAAGCACTCATCGATTTCATCATTGAGTGTTACTTCCCCAATGAACAAGAAGAAAAAGAACCCGACCATGGTGGATTGACAAAAATTCCCGAAGAGAATGTTTGGACATTATTCGTGGATTGGTCTGCTACAGGGACGAGGAGTGGTGCAGGCGTAATCCTCACCTCTCTGGAAGGTTTTAGAGTGCAGCAATCTATACGATTTGGGTTCGTTGCCACCAATAACATTGCAGAGTATGAAGCATTAGTGGCAGGGTTGAAACTGGCTCAAAGCCTAGAGTAAAAAACTTGGTAATATATAGCGACTCCCAACTGGTGGTAAAACAGGTTTTGGGGGAATACGAAGCGAAAGAGGTACACTTACAGGCATATTTTCAGTTTGTACGGTCATTACTGGCATTTTTCCTGAAGCATCAGATTATCATCGTGGTTAGATCAGAAAATACAATGGTTGATGCTCTATCCAAATTGGCAACCACAGATCAAGGGGAGTTAGAAGGACCTGTTTATTTGGAAGACCTTCAACATCCGAGCACCCTGGTTCAGACAGTAATGGATATTGAACAGGAGGATTCTTGGATAACACCGATCTTTAAATTTCTTCTAACTAGGGAGCTACCCGAAGATAAATCTTTGGCCCGAAAAATAAAATATAAATCTTCCAAATACTGTGTAATCAACGGCCAATTATATCGAAGATCTTATTCTTCCCCGTTACTTCGGTGCCTCGACCCTAAGGAGTCTGACTACGCTCTTCGGGAAGTCCATGAAGGAATTTGTGGGGACCACGTTGGGCCGAAGACACTCGCTCATAAAATTTTAAGACAATGATATTTTTGGTCGACCATACTTCAGGATACCAAAAACTTCGTCAAAAAATGTCACAAGTTTCAACTATTTGCGTCTATTCCACATCAACCTTCTGAAGAGCTTACTCCCATACTATTGCCAATACCTTTTGCAGTCTGGGAAATAGATATCTTGGGCCCTCTTCCACAAGGTAAAGGTCAAGTGAAGTTCGTGATTGTGACCATCAATTACTTTACCAAAAGGTAGAAGCCAAGCCTTTCGCTAGAATTACCGAGCAGACTTGTCTTCAGTTCTTTAAAAAGCAGGTAGTCTACCGGTTCAGCATATCGATGGTTCTGGTCTCTGATAATGGGCTTCAGTTCGTTAACAAGATATTCGAAGGATTTTTAAATGAACTTAATATCCAACATCGTCGAACTTCGGTGGCCCGTCCTCAAGCTAATAGTCAGATCGAAGTTACTAACAGAACGCTCCTTAATGGCATTAAGAGAAGATTGGAATATGCGAAAGAAGCTTGGCCTGAAGAAATTTTATCTGTCCTCTGGGCTTACTGAAAAACGCCTCGGACTACCACTGGGAAAACACTTTACAAGCTGGCCTATGGAGCCAAAGCCCTGATACCTATTGAGATTGGGATACCAACAACCAGAGTCTTCAACTTTGACAAAACTCTCAATTACAAAGGACTTCAGTAGAAGCTCGAATTATTGGAATAGGAGCGTGATTCAATAGTCCTTAGGCTAGCTAACTATCAACAACAAACTTCTCGACACTTTAATAAACATGTCAAGAACAGATCATTTAACGTCGGCGACCTGGTCCTTTGACAAGCTGAGGCATCTACACCTCGGGACACTGGTAAGTTAATACCCACATGGGAAGGTCCCTATTTAGTGATCGAGGTCTTAAGGGCAGTGTAGCGGCCCGAAATATTTTAATATAGAGAAATAAAATTATTGACAGTAATTGTAAATTTCTGGGGGATTAAATTAAATCATTATATGATGGTTTGGGGTTATTTAATTATGTGTTGAGATAATTAAAGGAATTATAGGAAGGTTCAGTTAATTGGTGGATCAAATTAATGGACCAACCTAGGTTGTATAATATCAAAGTTTGATAAGGTAAATGTGCTATGTGATCATTTAATTAAATAGCTAGCGAGTTAAATTGGATGGTGTAAATTAATGTGGTTATTAATTAATGAGAATGCGTAAACATTAATAATGTTATATTTATTTCCAGTTGGAAAGTTATTAATAGTGGGGTATTAATATTTTATATTTTCACTAGAGAAATAATAATTTGAAATTGTCAAATTGATTTATTTAAAATAAATCCAATCCTCGTGGATTTTAAATTTGGACATGCAATTAATGAAATTGGATCTAAATTGGTAGCCAAGGAGGTTTTATATTAAATAGGTGTATCAGGAAATTAAATACAGAGTATGTATGTATATATAAATATATATTTCCTCTCTGTTTTTCTCGAGCCGTGTGAACATGATGTTATAGGCTTAGACTTGGGGCGATATTAATTTCAGTCGGCCAAGAGAGAGAAGAAGAGGAGTTAAATACGCAGGCCTTCATTTTTTCTTTTCTCCTTAAGCTTCATCCTTTATTTTCCTTCAAGTTTCTTTACCAAACGGGAGAGAAAATGAGTAGAGGTGAGATGAAATTAGCAAGAGAAATCAGTTGTGGAAAAACAAGGAGAAGTAGAGCAAGCTGGGAATCATCTAAGTTGGTCGCGGGTTGTTAACAGCGTTTTCTCTTAAGAAGGTAAACTGAAACCTTCTGTTGCATTATTTCAGTGCTTTCAATGGCTGTGTTTTATATATTTATCAATATAGGATTTTAATCGGTTGAGTTTTCTTGTTAAATCCATGTTAGTATAAGTAAACAGTTATACATACAGATGATAAAACTTAACTCATAAGAAAATATAATAAAACATAATCAGTCAGTTACAACAAAAAATTGGCTTGAATTAGATTTGAATCATTCCGTTGTAATAAAAATTGAATTGACACAGTCTTTTGGGACTACAAAAAAAATAACATAGTCCCGATAGTACAATCAATCATCGGGAATGACAATTCTCAATTGATCGTGATCATGACCTTTTCCCCTAGCAAGTTCCCGAGCAAATTCGAAGCCATCATTAAATTCGTTCACCACTACAGCGTAAATATCTGTTTGAAAGTCATCCGAGGTTTTGTACTCATCGATGACCTTCTGCTTGAGTTATGGAGTTAGGACGCTCGGGGAAGCAGAAGTTATCGGTCCCTTCAACCAATTGGCTTCCTTAGCAACCCAACCTTCAACTATCAGCTCAATGTTGTCCTAAAGATTTTTCATCTGATCGGTTTGGAGCTTGGTGATACTTTTCGAGTGATCAAAGAGTTCCTTTTGCTTCTGAACCTGGGCTTCGAACTCAAGCTGATTCTGTTCGAGAAGGACCTTCTTACGTTCTTTAGCTTCGGCCAGTTCAATCACCTAGGTCCTCCTCTTTTCAGAATTTTGCAGTTGGGTCTGCAGGCAGCTGATCTCCATGTCTTTATCGACTCTCACCTTCCGTATCTCTTCATAGTCATTCTTCATGTTGCGGAAGGCTTAATGTTGAGCTTTCAGCTGATTCCGAATTTTTTGATGATTTTTCACGGCCTCAGCGCGCTCTCTACAGCTCTCTTCTAATTTTCTCTCTAGAGCTTTCTGCTCATTAAACATTCACAGGAGAACAGCATTTCCCTGCGAAAACATGTTCAGACTATTAGGAGAGGGAAACTGTAGTAAATCCAAGCCAGAAAGCCAACTATGAAGTAGGTCTTACCTTTGCATGAAAAAAGAATAACATCTTCATTAACGTCTTCAGATCAGCATCTTCGTAGCCTGTTACAGCAAATGGAACCATTGAGGAACCCAAATTATTCAGACTTGGTCCCTCCTCTGTTCTATTCTCTTCGGGTACCATTGGAGGATCAGCAGGTCTTTCTTGTTTTTTCATTGAATGTTCTTGCTCTTCAGTGGTTTGAGGAGGGACTGATGGCGGATGTTCGATGACGGTCAGCTTGGTAGGAGGGGTGCTCGAAGATCTGTGAGGAAGTGGATCCTGTTCGGCTCCTTCCTCTAACAAAGATTTGAGCACTAGCCTTCTTCTCTTTATCTTCGGCCTATTTGGCCTTGGCTCTTCAGAAGCAGTTATCTCTTCCCTGAAGGGTTCAACAGTTTCAACCATCAAGGAGGGCTCCATCATCACCTCGGCAACAACTGATTCTTCCGCTGGGCCTTTGGATTTCGCACCCCTTAAATTGCGAGCCACCTTCACCTTTTCGGCACCTCCAATTTAACCCTCAAGGCCCCAGCCGCCTCGAGTATGGTTTCATTATCAGGGTGCTTTCCTTGATCGGCCACTGCAACATAGTTAGGACAGAGGAATAAGAATCTTAATAAATTCGGAATAAAGAAACAAGCGTGGCAGAGGACTTACGGTCGAAGGAATCATAATCGAGGATGGGGGTCTCTCTCTCTCAGACGTCTTTTCTTCAGAAATAACTGCTTCTAGTAAAAATGGCGATTGATTGGTCTTCCTTATCTTATTCAACGTTCAACGGCCTAGATATGACTGATCTAACGGATGAGGCGTGTTTGCAGTGTTTTACAGCGGCGTAATAAATGACTCTGCCCGCGTGCTCGTTGTTAGTTGTCCAATAGTGTTTTTGAAATTCAAAAAAGTAATCTGAAACGTTTGGGTAGGCTATTGGGTTGGACGCGGTGGGCTCAATAACAAAGGCTTGGGCCTAGTTGGAATATAGGGCCCAACGCTTGAAATTCTATTTATAAAGATCCAAGGTCGTTGGAATAGTTTTCTCTTCGGTCTGATACCTCCGGGTTCCCAAATGACTTTCTCTTCGGTCTGATACCTCCGGGTTCCCGAGTGACTTTTTCTTCTGTTCGATGCCTCCAGACTCCCAATGAAGTTTTCCCTTCGGTCAAATGCTTTTATGTTTTCGAAAGAGTTTTCCCTTCGGTTCGGAGTTTCCAAGCTCCCGAAGGAGTTTTTCTCCTCTATTATGTTGCCCCTGAATTCCTATATGAAGTTCAAAGTGGATTTGCCTCCGGTCTGATATCTACTGTGTCAATACATCTAGATTCCCGAAGAGTTAATTTCCCTTCGAATTTGTCCGCTTACATATATCTTCGAAATATTTTAGTTTACTACCCCAGCACATTTATATAGTGGAGGAGTGGGGGCAATATTAGGATGAATATTTCGTTAGGCCTGATCCGATAATTGATATTAGGCTAAGCCCAATGAACTATCAGCTTGGTAGTCTTTTATGATGACTCCTCAGTCCGATAGGCTTGGGTGGGGTTCCTAAACCCATTCGAATGATGATTACTCACTACGTCTAATTCTAATTAGAGTAAGAATCATGTGTCCTAGAGGGTTTAAGATAATTACCTTCCTACTCAATTACAACTCGTCGTTGGACATTCCTAAGAGGATTGATAAGACTCGAGTAAGTACTATAAGTATCCGGTTAATGATGGAGGCAAAGGTTACAATTATTATTGCTCTACTAAATACTTCAGCTTCCATTGTTGACCTTTCTTGAAACCTGCACTTACTCTCACACCAAAGAAGTCCACCGGCGGCTCAAGCCGTCAGGACTTTTGTGCAGCTATTCTCTCCAGCCGGACAGCAAGACAGCCGAACAAAATTGGGCGTCAACAAGTAGTATTTGTTATTAGTTCAATGTAATTTCTTAGGAAAGAGTTTTTTTTTTCTCAACTAAGCATAGGGTGTGGTAAATTAGAGAATAGAAGTTATTAAATCATTAAATTTGTAGAGCCTCTTTCTTCAAGTAAATTTCAAGTTATTGATGAATGCTAGATATTAAGAAAAAATCATTAATTTATGAAGTTGGACAAGCATATATATATATATAGGGAATATATGGGGACCGATATATATATATATAGGGAATACATGAGGATCGATATATTGGGAACGTTGTATAAAATAATTTATCTTTACAATAGAGTTTAGCCGTATAGACTGATATCTAATTGTTAAAATAGATCGCCATTAGATCTCAGTCAAAATGATTGAGATCTATTATAAGAATAGATCCTTTTTTACGTCAGTAGATCGGTCCCTTATATATATTTGTATATATAAATAATACAATTTTTTTTATTGATTTTTGTATCAAATCGGTATCAAACTAGACAAAATAAGAATATGCACATAATTACGACTTGCAATTTATGCGAAATCTTATATTTTACACAAAACTCTTGAATAGATTTTAGAGAATAATTTTTCGTTTCTTTTTTCTTTTTTCCTTTTTATATATTGTTGGGGCATGAAGTTGTTTCTTTTTCACTATCCAGCCGACCAGGCTGCGCTCGGGAAATAGGGCTCAATAAAATTAGGCACCGCATTATCTTGCTGAAGAAACCTTAAAGGTCAATATAATTGGAGAAAGATGTAGTAACAACTTTTCACATGCACAAGATATAGTTAAGACGGTATTGACATTTGTGAATTGTGATTTTGGACAATTTTCAACTCAATCTGACATATATATATATATATATATATATATATAAACGCAACCTTGAAAAAAAAAATCCAAGTGGGTCCAACTAATAATTGAGTAATGCTAGTAACTAACCATTATAACAGTGATAATAACATATTTAAGTTTTAATTGTCAATTTATTTTGTTCCAAGAAAAGTCTCATTTTTCCTTTCGGATGATGGATTGAATATGACAAATTATAACTAGGACGCTGAAAAATGATAAACTGGTTCTATATCCAAATATAAATTGTGATGAACGTGAAAGTAATATAAGAATACGTGAATAATTTTTTTACACTCCTACTCCACTCCAGGTATTCACATTCTTCATATATAGTAATACTTTAAGTAGGTTATAATTAATACGTATAAGCTAAATTTGTAATCTATTGAATTCAAAAGCAAAATCTTTTTATAATTAAAATCTTTATTTTATTTATAAAATGGGCATGTTAGTTGAAGATTTTATCTAAAAAGTTTGTTACATCTTCTTGTCTGTGGTCTGCGTAGTAATATGCATGAATCGGAAGAGAGAGGAAAGGGGTTGGGGCTTCATGGTAAGTAGAGGTTAGAGAGTTAATTTAACAATATTGGGCCACCAAACTCCTAAAGGATGAAATCCGGAAATATATATATATATATATATATATAAAAGGTCTCCTAACGAACTGTTAGCTACCTACTCACCCAAAAATGGCGCCCAAAAGATAATACTTATGAAAAAGGCCTTAAAAAGTCAGACAGAAGACGAGGCAGCCATGCACCAAATCACGTGCATGGGAACATAATACATTGCATTCAGGAATTCTGATTTCTTTATTATTAAAAACAATTATATGATGCAAGGAAAAAAGATCAGTTATTGTTACCGATAGGCAAAATGACGTGATTTATAAATTAATATAAATATATTAATAATTAATTCATCTAACTAACGAAACTCAAAAGTTTAATATTTTTTTATTGAAATATAAATCTTTTATGTTATTATTATACCCACTTTTTCAAACTTTTTTGTCACACCTCCTTCCTCTGTCTCATTATATATACACAATGAGTAAGGGTGTAAACGGATATAAACGGATACGGATATAGCAGTATCCGTATTCGAAAAATTAATTCGCTATCTGTATTCGTATCCGGCATTCGACATATTTTAAAAATTATATCCGTATCCGGTTGTCGACGCCGGGAAAATCGTCTCCTTTTTTTTATAATTACCCTTTTCAATTTTAGCCTTTTAATTACGATGTGATTTTTGAAAAAGATCGGCACAAGTGTTCACGAGTTTTGAAAGATCGATTTTTTTATGATGAGTCAATTGACCAGAGTCGTCAGTTGATATATTTGCAATGGATGTACCAACTCATCCAAGTTTTAGTTTTCGTAATCGTAATGGCTCATATGTGACTCCTAATTAGTTGGTCCGCGAACCGAGATTCATAGAGTTCGGGGGCTTGCTTAAGCGAGAGGAATGTGTTAAGCACCCCCCGACTTCCGTGAAACACGGTTACCGCTATCTTAATGCTTTCCTTTCCTTTAAATCCTAAAATGTGTGTTTGCACCCGTGTGTATGTGAAAATCGTTGGAATGCTTTATTTCTTCTGAAATCTCGTTGACCTTATGCACGAAGGATTCGTTTCGTTTTGAAAAGTTCATTCTTTAAGCTTTCGTTTTTTTGCTAACAAAATCTTTAATGATGACATTTGTGAAATAAGGTTTTCGAATCTTTCGTCAAATAGGAATGGAGCTCGTCCGATACTTCCAGTTTTATTTTTGCCTACGGATGATCTAATATCCTAGTTTGCTTGATTTTATGAAAAACTTCATCGTTTCATTCCAAAATCCTTTTTTTTCGTGTCGAAAAAGAAATTCAAGCATTAAAATAGCATTGAGGCTATTCCTGGGCATGTGAGTCATCTAAATAGCCCCAAACGCCCGCAATCACATATTTCACTATTATGGGGCCTTAAACCTGATTTTCAGTATCGATATCGTTTTAAGACCCGATATTTACATATATATAAAAACGACCCATTGCCGTGACTACATACACCACAAATTGTCCATCTTTGGAATTTGATCACGAGGATCTCATTCCTAGGCTTACAATCCCCAAAATCACCACACGACCATACAAAGGAAATCTTAACAACACTAGAGTTATTATTATACCACAAGGACCGAAAATTGCAAGTCCAACACTATGGACTACCCATTAACACAATGAACTGCATATTACCATACGGATATCATCGGGACATTAGGAGGAAATTTTGTTCCAACGGAACCCTCACTAATAATCCCTAATCCACGGATCCTCAATAATATAACAAAATACTACATTCAAATAACTCAATAACAAAAGATTATGATAATAAAACAAGTTAAAACTTCAAGAAAAATACCATTTTTTCACCTTGCAAAACGCCAAGAAACGTCTTATACTTCACTATCAAGTAGATAACACAAGATTGGCTAAGTATTTGAGCAAAGAAAAATTAATTTCCTTCTATTTTTGGCCAACCCGAGCCTCTCTCTCTAAAACTCGCCTTTTCTCTCTCTATATTTCCTAAAAATTCTTCCTCTCTCGGCCGAGCAAAATGGCGTTGTATAGGTGACTAGGAGCAGCCGCATATCCATCTGCGGCTGCCTGCGGTCGGCGTCTGAGCCGCTGCCTCGACTGCCGCGCGTTTCCTCAAGCCACGAAAAATGACAACTTGTCGTTGGCCGCAGATGCATCCGCGGCTACCCTGTTTTCTTTTCTCGATTTTCATGTCACACAGTTTAAAAACATCATTTTTTGTTGTATTAGTTCGGAGGGTTGTTACTTGATATAGGAGTTGCTCTTTGTGCTTGGCTTCCAGGGGGCGCTGCCCCCTTACCCCCCCCCCCCCCCCCCCCGCAGCTCACCGGCGAGCTGGGCAGCCGCTCGCTCACCAGGGAGTGAGACCCCCGACTACCTTAAGCGTAGTGGTCATTCGTCGTATTTGGTGATCCAATTAGGTTTTTCTGGATCAGTTGTTTGCCTTGTCTCAAGTAACCTGATGCTCGTTGTTCGTTGTGGCGGCTTTGACCGTAAGTTGTTATGGTGGCTTCGTGTTGGGGTCCACCTTCCTTTTCGCATGTTGGGTAAAGTGATGATTTTGCCCTCCTGTCGGGGTTAGTATAACAGTACAAAATTTGGGTGTCTACACCGGTATTCAAAATAATATCTGAATACGGATAATATCCGTTTCCGTTTATTTTATTCAAATAAACAGATTATTCGAATATCCAGATATCCGAATTCGTTTATCAATCACCTAATATAAAATTCATTCAAATTATTTACAAAAAATAGAGAAAAAAAATTGAATAATTACTCATAACCAATCACAATTTAAAATTTAAACTATACATATTAATGAATGAATGTTAATTTATTTGTTTTTAATAAATACAATAATCAATATTCTAAATTACAATTCAAATAAGTTTTCATTATTTTTGAAATCATAAATTCAAAATGAATGCTCTACTTATTAATATTTAGATGTCCATTAATAAGTAGATGTCCATTTTATTTGATAATTTAGAGTAATACTATAGTATGTATGAATATTTATAATCTATAATTATAACATTTAAATTATATTTATAACACTTGTTAAATGATGCATTTTAAATATATTGGAACGCTATATATAACTAGGATAAAGGGAAAAAGTAATAAATTTTAAAGTATAGTTCATTAATGAATGAATGTTAATTTATTTATTTTTAATAAATACAATAATCAATGCTCTAAATTACAATTTAAATAAGTTTTCATTATTTTTGAAATCCTAAATTCAAAATGAATGCTCTACTTATTAATGTTTAGATACCCATTAATAAGTAGATGTCCATTTTATGTTTTAATTTGGAGTAATACTATAATGTGTATAAATATTTATAATCTATAATTATAATATTTAAATGATATTTATAACACTTGTTAAATGATACATTTTAGATATATTGTAACGCTATATATAACTAGAAATAAGAGGGAAAAATAATGAATTTTAAAGTATAATTCATTAATGAATGAATGTTAATTTATTTATTTTTAAGAAATACAATAATCAATGCTCTAAATTATAATTCAAATAAATTTTCATTATTTTTAAAATCCTAAATTCAAAAATGAATATTCTACTTATTAATGTTTAGATATTCATTAATAAGTAGATGTTCATTTTATGTGTTAATTTGAAGTAATACTGTAATGTGTATGAATTTTTATAATCTATAATTATAACATTTAAATGATATTTATAATACTTGTTAAATAATGGATTTTAGATATATTGTAACACTATATATAACTATGATAAAGAAAAAAAAATAATAAGTTTTAAAATATAGTTCATTAATGAATGAATGTTAATTTATTTATTTTTAATAAATACAATAATCAATGCTCTAAATTACAATTCAAATATTTTTTTATTATTTTTGAAATTTTAAATTTTAAAATGAATGCTCTACTTTTTAAAGTTTAATATCCATTAATAAGTTGATGTCCATTTTTTATGTTTGGAGTAATACTATATGTGTATGAATATTTATAATCTATAATTATAACATTTAAATTATATTTATAACACTTGTTAAATGATTCAAAAGTAATATTGTAACACTTATTAAATGATACATTTTAGATATTTTAACTTTATAATAATAAAATTCATTAACTATACTTAAATTAATTTATTAATATTATAATAAAAGTGTTATTTCCTACTTTTTAGAAGTGAAATGACATATTTTAAAAATAATTTTCATATAATAGTGAAAATTAATTATTATATAAGGAAGATCATTTAAAAAAATTATTTTGCTTATTTTGTATATATATAAGTTATTCGGATACGAATTCCTGATACAGATCTGAATTCAAATATTGGATTCCGGATATCCAATATCCGCTATTCGCCAAATATATTTACGGACGAATATTAAACGAATACGAATACACTTATATCCGTATTCGTATCCGTTTATTTGCTGATATCTTTAAACCGAATACAAATATTTCTATTTTTTTTTCGAGTGCAAATAATATCCAATTTTTTTTTAATACGGATGCGAACGAATAAAAATTTTCCGATTATCACTTACAGTCCTAACAATGAGCATGTTATTAACGAAGGGATGGTAAAAATTATTATGTAAACGGTTATCAGCTTTGACGAGGGGTAAAATTAATAAGGTAAGCACACAAAAATACAAAAATCACTAAAAATTTCATAGCAGGAATCAGTAAGAAAACCAAGTCATTTCATTCGGTTCAAGGATCAAAAAGCCAACAATACAGCTCAAACTACATAGAGATAGAGATAGAGAGGCAAAATCAACTACACCGAAGAACTAAAAAACAATAGTGCAGAAACATGTCCTTGGGAGCTTCTTAATCATTCTTGATCCTCTCTGAAGTTAACAGAGAGGTCCCAGTAATGACCGACACCGGCATCTGAAAACACTTTCCGGGCAGCTGCTTCAGTCCTGCACTCGTGGACAAAAAACCTATTGAAATTAGATTTAGCAACGCTCCCCTGCCACACTAGCATGCATTGGTTTACAGGTTTCTCTTCATCTTCATCCTCATCTTCTTTCACAGCAGCAGCCCAGTTTATACGCTTGAGCATGAGCTTCCCATATCTCTTGATTGATTTGCTTCCACCTTCAACCACGACAACGCTAATGCCATCTGAGATCACAGCACATCCTGTCAACCGGTTTTCCTGGGCATTCACATCAACCTTAAAGCGGGTCTGGGGGTGTGAAAGATCATTTATCTTGTAAACCGAAACTATGGTCTCCAGTGTATTAGGGTCCTCAAAAAGTTTCCTTTCTTTCTTTTCGCGACGCTCAGCAGGAGTGAGCTTACGTGCAATATTCCTGTCCACATGAGCTTGTTCACGCTCGGCAGCTGCACTTCTGATTTCCATTTCAAGACGCGTAGGATCCTGGGTTGCTTCAGAGCCAAGAACTTTCATGAGATTGCTCATTTTAACTTTTGCTTTTGGAGGTTCAATCAGGCCTTGTCTAATCATCTCCTGCCTATCTTTTTCCCTAGCAAGGCGTCGCTGGGTACGGAGTTTCTTCTGCTCCTTCTTGGTTAGTTTTAGGGGTTGAGGGGGTGGGGGAGCTGGTTCAGCAGGAGGCTCAATAGGCCGAGGGTGTTCCACATAGATAGTGATCTTCTCCAGCTTCAATTTACCTTCAGCTATGTTTCCATCACTGATTTCACCATAATTACCATCTTGAAGAAGAGGTACATCCCTTAAAATAATGTATGAATAAACGGATAAGCATTCTTTTAACATGGTAGAGTTGGCCAATATTTACTAGAAAAAGAATCCAAAAGGAGATAAACATATAACAGTCGAACCATGGCAGCTATATGGAGATTAAAAAAATAATCTTTTAGGCCCTCAAAACAAATTAAAAAGGTGTTTCTTTTTATATACAACTATACATGTATAAGAGATCCAGAGTTCATATTACATTGAAAGTAGTCGAGGCAACTAACTTGAACACAAATACCTTTGCAGCTAATTTCGTAACAAATTTTGTGTTGAACGACTTCAACCACTCAACCCAACTAAAAAGTATCTGCAGCCCTGACACAATTCACTAATGTAGTTTCCAATTAAACAAAAAAATCACATCTTTTAACAAGTGCAACATACATGCTTTTGAGAAGATAATTCACAAATTGGAACCGAAGGAGCAATACAATGATCATCAGAGATTCAGTGTGTTCGAGTTTAGAGAGAGAAGAAAAGAAAAGAATTCAAAATTTATGAGAGAAAAGAGAGCGAAACAAGGAAATTTAGTTTTTTTTATTAATTAAAAATATACTTTCTTTCATGGCGTTTGTGAGTTTTGTAAGGATATACTCCATCCATTCCATATCATTTGATCATTGTTAAGATTTTTTAAAGTCAACTTAAGATATTTTTAAACACAAAATTGATATAGATTATTTTACTTTTAATAAATACAATGAAGAATAAAGTAAACTATCTAAAATGTATTACTCATTATAAGTTTTATTATTTCATAATTTTTAATAAATCATCTCAATTTTGAGTTTGAAAATATCTCAAATTGACTTTTAAAAGTCAATAATGATCATATAATTTGGAACGATGGAGTATTAACTTAAAAGAGTATGTTACTATTTTACCCTTATGAGAATATATTTAAGAACTATTAAAAAGATAGTTTTGGTATTTTAGTAATAAATTTCCTTCCAAATCTTCAAAAGTTTGAGAGGAAATTTTTAAGAAATTTCTCACCATCTCTTTTCTTTTCTCTCCTCAAAAAACTCACTAACAAGGGACTTGATCTCTTCCCTAAAAATTTCTCTCATTCACCTTTCTTTTCTCTCCTTTTTAAAACTCACAAACACAGCGTCAAAGAGCCGACACAGAAAGAGTGATGATCAAGACCAGTAATTTTGATTCTTTATTTTTGCTTTATTTTTGGGAGACATTTGCAGTCAGCGTAGCCATTATGTGTGATTTTATTGTAAACAGAAAATCAATAGCTAAATAATAATCTTTCCTTAAAAGAAAAATGACCAGCATACTACACCAATGGAAAAGTCGGGCAATCTTACCACCACTCAGTTTCAGGAATTGGCTCCTTTGGTTTCTCTTTTATGATCACTCTCTCTGATACCTCTATCAGATTTGGATTTATATCCGGCTCTGCTTTTGCTTTCGCAAGCTGTGCTTGCTTAGCCTTTAACTCTTTGGCTTGTGCTTCTCCAAATTGACTCTGCAAAAGCAATTAACAGAGTATAAACAAAACATATTTAACTGGGAGCAGATCAAGAGCGAAGCAGTGATACTAAATTACCTTTAACTTGATTATCTCTGCATCTTTTGACCATTTGCCTTCCTCTACAAACTGAAAATTCATCCTCTTAGGCCTCAAAAGCTTATTTTTATCAATACCCATCCTTGCATCATAATGAGGATTTTTTTCTGGATCTACTTCCAGTTCAGGTTTAAGAATTTGGAACGCATCTTTTTTCTGCTTGTTAATGTTCACCTGCATAGTTAAATAAAACGTTAAAAGAAGCACCAAAAAGATAAGAGAAAAAAAACCCCAAAAAAAGATGAACATTGATATCAGCAAGCCAAAATATTAACAAACCTTTAGGGTGCTCAGGTTGTTTAATTTTGGGACATTCACCACATTTCCATGCTCATCTATTTCCCTACCCAATGCATCCAAACGGAGAACGGGAGCCTTGGCAGGCTTTGGCTGGACAGTAATCTCAGGTGGCATCTGTCCAGGAAACATGTTTATTAGAGGAGCAAATTCTGGGTCCTGTCGAAATCCCATTTTGGCAGCAAGTTCCTGTGCACGCTTTACGGCTTCAACTTTTGGCGCTGTAAGCCCCTCAAGATGAGGCACACCACTTATAAGCGGCTTCATAGAAGCTGCAGAAGAAGCAGGTAAGCTTGAAGCATTCATTGTTCCTCCAGTAGAAAGAGCCAGAGCAGGAAGCATGCCTGAATTGGAGGGTGTGGTTTTAAGTCCCTCCTTTGACCCCATCTGCGAATTAGCATCTCCACTTGAACCAACACCCTTGTTTAACTGCAGGATTAATAAACATGAACATTAGGTGCAGAGTTTATAGATAATAAACGCACAAAACTAACACATAAAACACCCTTTGCGCTTGCTTAAAACTTACAAAAGGAATCTTCTTCAGCTTTTCCGAGATTTCCTTCTGCATCTGCAAAGCTCTCTTAGCTTTTGTTAAAGCATCAAGAGAGAGGCCTCCACTTTTTCCAGCATCTGCAGCTGTCCCATCTGTACTGGATTTCCCAGGAACCTCATGAAATCTGTTTACATTAACTCCCTTATTTTCATTTGTGGTAGAAATTGAAGATACCTTGGTAGGAGGGTGATGGCCAGGGACCAAAGTCTCAGGCAGCGTCCTTGATGCAAGGTTGAGTGGTTCCAAACCAGCACCCTGTTAAGCAACCATAGTAAATGAATAAATATGCTCTTTCTTTTTTTAATAATTTTGGATAAGACATGACTAAATCAAGATATGAACCCAAAAGTGTGCCATCGTATTTGTAATTACAAAGTATGTCCCTCAGGAGAAACAACAACAAAGAGACGGTTATAAGAAATTTTGGTATCTCATTCGAAGCCTCTCAAGAGACGAACAGTACAAGAGAAATCCTAGCATGTCAGGCAAATACCATAAAACTCAATGTCAGACTACCGAATAATTTAACATTATATCCAAATATCAACAGGTATTCTTTTCTACACAAACAACAACAACAATAATATATATATATATATATATATATGTGTGTGTGTGTGTGTGTGTGTGTGTGTGTGAAAAAAAAACATCTATGGAGGAAGTCAAACAAGCACTATGGCAGAAACCCTGATCAAGTACGCATAAAAAATTTCCTAGTTGGAATTTTTTTGCAAGAATCTAGATAAGTCAAAAGCAGGATATATCAAATACTACCTAATAAAAGAAACACAAGCAAAAAAAAAAAGAAGAAGAAGATTAAAGCAATAACTCTCAGTTGTGCTGAAATCCATTATATTACGCTCAAAGAATACTCCCTACCATCCCCCAAAGAATGGATGTAGTAATAAAAAAAATTGACCACAGGAGAGTGGTTTAAGTACAAAAATTAAAGCCATTATGCAGAAAAAGACTACATTAGCCCGCAATTTTGTGCAGTACACTAGCATGATAATTAAGCAAATCATAACTGTCAAATTGGAAATTATATTATTCTCTCTCCTTTAGCTTAACTTTCTAATTAGTTAATTTGTGTAAAAAAATTGTACTCAAGTCATTCTTTGGAAGATTGAGGGAGTGCCTTATTAACTTTGATCAGATCTCATGACTAAGTTACATACTCAACTAGAAAAATTAAAAACTGATGCAGAACTAGAAAGGTTAAAAAGCAGAGTAGTCTTTCTAAGAAGTCAAATGCAGAACTACCTAGCTTCTACATGCAAATAGTTAGTAGAAAAATTAAAGTAAACCTAGCAGATCAAGAGCAAGTATATAAGACAAAAACTAAGACAAGCTGCAAGGTTGTTGACACTGATCAGTCTTTGATTACACAATGCAAAATTCCAAATAACTCCCTCAAATTGTCAGGTACCCAGGTGATTAGGTAATCTAACATCTAGAGTGATTAAATTAAACATGACTTATGGTGTATTATTAGTCCTGTGCCAAACTTCCGTTGATTGGGTCCATCTTATTTACAAGAATGCATCATAAAGAGTAATGAAATGAAATGATTTTCAAAGCCTTATAATGCATTATTGGCATTACTGGCTAATGATGCAGGGATTGACCAGGATAACAGACTGATTAAACATGATTAAGCCTGTGCGAACCTATAAACACATGTAATACTTACAGAATAAGTATAACATGCTATCATAATACACATTAACAACTCAGACAACCATGGAATTATCAATTAAATTTACACCAACACATTCAATAATGAATTCCATAAAACTAATTGCATACCACATCATCAAAATGCAGTAAAGATATAGAACCGCCAGTAAGTAAACTCACATTGGTAACGGAACCACCTCCATTGGATGACCGGCCAGTCTGATTGCTATCAAACTCCTGAATTTTAGGTTCTTTCTTCAACAATTTCTCTCCAAAACTGCTTTGTTTGCCTTCATCATCAACCTCCATATCTTCCTTCTTAACCTTATCCTCAAATTTCCGCCTCTCTCTCCTCTCCTCCCTATTAACCTTCCCATCACCGTCCTCAAATCTCCGCCTCTCTCTCATCTCCTCTCTCTCACCTCCATTAGACTCTTTCCCATCCTCAAACTTTCTCCTCTCTTTCTTTGCCTCCAAAACCCTAGCTCTCTTCTCCCCTCCATCAAATCGGTCCTCGTTTTCTCCTCTATCTTTCCTCTTATTCGAAGAAGTATTAACCTCCTCCCTCGAAACCCTATCTCTACTCCTTTCTCTCTCCTCCCTCAACTCATACGATTTCTCGCGCCTGCCTCGATCGTTTTCTCTGTCTCTGCTTCCCTCCCTCTCATCTATCGATCTGTGCCTATCGTCCATTTCGCGATGCTTATCGTGTTTTGAACGTTGGTGATGTTCGTCGGCGGCGGAGTCTCTGGATTTGTCTTTGCTGCTCCGGTGCTTGTGGTCTCGATCTCTATGATCCTTGATTGAATCTTTGTGATCTTTGTCTCTATCCCGATCGGAATCTCTGTGTTTCCGGCTCGATTTCTCCTTCTCCGGTGGCCTATCCATTTTAGGTTTTAACTGTTCGCAAACACTCACTCTCTCAAGATGATACCTCCTGGAAAAATGGGGAGAGAGATGAGTACAAGCGGTTCCAAACAGGGCCTATATATCTGAATTTAAGCGGGCCAAACGTATATATGTATTCTACTTTTATTTTGTTTTTAATTCAGTCCCTCTAATTCTAATTGATTCAAACTAGATACTTTTTTATACTTTATTTTTCATTTTTGATAAATTAAATCCATGATCGATTCAACAAATATTTGACCCTCCATATTTTCTTTTATAAAATAATATGTGTAACTTTTAACAAAATTTAATTTATTGAGCCAGTTATTTTCTATCACCAGTTTACTAATCCAACATTATCTTCGACTTAAAATTTTAAGGACAATGTCTTATCGAGTTTAAGTGATGTAATTATAATTAAATTAATAATAATAACTAGACCTAATCTAATTGATAGTTGTTACATAATCTTGTATGTGAAAATTGAATTTTAATTTAGTATAATTTCTTTATGTACTTTGATTTAATATAATGCATATGACTATGTAATTATTCGACAAATTATTACCTTTGACTTTTTCACTATTTATAATGAAAAATATTATCGTGAACTTACTTAATTTGATATAATGATCAATAAGCGTATACTATTAGAGATTTTTTTTTTTTTAATTATTAGTATTATTTATATGTGATAATTAACCATATATCGGAATGTGTCAATATTTGTTGCAATATGCCTTAAAGAGTGTAAAGTAAAATTCAAAAAATCACATGTGGGGTATTTAATTTTTTAAGTCACCACTCGTAGTTCAAAAATTATCGATTTATCATCTATTGTTTACTCTCAAATATCAAGTTACATTATTTCCATTCAAGTTAATTTCAAGTAACTTTCACTCGCTCAAAAGCAAGTGAAGTACTCTTCAACCATAATAATTTGTGTTTAAATGACAATAATAATCTCAAATCTTCCTTAAATTTAAGCAAACATGTCATTCAGCGATCAATATCCCAAAAACTAAATCATAATCCATAATATCCAATTTTAACGTTAACCCATAAATCAAAACCTAAAAACAATATTTGGAGAAAGATAAATATGGGAGATAAATAGATAAATTGGGTTTACAAAAGTGTGAATCACTGTTCAATCACATCACCAAATATGTAGCTGTCATCAATCAAACCATATTTTCCCTTTTTGAGAACTCTGCGCAAGTCAAATTGAAATTTGAAACCCTAAAAGGAAAAATATTTTCAAAATTGAGTGAAGAGAGAGAAAAAAGAAACATGCAATTATGGAAGCTTCAGTAACAAAATTATGGTGCGATATGCTCTTTTTGGGCCTGTTCTCTAATCGTTAAACATCAAAAAGTTCTCCCCATAACCGCTATCGATCTTCTCTTCCTAGTTGTCGAATGATGCCGCTAAGGCTATAAACGAACCAAATAATTTGGACTCGACTCGAAAAAATACGAGCAAGACTCGAATTCATTAATAATATAATTCAAATCTGAGCACAAAAAATAGTTCAAATAAAAATACGAGTAGAATCTAAACAATGTTATATTCGACTCGTTTAAGATTCAAACTACTCGAATTTTTTATCATGATTCGATGCATACTCAATTAATATATATTCGAATAAATACTTAATACATTTTCTTTGAATATATACACAATTTAATATAAATTAGAATAATTAGTTATTATTTATTATTATTATTTTAATATTAATGACAATTTTATATTTGTAAAATGTAATTGTAAATATATTTTCTAATTTCTAAGTAAAATAATAAGTTCAATCGGTAATTATGTGTCATAAAGCTACTTCATATGTGAAGACTCAAATTTGAGCTTAAATTTCAAGTTTGCGAGTAGTTTGAATATAATTCGATTCGAGTCAGATCGAATTCGAGTAATGAATATTCGAGCCAAGTCGAATTTGAGCAGAGTTTTTCAAATATAATTCGAATCCGACTCTATCCGGTTCAATTCAACTCGTTTACACCCCTAAATGCCACCGATGCTTATGCGTTATCTCAATTTCATCTCCCTCTCTCTTTAACTACATTATTAACCAATATTGTTGCTTGTAATGGCATTATTATGATATATAATTTAATCTTCTTGCAAAATAAAAAGTTCATTTAACATTAATTTTTTGTTTTTTAAAATTATCATTCTGCTTTAGTTATTTTTTATTTACTTTACAAGTTTTTATTTATAAATTAAATTTTTTTTAATTAATATTAGCAAAAGAAAAAAAACTAAAATATACTTAAATTTTAGTTTTCTTGTTAAGTGTATTTTAATTAATTTAATACATTTAGTTATAGTGTTGGAAAAAATGAAGAAAATGCTATTTTATTTTTAATGTAAAAAATTGCTTTTAGATTAGGTTTAATTTCAATTTAGTTTATTTGATAGTAAATTTGTTCATTATTTATTTAATATGCATAAATTAACTTTATTTATTGTTGATAGAATTTAATTTTAATTTTAACATTATAATGCATTTAATAAAAAAAATATTATTTTGGATTTGACATGTTGAAGAGAAAAATAAAGAAAAAAATATTTAGCAAAAATAAAATATAAAGGTTCGAATAGTCTTTAACCACAAAAACTAACAGTATTAGTCAAAAATCGTTAATAGTTATCGTTGTGATACTAAGTGTGAAATCACAAGTACTAAAATGTTCATTTTTGAACAATAGATGGTGATGACAAGGGATTTTTTTGAATTTTACTCGAGAGTAAAAAAAACGGGTTAAGCAAAGCTAAATTTTGACGCTTCAGTCCAATGGCTTCGTTAGGATTGGCTTTGTTGCTCATGATTCTCAAGGGTTGGTAGGTATTAGAAGTCGTTGTTGATAGAATTACAGGGTAATATTTTGATTGTGGAGACCCTTATGGTTAAACGTGACAATTTCTCTTGAAGTTAATGGGGCCGCGCTGATTTCAACGATCCAATGTTTTAAACCCTATAAGGTTAGGGTTGGGTCCATTGACTTAACTACATGTATATATATCATTTTTTTTAAATTAATATTTTGTATATATATAGTTATGTACTTATTTAGGTTATTTTATTATAAATTCATAATATTTATAATATAATATATTGCTAGTAATAAAAATGTTGCATGTTGTTTGATTTTAAATTAAAAATAATTGTACAAAGTAATATAAAAAATAGAGATATTTAATTTGGAAAAAAAGAGTAATCGAGTAAATTAGATGGAAGTGAGGCGGGCATGGAGTGTTATTTTTGGTGGTGGGTCAAGTTCGGAGGATAGCTTTATATTAACGAGACGGGTATGGGGAGGGATCTCCTCAACCATACTCATACTCATACTCACCCCGTTGGCAGGCCTACTTGTGGTCGAAGGTGCTTTGTTTTTCTCAGGTAACACAGGTCTCTCAAATGTCATAATTGAAAGTGACCATTGTCGATGCCCTTATTGTAAGCTTGTGGATGATTCCTATTTGGGTATGATTATAGATGATTGTCTTCAACCTCTTCTTTTTATGAGTCTCTTTTTCTCATATCCTATATATGGTAATGGAACTGCTCACCGTTTAATTGATTTAGCTCAGAAGTCTAATTTTTTATTTCCTACATATTGTTTGGATGAGGTTTATCCTTATGTTCACTCTCATGTTGTACGGGATGCTAATAATGAATAAAATCTCACCCAGTTCCTGGGTTTTCTCAAAAAAAAAAATAATAATAAAAGAAGCAAAGGGATTTTAAAATCAAAAAAATTGGAAAATATGGGACTCTGCATTCGGACAATCATTTTATTTTTGTTTTCTAATTTATTAATTAAAAATAATTTAGTCATTTTATAATATGAATTATTGAAAAACAACTAACACACATTGGTAGACCTCTCATTTCCGGTTAAAAACTTGTACAATTTACACATCATTTTCAGAGATTATATCATGCACATCATTTTATATACTCCATTCGTTCTATATTACTTTATTATTATTAATTTTTTAAAATTAACTTTAAAAAATTTTAAACTCAAAATCGACATAATTTTTTTTTTCCATTTTAATCAATACAATAGTAAATATTATAAACTATCTAAAAAGTACTCGCTCTATTTCAAAATTAGAGATACATTTTATTTTTATAAATTATCCTTAAAAGTCATCATTTTACAAATGTATCCTTAGTTTGGAACGGAGGAAGTATTATTTATTGTAAATTTTATTATTTTATAATTTTTAATGAATTATCTCAATTTTAAGTTTAAAAATATTTTAAATTAACTTTTAAAAATTATCAAAACCATATTTGAGAAAATAAAATTATCTTTAAAAATCGTCATTTTATAATTTTATTTTATTTTTGTTTCATTTGTGCTAGTCCACAAAAAGAGCATTAGAAAACTAATACAACGTTTATTTTTTTATTTCTTATAACAAATGCAATAAAAAACTATAAACTTAATATGGTACAACTTCATAAAATAAAAACCCATATAATAATTTCCAGAATTTGCTGATACAAGAACATTAGAAAAAGAAACTGGCACCTAAAGAAAAGCAAACATGGTAAGGAATAATCATCAAGAAATCTGGGCAAAGCTAACAGAGCATAAAAAAGAAAACAAATACCAGAAACAGGTGCAAAACCTGATAGGGAAAATTTGCATATAATCACGAGCTGAAGGAAATGAATACATACTAAACCAATGTAGCATATAAGTTACATTTGTTTAGGAATATATCCAGCTATAACTATGCTAAAATGGCTCCACTTGTTTCAAAAAATTGAACACACTTTCCACCATATCTTCTGCAAATAAATCCAAATCATCTACATTAAAATGAAAAATATATTGTAGCATATGATTTAGCTTTACCTCATTTCAGTTTTTACCATTTCAGAGAAAACCTTGCTCATTGATATACCACACTTCCACACTAAATTGTGTAGGCGAAACACTGTTGTCAAAGCGATTGTTTGAGAGCTGATCATTTGAGCTTCGCCTTATAGAAATGTCTTGAAGTTGGAGGGCACATTCCAGTTTCCATAATCAACACCGCGCCCTGCCAAACATTTTTCAGCTACCTCTCCAAACTCTTTCAAAGACTCGGGCTTTATCTCCCCCACAAGATGAGGGTCAACAATATTTCCGAACTCACCTGTCTTAATCCACTTCATTGCCCACTCAATTATATTTACCATTTCCTTTGGCTGTGATGGATCAATAACAGGTCTCCCAGATGGGATTTCAAACATAATAACACCAAAGGAATACCAATCTAATTTGTCGGTCAATTGTTGTCGTATCAAATATTCTGGATCAAGGTAACCGAAACTTCCTTTCACTGTTGTACTAACATTAGTATGATCAATCTCAGGACCATTCTTTGACAGCCCGAAGTCAGCAACTTTAGCTGTGAAATTCTTGTCGAGAAGTATATTTGCAGACTTGACAATTGACTTTGCGGAACCAGTGTGAAGATAGTGTAGTCCTCTGGCTGAACCCATGCAGATCTCAAGCCTTTGTCTCCAATTCAATTCGGGAAGATCAGAGCCATACAAATGATTCTTGAGTGTCCCATTATCCATGTACTCATAAATTATGATCATTTCATTTTGTTCATCGCAGTACCCTATGAAAGATACCAAATGGCGATGACAAAATTGAGATAACATTTCAATTTCTGTCCGAAATTATGCTACTTCCTGTTGAGATTGAGGAACTCCTCTCTTCACAGCAACCTTTGTTTCATCCCTCACAACCCCCTTGTAAACCTTCCCGAAACCACTATCACCAATGATTAAACTTTCACTGAAATTATCGGTAGCCGCTTTAACTACAGAAAAAGGAAAGCGATACCCAATATTTGATCTGGAAATCATTGCTGTCCCATCAGTATATATACCCTCCTTTTTTCTATACGAGGCAAAGTGATCCTGTGTTGAGCGGCTCTCGTGAGCTAGTTGCTTCTTCTCCACACTATGAAGAGAACTAAAGCCAAAATCACAACAACAAACAAAATCCCAACAAGGGAGCCTGCTATTGTGCAAATTTTCAGCTTGGATCTTGAAGTTGAGGTTTGCATTTTAGAGTCATTAAAATCAAGACTGCCCCTAGAATTGCGAATTTTCATGATCTCCAGCCCATTAAGAATGCCATCTAGGTAAGCATTTTATGCAACAGAAGGTCCGATACTCACATTTAGCTTATTACTATTGCTTGATCTTGTGACAAAATCCATGTAATACAGGGAGCGCGGAATGTTCGATGTTAGCTTACTAAGATCAAGATCCCTCTAAACTAACAAGGAGATGATATAAACATTAAAGAACATCTTATTTGGCTCACGGCTTACAGTTTGTGGGGCGATTTTTGACGGATCTAGGTATTCAGCATTAGAAGGTTTATGTCGCTCTTCCTCAGTCAAATGGTCAAGTGACCCCACCCCTCGTGTACCAAGAGGGTGGGAGTTCAAACATTTGCGATGACAAAGTAGTGTGCGTGAGTTTAAATTATATCTTAAATTAGCAAAAATAAATAAATAAAATAAGTTACTAATCAGATTCTTCTCAATAGGATTAAAAGGAGGTTGGATGACGTTAAAGGATTATGGCCCGAAGAGTTTTATAGTGTTCTTTTGTCCTATCGGATAACTCTTCGAATTATTACTAATGTTTCTCCTTTTTGTCTGGCATTTGGAACGGAGACTCTTATATCGGTGAAGGTCGGGTCTCAAACATTTCAGGTGACTAACTTCAGGGAAATATATAATGATGATGATCTTTGGTTCAACTCAACTCTGTTGGATGATGTACGGGTTGGTGCAATGTTAAGGGTAGCTATTTATTTATCAAAAAATTGTCCAACACTATAACAAAAGGGTTCGGCAAAGGAAGTGGGAGGTTTGATGCTTCAGGTACCAGAGGCTTCAACGCCAAAAAATGTGGGAATCTTATGCTTAGCTGACAAGGTTAGAAGTTGGTATGCTTAGCATCAATTTTTCCTTCTTAATCAACTGTACTTATATTTATAATTATTTACTTCCACTTCATTATTACCTTACCATTATATGTATCTTGTTTTCTAGCTTTTAATACTTCTAACAATTCCTTAGATAATTGTAAACTTGTTTATAATTGAAACTAATATTTTTACTAATAAAAGTGATAGATAGTTGATGGATCCCACAGTCTCAGGTTCATAGCGTAAAATTTTTAAATTTTAGTGGTGAAAATATCAATTTTCAATTTTCTTCCGATAAAATACTAGTGACCACAAAGAAAGCCAAGAATCAGGAACGAACCAGTAACGTCGACATAATCTGCAGTCTTTCCCTTCCGCTTAACGGCTAGTGACTCAACGGCGGAATCTTCCAAGTACACACCAATTGCCGTGAACTTTCCCTGTATGTCCAAACACATTAGCAACAATCAGAACCAACTAGATCAAACCAAATCAAATCAACAACTTAATCAATTAATAAATATACTACCTGCCCCACAAAGGAACAAGGTATTTGTCGTTCTCGGAGGCTTCACTGTCGGCGGGAATAATTGGGTCTCGACCTGAACTCCGGCGAGCGGTGGGTCTTAGTAATATTAACAATAACTCTTGGGCGGCCGGTGCAATTATTTATTTATTTTTACTCCTAAAATATTTATAATATTTATTTTGATAATTTTTGTACATGACTCAGTAATTTAAATATAATTTAGATGTATATAAATAATAGTGTTATACAGTCCCTACAATATTATTATTTACATGCATCTAAATTATACATAAATCATTAAATTCTATAAATAAATAAAAAATTGTCAGAATAAATGTTATAAATATTTTAAGAGTAAAAAAAAACACTTTTTAGACTTGTCGCTAGGATCGGTCTCCTAGAAGCACTCTAATATTAAATTGATTGATAGAATGAATGAATTTTTTAATAGAGTTTATAGGGTGAGAGATTCTCACATGCACAAAAAGCCTAATACGGCTTGGCCCAGCCTGGTCAAAAATGTGGCCTGGTCTATAAGCTTTAAACAGTGTAAGACTCTAAATTTTATGAAATACAAAATTTAATTTTTCTTCGTATATATTTTTTCTGAAACAGTAAGTGATTAAATTGACAAAGTTAAAAGTTAAGAATGTTATGTACAACTTTTATTTTGTCAAACAATATTCGTTTTGTCGGGGAATATTCGGGTCGTACGACGGCGTCGAAATAACAAATCATTGGTGGACCCCACAACGGAATATTGTCAAATATAGAAAATGACAGAAGTAACCTTTTTAAATAAAAATAGTCAACGGTGTTATCACTTTTAACTGTTAAAATACCAGTGATAAAAGAATAATAGCATACGGTATTTTATGGTATTTTACTGTAGCACACGGTATTCTATAGTAGCACACGGTATTCTATAGTAACACACGGTATTCTACAGTAGCACACGATATTACACAGTGTCTCATATTATTGATCTGATAATATCAACGGTGTTATCACTTTTAACTGTTAAAATACCAGTGATAAAAGAATAATAGCATACGGTATTTTATGGTATTTTACTGTAGCACACGGTATTCTATAGTAGCACACGGTATTCTACAGTAGCACACGGTATTCTATAGTAGCACATGGTATTCTACAGTAGCACACGATATTACACAGTGTCTCATATTATTGATCTGATAATATGGTTATTGCACAATATTCATCAATAATTGTTGTTACATAATATTTTACATTATTGATTCAATAATTCTCATTACACTGTATTTTATATCATTGAACCAATAATTGTTATTGCACTGTATTTTAAAATTATTGAACCTAATAATTGTCACAATAGCAAATATACAATAGTTTATATTATTAAATTAATATTGATCTGTAACATATTCTTACATTATTTGTAAATTATTGTTGTAGCATTATGTAGGATCCACAGGAAGAAAAAAATATATAAATATAAAAAAAAAAAAAAAAATATATATATATTATTATATGTGAATAGTATGTGGACCCTTTGTGGGGTCCACATGAAGAATGAAAAATGTGAATTTGCTAGGAGGAGTTGGTGGAGGCTGCTGCATCCTTTGCTAAATTTTTTAACACTGCCGTGAAGCACGTCAGCTCACCTACCACGCATAGTACATTCTTTTCTTCTATAAATAGCTTACTCAACTGGATAGAAAAATCACACCTAAAACATAAAAAATTTCTGCAAGTATTTTGTGAGTTTTTCTCTGAGAATAGTAAAGTTAGCTTGAGTGCTTGTAAACCAAAGGAGTGCAGTAATTTTTCAAGTAAGTATTTTATTAAAGAGTAATAATTACACAAATACCTATTTCACACGGTATTCACAAATCTTCCTTTATAAGACTCTTCTTTGAGAAGATTTATTTTAAAAATCTTTCTTTATAAGATTTATTTTGAAATATTATTTCAATAATTATTTTTGAAATTATTATTTTACATTACATAAATTTATATTATATAAATAATTTTGATATATATAAGTTATCGTACACCTTGAAATTTATTTGTAGTAATTACTAATTATATTATAAATATATCCAGTCACGTAATAAGGTAAGGGATATCATCTTCTTTCATCTTCTATTATTTATACTTATTATGGTAAGGGTATCATTTATTTCATACTCTTAAACTTACTATAGTAAGTACTACTTGGTAAAACTTCCTGAAATGATTATATGTTCCTTAATAGTTCGTGTTTCATCTAATATCATTTTAATTGAATCTTCCTATTTTTCTGAACCTTTCTTTTGAACTGTGGATCTTGAATATCATTTTGAATTTCATTCCACATCATGTTGATAATTTGGACATTATTTGAATTTGCACAAGTAAAATTATAAACTTTCGATATTTATTGTTTATCATGTGTATTTTGTTCATCATTTATATTACTATTGTTATTCTAATAATCATAATCAAGTTGTTGTGAATATTTGTGGCTTGAGGCACAGATAATAGGATAAATGAGATATAATAGTGGTGTGCGTGGTGAATGTTCTCTTTGGCCTGAGGCAAAGATAAACTGTTGTTTGGTATAATTATGACCAAATGTTATATACTGCTATAATCATGACCGTTGGTGTTATATTGAATATATTTGGCCCGTAGTGCAAAGATAAACTGTTGACTTGCATGATTATGACCAGGAATTGTGAATTTGTATTATCGTGGCCAGTGGTGTTTCAGATGATAAAAGTTGATAATATTTTTCTTGAAAAGAGAAGCGAGTGGACATCATGGTCCATATGATTTTCCTAATGGTTGTTATTTTGTTGTAGTTGTTGATCTGAACTTTGTTTAAGAATTTAACTGCAGTTGTTGAATTAAAACTTGCTGTTTAAATTATTCTATTAAAGAACTCAACTGTTGAAGGCTAACGATAATTTATTCGTCATTATCTTAGTCATGATATTCTTTACTGGGCTATTTGAGCTTACCCTTTCTTTTTGTTCCATTATTTTTCAACAGGAGATGAGAGAGTAGTTGGGTCTAGTCGGAGGATGGAGTGAAGGTCCGAATTGTGACTATATTAGTCTTTATAAGTTGTACGATAGTGAGATAATAATAATGAAGACTTAGTTGTGTATTATTTGAATACTGTATTGTGGTACGTTGTACGTTGTAGTGTAATAGTTGTTGTGTATTTTGACAACTCAAGTTTGGGCTGTGTGGGCCAAAATTTGGGGGTGTCACAAACAGGCTGTGATTTGAACGTAAAAATTTAGTCTGGCCAAAAACTTGGTATGGTAAGCCTGACCTGTCCAAAAGTCTGCCTCGATTTTTAGTAAAGTGACATGAATGCTGTATTGTGATACACTAAATACTTAATTGTTTCTATCTCTCTTCTAACATATTATATTATAATATGATTGAATTCAAATTAGGGTGATGATGATTTACAGACAACCTCATATTATATAATTATATAGTTATTATCACTGTGAGTCATTTTCTGATTTCTATGCAGCAGTACTGAAAATTGTGGAAAATGGTGATTTTGATGGACTTTTTAATGTTTGGTCCCCTTGATTTGTAGTTTTGTACACGTTAGTGCCAAAAAAAGTCCTAGATCCTAATTAAATTTCTTCACACAATACTATATTATAATAATTAATAGCCATTAGCAGAGATAATCTAATTCATGTTATGATCGATGACTATCATTCTCCCTTTCTTCTTTGTCCCTTCCTCTGTTTAGGCTTGGGCCCGACCCGACTTGTAGGCCTCAACAAACCAATTTTTTGTTGAGAAACCTGACCTGTAGGCCTAAAAGTCGAGGCCTAGCTTGGCCTGCAGACCAAAGTCTGTTAGGCCTAGGCCAAGCGAGGCCAGCCCAGCCTATTGTGTATGTCTAGTGCGAGTCAGATAGATCGAGCGGTGGACTGATGGGTGCATGCGATTAGTAAGCATGAGTTAAATTTGGATCGACGCTCTCTTACTGAAATTTAAAATCGATGGAAATTTTTAATTTTTTTTGCCTAATTCATTTGTTATAAAAAAAAAGTTAATGAATGGAAAAATAAAAAAATAGATGAAAAACTTGACTATTTTTTTTTTTTTATCAAAGTAATCAAAAAATAATATAAAATCATATTTTATAATCTTTATTATACCATCTAAATTATAAATATAATACAATTAATATAAAGACAACCTAGTAATTTAAATTTTTTCTTTTATTTTATAAACTCAATAACAAAATAAATACAACATACAAGTTTTTTATTATTTTTTCCATTATAAATTAAGTTTTTTTTTGTTTGTCCCAAACTAATAAATAGAGTACTGAGGTTGGATTGTTGGATTCCAATTGACTGACGGATAGAGGCGTTAAGTATGAGATTATATAATTTACCTAATCATCATACTGCCTTCATTTCGAATTATAAAGTCAATATTAATTTTTTAAAAGCTAATTTGAGATTTTTTTTAAATTGAAATGATTTATTTAAATTTTAAAAATAATATATATATATATGGTATTTTATATTATTTATAATTGTATTATTATAAACTAAATAAATTTATATCAATTTTAAATTTAAAATTACTTGAAACTAAATTTTAAAAAGTTAATATTAAATTTAAAATTTAAAACGGAAGGAGTATTATTTTTTATTTTATAGATTAGTAATGTGGATCATGTGGCCCTAGTTTCACTATTATTATTTGTTTGGTTAAATGCACTATGTTTTTGATTTTGGGACAGAAAAAAAAAAAGAATAAAAAATTTGTATGTTTTCATCATGTCATGTTATTACTAAATTTATAAAGAAAAATAAATAAAATTTTACATTTAACTTACGAAGTTATCTTTATATTAAATTTTATTACGTTTATAATCTAGAGAGTATACCAGAGAGTCTAAAAGATGATTTTATATTATTTAATTTTTTGTTCAAATCCTTTTATTTTTTAAAAGAAAAGGTTTGGCAAAAAAAAAATAGCCAAGTTTTTCGTCCATTTTTTTTTTGTTCATTAAAAAATTAACTAACAAATAAATTAGACAAAAACTTAATTTTTTTTTCTCTATATTTTTTTGGGTCTATTTTTGAACTGAGTAACAGAGCTCAAGTCTATGGCAAATCACAAATCACTCTAGAGTGTTAATATGTATTAACACTTGTAGGGCTAATTGATTAACAAATGACAAACAATATTATGTAGGAGTATGGGAACTTGATAAGTGAGTTTAATACGTCTATTATTTTTTTAATTTTTTTTTGCTAAATAATACGTATACTATTTTTATTGTTAGTGTTTGTATTCCTCACGGTTTGCACTTTAATGTTATTATTTTGTGTTATACATGTAGGGCACTTTTTGGATAATTATTAACTAATACTTCCTTTGTTTCAAATTAAAAATCTCATTTTATTATTTTATTTTATTTTTATCAAATTAACCATTTTTAAAATTAATTTTTGTACGATTGTTGATAAAATTTAAGTTAAAAAATTATAATCATGAGAAATTAAATACAATTTGTTATCAACTCTAATTTTTATAATTTTTTTAAATATATTTATATATGTTTAATTATTAATTTTAAAAATAGTCAATTTATTAAATAAATAAATAATCAAAAAGAGTCTTTTAACTTAAGACGATGAGAATAGTAATTTTGAGTAGACTTACGTTGAATAATATATAATACCATCACAACATACCTTATCACAAATGGAGGAAGAAAGTACTGTTGATCGAGCAATCAAAAATGTAAAGTCACATGAAAATTACAACAAAGAAAAATGAGAATTTCAAGTATTCGAGCTATTTTATTATCGTTATAGTTTGTCAAAGTTGTGACGCCCCGAAATTCAGGCTCACACTACTTAATTTAAATCGTTAAAAAATTACAATAAAATTATTATAATACAGTACAACAATACATTACTCAATAATACATAACTAAATCTTCATTATTATTGTCACGCTATTTTACAATATGGTGAAAACTATTATAACAACTATCTCGGACCATCACTCATTTCTCCTTTTCTCCCCATTAGTCTCGGCTACACTCTCATTTCCTGAACAATTGAACAAAAAGGAAATGGTGAACTCAAATAGCCTAGCAAATAATAGCATGACTAAGATAATGATGAATAAATTATCATTAGCCTTCAACAGTTGCGTTCTTGATATAATAATATAAACAATAAGTTTTAAATCAACAACTATAGTTAAGTTATTGAATAAAGTTTAGATCAATAATTGCGGCGAAATAACAACCATTAGGTGAATCATATAGATCATGATGTCTACTAACTTCTCTTTTTCAGAAAAATCATCATCAATCTTTATCATCTGAAATACCACTGACCATGATCATGCCAAACAATAGTTCTTTTTTGTCTCAGGTCAAAGAGAATATTCACTACATGCCCTAAAAGACACATCGCCATTATAACGTCTTTATTCTATCATCTGTGCTACATGCCACATATATTCACAACTACTTGATTCTTGATTATTAGTACAAATAACAATGATATAAATGATGAACAAAAGAAAGAAAATAACAGGACAAACAATATATATCGAAAATTTATAATTTTTACTTTATCCAGAGTCAAATAATGTCCAAATTGTCAGCATAATGTAGAGAAAAATGTGTTCAAGTCCAAAAATAATGTCCAATATTTATAGGGAATAAGTTCAACGGTAAGGTTTACAGTACAAATAATATTTAATAGTAAAAAATGTTCACAGTTCAAGTAAATATTCATAAGTCAAAAATCCAAGGTTCAAAAGTTCACTATTCAAATATAACGATGGGAATTTAATAGAAATGTTCACATCAAAATATATTAAATGAAACGCAAACTATTAATTCTTTCAGGAATTTTACTGAACAATACTTATCATAGTAAATTTAAGAGAATTAAAGAAAATGATATTCCTTACCTTAACACGTTACTAGATACTATTTTCTATAGAGTTGATCAACTAATATATATATGTGTGTGTGTGTGTGTGTGTGATGTAATTAATTGCTACCACATATAGATTTCACGGTGTATACTAACTCGTATGAAATAATTAAAAGTGATTTGATAGTATAAATTTGTGTAGAAGAGTGGAATATACATTAAAATAATTTTTGGAGAGGTAAACAATATTTTAAAATAATATATCCTAAATAAAGTTTTCAAAATAAATTTTCTAAAAGAAAAGTCTTTTAAAAGAAGAGTTGTAAATAACACGTGACGTGTGCTAGTGCTTATATAAGCTTTATAGAAAAAAAAACTTACTAAGATAATACTCGACTTTTATTGATCTTCACCAACACTTAAGATAGCCTTAACTCACTCAGAGAAATATTATACTAAGAATATTTAGAAAGTGAAAGTAATGATAAATAAGAATGATATGAAAATGCCTTATGTTAAACCTTCTATTTATAACAAAAACTTAACCAACTATTCCAAAAATATATTTCACATTTTTTAATCTATACCATTCTTTATTTTTCGCATTTTAATCTACATCATCCATTAACTAATCATATGATTCACACCCTAATCACGTGATTCATACCTTAATCTACACCATACATTAGCAAATTACATAATTCATACATTACTAACTTAATCTATATCATTCATCACACATTTTATATTTTTAAACTCCACACTACGCATTTAAAGATTATATTATCTATCTTTTATATTATTATATTATTGACTTAATATCATAATTATTTAAATATTCAGTGTTATATAAATAATGAGTCTGTCTAACTATTTAATACCCGAGACTACTACTGTGACAATTATTAGTCCAACGATATAAGATGCTGTGCATTGTGACGATTATTGACTTAATAATATAAAATGTTGTATAATAACAATTATTGATTCAATAATGTAAAATATTACGTTCTATTGTAAAATACCGTGTGCTACTGTAAAATACCGTGTGTTACTATAAAATACCATGAAATACCGTATGCTACTATTATTTTATCATTTGGTATTTAAATAGTTAAAAGTGATAGTGCCATTAACCATTTTTATTTAAAAATGTTAATGCTATCATTTTTTATATCTGACAATATTTTGTTGTGGGGCCTACCAATAATTAGTTATTTCGGCGCCGTTGTACGAATTGAATATTCCCCGATAAATCGAATATTCCCCAACAGAATGAATATTCCCTTTTATTTTATAATTTATGCATAACATCCTTAACTTTTTTACTGTTATCAATATAACACATTGTTGTTTCAGAATAATATATGAAGAAAATTAAATTTTATTCAATAAAAGTCGGGGTCTTACAAAAGTTATACATACTAATTCCTCCCTTTCAAAATAAAAGATTAAATTTGGCTTTATAAAATTAATTCGAATAATTAAAAAGTTTTAAACTATTTTGAATAGACAATTTGATTCGGTTATAGCCAAATATTCACCCATAACAAAGTTATTACATTGATTTGATGCAAACCAAACGTCACCTTTAAGTCTTAACTCTTAAGTATCAACCGAAGTATACATCTTTTAAAAGAGCGTTGCAATATTTTTTGTTTTATCGAATTACGACTGTGACGTATATTAATATATGAAATTAGGTAATGTTATATAAGGTTGATCTAATGTATCATATATATCGTTAAAATATTATCAACAATAGTTATGCACATAATTGAAAATAAAAAAGTCGATATATAAAATCGCAAGTATATAATTTTTTCTTTTAAAATTGTTAATCATATTGCGACTGATATTGCATACTCATTATTAAACATAATAGTGTACTTCTGCTTTTAGTTGCAATTGTATACGCGTTCTAAATTATAAGATTATTACTCTTTTCGTTCATTTTTAATTGACGCTTTAGAAGAAAATACATAAATTAAGAAATACAATTAATGCTTTGTTTGATTGAGCAAAATAGTTATAAAATCTCAATAGTACCCTTCTAAAATTCATTGAAACATTTAATTTAAGAATAATATGGATAATTAAGTTATTAATACTTCCTTGAAATCTACACATGACAAATAAAAAATAAAAAATTTTATTCTCTAAAAAGACAAATAAAAAAAAATAGAGAAAGTAATAATTTTTGAAAGTTAATTTAAAATGTATTAAACTTAAAATTGATAAGATTCATTAAAAATTTATAAATAATGAATATTATAATTAGTAAAGTGTTGTTAATTTTTAAATTATGATGTAAGAGCAATATCAGTGTCATTTAAAGTATTACGTATGGCTAAAACAATTATAAACGTATTGTTAATTTTATAATTGTTTTAACAATGCCTAATAATTTAAACGACATTTATTGCTTTGATAACATCAATTTTGTTATAACAATATCAACAACCATAATATGATGGAGTGGATGCTTTAATTTCTAATATAACAATAATTTTATACTATGTTACTTTATGTTTTTGAGTTTTTAATAGGAAAAAATAATAATTTAAACTTGGTGAAAAAAGAAAATAATAACAAATTTATAAATTTTCTTTCATGTTGTTACTAAATTTACATTATAAAGAAAAAAAGAAGAAAAAAACTCAAGTTTTACATTTAAAAATTAAAATACTAGTTTATCTTTATATTAATTTTGTTATGTTTATAATGTAAAAAATATAATACAAATTATAAAAAAATTACTTGTATTATTTAGTCTTTCATTTAAATGTTTCCAAGTTTTTCGTCTATATCTTATTTTTTCCTTCATTAAAATACTAAGTAACAAAATAATTGAATAACAAATTAAATTTTCTATTCATTTATTTTATTTTTCCTCTATTTTTTTTGGGCAGTATTTTCCCTCTATTTTAAAACTCAGTAACATAGTGATTTTAAAACTCAGTAACACAGTGTTAAGGATAAGCTAAAACGACATCATTTTGAATGGTGACAAAACCATGGGACTGATTCATCAACTCCACTTCTCCCCCATCTTACCAAATCGCACTGTCAAAACCCCTCAAAACACCTTGCATTAGCATTCGTTCCTTTCTCTCTCTTTCTGTCACTACTACAAATTGACAAGTTTTTCTCGGTCATCTCATTTTATCTCTCTATATTTACATATTAGTAATCTGTATCTATTTTGCCCTAAGAAGGAACAATAAAAAGAGGGCAACGGCTGTTTGTTGCTGGAAAAATGTCGTGGTTGCGAACGGCGGTGAATAAAGCGGTGGAGGCTGGGAATAAGAACAACCTAACTCGTGCTGTCAAGAGCTACGCTGATTCCGTTGTCTACCAAGCCGGTCAAGCCGTGGCTGAGGGCGCCAAACTTCTTCAAGATCGCATTGTAAGCTTAATTTTTAATTTACTGCGTCTGGGTTCATTTCAATTTAACTTTTGAAAGTCAATTTGACATTTTGAAAAAACGTTGATTAAAAATTATGAAATATCAAATCTTATAATCATTAGTACTTTTTTAGATGGATAGTTTACCATATTCGTAGTTGTATTGACTAAAATTAAGAAAGTCAATAATGATCTTATATTTTGAAACTGAGATAGTATTTTACCATGTGCTACGAATATTGGGCAGGATTTTGGTAACTCATTTGGTATTAGACAAGGAATTAAAATTTTAATTATTATTATTATTATTTTTTTGATATGAGTTTGGTTATTATATCTGTATTCTATTATTGATAATGGATATAGATATATTCAAATATTATTGGCTGGATAATAATCCGAATGTTTAATCCTAATATATGTAGGATCCGGATATATGAGTATGTCTCTATAAGCATCCAAATATATCCGTTTGCAGCTCTATGATGTTTTTGGTGTAAATTAGAACTGATAATGAGCCTAAACTGCTGCTTTATGATTGACTTGAGCTCCTCTAAAATCAACAAACAATGCTACATTTAGTAGAAATAGATAGTTGTGAAATCATATTTATTGAAATGGTAGTTGTGAAATCATCCAACTGGTTACTGCTATTAGGATTTGGTACGTTAATATTATTTGAACATTCATTTGTTCTCGATTGTCAATACATTTGATTTATTTTTAAACAGAATAGGTTTTAGTAGTTAATAATAAATATGTTTTACTAAACCAATGAGTCTCCATTATTAGCTAGTGAATAAAGTTGGAAGTTTAAATAATTTAGAATTAAATTATCTTATTTTGTTAAGTCTCATGCTGAAGGGGGATCCAATTGAAGGTTTAGCTTTTAAAAATTGTATAAAACTGGGTGTATTTTTTTACTCCATTGCATCCAATAAAGAGTGCTTATTTTTTATTTTTGAGAACTCTCCGTTTTGAGAATTCTCAAAATCTAAAAATCCCTTTTGAAAAGTTAAGTACAAAAAAAAATGTGATGTTATAATTTTTCAATCCAATTTATGCTACTTGAACAATATTTGGTAGTTTGTAACATTTCAAATTAATTAATGAATGGTAAATGATGATTTAAAAGTCTACACTTTCCTTAAAGAATTTGGTATTGAAATGGAGTTTTTCCCCCTTTTGGGAACTGATGGAGTAAATTTAATGTACCATAATTATATTAGTATTTTTTGATAAGTAATCAAGTATGGAAGTATATAACAAGGGCATCAGAAGAGGATGCCATCCCAGCCACTATAGTTTTATTATAGAACGTTATTCCCCTGGCTTGTATCCCTTGTCTGGTAGGTGTTCCCTCATTATCCTAAGTCACTCTTTATTATATCTTTCTTTCTGGGATGTCCCAGAATGAAAACTCCTTTAGAGCTTCATATTTTAATGTTAATCTAAATGAGTAATCTTCCTAATTTTTACATTGAAGTTGGTGAGACACCACAGGTATAATACTGCCATTTCATTTTAGGAATTCTATAATTTTGCTGAAACAATTGACTTTATCTAATTGTTGAAGGTGGGAGAATTTGATTCCTCCATATTTTATGAAATTTATTTTACATGTATATATATGCGTGTGTACATATATATTCAGGGTGCCCAGAGTTTCAAAAACTTTAAGCAGACAGTTAAAAGATTGGAAGCAGCTTCTGTTTCTTGTCGAGGCCCAGAAAGAATTCAGCTGATGGGAAGGTGGTTGATTGCGCTCAAGGAAACTGAGAAATTATTTGGTGCTCTGTTGGAAGATAAGGAAAAGACTCTTGAGCAGCATCATTCTTCAGAAGAACTAAAGAATAATGGGAAAAAACCCTCCATTGTGAGTATCTTGATATCTAAATTATACTTTCAAATATTGAAGGGAAACCCCTTATTGTGAGTTTTGCTTTTTCCACTTTTCTTTTGTTTTGGAGAGACGCGTATTCTTACTGTGTTTTGTTTTGTTTTACCGCTTGTCACTTGTTAGGGTGGACTTGTTGTCCCATATTTTAATTTCTCTCTTCTCAATAGAATTTTCTTTTGCTATAAAAATAAATTAAAATTAGGTCTTCTAAATTTTTGTTGACTATACTAAATGTCACTGGAAACTTTGTGGATGGTTGTCGTAGATTATTAGTTAGAGTGAGGAGGCAGGGTTAGTATAGGGATGGTGCTGTAGGGAGGGGTGAGGTTAGAGTCTCTTTCGTTCAGTTTGCAGAGTATACCATTCTCCTTCTTTCAGAGGATCATGGAGTCTTAAGAACATTATTTCTTTGCTTTGGATTTTTGAGTGCATTATGGTCTTAGAGTTGAAACTTTCCAATTATTGTCTTTTGAGATAAACATGGAGGAGCAATCCATTTTGGATTAATCTATTTTAGTTGGTTGTGGTTCTCAGTCTTTGCAGATGAACTTAGCTGTTCCTTTAGGTTGTAATCATAGTTCTATGTTATAGTAGAGTGTTATTGAAAGAGTAGCGCAGGGGTTTGATAGTTGGAATAGAGCTTCATTTCTTTGGGTGGTAGGTTCACTTTGATTCAGCCAAGGCTGTCTAGCATTCCTCTCTATTATATTTCACTATTTCTATTTGCAGTTGGAGTCATTATGAGATTAAAAAAAAAAAATCCTGAGGTGTTTTTTACGGCAGGGGCAGGGGAGAAGCAGCTTGATTGTCCAGTGGGGTGGAAGTTGGTTTCTCGACATTGGCAGAATAGGGTTTAAGGTTAGGGAACTTGGTCAGTTGGCCGTCAAGAACCTTTTGGTTAGGCATTTCCTTTGAAACCCAACTCTCTTCTAATAGTGTTAGAAGCAAGTAAAGTCTGGAACAGAATGGGTGGGGTACCAAAGCTTTGAGTGCCTTGTCCTCTTCCTCTCCTCCCTTACAGAACATGTGGGATACTGACCTGAATTCTTCTTTGGTCTCTCATGCATATCTTACATATTAGTTAAAAATCTGAACAAGCATATCAGTTTGGGAGGATTATCAAATTTCTCTGACAATTTTTAAACGAAAAACTAGTTTCTTGTTCTTATGTTATGGCTGTTCCTCACTTTTCTATTAGCTATTATTAGATTTTGACATGTCTAAAAATATATTGCATCCTTTTGATAAAGTTTTTTTGTTCTAATCTTTACTAATTATGGCAGGTTCTGTATTATGACTATGACTTGGGGGGTGAGCCGATGAATTTTCGTGATGTTTTTCTTTACAGTCAAGCTTTGGAGGGCATTACAATATCAATGGTAGAAGAATTTGTTGGTCTTTTGTTCTACATAATTGTTGAGTAGAAGCTCAATTGTTTCACCCTTTTGATTTGATATTATTTATATTATACATAAAATAGAACAACTTTCTGAGCCAAGTTGTGCACTAATAAAGACAATCACTATTAGCACTTGTAATTTCAAATTTCAAAGCATTTCCACAGGTGCCAGTGGAAAATGTGGTGGAAGCTTTAAGCATGAGTTGTAAATCTATGAGTGTGATATTTTTTTCTGTTTCTTTGATCTTAAGATAACTTATCTGAGATTAAGTGCATAATTGAGGAATGGCTGGAGTTTTTGTTTTGCCTGGTCACTATTTTAGACATTTTACAAGATTCTCAAGTTTCCTTGATGCACTTTTATGGTCGAGTTTTATTTTGGGATTTGCTGATTACAGAACTCAACCGTAGGGTAACTCTTTTACTTGATTCAGATTCTTGAAGCACCAAATGAGGAGGAAGTTTCTCTACTCCTTGTGTTGTTTGGGTTAGCATATTTACTTTTGCATTTTGTATTCTTGCCTGCAGCTTGACCCTAAGTTTATGGAAATAAGTTCTTTGGTTTCAGCATAGGGCAATATGAGAAACTATATGTTTGAACATGCAGGTTCTGTCTTACTGGAGGGAAAGAAGTTCATCATGCAATAGTTAGCAGTATTCAGGACCTGGCAAAAGCTTTTTCCAGCTACCATGACGAAGTTCTGGTAAAAGCCTGAAACATTTTGCTACATACGTGCAAATTTGAAGAGCCTACTTATGTTGTGTAGCCTTAAATGTAAAATTGCAATTTAAATTTCTCGAAACAAAATGATATAAGGCAAAGGGTATCTGCTTAACTTGTGGCAATGCATCCTCATATACTGCTCAATGCCCATGGTTGACCGGAAAAATAAAATTCCATTTAAAACTGGAGGGCAAATGCCCGCTCATGGTTGAACCAATGTAATAATAAGAGATATCACTGAAGCCAATGTATGTTTGGATTGAGTGTTTAGAGGAATTTAGTTGCTAATGTTTTGAGTTGGTGGTCTTGATATCTATGTCTGATGCTTCACTTATTGGGAAAAATAAACAAAATACAGTCTAAAACTTTTCATGAGAAAGGTTTCTATTATATTTTTATAATCTAGGCTAGAGTTACTGAAGTATGTAGGGAAAAAATATGAGGAGTTCTTGGGATATAGGTGCAACTGCGCAAGTATCTTGATCAAACTAAAAAGTGAAAGTTAGATTTTTGGAGACTGTTTTTTGGATAAAGGAAAATCAAATGAAGGTTGTTTTGGAGATCTTTGTATAAACCATTTATCTGGGTATGTATATAACTACAAGGTAGTGTCCTCCATGTAGGGTATTATTCTATTGAATTATTCAAGTAATATTTATCTGAATAAGTTGCCAAGGGACAAACCCAAAAACAGATCCAAAAGGACAGCTAATGGAGCAGAGAAAAACTATACACTACCTCATCAAGAACCATACACTCAGGACCACTGAACCAGCACTACTCATCGAAAACTTCTCTATAAGGGTCCAAAAGTGGAATCAAGGGGCCCAAACACTATTCATTGACCCAAAAAGTAGAAGACATATCTTTCACTTTCCAAATAAGATAATCCACCTCAAAATAGTGAGTCCAGATTAGGCTGAGGTTTCAGCTTAGTCTTTTTGTTCCTTATTGAAGATGGAATCAGATTATTCACCTATGCTTCTGATTGACACAGAACCTGTTCCACTTTTGTGGTTTGAACATCATTTTTGGTATTGAAATTAAGGGCACATCTCATACGTACTCGCAAAACCATCATGCACAACCATATATTAATAATATTTATATATAGTTTGAGTGATAATCCATGCATCACTTATAGTTTTTCTTTGTATTTATACTGGTGTTTCTGGTGCCACTTATGGTCAGATATATTGGACAGTACCCATTTGCAGGTCCGCCTGCACTTTTGAAACTTCATGCACTCTTTTGTACCTCGGTTTCCCTCAATTCGTGCTCATGCTTATAATCTTCTTCTGTTCTCAAAATTGAGTTACATATTGTTGGTTTATAATTTTATTGGGTTTTTCTTTCCAGGTCAAGCGAGAGGAATTGCTCCAGTTTGCACAAGTTGCTATCTCAGGATTGAAAATGAATTCAGAGATTGGAAGGTAATTAAAAAGTTTACCTTTTTTGTCTTCCTTTTCTGTAGATGTGTGCACACATGGCTTTTAGGTAAGGACCATGGTCTTTGTTATGAGTAGTAGTCTGGAGGTCTTGTGTTTTGTAAGTCACTTGCACTTAGATTACTGCACCAGTTTCCATCTGAAAAGCATTTTCTGACACCACTATCTCGGAAAACCTACGATGCAATTTTCTATGGTAGCTTTTTATCTCAGAGACACACAAGCGCACCCCTTAAAATTCCAAGAACTTAAAAAACAGAACCAACTATCTTAGTGTTCAAGATGCACTTGCTATCATGAGTTCAAGACAGAAACGTGGGTTCAAGTGCAAGTTGACTGTTGCTAAACCCTTCTCACTTATCAGTCTGATTCATAGATATTACATACTGTATTAATTGTTGCCAATAGGTAAAGCTAATTCATTAAGTTTTATCTTCCTGTTTGTTGATCTGCTCTGTTCACAGAATAGATGCTGAAGCCTCTGTGCTAAGGAAAAAATTTACTGAAATAACAGCAACAGGGGAGCCTATAGGTGAAGGCCATGAAACAGCTTCCAAAGGAACAACTGTTGCTTCAATAGAGGTGAGCCTGGTTGCAGCTACCTCTATTTTTTTTCTCTTTGATTTTTTTTTTTGGTCGAGGGGACTGATATAACTAAGAATAATAGTCAGTTAAGTTGTATAGTTGTGAGATGCTGGTAAACTTTTAACAGTTTGCATGTGCTAATCAGACAGTTTATAATGCAAGGAAAAAAAAATGTAAATATGACATATTCCTACTTAATTTCAGTTTTTGACTTCATATTAAATTCTAATTATATTTCTGTGAAATCATATATTTAAGTAAAAAACTTTCTATCTTGGTGAGTGAAGAATGTTTAATTTAGTAATAAGATACTGTAGGCACAAGATACTGAGATAGTGAGTTGAACTTCGAACTTAGATACTTTTTCCGCTCAATGGCCATAGGTCATTCATGCAAACCTTTTAAACGGATTTGATTTTCTCTTGAAGTGGGGCTCTTAACATGACAAACATGGCATATAGTTCGGGTTGTTTCCTGCTGGCACACTTATTCAAGCTGTCAAGTGTATACTACCTTCTTTAATATGTCATCATTATCTTCTTATGGAGCTGATGCAGGACGTGCTCACAAAACCTGGTTGGACCAATATAAAAGGCTTTGGAAGTCCATGCTAAAAGTAGTGTTTTAATAGTTTATTGTTAATAGGATGTAATCACTCTTTGAAAGAAAGAAAAATAATACTAGAATTTGAGATTATATTGATTTGGTGTTTTCTTCCCCTCTCCTTTGCCAAATCCCACCACTCCTAGACCCTAAATTCCTTCCCCATCATGACTCTTGATTAAAGAAACTTGCCTTCTACTTAATAATGATGTGTACGAGATAAATCATCATGAAAGCTACTAATACCTTTGATATACGCATACTGGAACCAGCATTTATTCTAGATGTTGCGGACAGCAGAACTTTACTCAAATTGTCAACTTGGTTTGCGGCCCAACTCCTCTTAAATGTAGGATGACATATTACCAGTTAAAAATAAAAAGAAAAATATAAAAAGATCATTTAATTTTTCTCTGTTTTTTTCCTATGGGGCATGATGAGTTTATTTGGAATCTAATTGTCTCATTCCTTAGTAGGCTCTAAAAGGAGCTCTTGCCCACATAAGAGTTTGCTCCAGACTAGAGGGGCTTTTATTGAAGAAGAAATCTCTTGGTAATGGGGACTCTCCTGAGGCTCATGCTCAAAAGGTATATTTTACTTTGTGTCTTCTTTTTAAATTTTTTAATTGTCGAGTTTGCAGCGTCATAAATTCTTGTGGATGCCTTCCTTATATCTGGGTTACTTCTCTACCTATCCTCATGTTCTCTAGACTCATCTGGGCGACAGTCATTTATTTATGCATCAGTCTATTCCAGACGCTTGCAAGTTGCAACCGTGTCTACTTATAATTTGTATGCCCTTTATGCCATTTCAGATATCATCCTTTCCTTTCTAAATGTAAAGACAATGTCACCTTGGAGCTTTTACACTGTAGAATATTAGTTTCATTGTCTTTTTATCCATGAGCTTTAAATGTGTGGGGTACATGAATATTCCCATCAATTCACCCTATAAACAATAAATTATGAAGCTGGACACATGTAGGGAATCATGTACAAATGAAATCACTGCTGGTATGGTATTTTAATCTCCACATGTCAAGTTTCCTTGAAGGATGTAACATTGTGATGATTAGAGTTATTTATGAAGTGTAATGCAACCCAATGCAGGTTGATAAGTTGAAAGTCTTGTCAGAATCTCTTGCTAGCTCCACTACAAAAGCTGAGAAGCGTATTTCAGAACAAAGGTATGGACTCAGAGCCATAAGTTGCAATCCTATGTGATTACATGTGACGCCCCAAACCTGGTCGTACACGAGTTCAAGGTACCACTTGGGAAAACAAAGATTGGAAGTCATGATTTTCCTACAAATATTTTGTTCGTTACTAATATAAATTATTTATCAAAAGAACTTAAATGTAGATATATTACATAAAAAAATACCTTTTCTTAAAACTAAAGGGATCAAAATCTAATATCATTGTATTTCCTTTCAAAGTCAAGGGGGTCGAAGTTATTTATTCTTATACTTTCATCCTATTTTCTAAAAATATTAACACTGATAAAATTTATATTTTCCAAAGTAAGGTGGGAATTGCCCACAATGGCTATAGGTGGCCCTGCCCCTGTTTGCAGTTGTAGAGAAAGCTTGATCTGCAGGTTTTCTTTCTTTATCTTATGTGAGGAAGGATTAACCTTGTGGCTTTAAAATGATAATCTCGATGTAGCTAATGGTATTATCAGACTCCCATGAATTGATATTTTAAGGCATGTTAACGGGTATATAATATGATATGAGGTCTCTCAGAGAGTCCCACACAACTCAAATCGATGCTCAAATGGGCTTTTGATGAATTCCATGTGTCTTTTGAGGATCTATGTTGAGATCATTAGGAAGCTCATTATTTTAGCGGGTAGAGGACATTTTTTTCTCTGTAGATGATGAATGGAGTTGGATGATTCAATAAAATAACATGAGCATATTCCTCAGCCCTATGGCAAGTTTCATAGCCGGGATTCTTTTAGCCTTTTGTAAATATGATAATAAGGTGCAAACACTGCCTTAATATCCTTTCAATAGGTCGAGTTGATTGGAAAAAAACTCAATTTGGAGAGTACATTGATGTGTTTTCTTCTTAACTTCCTTCCTCTCCTTGATGAATTTTCCCGCGTGCTTAAAATATGCCATATATTTGTGTTCAGTTGGTGTATCTGCCAGATCTTAAATGACCAATGACCTTTTTTGAAAAAAATATCTAAACCATAGACTTAATTTTTGTTGCTCATAAATCAAAATAGTGAATGTTGTGCAGCTTGTTGACATTCTGGGAGCTTTATTTGTTTGTAGTAATTGTTAGAAAGTAATATTTACTCTGTATTTTTGATTACTTGCTTTCTTCTTGTAAATGATTTTCTTTCGAACAGAATTACTGACTGGCACATAATCACTAACATTTTTGAAATTGAGGAATTATTCAGAGAAGTATTTTTTTTCCACATGGAGCGTCTTATTTTTAACTGGGAATGCATATTAAAATGACGATTGGCTCTAAAATTTTAATTCTTATTTAATCTGTTCATATTTGGGCAGACTGCAGAAAGAGGAGGCGTTAAAATTTCGCGTTACCAAAGCAAGTGAAACCAGTGAAATAGAGAAGGTATTCTGCTTCTGGTCAAATTTTAAAAGCCTTGGCTTCTTTAGTACTGCAAGATCGCAGAAGACATTTTAGTGATACTCTTTTTCTTTAACAGATTCACAAGTACTTTGAGGAAGGTTTTTTTTCCCTTCATTTTTTCATGTTTCATAATAAATAACACTACGGCATGTATTTAAAATGGCTTTGCTGTGCAATTGTTTTTGAGAAAATATTTTCTCAAACAGGGTCAAAATCCTGTATGTAATAGCTACTATTTGTCTCAGAAACATGTGAAACATACCTCAAACAATAGGATACAACTATTTTGGTTAAGAATGGAGTACGAAAAAAGTGTGTATGGTTGTAATGAAAATCATTGTTCAGAATTTGAGAAACAAGTGGAGTGCGGATTTTGAACAAAAGATGTTAGGTTCAATAATTAGGAAATGAGATGTGACGAGTATGTGGTATATATGGAAACGCAGACTCCTGTACACTGCAATTTTTCCATGTGCATGTTTCCATTTTGCTATATAATTTGTTTCTTGTATCAAAATATATTTTTCTTATTGAACTGTTGTGCTGTAGAGTTTGGCATTTCATGTAAAGCTTTCTTTTTTTGGCTCAAGGAAGTGTTTGTGGGTCCGCTTACTCATTTTCTAGTTTATTAAGTGATTTCTGTTTGCAGCTAGCTGGCAGTAATTTAATATTTTTTTGGTTTGATCTTATTTTCTTAGATGGGGCTCGGTCTTTTGTTATGCCTGGTTGGTTGACATATTTTAACTGCTACCTGTGCCCTTAATGTTTTGCGGTTTCTTAATATGCATTTTTGCTTATTTCAAGAAAGATTCTCTTATGTTGGCTGTTAAGCAACGAATTCATATTGGATCAAATTTTGAAGTCTTTTCTATTGTCCTTAATGTTTGCGGTTTCTTAATATGCATTTTTGCTTATTTCAAGAAAGATTTTCTCTTACGTTGGCTGTTAAGCAATGAATTCATATTGGATCAAATCTTGAAGTCTTTTCTATTGTCAGTTACATGTAGAACTATGCATTATCATATACATCTTTTACTGGTAAAGTTTTTTCTTTTTCGAAAATTAATAATGGATAGGGCTCATGGTCTGATCTTGCAGAACAGCTGATGGGATTTCTGTATCTCCATCAGATATCATATTGTTGTCCATTTCCCCAGTCATTTCATTCATTCAAAAATCATTTAAGAAATCTCTACTTTGATCGTTTGAGCTATGTGATACGAGTTAGTTGATCACACGTGCTTCCATGCTCCTGGAATTACTTGCTAGTTGATTAGTTTGTTTGAGGAAAATGTAAGATTTTGCTTCTATGATTTCTTTTCAGGAATTAACTGCTGAGGTTGCTTATCTCGAGAAGCAGAGGGATGAACTTGAAGCTGCATTGAAGAAGGTTTTTATTCTCTCTTATATTGTTTATTCTTTATTGTAGATTTGTCTAATGATCTTACCAACAGGCAGCTGCATTCTGTGGTTTAGACATTCACATACCCTTGGGATTCCCCATTTTTGCCATTACTTTCCTTAAAAGCCATTTTTTACAAAAGTTTGCCTAACCCTTGATCTTTCGTCTCATTGAAACTCATGGAAAATATCTTGGACCAATATGTTGTACTGTTCAACTTGTCTATTAAAATATTGGATAATAGCTAATGAAGCACCTACTCACACACGTGATACGGACACGACACGATACGCAACACAAACACATTGCATAATAAATATCTTAAAGTTATATAATAATGTCCAAACTTAAAAGACATAAAATAACCCATATTTTATATTGCAATTTAAGTACTTCAATTTTTTTTTTGACCACAGTCGTGCCCTCTAGTGTGTCCCAACGTGTCCGAGGCGAGTCCCGACATGTTCGAAGCATGTCCCGATGTGTCCGAGGCTTGTCCAAGTTTTAAAAAAAAAAGGAATGCATGTTATCAACGAGTGTATGGTACAACAGGGAATACAATTTAAGGTATATCGTGGGGGGTGATAGACTTGATGACCAGAAGAGTGTGTATGACAAAGAGTACACAGTTAGAAATAAATTTTTATTAAAAGTGAGTGTGTGTATGGGGTTTTGGGTTTTTTTTTTGGGGGGGGGGGGGGGGGGGTGGGGGGTGGGGTGGTGATGGGGAATTGAGGATATGATGCTATTATAAGGAATTTTTTATAAAAATCTAATTCTACTATTACAAATAAATCAAACATGGCGTCAATTCTATTAAACTAATTCAACTTATATGTGAAACTAATACCTAAACTATCCAAGTAACCTTGGATAGTGGAGAGATTTTCTCTTGTGCAGGGGTCTTTTTCTTTTCTTCTTTCTTGTTTTTGTATTCACCTGCTCTTTGAATACTCCGTGTGTACTGGGATGGCACCCCATTTTGATCTTTATATTTATGTATCTTTTCAGACTAATATTATTCAAGTAACCTAAATTCCCAAAATACCTAGTAATACTGAATTTCATCAAATAAATTTAATTTAACTTAAATAAAATTTGCAGTATAACACGGCACATGCCTATGGATCCTGTGTCAGAGTATAGTCGGGAACCAGAATTAGAGTCTTGGCAGATAACAAAGTTTTGTTTTTTCTTTGGTGAAAAAGACCGCCAAGCCAACTCTACCATTTTGATGGAATCCGACTTGTGGAAACAATTTCAAAAATGTTTGTGCTGAAAATCTGTCCCAGTTAGAATGCATCAAAAGAATGAAACTATGGTGACTGTCTAAACCCTACAAGAACAGATGATACAAGTGTTTTTAGTCTCTCTCTTAACTCGGAAAAATTGAAAAGAAATCGAAAAGTAATGGGAAAGAATGAACTTCTTCATGATGTTTCTCATCTGTGAAAGGAAGAGGGGGAATTGATAATAAGAACCTTGCCAGTTCCTATTTCATGTATTTTTCTTTCTTGCTCATTAACCTTTTTCTTCATATGAACATTTGGGGTTTTTCTAGATTTGTTTTGTTTTTTAAATAAGTTTTTTCTTTTTTCTTTTCTTTTTGAGGATGAGTGAATATTAATAGCATTATGCTGATACTGCTGTATCATTTTTTTATTTTCCCTCTTTTAATTTAACTACATTCCATGTGACTTTGTAGACAATATATAAATCAGTTCAAAGTATTAGTCCCTAGAACCGTACACTGCTGTGTCTTTCAGACTTCCAGTCCTAGTGTAAAGGCATTTTTTTTAACCGGGACATATGGAATAGGTCAACATCTCACTGGCAGCTGCTAATGCACGCCTTCACAATGTTAGGGAGGAGAGGGACCAGTTCTATGATGCTAATGATCAGATTGTTGCGCACTTGAAAACAAAGGTATGTACTTTTTCCCCTTTAATCTATGTTTATTATATTTCTTCATTTTTCTTCGGAGTTGAAATTATTATACGTCTGATTATATGCTTTGCTGAGAAAATCTAGTTTAGCTAATGTTCACTCTTAATGCAACTTTCTAAATATGTGTGTGTGTGTATAGGAAGATGAGCTGTCAAGATCTGTGGTATCATGTAGGCAAGAAGCAGATGTTCTTAGAACTTGGATCAATTTCTTAGAAGATACTTGGGTTCTACAATCCTCAAACACCGAGACTAAGGAGAAGGAGGTCAGGTATGTAGTTGAACTTATCAGTTAGGTCATGGAAATTATCTTGTATTATTACTCATCTTTGGTTAGATATATATCTTTAAGATTTCGAATATTCATTATGTGGAATAGTTCTGTATTTATTTTTGTGCCAATTTTTCTAGTGAGATTTATGTCATAATACCTTGAACTTCTGCTGTTACTAATTACTTTATGCATTTTCAAGTGCTGAACTGGATACACATGAGGGCTATTTTGTGAACCTGGTTATCCAACTTCTCTCTACGTATGAGGTATTGTTTAGATTCTTTCATTAGAATCTTGTACTCTAGAATGAAACCTATCCTATGATTTGCTGTTATAATCTTTTTCTTGCACTGATCTACATACAATCTTGTAATTTTTGTACAGAAAGGGTTGAAGCCTTCTATTGATCGTATTGGGAAATTTGTGGAGAATTTGAAGAGTTTAAGCCAAGGGTAATGTACTTGCTGTAGTTGTGTGTGTGCGTGCGCACGTGCATGTCCGTGTGCTGTGTATATATATATATATATATATTGTGTGTGTGTGTGTGTGTGTATATATATATATGTATGTATATATATGAGATAACATGGTTGTGGCAGCTGACTAAACTAGGTAGTTGGTATTACATTAACGACAGCTATTATTACTCACAAGTCAGAACTACGCCATATTGGGCGACTTTTACAGCCACACTTCTCCCATATATACTCACACATATTACATATTCATATAAATATGCCTCCTTTACACAAGGTTAATAAAGTATTTGTCGAAGACAGGTTAGGGGAGCCATCTGGTGTGGATAATGAGGATTCCAAAGTATTACACCCCAGGAGAAATCTCGAGGAGGAATATCTGGAGTATGAAGCAAAGGTTCATAACTAAATATTCAGGATCAATCTTTTGTCTCTAAACTCAATGTAGAAATAATTTCCATTATTATGCTACTTTACTAATAAAACTCTACTTCCTAGTGCTGGAGACCAGTTTATGACACAACTTTGATTACATTTTCCTATTACATTCTAATAAAGGATTGCAAGTTTGAGTGTGTGATGCAGTAAAAGAAAGTTTGAGTGTGTGATGCAGTAAAAGAAATAAACTATATTCAAAATTTGTGATTCTACACATTTCTTCAGTATATATTTTGACGATTAGTTTATTTCTCAAATGTTATGCTGTATATTAGAATAACATGATTTAAATCATTCTTCCAAAATGTTCTTGCTCCCTGCCATCCATGCGTCTATATTGTTTTCCTATAAAATCAATTTAGAATACAGACATTAATTCTATCTTCTAGATTATTTGGCTTTGCCTCTAATTTTCCCATTTCATGTGATTTTCCCAATTCCTTAAATATCTTATTTCAGACATTTACAACTCTTACTTTATCATACACGTACTTAAGGATTTGGTGTCCCTGAAAATGTGTGGTTGCATTTCTTTTTTAAAAGAGAGGAGGGAATGAGCACTGCTGATATTGTTTGTGCATTCTTTTCTGATGGCAGATTATAACTACCTTCAGTGTAGTGGACAATATGAAAGAGCAATTCTATTCTAAACAAGGGGCAAGTTCCAGGTGCTACTATGAGCTTTGGTCACTGCTTATATGATTTATATTGGCACCAGTTTTAATTGTTATATACTTTAAAATTCCTGAATGGGGAATGCTTTGTTCTTCATTTAGGAAGGAGAATTCAAAGGTCAAAGAGCTATTTGATAATATTGACAAATTAAGGGACGAGTTTGAAGCTATTGAGAGACCAATTTTAGAGCTGGAAACTCCACCAAAAGCCGTGGAAACTCTGAGCATAGAGACAGAAACACCATCTCCTGCGAAACCAGAAGAAAGTCCATCAAATCCTGCATTGCACTCTGCAGAGATACCAGATGCGAAGAAAAATAAGCATCCAGAGTCGCCTTCTGTCAAGCCCGAGCAAGTCCTAGATGCTGAGGCGGAATTAGCAAAGTTGGAGTTTGAATTTGGGAAGGTTAATCCAGACTACTCTGCAGAAGAGATTGGTGGCTGGGAATTCGACGAGCTTGAAAGGGAGTTGATATCTGGCGACTCAACGACCAGCAAATAGATCAAAAAATTAATATAAAGTGTTTGACTATGTATCCAATTCCAATAAACCAGTCTGCAGTTTGCATATGATAAAAGAAAGTTCTGGCCTTCCCAAGTGGTGTGTATTCAATTGGGAGCTTCTCTTTGTAACATTTGATAAATATGTAAGTCTGTGAATGATTCAATTTTTTTGTTATCCTGATACATTGCCTCTAATGTATATTCTCAAACTTGTATAATAAAACATATTCATTTATAACATCATTGCAAGGTCTTTTTTTTGTTGCAAGTATAAATTTTTTATACGCCTGGGGATTGTGGAATATTGAATCGAGTTTAGGATATTGTTTGGCTGGAGTGTGGATCTCCCACCAGAATAGATGGTTCTAATTTCTCTCGAGTTTGTAATTTAAGAAACAGAGAAGGAAAAACAAAAGCAAGATATTTCCAAACTTGGTTAATCTACCAAAGTGGTTGAAAGTTTGGGCATGATGTTTAATACCTCAAGACTCATGAACTTGTATCTATCCAAGTTCATTAGTTAGGCACGTGAATCTAAAATCATTTTGATGTGGCTACCAATAATCATTCATTACTGCTGGATATGCAAGGCCTTGTTTTGTCCTTGTTTTGTCACAGCTTATTTGGTGTAGTTTATAGATTATTTTAAAAATAAGCTAAAAACGGTATGTTTGGCACAACTTAATAAAATAAGGTTATAAGATGAGTTTCTTTTTCTCCAGATTATAGCCTATTCTGTATTTTAAGTAGACATGTTCAACTTATTTGCCGATCATAGCAATTAATTTTGCAATAAGCTGTTCTAAAAAATATTTGCACCATACAAAATATTCTAGCTTATTGAAAAAGTTCCTTAAATTAAGCTATTGGATGTTAAAGATGTCTTATTATTTCATGCAAAAGGATGTTATCCAAATATTCTTTGATTCCAAATGCTGCCTCTGATATTTGTTGAAGAAGATTTAGTTTTGCTATTCTCCACAAATCTCTTTCTCTCTCAGCCACCCACCCCAACCACCCTCGCACCCAAGCACACAGAGATCTAGAGACTTCTCATTATTTCATGCGAAAGGGATGGTATCAAAGAAATTCAAAATTTGTCACTAAGATTTCAAAGTGGCGAATACTATTTATTTGCTGATATTTAAAAGGGACCCCTTATGCTTCTTTCAAAGTTATGGTATTGGTGGACCCAAAAGCTTTCCTGATATAGAAAATGAAATCTATATTCCCCTCTGAGGGGCACCATCATTGTTCAGGGGCTACCAATGCTATCAACCAAAGGGCACAAAAACTGGTGGACTTAGAGCCCCCTAATCCTTGAAATGTCAGTTTCAAAACAATATCAAACAAAGGGTTTTTGGGTACAATATTTTCGAGCAACTGTGACATTTCCTTCTGCCTTTTTATGGTGCCGGATGATCAGTAGGACCTGGCAATGAAGTTCATGTACTCTAATTGCAGAGGGGTCTGCCAGTTGCTCATTAAACCAATCAAGACCAACATTTTGATCCTGATTTTTTGGGTTGTAGGCCACTTGGGAAGATTTATTAATGGCTGCTCGCTCTATTTTCTTTTCCCGATAATTTTGAGAGATATATTCATTATAATGATATATTTCATTCAAAAGTCTATTTTATACTTCTTATATGCATAGTAAGTGCTTTTATAGAAACATGTAGGGTCTGTTGAGGAGTTGGTGCTTGAAGGTATGTCCAATTATGATTTTGTTTGGTTACCAGTTTGCAGTTTTTGCAACGATAATGTTTGGAGCGTTTGAACTTTCAAACACACCAAACTCAATTTGCACCATTTTTGGAGCAATGCATTTGAACCGCAAATGCTGCATTTCTAAATTAAATAAATTTTGTTTGAAATAAATTGCTTCTAGGCAAACAAAATTTTAGAATGCATTTGAACTTTCAAACTCACCAGACGCTCTCTAACCAAACAAGTACAATAGCTTGTGGATGAGTAAAATGCTTTCAAAATTTACAACATAGTCACCAGTCCGATAGGCATTTTATAATTTTGATCAATATTCAATGTTCTGAAGCACAACCATCATATTACAAGTTCATGTATTTTCAGTTGAACCATGAACTCCAACCAATCACCAACATGTTCTTGGCTTGGTTGCTTTGTAGAACAGTTTTCAGAAAATAAACATTCATGTCTCAAAAACCTGTCCATAAAGTGACTGTTAGAGCTAATTCCAGTTTGTTAAATATATTGCAACAGCTCTATATATAAGTTCAAACTTAAAAGAGCGACCCCTCTTCGCTTTTCATAGTAAATTGTAATAAAGAGAACTCAAATGTGGTGGCTGTGTTTAAAATAAGTACAAACAATTATCTCGAGCATCGCAGACATCCATGGCTTTCCTTGTCTACCCCACCATTATATGTAGGATAATAGTGTTATTTCTTAATCTGAAGTCAACCACCATCTCCTACTAAATACATCTCTGTCATTCCATAAGAGAACGGACGGTCCAGATTTAAATATTTTAATCCTTCTACAGCTATTGGTAGCAGATATCACTACTTTTATAAATCTGGACCGTCTATTTCTCCTATGGACGGTTAGAGATGTGTTTGCCCGAATAGTGTCACACACACATGTGTGTATATATATATAGAGAATTGATATTCTTACAAGTTAATTTGATATTTCTACAAGATCAAATGAGACCCATTTATGGAAATATCAAATTAACTTATAGAAATATCAATTCCTTATATATATATATATATATATATATATATATATATATATATAGAGAGAGAGAGAGAGAGAGAGAGAGAGAGAGCATATATTGATCAATTTACAGTAAGTGCAACCATAGAAAAGTCATGGAGAATTTCGTTACTGACAAGATAAGAAAGTTCAAGACAAACCAGAAATTCAGTAAAAGTAGGAAAACTAGGTAAAGCATGAAGTAGTTCTTTAGCTCTTAAATAACTCCAAAGGGCAGCTTCTTTAAGGATTTTACACAACATAATTTATTACACGCGCGCAAAACGTAGACAATCATTTTTTTTAAAAGACAAAAAGAGAGGAGATTATTATACAATTAGATTGCAGAAAATCAGGTTTTGAGCAGTGGGATTATTTTAAACGAGTTTAGTTAGGCAAGGAAACAAAGGTTCAAGTATAACTTTTTAGTTGCATGATTTAACAAAAAATTCTAAAATAATAGACGAAGCAATTAAGGTGAAGTGGGCCTTCAGACCAGCAAAAAAACAGCCCTTTCCCTCCTGACCCTTTATAAAACTCAGCTTCCCAGTTCTCACAACTATAACCTACACAATATACAACCACAGCAACATTAGGGAGAGGGAGACAGAGTGTAATGGCAACAAATATCCTTTCATGCGACCATGCAGATGAAGACTACATTGACATGGAGGTGAACTCACACAGCAATATTTTCTGCCAAGATACAAGAGAATTTGAGTTCCAAATGTTTTTTAGCTCTTCAGAAAGAGACACAACAACTTCTCCAGCTGATGAACTCTTCTACAAAGGGAAGCTTCTTCCGCTTCACCTTCCACCACGTTTACAGATGGTTGAAAAATTGCTGCAGAACTCCATCTCCTATGAAAAATATACGGATACTTTTGATGAAATTTTTAGCACTCCATTTGAAAACACCACTCCTACAAGCAATACACCCTTTGAATCCTGCAATATCTCACCTTCTGAATCTTTCCCGGTTAGTAGAGAACTGAACCCTGATGAGTACTTCTTTGAGTATTCAAACGAAGTGAGTGGTTTCATTGGAGACCACCAAAAAAAATCCTGGACCAGAAAGCTTAAGCTGATCAAGCAATCATCCCTTGGTTCAAAGCTGAAGGCTTCCCGTGCCTATCTGAAGTCTTTGTTTAGTAAATCTGGTTGCTCGAATGAGTCCTCTGCAGCAGCTTCAGTAAATATAGACGAACGAGCAATTCCAATGGCAAAGGAGCGTGTAAGCAAAAATTTCAGGAAAGTAACAAAGAACACATTGGGACACATTCAGAGAGACAAATATCAAATGTCAGCCAGAGTCACGAGGAGCTTCAACAAGGGAGAAAATACTGAGAATGGTGGTGGTGGTCGTCATAGAAGGTCCTTCTCCGGGGCTATCAAGAGGCTTTCAACTACCACGTCTTCATCTTTCTCCTGTTCATCCGGCTCTTCTTCATCTTCAAGCTCAAGTACTTCAAACGGGTGTCATGAATCGCAGTCTTTCAAAAAAAGCATCAGCTCGAATTTAGATATTGAAAGTTCAATTCAGAGTGCAATTGCTCATTGCAAAAGTTCTCAGCAGCAGCTGCATTCAACAAAGAGTGGAACTGACATGGGGTTCTGTTCTTTGTCGGCTTCCAAGATAATATACGAGGATCAAGAAAGACAGGAACTTTGCAGAGGTTGAAGATTAGAGAGAGAGAGGAATTAATTACTAAGTACAAATGTTGATCAGGTTATAATATATTTTCTTCTTTCTTCTGTATCTTCGTGTAATGGTACCTTTCAGTTCTTACAAGAATCAAAATTGACATGTTATCTGGTGTTCTTAGACCAGACCATCTTCCAAAAGTTTGTGAAAATGATGAACAAAAGCTTCCCTTCCTCGAGATAGTAGGAATTACAGGACATTAAAGTTCAATTCAGGAAGGAACATTTTCTGCTGATGTCCCTTAAGCTAATTCGCACATTATGATTATTAGTTGTTTACTTGTAACACAATAGCATAACTCCCTCTTCCATGTTTTTTTAATATTCTTTTTGGAAAAGAGAAGGTGAATAAGAACCTAGTTTAGGCCTTGAGCAATTGACTATCATCCCTTTTGAATGAAATTTCTTCAGACTTCGAAAAATTTAACACAGCTTTCAAGTTTCAATTTATCAAAAAATATTAAAGATTACTTTATAGAAATATAAATTGGTAAAGAGAAATGCAAAAGAATAAGAATCAAGAGTTGAAAAGATCATTGAATTATTTATGGTAGTTTGTCTCTAACTCGAGCCATCTGTTTATTTAACGTAGTTCGAGCCATCCGTTTCAGGGAAGCTTATTTAAGGTAGTTTGTTTCATTGCTCGCAAGTTAGAGATTCGGATCCATGAGTAAGGTATCTCTGTTGAGAATAAGTATAAACACACAACAACCAAGTAATACATTCATCTACACTATTAAAAAATGGGGCATGATATTAAAATTCGTGTCATGCCTCACTTTTTAATGGTGTAGATGGACGTAGTATTTGGTTGTTATGTGTGTAGACTTGTCCCTCAGCTAATTCTTCCCTAAGAAGAATTTTATGGAACGTATATAGTCCTATAGATTAATTTAAAACTACCATAAGTACAACAAATCAATTCCCCTTTAAACTATTAGAAATTATAGTAACTAACATGCATATAATTATCAATATATGAGTAATCCCCTTTGGCATTCGAGTAAGGAGAAGCACCTAAAGAGGTAAGGAATATAAATGGAAACACTCGAATCTTGTCATGTTTTCTACTTTTGATCCTCTGAGGTGTTGAGGATTTTGGTGTCAAAGGAAGTGATGTCCCAGCAATCATACAATGCTAAGTCTAGCACTCTACAATTAGTTTCTATAAGAATGATATATATCTCTACTTTCTGTCATATTTCACCGATTTCTCATAAATCCCAGAGCAAATTATCGATATTTGAAATAAATCCAAAAGTTCCTTCTTACTACTTTATTTCTCATCCATTAGTCAGAATAATAAATTCATAACTCTTCAAGGAAGATTAGTTCTGATGTGTGTACCACTCCAGACTACAGATCCAAAAACACCATCCAGTGACAAATCAAAGAGATTGCAAATTCCCATTAAATAAAACTGAGAATATAATACAAAATGATAATCTTCATACGATAAAAAACTAGTCATGTTACATTGCTTACCTGTAAAGTGCCATCTCCTAGCTCAAGAAACAAAAATACTATGAGCAGACATGGATAATACCTGAGACAGAAATAAATTGAAGTACCAGTGTAGCTAGGTAAAAACATATTATAATTACCTTGCATATAATAAAAGAATACAAATACCCACCTGTCTGCTTCTTAAGAACAACCCGAACAACCTGACTAAATTTTAATTGTTATTTTAAAGTCACTTTAAAGCAAAATGATTCTAAAGCGGTAGATAAAAAGTGAGGAAGAGGAGATCTTCAAATGCAGACAACAGCCTTTAGTTAGTGTTGTTTAACCTTATTTTAATTTTCAAGTGGATACAGTTAACCTTAAACTAAGTGAATTTGTCAGCTAGATCTTTGACAAGTTTAAAGCAAAAGAAAGCACATAAAAGTTTGGTTTGATGAAAGAAGGTAAATACATGCATCACAAGTGTAATGGAGTTTTTTTTAGTGCTACTTAGAATCATAAACTTATTTGGTTGTGCAAAGTCCTGAAAAGAACAGCACAGCAAAAGTAAAGGAGCACATTATCAATGCATATACCCCTTAGGTTGAGGAGAGATTATAAGTTTGGAAAACTTATACAGTTTAAGTACTTGAAGTCATTCTACCTCATAATTGTGTATGCCACTATAACATAGATTTTTCTTTGCCAGTGACCCGTACTTCTAGAAAGGATTCATTCAATGAACACAGTTAAGTGCTGGAACAATGGTAAAATCATTTCATTAAACAGCCAACAGCCCAACATGTTGCATTTGTTTAGTTGAAGGAATGAATAGTTTAGGGGCAGTCATTTGCCATGCACAAAACTGACTAGCTCTTAAAAGAACATTGAGTTCACAAGAAACTAGTGTAACCATTGGTATCTTTGTTAATGCCCTTGTCATAAAGTTTTCAGGTAGACATGCCAAATGCCTGATAAAATAAAAGTTTCAGAGGTGCCATGTAACTAGGCTTCATGCAAGTATGCAACTAGAAACAAAACTAGTTCTGCATACTACGACCATTATTGCCCAAGACCAATATGACTATTGTCTACCTGTGTTATTCTGGCTTGGAGCAATGGAACGCAACCAGATCATTGTATACAGAACCCATAAAGTCTTTCTTATCCTCACAGTAATACCAAGGCAACATAAATTGACAAATGTAACTTTCTGACAAAACACAGACACCATCAAACAAATTATTTTCCACAAGCAACGTGCATGGTAAAAACAATAAGATGATTTCAGTATGTTTATCATTATATAGAAAAAGGGCAGAAATCCAGAATCTCCTTTGTTTTCTTTCCAGTTCCAGCTATTTGTTACTGCAAGTTTTGTCTAAAACTCTTTCCCCATTTCTACATTTCCCCAATACAAAAACTTCAAATGACATCAAGAAAGAGCAAGGTAAAGTTTTTTTTTTAGGACTTGTTCATTAAAAGAAAAGATATAAATTACAAGCCGGTGTCTAGCCAGCCTTATTGGGCTGGCGGTCCTGGCCTACCGAGTCTAATGAGATCAGACACGCAAAGGGAAAAATTAATGCTAGAATCCATCACTAGTGAATTGAAGAGGCCATCGATCCCGTGATATAGCCTCCTGCACTTCTCGGAAGCTTCATTGGTTGCTTGAGTCTCTGCCTGAATCCCTCTATGCCTGAGCAACGGCTTGAGGTACTTGGTCAGTGGATTGCCCCTCAAAAACCTAAGCCACTCATCAATGTTGTTACCAAACTGCCCTTCTCCCAGGTCCCCGTCTCCTCTGAGGATTTCCATGAACTTCCAAGCGTCTACTCCCCCCTCCGCCAAACAGCAGTAGAGAGAGGTTACCCCATTCAGGAAATTCTTGAAGTCGGAAATATAATGCTTGAGATAAGGCAGTCCCTCCATATCCACCCACCCCTTGATCCTCGATCAAGCACCACTGACTGACCATCGGATAGGGCACCTCATCTCCCTCCTTTGCCCTGAATTTGCTCATCTGAAGGATATCCAGCACCTTCACTCCTAGAACAGCTTGCCTCCGAACCTGCTGGATGATACAAAATCTGTGCATCGTGTGATTTACATTGTGCTGATTCCAGGGATTATCAACTACCATACTGATGACAGCTGCCTCATACTCCTCAAGATTCTTATGGATTCCCTCGGGGAAGAGAAGTTTCACGGCATTCACATAGGTAGGTCTGATCGGGCGCCCATTCTCGAGCCAAAAGCAGGAAAGGAATTTTGGCTTCCCCTCGAATATATACTTTCATCGGTGGGACATCCCATTAGCCTCATCTATCCTTAGATCCCAGTGAACAGGACCCAAAAAGCCAAGTGGAGCAAATCGGAGGTGCCTTTCGAGAGATAGGTTCCTGGAGGGAAGCAGGCCTGTGTCTTCTTCACGTGGCAAGGGGGTCGGTGAATAAGGAAATCCTCCTCCTCGATCCCTGCTCTGAACCATTCATTCAAAAGGGTCCGAAGGCGCAGGAGGACCACATCCCCCGGATCCCTCCAGAAAAGAGTGAGATTATCATCACCAGCACACTTCGGGCTAACCTCGGTCCTTGGTATCCCCAGATATCGCAGGGCGGCATTAAGGTAGAGAATGTTGAGGGCCGTATCAAGCCACCCGGTCGAAAGGGTCCCACTGGGTACCATCCCCTCGATCCCAAAAACTCCCCCATCATCTGTGATTATCATCCTTTCAATTAGGGTCCTCTTCATCATAAGTCCGAACCCCTCCAAAAGGCGTTCTTCCTCGGGACTACTGGCTTCGAAGCAAGAAAGCACAATCTAGATCACTAATTCATTATCCTCGGGGGACCTCTCCCTGTCGAATTTCTTCCAGTCCAGCTCCACGATAACCTCAGCCCTTCGAGACTTCCTCAAACATCCTCATCCAATCCCCGGACGCCCTGTTGATGGTTTTTCGGAACCCATTGTCCACTTCAAACTTCATTCTGTTACAGTAATCCAAGAGCACATTGTACAGCGGAGAAGAAAAAGCCTGCTGGTGAGCATCCATTATCATCACGGCTCCTCCCAAGAGCCTTACCATCCCTCAACTTCTCAGCAGCTTCTCCCAGGGTGAGTAACTTGCTCCTGTAACCCACCCTCGCAGAAAGAAAAGGAAGACATTCTCTGGCAGCCTTCCCATCAGCAAAATCATTATAACACCTCCAAGCAAAATCCTCGATCTATTTCTTCAATCCAGTCTTCCTCCTGATCCCAAAGGCGCGGAAAACTGGTCCAGCAGTAGCATCGTTGTTGAAATTTTTTATCTTAACACAACCTGACCCATCGGGAACGGCCAGGCCGGAAGGTAATTGAAGCAGATCTCTGGCAACGGGGCCCGAAAAACAATCCCGCAGGAGGCTCCCGGGAGGTACAACAGACGCATCAGATATAAGACGGATGGCATCGGAGAAATCGCCCCCCACCCAGATACTTAGAAGAGTCTGTACGCCACTCCCGCATCTCCCCTCCTCCAATCACCTTCCTCACCCTCTCCTCGAACTTAGATCGGGCCAGGGGGATGGCTCCCCCCACCTGCGGTTGGATTCCTCTTACGATGTCCACACGTGCGCATTTTTCCAACTGTCTGACCACCGTCGCCACTTGCTCCGCCGCCCGGATTAGGGGGCTTGCTCTTGATTCCCACCCGGCGCTTGGAGCCTGCTGTCACATTTGGAGCAGTCTGGTCCCCGCCTTCTGTCCCCCCATCACCTCCCCCACTGGTACCAGCATCAACAGTTTCTTCCTCTCCTCCATCGCTGATCTGAGGAGTCTCCTGACCACCTAATGCAGCCAAGAGGCGACGAAAAGAAGTGGCCTGCTTGGTGTCATTCAACTGAGTGAACTCGAGGATCTTCTCATTTGCAAATACAACCAGCTGATCCCTCTTCGCGGGAGCAGAGACAAAGTCATAAAGGTAGTCCTCCCTCGCCTGATTACAATACATATCCCGGACCCGGTTCAGGACACTATCAGTCATCTCTTCAGGTGGGACCCCACTGGCCCCGCAGTCAGCAACATACAGATCCCAGCATGCATTATTGAAATCCACCTCCCCCATTTGAACAAACTCTCCATACGGGAGGAACTGACGCTTCGCCTCCTGCAGATCACGCTCCATCCTCGCCTGTACCTCATTGATTTTCCTCCTCAAATCGGCCAGCTCATCCTCAGCCTCACTACGGATCTCCTTCAGGAGGAGGGCTTGATCAGACACCTGCAGCTGGAAGATGGTCACACGAGCACTGTCACCGACTGTCCTGTTGGGCCCGGACCTCTTCTTCAACTTCAACTCACGCTGCAGAGCATTAAACTCACTGTTGGCAGAAATCGAAGAGATTTCTGGGAGTACAGGTTCTTGTCTCATACAAGAAACGGGCCCTGATGCCCAAGGTGAAGACGGAGCCACGGATATTCTCGTCCTCAATAGCAGTCACAATCTTGATGGATCTCACGAATCTGGCGAGCGGGATCTTGAACCCCAGAGAACAATGCTGATTCCAGAACCCAAAGTGCGCATCATGAATAGCAAGACGGCGGCGGCATTCCATGAACTCCTCTAATGCAGGGTTTCTGTCCAGGGGATTCACAGGGGCAGCCATGACGCGAGAACCTGTAAAGAAAATACATACGGGAGACAGAGAAAAGAGAAAAACACACAAACAACAAACCACGGAGCGGAGCGGAGCGGCAAAAGAACATGGTGTGAGCCGAAGTATAAAATAGGGTTCACAAGTAACTCCAAAGAATTAAATGAAAGATGAAAAAGTTAAAAAAACAATGAACAATAAATAAACGAATCATAAACATCGAACAAATGAACGAACGAAAATCGGAAGACAGAAAAAACCTAGGGTTCGGCCACCTCCTTAGGTGGTCTCGTCTTAATGCAAAATTTCGACAATTTTTCCTAAGGTGAACTTGATTTGAACCACCGAAGAGAAACGAGGACAAAACGAGAAAACAAACAAAAAAAAGAGGCAAAATCCTAAGGACCTTCCTATAGGGTTAGACCTCCTAGGGTTCGGCACCCCTAGGGGTTGGTCATTAGGGTCTTTTTACTATTTTGTCTCTCGAACTTTGTCCTAAGAAGTTTTAAGGGGCGCAATGAATGAATAATGAACCAAAAACTGAGAAAACTTATATATTAACTCTTTTCATAGAAAACAAGAATCGAAGAAACAAATAAGGATCGATCAAGAAAGCACAAAACAAATGAAATACGTCGGAAATGGAGCGGGCCCCCTAAGGTCCTTAGGGTGGTCTTTTCCCGCCCTGTGATGCGTTTCTTCGACGGTAAAATTGATTTGTGTGATTCTTCTGGATTTAATATTATTTAACCTTAAGGCTATGTTTGTTTGTAAAAAACATGCTTGTTGGACTATTTACCTTAATTTAATACTACTTTGTATTATTTAATTATTTGATGAGGGATTATTAATCCCTTAATGTTGGATTATAATTAGTCCTATAAAGTTATTTAATAGCTTAAAATGAGGGAGACTATTAATCCCAAAATTTTCATGGAATTATATAATCCCACATAAATAGCCTTAGGATTGATAAAAAAAAAAAAGTCCATAGGACTATGTAATCCCCCATCATGGAATAAAATAGTCCGAAGTAGTGCTAAATTAATACAAATAGTCCAATCCCAAGTATGTTTTCTGTAAATAAACATAACCTAAAAGTATGATTTAAGAGGTGTTATCACGAGTCTTGAGGTAGAAGGCTCGTGGGGACAACTTATATTAGGAGCTAGAAGAATTGGATGATTTGGGCATTACTTGGGTAACTAGGGGTATTTTAGAAATTTCTCTGTCATTAAGGTTATTTATGGAATTTTTCCTTCTGACATGTACTTGGCACATGACTTAGACCCTATAAATACCCCTTCACTTGACAAGCGAATAGACTTTTAAAATTTTGAGATCTTTTGCCACTTAAGAGCTCTCTCTATCTCTTTCAAAACACAGAAGAAGTTGGAATAAATTAGGGAACTTATGAACAATTCTGAATCGAGTGAATAAAAGTGTTGGCGTTGCCTATCTTGAATTCACTCGAAATTATATAACACTTGTCACGGCTCTCGGACACTAGTGATTACGCCGAAACCCGAGAGTTCTACCACGATTTACTTTAGTAGTTGCTCACCAGTCCTTCTCCTATTTCTAATATTTTAACCGATTTCGTATCTTTTGCAGGTTTTTAGCCTTTATCATCACACCGAATCCTATCCCTATCAAGGTATGTGATTTTCGTGCCTAGATTTTTGGCGACTTCGTTGGGGATGTGAGAATTTGTGAAGGGGTATGCCCATGACTTGGAGTAGGAGAACCACGGGAAGAGTTTCACCGACTACAAGCAGCACTTCACCACAAATAGTTGATCAGCGACTCATGAGCACCATGCAAGTAAACAGAGAATTACAAAGTGAGGAACCAATATGAGAGCAAAATACAATGGAGGCCATACAGTGGGAGATGATGAAGGTGTTAAAAGGGAGTCGTGATGGGAAAAAATAATGATGACTATGATGTTGGAAATGCATAAATAGCAGGAGGAAATGATGAGTTTTTGCCAATAATTGATGCAAATCTCGACCTTCAGAGCCATGTTCCCGAAAAATTCGCATGTAATGCAAGTAGAAGTGAGAAACGACAATAAAGACATCTAGAATGCGCCTCCAACAATGGAAGCCCAACAAATTTCAACTGTTATTTTGATTCCAACTATTATTTTGGAGACCCAAGATGGAGGTAACATGCCACCACCCAGGACAGAAACGACCCAATCTTAACCAATAATAATTCCAACCACAATTCCACCATATTCACAAATGTAGATTCCGATGGCCTCACCTCAAGAGGTTCATACGTCAAGTCAGTATGTAACTAAAGACGACATGATGGATGCGATTAATCAACTTCGTAAACAAACAACTAGGCCCGCATAATTGGACTTCACCCCTCTTTACCTGACACATGTTCGTAGACAACCTTATCCGACAGGTTATATTGAACACCCTTCGCAATTCCCGAAATACAATGGAGAGAAGGGGGACGCAATGAAGCATATAACCCAATTATGGAATCAATGTCCCCATGGTTGGGTCACTACAAAGTCAGTAATGACAATATCCTATTAAGGGAGTTTAACAAAACACTGATAGATGCCACCTTCAGTTGGTACTACAATATGGAAAATGGGTCGGTTCAGGATTGAGATTACATGAAGTTACAATTTTTTAAGAAAATTTTCTATGTGCAGAAATAGGTGACCATCGTGGAGTTGATGAGAATCACATAGAAATCATATGAGGGGTTATTAGACTATGTAGATAGATTCATGGCTTAAACAGGTGTGCAGAGCCAATTAAAGAAAAAACCTCATCAACATATGCAACAATGGTGCTCTAGATGCCTTCAAGCCCTACCTTATTACCAAGGCTTGCGATTCTGATCATTCACAACGCTGTCATCATTCGCACAGGATTTGAGAGGAATCAAATCATTACACGAGAGCCACAAGACCATGGCGTGGAAGCGTAAGAGGACAATTACTATGGCTTTATCAGATTCTCAACTAAAGACATAGGGGGGCAAGAGGGAAATGAATGAAAATAATCTGGAGTCGTCAGCCATCATCTGTAGTGAGGATACATTCAAAAATTTATAAGAACAATGGATGGAACACGGAGTGGTGAAACATCTAACACCCAGATTCGTGATGACTGAAGAAATGAAGAAGAGCCTAGACTTTTGCATATATCATCAATGCATAGGGCACTCCACCATGGATTGTCAAAAATTGAGAAAAATCTACCACAAAAAATTAGTTACATGTGAAATCGAGCTGGAATAGAGAGGTGGCATACTGAACAAGACACATGCCAGTAAGACTAAATACTTTTATTATTGTCATTTATGTCTTTTGATATTATTAAATAAATACATTGTATCTTGAACAAAGAATTTGTTAAAAAGTTACACTTTGAATTCCAAAAGTGATGAAACGATTTGAATTTATACATATAAAAGTTACACTTTTTCTTCAAAAGTGAGGAGGCACCTGAACATAAGCCCTTAAACCAAAAAGTTACATTTTTTCTTCAAAAGTGATGAGGTACTTGACCCTAAGGCCTCAACCCAACAAAGTTACATTTTTCCTTGAAAAGTGATGAGGTACTTGACCCTATGGCCTCAACCCGACAAAATTACTCTTTTCTTTCAAAATTAATGAGGCACCTGACTATAAGCCCTCAATCCCGAATAGTTACACTTTTAGACTTAAAAAAAGCAACCCAATCGTTACACTTTCAAACATCAAAAGTGACTACGTGAGATAGCCTAGGAGAGCCTCATATCAATTCTCTCTCCTAATATCTGTATCTTTCGAGATTTGCGAGATTGAACTCTAAAGAATTTATTAAGAAAACTAAAGCAGGTCTCAATGATTTGAGGTATTGTGCACACGACTCACTCAAAGTGTGACTCACGTGTAGGGGACAAATGTGAGCCCAAGTATAAAATAGGGTTCACAAGTAACCCTAAGGAATTAAATGAAAGATAAAAAAGTCAAAAATCAACGAACAATGAACAATGAACAATGAACAAATGAATAACGAACAACGAATGAAGGAAAATCGAAAGGCGAAAAAAACCTAGGGTTGCCCCCTAGGGTTTCTTCTAAGGCAAACTTAATTTGAACCACCAAAGCAAAATAAGGACAAAACAAGAAAATAAATCAAAAAGAGGCAAAACCCTAAAGACCTTTGTGACGCCCCCAAATCTGAGCTCCAAATTTGGGCCTACGTAGCCCAATTTGAGACGCCAAAAATACACAGTATCTAATACAAACAGTACATAGTACAAAAATACAGAACTCAATAATACACAACTAAGTTTTCACTATTATTGTCACACTATATACAACATGTGAAGATTACTACAACTATAGTACAAAAATACAGAACTCAATAATACACAACTAAGTTTTCACTATTATTGTCACACTATATACAACATGTGAGGACAAAACAAGAAAATAAATCAAAAAGAGGCAAAACCCTAAAGACCTTTGTGACGCCCCCAAATCTGAGCTCCAAATTTGGGCCTACGTAGCCCAATTTGAGACGCCAAAAATACACAGTATCTAATACAAACAGTACATAGTACAAAAATACAGAACTCAATAATACACAACTAAGTTTTCACTATTATTGTCACACTATATACAACATGTGAAGACTACTACAACTATCTCTCGGATCTTCACTCTATTCCCCGGCTAGACCCAACTATTCTCTCATTTCCTGAAGAACAATAGAACAAAAAAAAAGGGTGAACTCAAATAGCCCAATAAGAAATATTATGACTAGGATAACAATGAACAATTATCATTAGCCTTCAACAGTTGAGTTTTTAATAGAATATAATAAACAAAAAGTTTTAGATCAATAATACCAGCAAAATGAGCAATTCATTAGAAGAATCATGTAGACTATGATATCCACTAACTTCTCTTTTCCATAAAACTATCATCAACTTTTATCATCTGAAATATCACTGGTCATAATAATATAAATTCACCGTTCCTGATCATAATCGTGTAAATCAACAATTCATCTTTGCACTACGGGCTAAAGATATTTAAATATAACACCAATGGTCATGAACATACCAGTCTACAAACTTTGGTCATAATCATACCAACAACAGTTCTTCTTTGTCCCAGACCAAAGAGAACATTCACCACGTCCCCTAAAAGACACAGTAATTATATCGCTTTTATCCTATCATCTGTACCCCAGGCCACAAATATTCACAACAACTTGATTCTTGATGATTAGAATAACAACAGAGATATAAATGATGAATAGAATAACATGATACTTTTTCTTTAGTCAAATAATGTCCAAATTGTCAATATGATGTGGACTCAAATTCAATAATGATATTCAAGATCCACATTTCAGAATAACGGTTAAAGTTCAATAGAAAGATTTAGAAAAATAGGAAGTTTCAATTGAAATGATATTAGTGAAGCGCTAACTATTAAGGAATATATAATCATTTCAAAAATTTTTATCAAATAGTACTTACCATAGTAAGTTTAAGAGTATGAAAAAAATGATACCCCTTACTTTAACACGTGACTGAATATTGATTTAAATGAAGTTGATCAACCTATATATTTATAATTTAATTAGTAACTACCACATATAATTTCATGTTGTATACCAATTCGTATGAAATCATCAAAAGTGATTTAATAGAATAAAGTAGAATAACTTCAATATAGTTTTTGAAAGAAAATAATATTTCAAAATAAATATTCTAAATGAAGCTTTTCAAAATAAATCTTTTAAAGGAAGTCTTCTGAAGAAAGATTTATAAATACCATATGATGTGTGTGATTGCTTATATAACTTTTATAAAAAGACTTACTTGAACAGTACTCGTACTCTTACAGATCTTCATAAATATTCAAGATAGCTTTAGCACACTCAAAGAGAACTTACATAAAGTAATATTTAGAGAGTGAAAGAAAGAATAAGCAAGGAAGTTTATGAAAAATTCTTAAGTTAAGACCTCTATTTATAGCCAAAAATCTTGTCATAATCTAAGATTTTCTAATTTAATCAAAACCGTATATTTCAAGATAACGTTTAATCCATACAATTCATTTCATCCTTTAAGATTTTTTTTAATCTAAACCATTCATCTAAAGATCATTTTTAATCTATACGGTTCATTTTAAATTATATAATTATTACATTATCTTTAATCTATACCATTCATTTTAGATTTTCTTTAATCTATACCATTCATTTAATAAACAATTAATTTTATATATAAATCAACTAACTTTATATATAAAATAAATAACTTTATATAATATATCATAATAAAATAATTTACTTTACATAATTTATATAAATTAAATAACTTTATATAATTTATTATAATAAAAACAAATAACTTTATATGAATTATTATAATAAAAACAAATAATTTTATCAATTTAATTATTCAACAATAATTCACAATTATTCATTATTATAACTAATTGTTATAAATACAGTGTAGTTGGTTTTCTGAGTTAGATACTCACAATACAGGCAGAAAAATCAACTAATAATGGAATACAACAGTTTAATCAACATCATAATAGATATAATAATAATGCATAAAATAAGTAAAAGAAGGAGCACGTTACTGTGTAATGACAATTATTGATTCAGTAATGTAAATTACTGTGCATATACTACTGTGACAATTATCAGTTCAATAATATGAATTATTGTGCATATGACAATTATTGGTTTAATAAAGTCAATATTGTATAATAGTCACTTTATCAGTTCAATAATATGAAACACTGTGCAATACCGTGTGCTACTGTGTAATACTGTATGTGACACTCCCAAATTTGGGTCCACACAGCCCAAACTTGAGTTGTCAAAAGACTACAACAAAATTATTACAAGGTAGTACAACGTTTAACAATACAGTGTATAATAATACATAACTAAGTCTTCACTATTATTGTCACACTATTTTACAACACATGAAGACTACGATAGCTATCCCTCGGATTCTCACTCCATCCCCCGGCTAGACCCAGCTACGTTCTCATCTCCTGTTAAAAAATAATGGAACAAAAAGAAAGGGTGAACTCAAATAGCCCAGTAAAGAATATCATGACTAAGATAATGACGAATAAATTATTGTTAGCCTTCAACAGTTATGTTCTTGATAGAATACAATCAACTACAAGGTTTATATCAAAAACTGCAGTTAAATCCTTGAACAACGTTCAGATCAATAATAGCAGCGGAATGAGCAATCTATTAGAAGAATAATGCAGACTATAATGTCCACTCGCTTATCTTTTTAGGAAAAATATCATCAACTTTATCATCTGAAATACCATTAGTTATGATAATACAAATTCACAGTTCCTGGTCATAATTATGCAAATCAACAGTTCATCTTTGCACTGCAGGCCAAAGATATTCAATATAACACCAACGGTCATGATTATACCAGTATTCAGCCTTTGGTCATAATCATACCAAACAACAGTTCATCTTTGCACTACGGGCCAAATAGAACTTTCACCATGTGTCATGAAAGACACCGAACAGAGGTATCGCCTTTAACCTATTATATCGCCTTTAACCTATCATCTGTTCAACAATTATATCGTATATGTGCCCCCGACCACATATATTCACAACAGCTTGATTCTTGATGATTAGTACAAATAACAGTGTTACAAATGATGAATAGAAAAAATAGGATAAACAATAAGTATCGAAAGTTTACTTTGTGCAGATTCAAATAATGTCCAAATTGTCAACATGATGTGGAGTGAAATTTAAAAATGATATTCAAGATCCATAGTTCAGAATAACGGTTACAGTTTAATAGAAATGTTTAGAAAAATAGGAAGGTTCAATTGAAATGATATTAGATGAAGCACAAACTATTAAGGAACATATAATCATTTCAGGAAAATTTACTAAATAGTACTTACCATAATAAGTTAAGGGTATAAAAGAAATAATATCTCTTACTATAGTAAGTGTGAATAATGGAAGATGAAAAAGATGGTATCTTTTATGAGTATAAAAAAAAATAATATCACTTACGAATATGAAAGAAAATGATATTACAAACGAATATGGAATAAAAGTGTCATGGGATAATTCGTGTAGACAATTTATTTCCACAAGAGACAAATACAAAATAAATACAAAGGGTTATTCACCAATATGAGGTAATCCGTGCAGTAAGGTTATTCCCACAATTTAATAAAATTTGAATACGAAGAGTTATTCACCAAACAAGTGGTAATCTGCGCAGTAAGGTTATTCTCAGAGATTAATAAAGAATGAATACGAAAGGTTATTTACCAACAGGCGGTAATTCGCGTCGTAAGGTTATTATCAGAGATTAATAAAGAATGAATACGAAAGGTTATTCATCAACAGGCGGTAATCCGCGTCGTAAGGTTATTCCCACAATTTAATACATGGAAATAAATGACACAGCTTATAAGTAAGAAAGAAATGATATTATTTTCGAGAATCAATGAATGATAATCCCTTACAAGTAATAAAATAATACCATTTATGATGATGAAAAGAATGATACCCCTTACCGTAGTAAGTTTAAATAATAGAAGATGAAAGAATATGATATTCCTTACCTTAACACGTGACTGAATATTGATTAAAACGAGGTTGATCAACCTATATATTTATAATACAATTAGTAATTACCACATATAAATTTTAAAGTGTATGATAACTTGTATAATATGAACTATCAAAATTATATATATTTAACATAATTTTTGTAGTATAATATAACAACTTTAAAATAGTTTTTAAAATAATATTCCAAAATAAATCTTCCAAAGAAAGTTTTTAAAAATAAATCTTCTCAAAGAAGAGTCTTCTAAAGGAAGATTTGTGAATACTATGAAAAATAAGAATTTATGAAATTACTACTCTTTAATAAAAGACTTACTTGAAAATTTTCTGCACTCCTTTTGGCTTTCAAATACTCAAGATAACCTCACTATTTTCAGAGAAAACTCATAAAATTCTTATGGAAAATTTTTATATTTTAGGTGTGATTTTATTATTCAGCTGAACAAGCTATTTATAGGAGAAAAGAGGATACTATGCATGGTTGGTGAATTGCTGGCGTGCTACACGCCAGCCTTCAATTTCAATTATGGCAGCGCAGTAAGCTGCCTAACTCCACCAAAAAAAACTCAGCAAAATCACATTCTCAATTCACATGTGGCCCCCACCGAGGGTCCACATGTTACTATTCACATAATAAATAATTATTTATTATTTTTTATATATATATATATTTTTCTTCCAGTGGGTCCAATATATAAAATAAAATAACGCTACAACAATAATTTAACAATAATGTAATAAACACGTTACAAATTATTATTAATTTAATAATATAAATTACTGTGTATTTGTTACTGTGACAATTATTTGGTTCAATAATTTTAAAATACAGTGCACCAACAATTATTGACTCAATGATATGAAATACAGTGTAATGACAATTATTGAATCAATAATGCAAAATACTGTGTAACAACAATTATTGAATTGATAATATAAAATATTATGCAGTGACAATTATTGATGAAATGATGTGCAACAGTTACGGTGTCAATTATCAGATCAATAATGCAAATACTGTGTAATAACCAATTTATCAGTTCAATAATATAAACGCCGCACAATATCTTGTGCTATTGTAGAATACCACGTGCTACAGTAAAATACAATAAATTACCGTAGGCTACTATTTTTTTATTACCGATATTTTAACAGTTAAAGTGATAACATCATTGACTATTTTTATTTAAAAAGGTTACTTCTGTTGTTTTCTATATCCGACAAATATTCCGTTGTGGGGTCCACCAATGATTAGTTATTTCGGCGTCGTCGTACGATCCAAATATTCCCTGACAAAACGAATATTCCTCGACAAAACGAATATTATCCGACAGAATAAAATTTGCATATAACATCCTTAACTTTTAATTTTGTCAATTTAACCACTTACTGTTTCATGAAAAAAATATATATGAAAAAAAATTAAATTTTGTATTTCATAAAATTCGGGGTCTTACATCGTATGTTACTATTTTTTTTTACCACCGTGTATTATAACAGTTAAAAGTCATAGTACCGTTGACTATTTTTATTTTAAAAAGTTACTTATGTTTTTTATATATCCGACAATATTTCGTTGTGGGGGTCCACTAATATTATTTCGGCGCAGTCATACGAATCGAATATTCCTTGACAGAACAAATATTCTCCGACAAGATAAAATTTGAACAAAATATTTTTTAATTTTCACTTTTGTCAATTTATTCACATACTGTTTCAGAAAAAAAATATATAAAGAAAAATTAAATTTGTATTTCATAAAAGTCGGGGTCTTACAACCTCTCCTACTTATGAAATTTCGTCCCCGAAATTGACGTACCTGGTATTTCGAAGAGGTAAGGATACTTAGATTTCATTTCAGATTCTAACTCCCTGGTCATTTTCTTAGTATCTTGGTTCCTCCATAAAACCTTGACTTGAGGTATAACATTTGAGCGTAGGATTTGCTCTTTCTTATCTAAGATCTTGATAGGTACCTCCTCGTACGTTAAATCCTCTGTTATAACGTCTGACTCTAACTCAATGATGTGATTCGAATCCTTCACATATTTATGTAGCATGAATATGTGAAAAACGTTATGAATGCGAGACATGTTTGGTGGTAAGGCTAGTCTGTAGGCCACAGATCCTACTCGGTTTAGAATTCCAAATGGACCAATAAATTGAGGGTTGGACTTTCCTCTCCTTCCGAATCTTGTAACTCCTTTTCATGAAAAAAACACGTAAGAATACATAGTCTTCGACATTGAAACTTTCATCCATTTGATGAAGATCATCTTAACTCTTTTGTCGTTCTTGTATGATTTGTATTCGTTGTCGAATTGTTTGGATCTTTTCTGTTATTAAGCGTACCAACTCAACTCCCAATAATTTTTCTTCTCCTACCTCATTCCAACATATTGGAGAGCGATACTTTTGTCTATACAAGGCCTCAAATGGAGCCATGCCTATGCTTTCTTGGTAACTGTTGTTCTAGGAGAATTCAACCAATGACAAGTACTTGTCCCAACTTTCCTTAAAGTCTAGTACGCAAAGTCTCAAAAGATCTTCGAGAGTCTGGATCGTCCTTTCAGATTGTCTGTCCGTTTGAGGATGGTATGCAGAACTAAATCGTAGCTCGGTGCCCATAGTTTTTTGTAGACTGATCTAAAAGCGTGAAGTGAATCTAGGATCTCGATCAGAAACTATGAAAACTAGCATGCCATGCAATCTTACAATATTATTTATGTACATACCGGCAAAATGCTCAAGTGAAATTTTTTCTCCTATAGGCAAGAAATGAGCAGACTTGGTCAATCTATCTACGATGACCCAAATCGCATCAAAGCCTTGAGAAACTTTGGGAAGACCCGTCACGAAGTCTATAGTGATGTGTTCCCACTTCCATTATGGAACTTTGAGTGATTGCAATAGACCCTTAGGCACTTGATGCTCTGCCTTGACACGTTGATAAGTGAAGCACCTTGAGATAAATTCTGCAATCTCCTTCTTCATATTGCCTTACCAAAATATATGTCGAAGGTCACAATACATTTTGGTACTTTCTGGGTGGATTGCAAATGGTGTGTTGTGTGACTCTATCATGATTTTATGCTTCAATTTAGGGTCGTTAGGAACACAGAGTCGAGAGTTGACTTGAAGTATTTCTTTATCGTTGATTCTTGCTTCCAGAATAGCATATTCTTGTACTTTTTTCTTCATGTTCATTATTTTCGGATCAATAGCTTGAACAGCTTTAATTTTATCGATTAAAATCGGTTCTACTTGTACGTGCACAATCTACATGTGGGTCCCTGGTGTCTTTAACTCTATCTCCTTCTTTTGTAAGTCGTACAAAATATATTTCTGCGTAGGCAGCATTGCACTTGTACTCGCATAAGATCTTCTGCTTAATGCGTCAGCTACAACGTTTGCTTTTCCTAGGTGATATTGGATGGTGTGGTCGTAATCCTTTAACAGCTTAAGCCAACGTTGTTTCCACATGTTGAGTTCCTTCTGGGTGAAGAAATACTTGAGGCTTTTGTGATCCGTAAAGATTTCCACTTTCTTCCCGTACAAGTAGTGTCTCAAGATCTTCAATGCGAAAACGACTGCTGCCAACTCTAAATCATGAGTAAGATAATTTTTCTCATAATCTTTGAGTTGTCGAGAGGCATAGGCTATAACTTTTCCATGTTGCATAAGTACACAACCTATACCTTTGCCTGAAGCATCGCTGTAGATAATAAATTCTCACGATCCTGATGGTATGGTCAAAACATAAGCTGAAATAAGTCACTTATTAAGTTTTTGAAAACTTTTTTCGCATTCTTCGTTCCATATATTTTTTTTTCGAGTCAGCTGAGTTAATGGAGTGGCAATTTGAGAAAATCCTTTTACGAATCTCTGATAATAACCAGCTAAGTCCAGAAAACTTCGGATTTCAGTTACTGACTGAGGTTGCTCCCAATTTAATATTGCTTTAATAATTGCAAGATCAACTGATATTCCCTGACTGAAAATCACATACCCAAGGAACGTGACTTCCTCAAGCCAAAACTCACACTTCTTCAGCTTGGCATACAACTTGTTCTCACGTAGCTTTTGAAGTATTAATCTCAAGTGTTGTTCATGATCCTCACGACTCTTGGAGTATATGAGAATGTCATCAATAAAGACAACCACAAAATGATCCAAATATTCCTTGAATATTCGGTTCATCATATCTATGAAAGTTCCAGGAGCATTGGTTAGTCCAAAAGGCATGACTAAGAACTCATAATGCCTGTAGTGAGTTCTGAAAGCAGTTTTTGGAATGTTATCAGCTTTAACTTTTAACTGATGATATCCAGAGCGAAGATCAATCTTTGAAAAATGTTGAGCACCTGGTTATCACATCGTTCGGGTCTCGCGCCATTTAGGATGTCACAACAAAAACTCTCCCTTGAACTACATATTTTTTCTTTTCCGCGCTAGCTTTTGGTACCATCATTGCAACTAGACTTGATTTTATAACAAGACAAAATCGAGCAACATGACATTTCTTTCAACAACTGTAGCACAACTTGGACTGCTGAGTACAGTTTGGACTGATGTGACCCTCCTGACCACACCTGTAACATCTCATTAATGGTCGATCTCCTCCCATTGAAACTGGTGTTGGTGCTGGTACTGGTGCTGGTTCCCTTCTGTAATCATTATGGGATCTCTTTCTCTTGAAATTGTTCCCACTAGATTCCCCTCTTTTGTTATTCGATGCGGGATTACCACCGAAGTGCTGGTTACCTCCTCTATGGTTCTCGTTCTTATTGTCGTTATTTCTGTCTCTTTGCTAGTCATTGACTCATGGCTGCACTATTTCATTTTCTTGTTCTACCCTTTGAACCCTATTCACAACATCTGAATACAAACAAAATTTATGAGAGCTAAGGTGTTGGAAAATTTTTGTTCTCGAACCTTGCAAGAACATATGACTCATCCGTGTTTCGTCATCCACTAGATGGGTCGCAAAACGGGATAACTAGGCAAACTTAACTTTATATTGTGAGATTGTCATGTTCCCTTGTTCTAGCTTAATGAACTCCACCTCCTTCATGTGGCGGATGCTTTCTGGAAAGTACTTCTCATTAAACAACTCTTGAAATTCTATCAAAGACATCTTGTGTGCCGAATGATGGATACGTTTTACTGCTTCCCACCAATGGTCTGCCTCACCTTGTAACATGAAGGTGGTGAATGACATCTTCTGATCATCTGCACATCACAGGACATCAAATATTTTTGTCGTTTGCTTCAGTCACGCCTTTGCTTTGAGTGGGTCAGGCTTCCCAAAAAATTCAGGTGGTCTCAACTCTTTAAACTGTTTAACGGTGACAATCCTTGAATTATCAGCGTTTCCACCGGTAGGAACTCCCCTCGCCTGATTTTGGATAAATTGCATGAAATTTCTAAAGAAATCATCCTGATTTGCATGATCACCGGCATTATTTTCTGAAGTTGCAGGAGGATTGTTTGTAACTTCCTCGTTCTCAGCTACATTCACCTCGGTCAGTGGATAGTTCATTTCCTGATTGTCATTTGCTTCAGTCACGCCTCCGCTTTGAGTGGGTTAGGCTTCCCAAAAAATTTAGGTGGTGCCAACTCTTTAAACTGTTTAACGGTGACAATCCTTGAATTATCAGTGTTTCCACCGGTAGGAACTCCCCTCGCCTGATTTTGGATAAATTGCATGAAATTTTTAAAGAAACCATCCTGATTTGCATGATCACCAGCGTTATTTTCTGAAGTTGCAGGAGGATTGTTTGTAACTTCCTGGTTCTCAGCTACATTTGCCTCGGGCAGTGGATAATTCATTTTCTGATTGTCGTTTGCTTCAGCCAGGCCTCCCCTTTGAGTGGGTCAGGCTTCCCAAAAAATTCAGATGGTCCCAACTCTTTAAACTGTTTAACGGTGACAATCCTTGAATTATCAGCGTTTCAACCGGTAGGAACTCCCCTCGCCTGATTTTGGATAAATTGCATGAAATTTTTAAAGAAACCATCCTGATTTGCATAATCACCAGCGTTATTTTCTGAAGCTGCAGGAGGATTGTTTATAAATTCCTGGTTCTCAGCTACATTCGCCTCGGGCAGTAGATAGTTCATTTCCTGATTTTCAAAAGCCATTCTAAACTGCGGTCATAAGATAAATGTTAGTTAAACAAACTGACTCGTCACTTCCTGTCCCCACATTCAAACCAACTCGTTAGATAATAAAATTTAATTTATGTAAGACACACTAGTGACGTAATTTATTCGTCTCTCTTCTCCTACTTTTACCCCAGATCACCATTAAAGATCATATCCCTAAACTCGGATACCAAATGTGACGCCCCCAAATCTAGGTTTACATAGCCCAATTTGAGATGCCAAAAATACATAGTATATAATACAAATAGTACATAGTACAAAAATACAGAACTCAATAATACACACTAAGTCTTCACTATTATTGTCACACTATATACAATATGTGAAGATTATTACAGCTATCTCTCGGACCTTCACTCTATTTTCCGGCTAAACCCATTTATTCTCTTATTTCCTGAAGAACAATATAACAAAAAGAAAGGGTGAGCTCAAATAGCCCAGTAAGAAATATCATGATTAAGATAACAATGATTAAATTATCATTAATCTTCAACAGTTGAGTTATTGTTAGAATATAATAAACAACAAGTTTTAGATCAATAATAGCAGCAGAATGAGCGCTCCATTAGAAGAATCATGTAGACTATGATGTCCACTAGGTTTTCTTTTTTCATAAAAATATCAACTTTTATCATCTGAAACACTATTGGTCATGATAATATAAATTCACCGTTCCTGATCATAATCATGCAAATCAACAATTCATCTTTGCACTACGGGCCAAAGAAATTCAAATATAACACCAATGGTCATGATCATACCAGTCTACAGCCTTCGGTCATAATCATACTAACAACAGTTCTTCTTTGCCCTAGGTCAAAGAGAACATTCACCACGTGCCTTAAAAGACACACAATAATTATATCGCCTTTATCATATCATCTATGCCCCAGGCCACATATATTCACAGCAACTAGATTCTTGATGATTAGAATAACAATAGAGATATAAATGATGAATAGAATAACATAATACTTTGTCCTGAGTTAAATAATGTCTAAATTATCAACATGATGTGGACTCAAATTCAAGAATGATATTCAAGATCCACAATTCAGAATAACGGTTAAAGTTCAATAGAAAGATTTAGAAAAATTTGAAGGTTCAATTGAAATGATATTAAATGAAGTGCAAACTATTAAGAAAAATATAATCATTTCAGAAAATTTTACTAAATAGTACTTACTATAGTAAGTTTAACAGTATGAAAAGAATGATACCCATTACATTAACACGTGACTAAATATTAATTTAAATGAAGTTGATCAACCCATATATTTATAATTTAATTAGTAACTACCACATATAATTTCATGGTGTATACCAATTCATATGAAATTATCAAAAGTGATTTGATAGAATAAAGTAGAATAACTTCAATATAATTTTTGAAAGAAAGTAATATTTTAAAATAAATCTTCCAAATGAAGTTTTTTAAAATAAATCTTCTAAAGGAAGAGTGTGACGCCCCGAGATCCCACCTTCCTTTAATTATATCTATTCTATTATGGATGACAAAATCATAAACCTTAAACCACATTAACCGGGATCCCGTGCGTCAAACCTTGGCCTTTGACCTTTAAAACCATTGAGTTTGACCATAAATGCGGTCCATATTTTTTTTCTTCAAACTTAATTTAACTTACATCTCTTACCTGTCTCAGGATCGCAACGTTTACATACCTTTCATTAGAACTTAGGTCAATCATATATTATTTGTGACCTACTCTATTTCAATTTTAAACCATATATAATCATGATTTAACATAACTTATCCTATAAATAAAATTTCGCCATTATTCCATCTATATATGGTCCTATTTACATATACCCGTTCTGTACCTGTTCTTGCTCACACATATCTGTATGCATACATGTCCTGTTTACATATCTCTGTATTATACACGCGAGTTTATTACATATCAAACTCTATTACCAATAATACATTCAACTTTAACTCTTACATCTCCTAACTGGATAATACATACATACACATTCATTATTATGAATTTACAATATCATACGTTTCTTACGAACTCACAAACATTTGTTATTTTACATGAACATTTCACATATATCAAATTCTTCATGCTTATTTATTCCATCAACGATCTTTTACCTGAGCTGCATTGAAATCCTCCGGCCTTCTTGTACTTTGCCTGAAATGTTAGTTCATAGCAAGAATGAGCATAAAGCTCAGCAAGTAATTCAGCTAACACCTTTCATGCTCACAATTTATAATATGCGTCATACATCCTTTATCTTAACATACAATGCTTAATGTCACGTAATTCATTTAGCAATTAAACACATAGTTGCACATAGGGCACATTTCAACTCACTATCACGTAGTTCATATCGAACATCTATTATCCTTAAGTCTGAAGAACTTGCCTGTACGCCTTTATTTTACTCAACCTGTACATCCTCAATCATCCTTCGTTATTCGTCTAATCGGCTTGCTCATTTCGAACTCTATATGTCAACATATAGCTTATATGTCATTATAAGATCATAAACTTGTATAACTTATCAAACTAATTCCATAAATACATGATCATCCATCTTTAACCATTTCACATTTGATGTATTACACCTTATGTAGATTTATAATACACCCTAACTTGCTTCCGACCTTTTTCATAACTTATAACATGTTTTGGCTTAGCTTTAGACATGTTATATTATGCCATTTATCATTTCATTATAACTTAACACCCTTTAATTTAACCATTATTATCACTTTTAGGGTTTATATAACTCATTTCTATCATTCCATATCAAAATATAGCTTTTTGGAAGCTTAAAAAATTTCAAATGCACAGACATTGCGCCCCGGCGCCACCAGAACTCGCTGGCCGCGAAATGTTCTCAGTTGTGAATAGTAACATGGCGCCCCGGCTAGATGTTTAGTACAAAACATCTAGCCCCGGCCAAATGTTCAAATTCTGGAAATCTGATTTTTGTACTACCTTTGCCGATTTTTAATTCCTTCATCTTAATTCCAACTGAGCTAAAATTTGGACCACATCTAGACCTTACTACCTAGTATTTTACAAAAATACTACTTGCCTCATTTGGCTTCTTAAAAATAGAAATACACAAGCCATTAGGAGGGCTGTTCAACACGTTTCAACACTTAGAAAAATTTTCAACTTCAAAACCAACTTTTTACCAACTTTGTGATTTTTGGCCATAAGCTTTAAAACTCAATTCTAACACTTGACATAGTTCACATAGGTCATATATGACATGTCTAGACTTTCAAAACCATAAAAATTCACACGAGGCGATAATTGTCCGTAAAAATCCATTTCGGGTCGAAACGATCGACTTCGATCGTTCGAAACTCATTTTCATTCTAATTCTCATCCGTTGATTTCCAAATCAACCTAAACACGTGTAATGATATAAACATGAGTCATTTGACTTCATTCCATCTTTAATTCATCACATTTGCCAAAAATCACACCTTAGTTGGATTTTCATCAAAATTTCCAAACTTTTCATAAAATTCTCATTTCCAATCTTAGACTATTCTTAGCCCTTTAATAAATAACTTGCTTCTAACTTAACACATAACACATAGTTAACTTTCTTGGGCCTTCAAAACCTTTAAAACTCTTCAAATGAACTTATTCTTCAAAATAATTCAATTTAGGCGTCGGCGAACGTTTTAAAACACTTAAAATCCTCAATTGTCGCCATAGACACCAAATAACTTCCAAATCAATTTGAACACATGTATTTACATCAAACTTAACTTTTTGACCTCATTTGATCACCAATTACACAAGATTGCCAAAATTAACACATTGATGGCATTCCGTCAATTTTACAAATTCTTCAAATTCAAACTTAAACTCATCTTGACTTTTAAATCTCCATACGCCACATAGGCAAACACATACACTTTTAACCCCTTTGTATATTCTCATGACTTCTATTTGTACATTCTAATGCACTTTACAGATTATTACGTAGTCTAAACACAAAATATAGCCTAATATTATGATTTCCTTTCACATATCATACCTTTCAACCTTCAATGCATCTTTTATGTTTTCTAACATGAAATCTTCCACGAATCAAACATGTTCAACCTCTCCCACTAGGTTTCATCAATTCCAACAACTTTTAACACATGATCATGCCTTAAATCATGATTTCTAGCTTGAATAAACACATAACTTTCCATGAATCACGATTTCTATGTATTTTAAACCTTATCATTGTATCTTTCAAGCACATAAAGCTCATATACATATGTACACCTTATATATTAAAATTTAACCATAAACTTTCAATTCTAGCCGCATTTTATTCCATAAATCTTAACTTTAACCATATATACATGCTTTGACATACAATAATTAAAGTTTCAAACATATAAAACTTTTATACCTCTTTAGATGATTAATCTTTTCACATAGAAAGCTTCTTCTCGATGAGGCCGTCAACTTTTCTTCTTGCTACTTGATCATTTAAGATTTCTAACTCCAAAAATCCAAGCTTTCTTCCTTTCATTCATGGCTTCCTTGCTTTTCTCTCTCTTAGGGCTAGATTTCCAGCAAAGTGCTGGAAAATGAGGGAAACTAGTTTGTTTAGGTAATAATATAAGCCTTAACTAGGCTAGTTAAGCATAATAACCATGGTTAACACTTACAAGGGCGTTTTGGTCATTTCACATAACAAGTGAGGGGCATTCTCGTCATTTCACCACCTGGGACATATACGTCATTCTCCAAATTGTCAAGGGTATTTTGGTCATTTTACCCTTTTAGGACGCAACGGTCATTATTTAAATTGTTGAGGACATTTCGGTCTTTTGCTAAATTGGCTAGATTTATTTATTTTCTAGCAATTTCCTTACCAAAATCAACTTTCCTAGTTTCCTCTCATTAATTCGTTTCATGCTCGTTCAAATCGATTCTTCTTTCGCTCAATCGACTAGGTCACTCCTTTCCCGTCATGCTATGACCATGTAGCCTCGTTTTATAGCTTCGTTTGCTAATTAATCGCAATTTAACTATACAACCTCATTTTAACCATAAAATACATTTCTTATTTCCTTTGAACCTTTTTGGTTCCACATTTCGTAAATTTCCAATTTTTGACATTTCAAATAGTCAAAACTGTCACTTTTTCTATAAACCGCTTCCTCAAGAAGCGAACCTCGATCAAATTACCAAATTCATCATCATTTAACCATTTACGCTCATAATATCCTTATTTCGACTTTAACGTCCTATCGCGTGTTTACATAATGCACATAAGCTAATTTGTAACTCACTTGTATACAACATCTTTTATACACATTCTCGGGATATTACTTCTTGTATCTGTACATCACATACCTGATTTTCTCAATTCAATTCTTTAATATTAATTTCTTAATGAATTCCAATATTCGCACATCATTTCTTCTCATTTCCTTTATTTTCTCTTTACTTTAAATCCTTCCTTCTACATCATATCACATATACATATACACATATTCAGTCTACCACATCGGTCATAATAGCATATTAATTAAATAATGATTCATACATAATCATTTCTTACTATCTTCTGTCATTCAAACTAGGTTTTATTTAATAACCTTTACTTAATTCATCAAAATCCTTATTTTAGAAATTCTGTAAAATCCTGGGGTGTCACAAAGAGTCTTCTAAAAGAAGATTTATAAATATCGTGTGATGTGTGTGGTTGCTTATATATCTTTTATAAAAAGTCTTATTTGAACAATATTCGTACACTTACAGATCTTCACAAATACTCAAGATGACTTTAGCACACTCAAAGAGAACTTACACAAAGTAATATTTAGAAAGTGAAAGAAATAATAAGCAAGAAAGTTTATGAAAAATCCTTAAGTTAAGACCTCTATTTATAGTCAAAAATCTTATCATAATCCAAGATTTTCTAATTTAATTCAAACCATATATTTCAAGATAATGTTTAATCCATACTACTCATTTCATCTTTTAAGATTTCTTTAATCTAAACCATTCATTTAAATATCATCTTTAATCTACACCGTTCATTTCAAATTCTATAATTATTATATTATCTTTAATCTATACAATTCATTTAATAAAATAATTAACTTTATATATAAAACAACTAACTTTATATATAAATCAACTAACTTTATATATAAAACAATTAACTTTATATATAAAACAACTAACTTTATATACAAAACAAATAACTTTATATAATATATCATAATAAAATAATCTACTTTATATAATTTATATAAAGTAAATAACTTTATATAATTTATTATAATAAAAATAAATAACTTTATATGATTTATTATAATAAAAAAAATAATTTTATCAATTCAATTATTCAACAATAATTCACAATAATTTATTATTATGACTAATTGTTATAAATGCAGTGTAGTTGACTTTCTGAGTTATATACTTACAATATAGGCAGAAAAATCAACTAATAATGGAATACAACAGTTTAATCAACATTATAATAGAGATAACACACGTTACTGTGTAATGACAATTATTGATTCAGTAATGTGAATTACTGTGCATATGCTACTGTGACAATTATCAGTTCAATAATATAAATTATTGCGCATGTGACAATTATTAGTTCAATAAAGTCAATATTGTACAATAGCCACTTTATCAGTTCAATAATATGAAACACTGTGCAATATCGTGTGCTACTGTACAATACCGTGTGCTACTGTACAATACCGTTTGCTACTATGCAATACCGTGTATTACTGTGTAACACCGTATGTTACTATTTCTTTACCACCGGGTATTATAACAGTTAAAAGTAATAGTATCGTTGACTGTTTTTTATTTTAAAAAGTTACTTATGTCGTTTTCTATATCTGACAATATTTCGTTGTGGGGGTCCACCAATATTTGGTTATTTCGGCCCTGTCGTACGAATCGAATATTCTCCGACAAGAAAAAATTTGTACAAAATATTTCTTAATTTTCACTTTTATTAATTTATTCACTTATCGTTTCAAAAGAAAATATATATAAAAAAAATTAAATTTGTATTTCATAAAAGTCAGGGTCTTACAACCTCCCCTTAGGGTTCTCCCCCTAGGGGTTGGTCACTTAGGGTCCGTTTGATATTTCGTCTCCCGAACTTTGTCCTGCATAGGTTTTAAGCGGCTTAAATGAATGAACATTGAACCCAAAACTGAGAAAACTTATGAAGACTTAGAAGTGATCTTTATTAACTCACTCTTTTTATGTTGAGATAATCTTTTCATAGAAAATAAGAATCGAAAGAAACAAATAAGAATCGATCTAGAAAACACAAAACAAACAAAACGCGTTGGAAGGGGTGCGGGTCCCCTAGGGGTTCGGCCCCTCTTAGGGTGATCCTTTCCCGCTCCGTGATACGTTTCTTCAGTTTCTTTGACTATAAAATTGATATGTGTGATTCTTCTAGACTTAATATTATTTAGCCTTAAAAGTATGATTTAAGAGGTGCTGTCACGAGTTCTGATGCAGAAGGCTCGTAGGGACAACTTATATTGAGAATCGGTCTAAGGATGGATTGATGGCTAGAAGAAATGGATGATTTGAGCATTACCCGGGTAACCAGGGGTATTTTAAGAATTTCTTTAGCATTAAGGATATTTTAAAAAAAAATTCTTTTGACATGTGTCTGACACATGACCTGGACCCTATAAGTATCCCTTCACTTGACAAGTAAAGGGATTTTTGAAACTTTGAGATCTTTTGACTCTTAAGAGCTCTTTCTCTCTCTCTTAAAACATAAAAGAAGTTAGAAAGAATTAGAGAACTTGTGAACAACTTTGAATCAAGTTAATAAAAGTGTTAGCATTGCCTATATTGAATTATCTCGAAATCAAATAAAATTTGCCACGACTCTTGAACACAAGGGATTACGCCGGAATCCTGAGAGTTCTGCCTTGTGTTACTCTATTAGTTGCTTACCAGTTCTTCTCCCCTCTCTAATCTTTCAACCGATTTCGTATCTTTCGCAGGTTTCTCTCCTCCATCATCATACTGAACCCTAATCCTAACAAGATACGCAATTTTCGTGTCTACACAAGATAAGTACAAAGCACAACAACACAAACTTTAGCGGTACTAGCTCAGTACGAACTCTATTGTATAGAAAAATAATTATCGATACAGTTTCTATCATCTTCTTCTGATTAGACTTCAAAATTTATCTTCCAATTTTGTCCTTTATGTTCTGTCAGAGTCACATACTGCAAATTGAACTATTTTTTATCTTTAATATACGTCATTATATATTTCTCTTCATGTATAATTAGTGATGGGCGGAAGCAATGGGGGACTAGATATTATTTGTGCCATCGAAACCTAAAATTCAATATGTAAATGAAATAACCCTACAATCCATTAGGGACTCTTGAATTCACAAGAAAAATAATTATATAAAATTTATTAGCAAAATTAAGAAAATAAATTAAACCAAAAGGATATTTTATTTATTAATCAAAAGTTCCTTAGAATGTAAAATTGTTGACCATTATATAAGGACGGATTAACACTTAAAAGGAATGTCAAATGAATATTCAAAACATAATATAAATCTCTAAGATCACGCCTAAAATATTCCTAATCGATACTAATTGACATCCCTTACTAAAGCCTAAAAGCTAGCTTAAATTAATGCTAAATATATTCTAACAACGAAAAATCTGAATATTAATTTAATATTTTAATTAAATACAATATAACGTAATATCTTCCTCCATCATCAAATAGCAACAATTGAATCAAATGTTTATCTAATTGACTTAGTAGCTAAGAGAGCTTATACAAATGCAATCCCAATTTATAACGAAAGTCATGATAATGCTTCACAAACATAAAACAGAATTCTTATTTTCTTGGAAAGTGGATTGACGTATTTTGAAAACCTGGAAATTTTAACTATAGTTTTTTATCCATTGGATTACATAATTGACTGAACTTCTATCTGTGAAACACCCAAGTGCAGCAGCAAAGGCTACTAGATACACATGCATATGTGCAGGGGAAAGAATGTTTTGTCCCTCTCAAATTTTAATTGGTCCATTTAGTTTAGTGTTCAAAAGCACAGTAAACATTCTGTCAAAAAGAAATTATAGTTAGCCACTTTAGGCGGAGAGATAAGGTATGAAGTAACAGACAAAAAGTTGTATTTAGCCGGAAAATGACTCCAGCAGCCCAGCTCCTCTATCAGAGCATAGAGTGAATACTTCCTCTCAATGAAAGATGCGCGCAACAAATAGAATCAGTTATATATATATATATATATATATAAATATATATATGTTTCAAAGTAACTAACTCTACCAAGAGTTTAAATAACAAAATTCATAAAAAATATCTAGTCACAATGGATTGCTTAGGTGATAAAATAAAACTCATATTTTTTCCAATTTCATTGTCTGATGAAAAATCTCTACAATCATTTTCAGACATATTTCAACCTAAAGAAAATCTCAGACCCATTTTCCTTTTAGGTGGGGACCCAAAGAAGTAACAATGATCAGAAAAGGATAACAACAAATTAAGTGGCAAGATGATCAATAATATCTAATGAAAGACGTTATTAATTTTTTCCATTCATATGCTTTTAAGGATGCATTAAAATCACACATAAACTTGCAATCCAATCACTTTTAACTGAATAAGTATAAACACACTACATCAAACACTATATCTATCTACACAATTAAAAAATAGGGCATGATATTAAATTTCTTATAATACCCTATATTTTAATAGTGTAAATGAATGTAGTGTTTAATATACTGTATAGTTGCTGTGTGCGTAGACTTATCCCTTTTAACTATAAGTATGAAATCATCGATAACAGGAAAATTTACAAATAAGATTTCTCAATTTATAATTAAATCGTCAAAAATAAAGACTATATTAATGGCAGCAACAAAATTTGGAATTGAAGCGCAAGGACCTTGCCTCCAGTAAACATGCACCACACTTGAATATGACATCTGCAATCTTCTTGCAACACATACACGATATAGAAGAGAAGACATTAGGAAGATCTATCGGTACGAAATTTGCTAATGTATGTAGGCAGGGAGGAATCTGTGCCAGTAGATGGAAACCCATTTGTTAGTGAAGATTACTGCAAATATGTGGCAGTTGAGTAAAGACTCATTTACGAGGGAATTACCTTTCTTCTTACAATGCATTTTTGGAATCTTGGCTGCTGTATCACCAAGATCCACTTGCTGCACCAAAAATAAACAGTGATTGAATTTATTTAGATATAACTATCTGAAACCAAACTGTATGAACTATAAATGTCAAGAGTTGGAGGGACGTAACTACTACTTAAATGAACACATGCATGCTTGAGCTGGGTGACTGCAACATGTGTACAATCGCCATAATAAATAACAAAGATGTAAGAGGTCTTCATGAAAGAATGGAAGGCATTGACACTGAGGTACACATACCTTTGTTTTCATTGTTTCTGATATATTGACATAATCTATTACCCTTCATGATCTCTTTCCCGGCCCACCAAAGTTGGGTGGTCTTATCCTGTTCAAGAAGTTCCAAGTCTGTAAATTACACAATTTCATCATGCATGCATGCATGCATATTGAATATGTCTTAGTGGGAATTCAAAACGACTCAAATGTAATATAGACAAAGGAATTAGGAGGCAGAATAATATAATCACATTTTATCTTGTATGTGCAGGTGTTATGGCAAATCTATTTTGGTAAATTTTAAGAAGTATGAGGGATCATATGTATCATTGCTGGTAGGGTTATGATCAATTATGCGATTGTAAGCTGATGAGTTTGATACTAACTGAAAGGAAACAACATCCCCTGCTAGAGTTTTGAGGAAGAATTAACCTTTTGGATTTGGACTGAAGATTCACAATTTCAATCACGTCTTTGGCGATTTGGTCAATAGTTGAAGTACTTTGACTTCATAGCCATTTTCTCTCTCCTCCTCCTCAGTAGCACTCTTTCGAACCTCCAAGTGGCAAGTGTATACAACAAAGTGTTGGTTTGTACAAGTCCTGTATTTTATGCGTTTTTTCTATTTTGAACGGAGACGAAATGTAGATGACTCCCGCTATATTTGCAACAAAATACCGCGATTTTTATTGGACTACCGAGATTTTCAAAATTAGATATACAATTTAAAATTAAAGATATACTTTAATTTTTTAAACTCGTAAAGTTTAGAAATAAATAAATTTTGTGACTAATAGTTTTTGTTATAGACTATATAATTATAATAATTATATCAACTAAAATTACATAAATTTAAAATTTAATTATGTCTGCGTTTAACTTTAAGAGTTAAATTATATCTTTAATTTAAAAATAAAGATATTTAGTATTCAAAGTTTGTCTCATTTGTTACGACTCTCCCGCAACCCCATCAAAAACAATACTTTACCCGTATGCGTTCAGTCAATTGCTGTATCTCAATGTATTTTAGAGAGAACTAACCAACTTTGAGTTCGAATGACATTTCACCCTAAACACAACTCATTTGCTCAACTGATTCTTCAACATCAGTCAATTTGTTACCTATGTGTCACAATAAAAGTGGCAACATAAATTTTTTTTCTAATTCACGTGTTAAGTAATTAACGTTCTCAAAAAAAAAAAAAAAAGGTCGGACTATTAACGAGCCAATGAAAGTACTCCATCTCCTTAGTCCCTCTTTTCAAATTTTTTAATGCAATTTGACTTTTTAGAGTTAATCTATAAACCCGTAGATAGAGTTCAAAGGTAGTCATTTCATCAGTTCTAAAATTTTAAAATTCTATCCATAAAGTCTTGGTCCATTTTCTTCTCAATTTCTATATTTTAAATGGCCAGACAGAAACTAAAGTTAGCTTCTTGATGCGAATTGATCATATGGAAAAGCCAACTAGCTCATAATTCCTTTATAAACTTCTTATTTGATACACCAGTCTTCTGCTTGAAGATTAAATTACCCAATTGTACACAAGAATTCTAATTCCATATCAAGGATTACGCGCCTGCGCCAAAGAAATCAAACCCCTGAATTATCTTTTTAGCCTTTCGAGATCTATACGGTACATTTCTGGTCTCCAGATTCTACAGGTACAATTAAGCAACAAACCAACCATTTCTCCCTTTCATTTGGTCAATAATCAGGAATGTTGGCGTAATATACCATAACGTCCGCAGTTATGCCAGCTGCAGACTCGAGTAGATAGATCAAGATGCTCAGAACACTGCAAATGACAGTTGCACCGATACGAAATTCAGGGGCCTTTTAGTAACTGCTCGTTTTACGAATGTTTTCAATGTTCAAAGTCTTTGGAAGTTGAACCCCAAGGTTAGAACCTGTCATCTTAAAGTGCATAAATCCGGTCAATTTCTTCTGAATGGGAAAAGTCAGAGTGATGCCATGAATTGGAGCCGCTCCTTGCATGCTTCTCTTTCTTCCTCATTGATCGGATTCTCTTAGACTTTACCACATAATAAGTCATGGTGCCAAGAACCCCGGCCATTATCACTCCCCCTACAACTGTAACTAAAATTGCGGCCCACGCATGATTTCGACCGACCACTATGTAAGATGATGCCATAAATGCCACAGAAGTGCACACAGAAGCTAACCACATCAACTTGTTAATCACTTCTACTACCCGTCTTTCTGCTTTCGTCTCGCCTCTGACTAACGTGATTTGAACCACCACAACAGCCAAGGACGTGAAAAGGGCAATGGCGTTAAAGATGAAGAAGATTTTGAATGAAGCACGACTCACCACTACAGCCATCCCATGGTTGTCATCTCCACCAGGTACAGTAAAAATAGCTGCAAATGCAACTGTTGCAAAAAGCACAGCAACCACAGTCACCGAGTTGGTGGCATTATTGATCCCTTCTCGGTGTAGTTTTCTGAGCTTTTTAGCAATTCCGTGAACATTCTTGTTTGTCCTCTTGGTTTGCTCAAGCTGGGTGTGAACATCTTTTTTAATTTGAGTCACGGTATTCCTCAACTCATCCCTTGGTTGGTTCAGCTCATTAGCTCTAACAGCACCACAACGAAAGAGGCATGCCTTAATATCTGAGGATTCTTCGGAAAGTGGAAGCCCTTCAGCTATGTCCAGAGCTGTTTTGTGATCTCTGGTTAGTGCGTTAACATTGGTATCAGGGAGACATAACAACTCATTCACTATCTGCAAGACAAGACGATGAAGCTATCAATTTTTTGGTTTTTTGTACTTTTCTAATTTGAAGTATCGATACCAGACAATGTTCCAAAATTTTGACTAGTAGATGGTGGCTTAAAATGGAGGAAGCTAATTCAAATGCACTATCTATTTAATATAATATCCGAGGTTATGCAGAAAATAATGTACACTTAATCAAATTCATACCCTAAGTATAAATGACATCTTGTAGCTTTTAACAGATATACTTCTCCAATATGAAATCATTTAAGCAAAATTCGTAAAAGATGATAAGTAACCTTTAAGTACTAAGTAATAATTTATCATCCTAAAGGGATAAAATAACAGAATAATATATTAATATTCAATGTACTGAGCTGTGTACAACTGTACATATAACAACGTATATAAAACCTAAACATAAGACCAAGTAACCAGACTAAAATATCGGTAGCAAGTAAGCTGGGTGCAGATCAGCAGGCTGGTCACCTAGGCCAACCAGTCGGTTCCCTGGATGCTCCCAAAATATATCTGGCGAGGTTACCAAAAGAGGCCAGTTGGTAGCTCACTCACTGAAAGGACTACTAATAACACATCTTAAAACAACTTTCATGCACACGTACATCTTATTGATGGGGACAATACGAAAACTACTGTCTACTGCAACCGAGTTCATCTCTCTCTCTCTTGCTCCCCCCCCCCCCCCCCCCCCCCCCCCCCCCCCCCCCCCTCTTCCCTTATCAAGATCATTTCACAAGTGTTTTTGTGATTTTTAGAGGAAACTACTTTCAACTGCAACCTAATAATGGAAGACTGTAAGCCACTATTTACAAAATAAAAATGTTTTTCCATTGTAAAGCACTTTATGTTGGTACAAACATAGCATTAATATAAAAATTTAGCATCATATTTATATACCTCTGCTCGCTTTTTCCTGGTGGCTACATGCAATGCTGTGTTACCAAACTTGTCTGGAAGCATCACAATAGCTGCATCCGCCTCAAGCAGCAGTTTCACCACCTCACAGCTAACACCTTTTACAGCCATATGCAATGCAGTCTGTCCTTTTTTATCTGTTCTTCTTGCCAACTGTGGATCTTTGTCGAGCAATGACTTTACAATGTCTACATGTCCCTGTCTGGCGGCTAGATGCAGTGCATTTTTCCCGTTGGATCTGGCAATCTCTAACAAACTACAATCCTTTGACAGCAGCTCATTCACTACAGCTGTATGTCCTCTTGAAGCCGCAGATATAAGAGGGGTTGCATGTGATGGGCCAATTGTTTTGCTTAGCTCTGGGTCATGGTCTAGCAGCACTTGGACAATAGCTGCAATAAAACAAAGCAAATATAATTAGCAGTTTTTTAAAAAAGCATGTCCAGTGAATACTAACTATGACAATATTACACGCCCCGATGTCCACCATACACAATGACCTATGTTAGCTCTTAATCTCAAAAACTAAAAATTGCATAGTCCACCAAGAAAACAGTGAATCATATATATGAAAGTACACATCTGTTTCCTAGTCCAATTTGCTTCATGATACCCTTAAAACCCCAGGTCAGCCCCTTCAATCCCTATGCTGTCTCAAATATGTTACTAAATATAGAAACAACCGGTAGAAACCTTTTGTAGCAAACGATCTAAAGTAGACGTGGTGGCATGGCAAACTCTACTCAAAACATTATCATCTAGAATTAACCAAAATTGCAGGGGCACTCAAACATATTCTTCAAATCTTTAACCAAAACTTCTACACAATTTTATTTAAAACTCATCACATCTCTAACAAGCTTAGAAGGTAAGGTGGTACTTTCACTATAAATTCAGCTAAAGCATAATTCAAATAAAGGAATTCACATTAAAATTCACAAAACCAATCAATACCAAGAAATTAGAAATTTCTAAATTAACAAAGCTTAAGAGCCTCACCATGATGTCCTTGACTAGCAGCTATATGCAAAGGATCAAACATAGACCGATTCTTTTTCATCAACATTTCCTTATTCGAATACTTCAACAACTCCTTTACAACATCAAGATGCCCCTTCTCGGCCGCAGTAAACATTGCGGTTTCCCCTAATTCATTCACCTCAGTCACAACTGATGCCCTAATTTCTGCTACCTCAGCATCTAAATCCGCTCCACTAAAAGACCCAACCATTTGGTTCACTATATCATCAAGGATTTGCTTCACAGCAGCGAGATCGCCTCGCTGAGCCGCCAAATGCAGCTCAGTATCATTGTGCCGGCCAGTTACTTGCTTCACATACTTCTTTTTTCCAGCCTGATCGATCCTCTTGCCAGAATTAGAGAGCACCAGAGCCGGCGCCGTCGCTGATGACGGAGACAGGGCCGGTGAAGGCTCGGCCAGAGGGTTTTTGCTTACCGTTGAACTTATTAGGCCCTTTTCCAAGTCTCTATCACCTATTGAATAATCAAGTACTCAATAAGTCAATAATAGAGATCAATCAAAGCTCAAAACAACAAATGAATTGCAATTTATCTGTTTATATCAAGAGAAAATGTTTTAACAAATTCCAAGAATATTCTGTTTTTATATCTGATGAGCTGCACTTCATATTCTTATTAACAAAACTCTCCAATAGGCGGGGAAAAGTTATTGATTTTTTTTTCTTGGGTTAGTTATTTATGCCAAAATTAAACTGAGAAATTTAAAGGGTATGGATGGATTAGCTAACAGAAATGATTTTTGATTGATCTTCAAGATGATCACCAGAGAAGTAAGACATATGAAGAGAGAGAAACTTACCTTCTTCAATGGCAGAAGTCATTTTTGGAGAGAGAAACTGGTGTAACACGTAACAAATTTGTTGAGTGAAGTGAAATGATGAGAAGAATCAGGAAGTTCTTTTTTGTAAGGAAGGTGAAGATAATCATGGGGAAAAAAGAAGAGAACAAGAAGAAAAAGAAGAAAAGGACAGAACAGAGGAAAGTGTTGAGAAATGTCTCGACGCTTGAGGTAGGCTGAGAATATATTTTTTGATATTAGGCCCTTGATCTTTACCATTATTCCTACAACTACTCCTTAAGGAAAGCATTTTTTCAAGTTTGGCGATCGGTGATGATTTTTATTTTTTTTATTAGAGTAAAATATTACTAGTAAAATGGACAAAATGTATTGTAAATTTTAATTTTAGAAAATTAGATTAATTGAATTAAAATGTGCATATGTTCCATTTGAAGGTTAGAAAGAAATATACCACCTCCATTACAGGTATAAATGGACAAAAATATGCTACACCCACCTAAGTTGACACGTTTTGTGTAATAGACCACTTGATTAAAGAAATTATTATTAGACGACTTAAAAATTTAAAACACTTCAATTATTTCATTCTATCCATCAAATTTGCCACAGTAATTTCCTACTTGGTTTGGAAAAAAAGAAGTAAAAATGTGTCAAATGATGTGGACCATCTAGATTGGTTTTGGCGGTAAAGTTGGGACAAGATAGCTTTAATCGGTTCAAGTTTAGAGTTTCATTTCTCGTATAATTTCTTCCTTCAAATTGACTGAGATAAAGGTTTGTGAAATGCAATCGAGGGCGAGAAATTGAAGCAAATTGCAAGGAGGGTTTCAAATTTAGGGTTTCAAGGAGTTGGGCAAGATTGTGAAACACTAATTGAGGTATTTTTATACTAGGCAAAACATAGGATTACCTATTGAGATTATTCAATTTTTAACATTTGGTCACTAAATTTAAAATAAAATAAAATTAAGTCATTGTATTTTGTAAAATTTATTATTTGAATCATTCCATTAATAAACATTAAATATTTTCCTATGCTGCATTAGAAAAAAAAACACAAAAAATCATTATTTTCTTACATAACAACACAAAAAAATAAAATAAAACTAAATTATTACCTACGTGAATTAAAAAAAAGTTAAAAAATGCTCAAAGTAATTAATATAAAAATTTTAAAAATATATTACAAAGAAGGTTGAATAAATGAGAAATAAAAACAAGAATTAAAAGAAAATGAACAAATTTATTCATCAAAATTCTTTTTTCTTCTATGTGTCTTCTTCTTCCAAAAATCATCCAACAGTTTTCATACTTAAATATCATCGAAAGAAATCCAAAATTAATTGTCTCAAATAGGTGGGTCTGCAATGGTGTTTCAGATTTGGGATTGGAGCAGTTTTTTACGGTTTTCAATTTCATATTTGTTAATGAAATTAACAAATTTTAGTCCCCACTCTTCCCCATCCAGTTCACAATTATCGATCAATAATATCTACAATCATGTAATCAATCAACATATTTCGTCTCAAACCCAGAAAACAAAATCTAGGAAAATATAAAAAATTCTAACTTTTTTAATTATTAGAAAGGATTGTAAATCATATCTTCTTCAGAAGAAACAAATGCTGCAGAAGACTCACGACCAACGATTATCCATTACTTCAATTTCTTTTCTTCTTCTTTAGACCTTTCTTCATCTCAAACAATGGGCAAGACCCACGACCACCGATTATCCCACCAACACTTGCCACCGAGTTTGGGTTTGGATTTTGGTACTTATGACTATCTGGGTTGGGTTCATCGCTACCAAATATTGCAGATCTAGAAGGTGGTGAGATTTTAAAAAGAGAAATCATATGGGTATTAGAGAAACCTGTATCAAATGGGTATTAGAGAAAAAGTTGAGAGATTTTAGAAAGAGAGATTTCCTTTTAGAAAGAGAAAAACTTATCTAAGCCTTGCCGGAATCTGAATCTGAATCTGCTTGCCTTCTCCGACTGTAACCAAATGAAGAACTTAGGAATAGAGAGAAATAATAGGAAAATGAAAGAAAGAAAATCAAAACTTATTATTCAATTCTTTCTTTAGATTCTTATATGGTTGCCAAATTAATCATTGGCCACATCACTAAATATTTTGTTTTCTTTTATTTTTCTCACTTCCACATATGCAAATATGCACTTTAATTTAACATCTGTCCAATTTTTTTGGATGAAATGATTCAATTAATAATTTTTTAAAAATACAGTGACTTAATTATATATTTTTTAAATTTAGTGATCAAATACTGAAAACTGAATAACCTTAATAACGTAATCCTATGTTTTGCCTTTTATATTATAACTCCTATTCAAATATACAACTTAGTGGGATTTTTAACTTGTAACAGTTTAAAATGGTTAGAATATTGATGAACATATTATTATATGTTTATTTTCTTCAAAAGTAGATTTATTAGTTTAATTTCTTATTGATTTTCTTTCTATTGGTGTGCAGGTGATCTCACTTGAGTTTATCTATTGAAAAAATGATTCTACACGTGATTGTCTTTTTTTTGGAGATAAGGCTTCACGAAAAGGTAAAGGAGAAAAGAAGAAGCAGAAGCTACACGACACTTTATTAGCTAGTTATAAAAGATGAGTATCAAGGCATATAAGAGAGGAAAGAAGGCTACAATGCAAGAGAGTCTACAGCTGATTGGAGCAACACAGCAGTAACGCATCACTATAACAGATACATAGCAACAACGTAGCAGTCCATCACTGATCCATCAGAGAGTTGCAAAGAAAATAATATTAGACCAAATATCATTCGCGGGAGCAACAAAACATAAAGATTCGAGAGGAAGCAGAACAGTTCACTGCAGGAACAAAGAGGGAAAGCATCAGTTGATATACATATCTTCCATGTCGGTTAATTACTTGACTTTTGCTTCTATTGTTGCTATGTGTTGCTAAATTATTTTCTGAGGTGTATGATGAAGCAATATTATTTATGTATGAACTGAAATTTATTATTAATTCCCAAGTTTGTTTTAATATTAATAATTCTTATTATTAATTATTTTAAATTAAATTATTTCATTCATAATGTCATGTATTTTAAATAGTTTTAATTAATTTAATTTAATTTGGGTTGCAATTTAAAAGTTTTAAATAAGAACTAGGATTATTTGTTTTTTCAAAACGGTGGATACATTTAATGCTTTGGTCTTATACATTAAATCTTGAAAATAAGAATTTATAAAAAGAAATATTTTTATAAACTTAAATGAATAATCTTTAGAAATCATTGAATTGATTTTCAAAGTGCTACTCCGAATTAATAATGAATTGTAAGACGTATATAATTAATATTGTTGATTCCGAACCTCAGAATTTTCTTCCATTGATTAAAAGTTTGTTTAATTAACAGTCTTGATTTTTATCATATTTAGTTTTAATTTTAATTATTTCAACAATCATTTTTCGTTAACTAGATTAAAATTAGATTTAATTTATATTTAATTAATAATTCAATAATCATTATGAGATCGACCTTGTATTTTGCATAAAACTATTTTACAATAAATTTGTGCACTTGCGAGTATTTTTATAAAATTTAAACACAACAAGTTTTTTGCGCCATTGCCGGAGATTATTAGAAATATTAGTTAATTAATATTTTGTTTAATTCTTCTACTAGTTGTAGTTTAGTTTATTATTTAAAAACTAATTATTGCATTCATGCATTCACACACGTAGAGCACATCTTGCTTATATTTTTATTTTTATTTTATTAAATATAAACAATGGTGATTGCTGAAGGATTAAAGTACGTTAAATTTCTCATTTTTCCGTAATTCACATAATTTTAGGACATTTTATGTGTTTATCATTTTTATTTTTATTGTGCATTTTAAATTTTAATCTAACATTAAGGGCAAAAACCGATAACAAGATAAGGTGGGGATTTCATCACATTTTCTGGGCCCACAAATAGCCATACTTTGCATAACAGACCAAATAAAATCAAGTAGATGTTGGCCCCTAGGACTCAAGCTCAATAAGGATAAGTGACTCTAAGAGGAGTCTTAATTTTAAATTAATCAAACTACTGGTGTCTAGGCAAATGGTTCAAAAGATAAACAACTAAAGAACGTATGGTTACTTAATTAGTCACCGTATTTACGGAGAGACTCCCTCATTCTTACACTTACCTGGCTAATGGTGTTATTAATTTTGAATTTGGTGGACCTTAAAGAGAAACTTGGAATACTTAGGAGCTGTCTAGATTTTATTTAGGTTGACCTTAGAAATATTTTTATTTATTTATTTATTTTTAAATTTATTTTCTCTTATTTGTTTTTGTGTTCTTATTTGCCTATTTACTTACATAATTAGGAAAAATAATTTTGCATTTAAAATGACTGATGACAATGATAACAATGAAGTAGTCGAGCCCTTAGCACGTGAGGAGAGATCACTTAGGGAGTACTTTTTACCAGTCACGCCTAATTATTATTATTGTATCTTATTGCCACAAACTCGAGCAACACATTTTGAGCTTAAACCTAGTTTAATACAACTCATTCCATCATTCCATGGGCTAGATAGAGAGGACCCTTACATGCATATAAAAGAATTTCTAGATATACGCATAACTTTTAGTTTCAAAAATTTTCAGATGAATCTGTGAGGCTTCGTCTATTTTTATTTTCTCTAAAAGATAGGGCTAAAGCATGGTTGAACTCACTTCCTTCCAATTCAGTCACTGGTTGAGACTAATTAATTAGTAAATTCTTGTCAAAAAAAATTCCAATGTCTAAAACAAATGCCCTTAGAAGAGAAATTACAGATTTTCGTCAAACTGAGGGTGAGTAATTTTATTTGTGTTGGGAGAGATTTAAGGACTTACTTTTAAGGTGCCCACATCATGGTTTTGAATTATGGAGACTCGTACTGTAAGACCCCGAATTTTATGAAATACAAAATTTAATTTTTCTTCGTATATATTTTTTTGAAACAGTAAGTGGTTAAATCGATAAAAGTTAAGGATGTTATGTGCAAATTTTATTTTGTCGGACAATATTCGCTTTGTTGGGGAATATTCGTTTGGTCGGGGAATATTCGTTTGGTCCGACGGCGCCGAAATAACAAATTATTGGTGGACCCCACAACGAAATATTTGTCGGATATAGAAAACGGCAGAAATAACCCTTTTAAATAAAAATAGTCAACGGAACTGTTAAAATACCGGTGATAAAAGAATAGTAGCATACGGTAGTTATTGGTATTTTCTGTAGCACTCGGTACTCTACAGTAACACACGGTATTGCATAGTGTCTCATATTATTGGTCTGATAATTGACACCGTAACTGTTACGCATCATTTCATCGATAATTGTCACTGCATAATATTTTATATTATCAATTCAATAATTGTTGTTACACAGTATTTTGCATTATTGATTTAATAATTGTCATTACACTGTATTTTATATCATTGAGTCAATAATTGTTGCTGCACTGTTTTTAAAATTATTGAACCTAATAATTGTCACAGTAACATATGCACAGTAATTCACGTTATTGAATCAATAATTGTCATGACACAGTAACGTATTTTTCTTTTACATACTTTCTGTATTATTGTTATCTCTATTACGGTATTATTTAAACAGTTGTATTTCATTAATTAATTGACTTGATATCTAAGAGCTAACTATACTGTATTTATAACAATTAGTCATAATAATTGAATTGATAAAGTTATTTGTTTATAATATAAAGTTAGGTGATTATTAGGTGATATGAAATGAATGGTGTAGATTAAAGTGTGAATTATTGTTGAATAATTGAATTGATTTGTTTATAATATAAAGTTAGGTGATTATTAGGTGATATGAAATGAATGGTGTAGATTAAAGTGTGAATTATTGTTGAATAATTGAATTGATTTGTTTATAATATAAAGTTAGGTGATTATTAGGTGATATGAAATGAATGGTGTAGATTAAAGATAATATAATATTTGAAATGGATGGTGTAGATTAAAAGATAATCTTTAAATTAATGGTTTAGATTAAATGAATGATAAGATTTTTGGCTATAAATAGAAGCCTTAACTTAAGGATTTTTCATAAACTTCCTTACTTGTTCTTTCTTTCTCTCTCTAAATACTTTTTGTGTAAGTTCTCTCTAAGTGTTCTTAAATCATTCCTAGTTTTGAAATCTTTTGCATTCTTCTTTGAATTCCCGAGTAGAATTTTCTTATGTACAACAACTCTTTCGAAAAATCGTAGTAAATTCATTATTTGTCAGAATTTAATGAATTAAAAGCCTGTCTCTTCAGTTTTTCGCCCTCTACAACTTTGAAGATGGAAGAAAAGTCATCTGAAATCATCTTCATGTCTTAAAATACTAAAAACCGTAACCTATTCTGATTTTCGTCACTATTTTCAGTCTTAGTTTTGAAAATTCATAACTCATTCATATTAACTCCGAATTGAGTGATTCTTGAGTCTATGCCGTCTATCTTTCCGAGAGTAACATTATTTTAAAAGCATAAAGAGATTTTAAAAACTCTAGAAGACTCAAAAGTCAGATTTCTTACTGCTACAAACAAGGAAGGATTTGTTCGGCTATAAACTTGTTTCACAATATCAAGGTAAGGAATGTCATCTTCTTTCATCTTCTATTATTAAAACTTACTACGGTAAGGGATACCATCTTTTTCATCTTCCATTATTCAAACGTACTATGGTAAGGGATTATCATTATTTGATTCTCGAAAATAATATTGTTTCTTTCTTACTCATAAGATGTGCCATTTATTTTCATGTATTAAATTGTGGGAATAACCTTACGGAGCGGATTGCCGCCTGTTGGTGAATAACCTTTCGTATTCATTCATTATTAATCTCTGAGAATAACCTTACGGAGCGGATTGCCGCCTGTTTGGTGAATAACTCTTTGTACTCAAATTCTATTAAATTGTGGGAATAACCTTACGGAGCGGATTGCCGCCTGTTTGGTGAATAACTCTTTGTACTCAAATTCTATTAAATTGTGGGAATAACCTTACGGAGCGGATTGCCGCCTGTTGGTGAATAACCCTTTGTATTAATTTCCTTCACCTTTTGTTAATCAAACCTGCTACGGTAAGGGATATTATTTTCTTTCATACTCCTAAATCGAAATTTATTATGGAACTATTGCTTCTATAATTCCTGAAAATATTATATGTTCCATAATAGTTGAACTTCATTATTTCAACTGAACCTTCCTATTTACGTGAACCTTTCTATTGAATTGTAACCGTTATTCTGAACTGTGGATCTTGAATATCATTTTTAAATTTCACTCCACATCATGTTGACAATTTGGACATTATTTGAATCTGTACAAAGTAAACTTCCGATACTTATTGTTATCCTATTTCTTCTGTTCATCATTTATATCATTCTAATCATCCAAAAATCAAGCTGTTGTGAATATCTGTGGCCGGGGGCGTCACACGTACAATATTTTTATAACGCTTAGACCATATCAAATCGTCACATGATTGAGTCTATGAATAAAAGAGAATTTTTGAATTTAAGTAGTACTGATGCCTGACAATTCCTTGAAACTCTGTCCGAAAATTCTCAGCAATGAGATTTTTCTAATGAGAGAGAGAAGCCTAGGAAATGGGAGTTATATGAGGTAAGAAATGATTTTAATATAAAAAATGCCTTAAGAAACCTTACTAAGAAGGTAGAAGACCTAGCCTTGAGTCAAACTATGAATTTCGCGATGAATGTTAAGAATGATGGGTGTGCATAATTTGTCAATTCACCTTATACCTCTCCAGAGAGCTATACTAACTAAGCAAATGCTCTAAATTCTTATAGGAGATCATTTGATAGTCCATTTTCTACCACATACAATCCTAATTGGAGAAATCACCCAAAATTATCTTGGAGGCAAAACCAGCCTCCAGTGAATTATGAAGGGCAACAATTTGCAGCCCCGAATCCATCACATTCTCCAGGTTTTTAGTCACAATCTCAGTTTGTTGCCCCTCAAAGAAAACCTTCCTGAGAAGATACTTTGCAAAAATTTATGCAAACCACTCAGTAGTCTTTTCTTAGAACCCAACAGTCTATCCTGAAGCTTGAAACTCAAATGGGGCAATTTGCCACCGCCTTAGGCGAGAGAGAGAAAGGGAAGTTTCCTAGTTAACCCGTTCCTAACCTCAAAGGTCAGTATAAAGTTACCAATCTTGATAGAAATCTTGAGGAAGTGAAGTCGATCACTACCTTTAGGTCTGGTCAGAAAATAGATAATCATGCGAATGGGTCTAGTGATCAGAAAATAGATGAAAAACCTACCCCTAAAGAATCAAAAGAGCCCGAAACACCTATTGCGCCTTATGTTTTTAAGGCTCCTTTTCCACATAGACTTGACCTAATAAAGAAAGGAACACCATACAGTGATATTTTAGAAGTTTTTAAGTAAGTTCGCATAAACATCCCATTCCTTGATACCATTCAGCAAGTGCCTTTTATGCTAAATTCTTAAAAGATCTATATACAGTGAAAAGAAAAAAAAATGTCCCTAAAATAGCATGCTTAACCGAGCAAGTTAGTTCCATAATCCAAATGAAAACTCCTGTCAAGTGTAAGGATCCTGGATGTCCTACCATTTCTTGTGCTATAGGTGACCATGTGATCGATATGACCTTACGTGATTTAGGTGTGAGTGTCAATCTATTGTCATATTCCATGTATGCGCAATTAGGATTAGGAGAACTTAAACCCACCCATATGAAACTTCAGTTAGTGGATAGGTTTGTCAAGGTTCCTAGGGGTATCATAGAGGATGTCTTGATCAAGGTTGATAAATTTTACTTTTGCGTCGACTTTATTGTCATAGATACTCAACCTATAGAGAATGTTAATGCCTAGATTCCTGTGATTTTAGGGCAACCTTTCTCGGCCACCTCCAACGTGATAATCAATTGTCACAATAGAGTTATGAAACTCTCTTTCGAAAATATGACTGTAGAACTCAATGTGTTTTTCGTTTGACAACAACCTCTTAATCATGATGACCTATGTGATGTTAGTGTCATTGAGAGTGTTGTCCATAATTCCTTCAGGCGGTTATCCTACGATGATCCGTTAGAAAGATGTTTACCTCATTTTGGCATGCATTTTGATGATGATATTGTAATCACTGAGGTGAACTCTTTGTTAGAATCTGCTCCATTAATGAATACTGCTAAATGGAAAGATAAAATTAAACCTCTCTTATGTTTTGAATCTATACCTCTTTTAGAACTGACACTCCAACCCATGATCTAAGAGTTTTCTATGACTCAAGTGATAAATGAAAATAAACTTATGGTTGTAGATGACCCAATAGGCTTTTTCTTAAATCATCTTAACCGAAATTGGGATGAGTCTGAATACTTGGATAAGGTTAATGAGTTGTTGAGGCCCACTATACATGAGTCAACAGCATGTGAACATGCATTTGAACCAATTCTTTCATGTTTTGACAATGTAAGTAAAAAATTTCTTGAGGTTGATGCTAAACATAATTGTGATGAAAATTTTGACCATTTTCAATTGCCTAGACCTCTTGAAAATCATGAAAAGCTCATATTCAGTTGCCCTTTTGCATCACTATTTTATAGTTGCATGTGTTTTAAGATTTATAAGATTTGTAAATATGTTCATTTGTTTTCTTTTTCACCACATTTTTTTTAATTGTCTAGTATAGGTTATTTATTTTTAGTGTGTCAGTTTGTTTTAGTTAGTTAGGTCCATTATTTTATTCTTTGGGAATACTAATTTTATTCTTCATGATTTTGTTGTTTTGCTAGAGTGCAATGCGACACCAACCAGGTGTGATTTTTCCCTCACTATTTGCTATTGTCACTTATTTCCTTTATATGTGCATGTGCATTTTTGGGTCGTATGTAAGGAAACATTGAGGACAATGCATGATTTAGGTATGGGGGAAAGTTTTTCATTTTTGTTAGTTTTGTATTTTTTTTTGTTATTAGTTTTTTAATTTTTTTAATTTTTCGTCTTTTTAGGGAAAAAAAGTTAAAAAAGTAAAAAAAAATTGTTTAACTTTTTATGAGTTGAATTAATTTTAATAAGAGTCCGTGGAGTAAAAACATTAGTAGGATTAAAAGATTTAAAACTCTTAAATCTTTGATAAGATATAAAATCTTAGTTTGGAACGCCATCTTGAATAAAATTAAAATTCATATGCATTTTTGTACTTTACGTTTGCACTAATTCTTAGTTGTGGGGTATAAACTATGAGTCAAACAATCTTAAGAAAAAAGGGGGGAAAATAATAATGCAGCAAGATGGAGCATAAAACGCACTTGTTGTAAGAAAAGAAAAAAAAAGATTTGAAAAATAAATAAATATAAATACTGATTCAATGTCCATTGAATAAAAAGAATTACTGAAAAGTATGATGGATATAAGCAGCTTGACTAGTCTATTTTTATGGCCTTTGTTACTCGAGTTAGTAAGCACTTAGGGGTGTCTTTACACCTAGTATCCTAAAGTCAACTGGTTTGAAAGTCATTGGTCAAACGCTCGTTACATGGGTAACTCTGAAAAGCCTAAGAAAAATAGACATTGCATAAGTCAAGAATAGAAAAAAATATCGAAAAATTAGAAAAAAAAAATGAAGTTGCTTGATTTTCATGGGAAAAGACCATACTAAGAGTTACATCACATACACATGCATGCATTTTGTGAAATTAATTTTACATCACATACACATGTATGCATTTTGTGAAATTAATTTTATGAAGGATGATTTCTTAAAATGAAGATGAAGTATTTTTGATAGGATGAAAGAGTTATTTTGAATTTGCTCTTGTTTATGTGTAATGCCCATGGATGTTTAGAAGTTTTATTTCAATTTCATAATGAGTTAAACCCAAAAAGATTTTATTTTGAATTTTATGGGTATATGGTAGTTATCGTTAGTACTCCAAAATTAATCCTTACTTTCAATCACAAACTCAGTATAATAGCAAGCAAGGGTCGAACCCACAGAGAATGATTAATTTATTTTTATGTGATGTAAACTAGATTTGGGGGTTTTGAACTAATTATAATTAACTAAATAAATAAAAGTAAATTAATAAAATTAATTAATAAATTAAAGACTTCAGTTTTTCGGTTCAATCTCACCCTTACAATTAATAGATCAACCAATCATAATATATTTTTATCCTTCCATGAAACTAATAACCCTAGGCAACAACAAGCTCTGCTACCCGAAGCTTCCCTTAATTTTAATCTAACAAAACAAGCTCTTCATTAGATTCTAACCATTATACAACCAAGAACAAGCTCTCTAAGTTTAATATAATGGAAGCTTAATCATAAGGAAATTAGATTATTCTAAGCAACAATCTCATAAGCTCGGATTGTTTAACCTATATCATGATAACCATAGCAATAAACAAAAGTTTGACCACAATCATCTATCACTATTCACTACCAACGATTAGGAACAATATCAATTACACGTAATATAATTCATAAATCTAGCAATTGATAATAATTTGATCAACTCAACATGCCAAAATTAAATCAATCAAACCCAATATCAAATAAACAATTAAAAAAGATTATCATAAATAATTTCATATGAGGAAGAATAAATAATATTACTGAATTAATTAAATCATTAATTATAATCGGGTTTGAAATTCCCTAGAACTGAATAATAAAATTAGTTAAACATAATAAAAATAATGTACAAGAAAAACCTGAAAGAGAGAGCTCCTAATTATCTCTAATAATCTGATTATTATTCAAAAGTATTGAAAACATGAGTCTCCTAATATATTTATAGAAATATAATAATAATCCTAAGCTAATGTGGAAAAGAAATCCAATTTAGAATCAAATTAAAGCAAAATCGCGAATAATCTCGTTTCCCAACAATTACGCGTGCCAAACATGCCATAGTTGACCTGGTCAACGCGGAAGCCGCGTCAGGTGACGTCAGCATACCCGCCCGCGCACTGTGCGGAGATCAATTTTTTCGTTAATTACGATTCTACCACCGAAGTTGGTTAATTACGAAATTGCCATTTAACTTTTGTGGAATTTATTACAGATTTGCCCCTAAGCTTATTTTTCCTACAAAATAAAATATAAAATAATTAAAAATAAATAAAAATAATATAAAAATACTAAAAATCCTAAAAACACATAATAATAATAAATAAAACTCCTAAAATACTAAAAATAGATAAAAATACACAAATAAAAATACTATAAAATTACCTAAATTAACATAAATTAACTAAAATCCTATAAAACCTATTAAAACCAAAATAAGCTAAATAATTAAACATTTAAGCACACAATAAATATAAAAACTAAGTATTAGGGAATAAAAATATCATATAATTTAACCCTATCAGTATATTCACTACAAACCCTAACGAGACACAACTCGTCCACTTGAGTTAACCTTGGGGTTTAAAGACTTGTAGTATACACTAAATACTATTGTATTCTCTACGAAAATGGTTTAGGTTTAGTTATGATTTGATTTGTTTTGTTTTCTTATTTATTTTTATTTTTTCTTTTATTCGAATACTAGCAAAATCTAGGTTTGGGAGAATTTGGTGAACATATTATTATATATTTATTTTATTCTGAAATAGATTTATTAGTTCAATTTCTTATTAAGTTTATATTGATTTTCTTTCTATTGGTGTGCAGGTGATCTCACTTGAGTTTATCTATTGCAAAGAGGATTCTACACGTGATTGTCTTTTTTAGAGATAAGGCTTCACAAAAAGATAAAGGAGAAAAGAAGCAGTAACAGCTACACGGCACTTCATTAGCTAGTTATAAAAGAGGAGTATCAAGGCATATAAGAGAGGAAAGAAGGCTACAACGCAATGGAGTCTACAGCTGATTGGAGCAACACAGCAGCAATGCATCACTATAACAGATACACAGCAGCAACATAGTAGTCCATCACTGATCTATCAGAGAGCTGCAACGAAAATAATATTAGACCAAACATCAGTCGCGGGAACAACATAGCATAAAGATCCGAGAGGAAGCAGAACAGTTCGTTGCAGGAACAGAGAAGGAAAACATCAGTTGATATACATATCTCTCATGTCGGTTAATTACTTGACTTTTGCTTCTACTGTTACTAAATTATTTTCTGAGGTGTAGGATGAAGCAATATTATTTATGTATGGACTGAAATTTATTATTAATTCCCAATTTTGTTTTAAGGTTAATAATTCTTATTTATTGATTATTTTAAATTAAATTATTTCATTCATAACATCATGTATTTTGAATAGGTTCAATTAACTTAATTTAATCCGGGTTGCGATTTAAAAGTTTTAAATAAGAACTAAGATTATTTTTTTTTTTCAAAATGGTAGATACATTTAATACTTTAGGTTTAGTTAGGATTTGATTTGTTTTGTTTTCTTATTTATTTTTATTTTTTCTTTTGCTCGAGGATTAGCAAAATCTAGGTTTGGGAGAATTTGGTGAACATATTATTATATATTTATTTTATTCTAAAATAGATTTATTAGTTCAATTTCTTATTAAGTTTATATTGATTTTCTTTCTATTGGTGTGCAGGCGATCTCACTTGAGTTTATCTATTGCAAAGAGGATTCTACACGTGATTGTCTTTTTTTGGAGATAAGGCTTCACAAAAAGATAAAGGAGAAAAGAAGCAGTAACAACTACACGGCACTTCATTAGCTAGTTATAAAAGAGGAGTATCAAAGCATATAAGAGAGGAAAGAAGGCTGCAACGCAAGGAGCCTACAGCTGATTGGAGCAACACGGCAGCAATGCATCACTATAACAGATACATAGCAGCAACATAACAGTCCATCACTGATCCATCAGAGAGCTACAACGAAAATAATATTAGACCAAAAATCATTCAAGGGAGCAACATAGCATAAAGATCTGAGAGGAAGCAGAACAGTTCGCTGCAGGAACAGAGAAGGAAAACATTAGTTGATATACATATCTTCCATGTCGGTTAATTACTTGACTTTTGCTTCTACTATTGCTAAATTATTTTCTGAGGTGTAGGATGAAGCAATATTATTTATGTATGGACTGAAATTTATTATTAATTCCCAATTTTGTTTTAATGTCAATAATTCTTATTTATTGATTGTTTTAAATTAAATTATTTCATTCATAACATCATGTATTTTGAATAGGTTCAATTAATTTAATTTAATCCGGGTTGCGATTTAAAAGTTTTAAATAAGAACTAAGATAAAAAAAATTCAAAACGGTGGATACATTTAATACTTTAGGTTTAGTTAGGATTTGATTTGTTTTGTTTTCTTATTTATTTTTATTTTTTCTTTTGCTCAAGGACTAGCAAAATCTAGGTTTGGGAGAATTTGGTGAACATATTATTATATATTTATTTTATTCTAAAATAGATTTATTAGTTCAATTTCTTATTAAGTTTATATTGATTTTCTTTCTATTGGTGTGCACGTGATCTCACTTGAGTTTATCTATTGCAAAGAGGATTCTACACGTGATTGTCTTTTTTGGAGATAAGGCTTCACAAAAAGATAAAGGAGAAAAGAAGCAGTAAGAACTACACGGCACTTCATTAGCTAGTTATAAAAGAGGAGTATCAAGGCATATAAGAGAGAAAAGAAGGCTACAACGCAAGGGAGTCTACAGCTGATTGGAGCAACACAGCAGCAATGCATCATTATAACAGATACATAGCAGCAACATAACAGTCCATCACTGATCCATCAGAGAGCTGCAACGAAAATAATATTAGACCAAACATCATTCGAGGGAGCAACATAGCATAAAGATCCGAGAGGAAGCAGAATAGTTCACTGCAGGAACAGAGAAGGAAAACATCAGTTGATATACATATCTTCCATTTCGGTTAATTACTTGACTTTCGCTTCTACTATTGCTAAATTATTTTCTGAGGTGTAGGATGAAGCAATATTATTTATGTATAGACTGAAATTTATTATTAATTCCCAATTTTGTTTTAATATTAATAATTCTTATTTATTGATTGTTTTAAATTAAATTGTTTCATTCATAACATCATGTATTTTGAATAGGTTCAATTAATTTAATTTAATTCACGTTGCGAATTAAAAGTTTTGAATAAGAACTAAGATTTTTTTTCTTTCAAAATTGTGGATACATTTAATACTTTGGTCTTATACATTAAACTCTGAAAATAAGAATTTGTAAGAAGAAATATTTTTATGAACTTAAATGAATAATCTTGAAAAAACATTGAATTGATTTTCAAAGTGCAACTCTGAATTAATAATGAATTGTAAGACGTAAATAATTAATATTGTTGATTCCGAACCTCAGAATTTTCTTCCATTGATTAAAAGTTTATTTAATTAGTAGTCTTGATTTTTATCATATTTAGTTTAATTTTAATTATTTTAACAATCATTTTTCGTTAACTAGATTAGAATTAGATTTAATTTATATTTAATTAATAATTCAATAATCCTTGTGGGATCGACCTCGTATTTTGTATAAAACTATTTTACAATAAATTCATGCGCTTGTGAGTATTTTTATAAAATTTAAGCACAACAAGTTGGTGATAATTTTTTTTAAATGAATTTATTAAACAAACTTTAAAATGGCTTATTGGGGCTTTTATTTTGTTAAAAATATATGGGTTAGTGGGGTTCATTGTTTCTATTTTATTCATACTTTTGGCCTAATATAATCTTGGTTAGTATGTTAGTTGTTTATTTGTTGATTGTGTTTCTTGTTTTTTATACTCCAATTCCTAGTCAAATACATGACTTAGTGGGATTTTTAATTTGTGACAGTTTAAAATGGTTACAACATATAATGGTGATGGATTTTTTGAAATAGGTTTATTAAACAATGTTTAAAATGGCTACGTGGGGCTTTGATTTTGTTAAAAAAATATAGGTCAGTGGAGTGGCGGGGGTTCATTGCTTCTATTTTATTCATTCTTTTGGCCTAATATAATCTGGATTAATGTGTTAGTTGTTTATTTGCTAGTTGTGTTTCTTATTTTTTTAATGATATCATGGATACCGTATTTAACCTGATATTGAACCATGGGGGAAGTTGGATTAAGTCACAATTACATAGAGGGTCAGAAAAAAGTGTGTGACAAAGTTGATGGGGATTGGTTTGCTTTATACCAATTTGAGTGGCTGTTTGGAACTTATAACAGATGATCAAAGTGTGAGGCTTCTTGTTGCTCAAGCCTTAAAATTTGGTTCAACTGAGATTTACTATGATTATGAGGAGCATGAAGATTTAAACAATGATGGTGAAATTCAAGGGGTAGATGAGGTTGATGTGAATTATGATGCACCAGGGACTTTCTCAGATGAGGATGATGTATATTATAATGAAGGTGGTGATGAAACTGAGGATGTGACGCCCCCAAATTTAGGCCTATATAGCCCAATTTGAGACGCCATAAAATACACAATTTTTAATACAAAAAGTACATAGAACAGATGTCGACGCCGGGAAAAGTCATTTTCTTTTTTTATAATTTCCCTTTCCAATTTTAGCCTTTGGATTAAGATGTGATTTTTTGAAAAGGGTCGGCTTGAGTGTCGACGGGATTTAAAAGATTGATTTTATGATGAGTCAATTGACCAGAGCCGCCAGTTGGTATATTTGAAATGGATGTACCAACTCATCCGAATTTTGTTTTCGTAATCGTAATGGCTCATATGCGACTCCGAATTAATTGGTCCGCAAACCGAGATTCATAGAGTTCGGGGGCTTGCTTAAGCAAGGGGAAGGTGTTAGGCACCCCCCGACTTCCGTGAAAACACGGCTACTGCTATCTTAATGCTTTCCTGTCCTTTAAATCCTAAAATGTGTGTATATGCGCGCATGTGTGTGTGTATGCGTATGTGCCTATGAAAATCATTGGAATGCTTTATTTTCGAAAATACTTCAGAAATCTCGTTGACCCTATGCACGAAGGATTCGATTCGTTTTGAAAAGTTCATTTTTAACTTTCGTTTTGATAACAAAATCTTTAATAATGACATTTATAAAATAAGATTTTCGAATCCTTCGTCAAATAGGAATGGAGTTCATCCGATACTTTCGATTTTATTTTAGCCTACGCGTGATCTAATATCCTACTTTGATTTATTTTATGAAAATTTTTATCTTTTCATTCCAAAATTCATTTTTCATGTCGAAAAGGAAAATCAAGCATTAAAATAGCGTTGAGGCTATTCATGGGCATGTGACCCATCCAAATAACCCCAAACGCCCACAATCGAACATTTCATTATCGCGGGGCCTTAAACCCGATTTTTGACTCGATGTCGTTTTAAGGCTCAAAAATTTACATATTTACATACAGGCGCCTCGCGATCGCTACATACGCATAAACTATGAAATAAACTAAAAGGATATCGTCGGGAGGTTAGGAGGAGATTCTATCCGCAATAAATCCTCTCTAACCGTCCCTAATCCACAGATCTACAACATATATTGACTACATTAGATCTAACTTCAAAATACACAAAATTGAACTATTTAAATAGCAATGCACCAAATATTTTCGGATCTACATTAGATTCACCCAACAAAATGCAATAAGAACAAAATAAAACTAGATCTAAAAGATTTACTAGATAAAACACAACGAAGCTAAGAAACTCGGATTTTTCACATTCCAAATGATGAAATAAACGCTTTAACACTTGGAGATTAACTATGATACAATATATAGTATAAAGATTGTACAAAATATGGAGAAATCTCACTTCTTCTCTTTTTTTTCCCCTCTCCCGTCGCCTTTCTCTCTTTTTCTTATTTTTTTCCCTTCTTCTTGCTCTCCACTGCAACAATGGCGTTGTATAGCTGACTGAGAGCAGCCGCAGGTGCATCTATGGCTGGCTGCAGATGCATCTGTGGCTGGCCGCAGATGCATCTGCGGCTACCTGCTGTGGCCGTCCGCGCCGAAGCCTCGGCTGCCGTATGTTTCCTCGAGCCACAAAAAATGCCACTTGTCTTTGGCCGCAGATGCATCTACGGCTGTCTGGCTTCTTTTTCTCGATTTCCGTGTTACGCAGTCTTAAATCATTATTTTTTGCTGCATTATTTCGGAAGGCTGTTACTTGATATAGAAATTGCTTTTTGTGCTTGGCTTCCAGGGGGCGCTGCCCCCTTACACCCTCGCCAGCTCACCGGCGAGCGAAACCCCCGATTATCGTAAGCATTAGTCGTCTTTTGTGATCAAATCAAGTTCTTCTAGATCAACTGTTTGCCTTGCCTCAAGTAACCTGATGCTCGTTGTTCGTTGTGGTGGCTTTGACCGTAAGTCGTTGGGGTGACTTCGTGTTGGGGTCCACCTTCCTTTTCACATGTCAAGTCAAGTGACGATTTTGCCCTCCTGCCAGAGTTAGTAGAGAAGTGCAAAATTTGGGTATCTACAACAGAAATACGGAACTTAATAATACATAACTAAGTCTTCACTATTATTGTCACGCTATATACAACATGTGAAGACTATAATAGTTATCTCTCGGACCATCACTCCATTCCCCTGCTAGACCCGGCTATTCTCTCATTTTCTAAAAAATAATGGAACAAAAGAAAGGATGAGCTCAAATAGCCCAGTAAGAAATATCATAACTAAGATAATGACAAATAAATTATCATTAGCCTTCAACAGATGAGTTCTTAATTGAATATAATAGACAATAAGTTTTATATCAATAATAGCAGCGGAAAGCAATCCATTAGAAGAATAATGTAGACTATGATGTCTACTCGCGTCTCTTTTTAAGAAAAATATCATCAACTCTTATCATTTTAAACACCACTGGTCATGATAATATAAATTTTCAGTTCCTGATTATAATCATGCCAGTCAATAGTTCATCTTTGCATTACGGGCCAAAGATATTCAAATATAACACCAACGGTAATGATTATACCAGTTTTCAGCCTTTGGTCATAATCATACCAACAACAGTTCATCTTTGCCCCAGGCCAAAGAGAATATTCACCACGTGCCCTAAAAGACACAACAATTATATCACATTTATCCGATCATCTGTGCCCCAGGCCACAGATATTCACAACAACATGGTTGTTAAATATTAGAATAATAATCGTGATATAGATGATGAATCAGAAGAAATAGTATGATCAATAAATATCAAAAGTTTATGATTTTTCTTTGTGCAGATTCAAATAATGTCCAAATTGTCAACATGATGTGGACTAAAATTCAAGAATGATATTTAAGATCCATAGTTCAGAATAACAATTAAGGTTCAATAGAAAGATTTAGAAAAATAGGAAGGTTCAGTTGAAATGATATTAGATGAAGCGCAAACTATTAAAGAATATATAATCATTTCAGAAAACTTTACCAACAAGAGACAAATAAGAAATGAATACGAAGAGTAATTCACCAAACATGCGGTAGTCCGCGTAGTCAGGTTATTCTCAGAGATTAATAAGGAATGAATATAAAAGCTTATTCACCAAACATGCGGTAGTCCGCGTAGTCAGGTTATTCCCACAAATTAATAAGGAATGAATACGAAAGGTTATTCACCAAACATGCGGTAGTCCGCGTAGTCAGGTTATTCCCACAAATTAATATACGGAGATAAATAACACATCTTACGAATAAGAAAGAAACGATATTATTTTTGAGAATCAAATAATGCTAATCCCTTACCATAGTAAGTTTGAATAATGGAAGATGAAAAAGATAGTATCCCTTACATTAACACGTGACTGGATATGAAGTTGGTCAACCAATATTTTTATAATTTAATTAGTAACTACCATATATAATTTTATGGTGTATACAAATTCGTATGAAATCATCAAAAGTGATTTAATAAAATAAAGTAGAATAACTTCAATATAGTTTTTGAAGAAAATAATATTTCAAAATAAATCTTCCAAATGAAGCTTTTCAAAATGAATCTTCCAAAGGAAGAGTCTTCTAAAGGAAGATTTATAAATATCGTGTGATGTGTGTGGTTACTTATATAACTTTTATAAAAAGACTTACTTGGCCAGTACTCGTATACTTACAGATCTTTACAAATACTCAAGATGACTTTAGCACACTCAAAGATAACTTATACAAAGAAATATTTGGAGAGTGAAAGAAATAATAAGCAAGGAAGTTTTTTTATGAAAAATCCTTAAGTTAAGGCCTTTATTTATAACAAAAAATCTTATCATCAGCAAGATTTCCTAATTTAATCCAAACCGTATATTTCAAGATAATGTTTAATCCATACCACTCATTTCATCTTTTAAGATTTTCTTAATCTAAACCATTCATTTAAATATCATCTTTTAATCTACACCATTCAATTTACTTTATATATAAAACAACTAACTTTAAATAAATCAATTAACTTTATATATAAAAATAAATAATTTTATATAATTTATCATAATAAAAATAAATAACTTTATCAATTCAATTATTCAACAATAATTCACAATTATTCATTATTATGGCTAATTTGTATAAATGCAATGTAGTTGGCTTTTTGAGTTAGATAAACAGAAAAATCAACTAATAATAGAATAGAACAGTTTAATCAATATCATAAAAGAGATAACAATAATTCTGAAAATAAATAAGAAAATAACACGTTACTGTGTAATGACAATTATTGATTCAGTAATGTGAATTATTGTGCATATGCTACTGTGACAATTATCAGCTCAATAATATGAATTATTATGCATGTGACAATTATTGGTTCAATAAAGTCAATAATTCTGAAAATAAATAAGAAAATAACACGTTACTGTGTAATGACAATTATTGATTCAGTAATGTGAATTATTGTGTATATGCTACTGTGACAATTATCAGCTCAATAATATGAATTGTTATGCATGTGACAATTATTGGTTCAATAAAGTCAATAATTCTGAAAATAAATAAGAAAATAACACGTTACTGTGTAATGACAATTATTGATTCAGTAATGTGAATTATTGTGCATATGCTACTGTGACAATTATCAGCTCAATAATATGAATTATTATGCATGTGATAATTATTGGTTCAATAAAGTCAATATAGAACAATAACCACTTTATCAGTTTAATAATATGAAACACTGTGCAATGTCGTGTGCTACTGTGCAATACCGTGTGCTATTGTGCAATACCGTGTATTACTGTGTAATACCGTTTGTTACTATTCATTTACCACCGGGTATTTTAACAGTTCAAGGTGATAGTACCGTTGACTATATTTTTTTAGAAAGGTTACGTATGTCGTTTTCTATATTCGACAATAATTCGTTATGGGGGTTCACCATTATTTTGTTATTTCGGCGCCATCGTACGAATCGAATATTCCCCAACAAAACGAATATTCTCCGACCAAACGAGTATTGTCCGACATAATAAAATTTGCATATAATATCCTTAACTTTTAACCTTATCAATTTAACCACCTATTGTTTCAGAAAAAATATATATGAAGAAAAATTAAATTTTGTATTTTATAAAATTCGGGGTCTTACAACGAAACCTCTCCAGCCCTACCGATTCCATATCAGAATTGGATGAATTTTTCTTCGCAACCCTAGATGATCTTTTTCACAAATCCGAAGTTTCTCCATCGGAGATCGATGTTCTTGTAGTGAATGCCTCAATGCTTGCTTTTGTCCCATCTTTATCGTCACGAATAAGCAATGGTTACAAGATGAGGGACAATATTAAAGCATTTAATCTCTCGGGAATGGGATGCAGTGCAAACTTAATATCTATAAATCTGGTGCAAAACGTTTTTAAATCTCATAAAAAAGCATTTGCTATTGTTGTCACCTCAGAATCGATAGCTCCAAATTGGTATACTACAAATGACAAGTCTATGATTCTGTCCAATTGTTTGTTTCGATCCGGGGGTGTTCAATTCTCTTAACAAACAAGAATGCGCTAAAAAATGGAGCTATTTTTCGATTAAGTGTTTGGTTCGTACTCATCTAGGCTCATTTGATGAAGCATATGATTCTTACATGCAAAAGGAGGAGGATCATGGAAGATTAGGGTTTCATATGGGCAAAAACATACCGGCTGCAGCATCTCAAGCTTTCTTACAAAACCTCTGGGAATTAGCACCGAAGCTATTACCAACAAAAGAATTATTTACTTATATTGTTTTAGCGAGTTTTCAAATCATATTGGGACAATATAGTGGAAAGGGTTTTGATAAAATGATGTTTGAACTTCAAGAGTGGTGTTGATCATTTTTACTTGCATCCCGGCGGGACTGCAGGGTTATTCAAGGGATAAGAAAGGGGATGGGGCTGAGTGAGGATGACGTGGAGCCATCAAGAAGGACATTGCATCGATTCGGACACACGTCAGCTAGTAGTTTGTGGTTTGTTTTGGGGTATATGGAGGCTAAGAAGAGGCTTAAAAAGGGAGATGGGGTTTTGATGATTAGTTTTGGAGCTGGATTTAAGTGTAATACTTGTTTGTGGGAGGTGGTTAGGGATTTGGAAGCTAGATGGTAATGTTTGGGAGGATTGTATAGGGAATTATCCTCCTAAAACCCTAGAAAATCCTTATTTGGAGAAGTTTGGTTGGATTTATCAACAAGAATATTAATTAATCTTAATCATGAGGTTTAGGCTTCATGCTTAGTGAACATGATCCTATGATTGGATAATTCAACTGTCTTTGTTCACCATAAAGTTTCAATCTTTTTCTTAAATTTTATTGATTATTCCATATATTCTTTTTTAATTTCTTAATTTATTGTCATCTTTTTGGGGTTGGGGATCTCTCTCTATAATTCCTCATTTTCTTGTTGCTAAATGCTCTGAAATGTTGTGATCAGTGTTAAATTGTATGTTTTTCAATTAATGACCAATTATACAAAAATAAGGGCGTATGCTAATATATTTGCAATTTTTTTCGAGTTCAAATCTTTTGTCTCATTTGTGGTTAATGTGTTGTTCAGTACTTATTTAAATTTAACTTCTCAAATGGATGAAAGTTTCCAAACACCAATACATAGGATGAGACCGGAAATGAAATAAGGAATGATACATGATCTGAATTAACTTCATGTACTCTCCTATTTGTAAAGGAGAGAGAACAAAAGAGAGTTCAACAAGGAGCTCATCTAAAAAACAGTACATACTTGATAAAAATGTCTGTTTGTTTCAAGAACTTTTTTTTTTTTAATTATGAGAAAGAATAAGTAGTTTTTAAGTGAAGGCCAAGTCATTTTTGAAAAGAAAAGAAAAAAAAAAACTGATAAAATGAGTATGGACCTGCAAAACACTTTCTGAGGCCATATATACCCATAAATACCCATAAATAAGTCATTTTAACTACTCTCTCCGTCACATAATAAAAGTCCTTATAATAATATTTTAAGTAATTTCAAATTAAAAGTCTATTTATCTTAATTGGTGTAATAGTTGAGGGACAATAATTAAGTACTGTTATGATCTTGTGTTATGATCTTGTGGATCTTTGGTACGTGCAATTATCATAAATATAAATATATATAATCCAATCGTACAAAAAAATGAAGAAAAAAAAGCATTTAATTGTGCACAGAATTAATTCCATGCTTATTTTGAGCTGGAGGCAAGAGTAATGAATACATGCAGGATCAACGAAAACTACTTCTTCTTCTTCTTCTAGTGATATTTATGAATCTGTTTCAATTAACTTCCATAATTGTTGAAGTGGTATTTTTAAACATAATTTAGATTCTAGAAGCTTTAACGTTAGCCATCCCAATTACTTTCCCTTTTTCTAAAATACAATCTAAAATTAAGTTTTTCTCTTAATTCTGAAAACACGATAATATATTCTTGAAAGTTAATTCTAAAAAGCTTGTTTATCTTGTTAAAGTAAATATGTTTTTAAAAAAAAATCATAAATAAAAAATAAAAAAATAAAATCAAAACCCGATTCTTACTTATAATCAAAAAAGCATCTGGCATTAGACTTTGAACCTACGACATATTTGGATGCATGGGATACGAAATAATAAAGAAATAAAATTAATATTTTTACGAGTTAATTTGATACTTTTATAAGTGAATTTTATTTGATTTTGTGAAAATATCAAATTAACTTGTGGAAATATCAATTTTCATATAAAATTGATATTTTCACAAGTGGGTCCTATTTAATCTTATGAAAATATCAAATTAACTTGTAAAAATATCAATTCCCTAAACTATTCTATTTTTTCATTTATAATTTCACGATAGTTACAATTCAAATTCATCATGAATTAGACGTATAAATTATTTCTCTTAAAATTTATTTTGAATTCAGGAGAGTTCAGGAAAGGGTGATTGACCCACTGATAATATTTATTCCTTTCATTCCAAAGTTTAAATTCCATAGTATAAGATCAAACTTTTCTTCTTTATGTATGACTATGTATTTTAAAATTGATATAATTTTATTTAACTGTAAAAATATCCCTCAAAATTTTACTTTTATCCCCAAAGTATGAATTTTTTTAATAGTGTTCCTTCAAGTTTAATTTTTTTTATAAAACTATTCATTTTTAACATATTAGTAAAATTACAAGTCGAAAATCACATTTTATATAATTAAATACACATTTGAAATTTTGAACCATTCCAAATGTATGTATAAAACAGTATATATGCGTTATACGGAATATAATTACCAATAATTTCGGACATGCATATGAAAATTTTCGACCTATAATTTCACTAATATGTTAAAAGGGAATAAATTTGTAAAAAAAAATAAATAAAACTTTAAGGCACATAATTGAGAAAGTTGATACTTTGGGACTAAAAATAAAATTTAGTGATATTTTGAGACACTTCTCCAGTTTTTTGAACTAATGACTAAAACTAGGATACAATTTTTGGGACCAAGTTTAAGGAGAGATGGGGCGTCTTGGATGAAATTCACTTCCGCTATGGTATGGCCCAAAAGTCCAGTTTGTTTGTGGCTAAGCTTAGAGACAGAAAGCAAGAACTGCCAAAGATATGATTTTTTGGTTTTTCAAGGTCTAAGAACTAAAGAAAAATAGCCCAACTGTTATTTTGATATTAAAGCCCTTTACTATCATTCTTCTATCCCCACACATTATTATAGACAAGCCCAGCTTCTGTTCTTATAGAGGTTCAATATATAATCATCACTTTTAGCAGCCAAAAGTTCCCAGAGGATGTAGCAAAAAATTCAGCAACTTTAGTATTGATACATAATTCAATTTACCGAAAATAAAAAAAAATTACAATATAAGAGTCAAACATTAGGGTTCATCTTTTAAATCATTTATGCATTTCTTATTTTATAATTTCTCTAGCACAGACATCAAATGCAATTGCAAACAGCATCACTTCACAGACCTCCTAGTCCATAAAAGATATGAAATGAATACACAAGGGAACACATAAAGGAAGAATAAACAAAAATAACGCAAGTGCTTTTTCATTTTCTTGGTAAAACAACTAGAATTCCAGATCTGAAGAGACCTATGTAGTTTACTTATCATATAACTGAACAGAAACACAAATCCACTAGGATCCACCACTATAGGATAAACTAGCAAAATCTCCTCCAATAGATTCTCTACTCTACACCTTAATAGCATACTTTCTCATGGGGAAGTACTTCTCCTTCTTCTTCTCTCGTTCAGTCTTCAAAGAGGCCTACGCAAATAAAACAAACAGCCGCCAATCCAATAAGGATCAACTTCCAAAAAACCTCAATTTTGAAAATACAATTCAGTAACGATTTCCCCAAGATTAAGTCATTAAAACATAACCTAATGCACCATTATATAATCAAAATAACAATTTATCGATGCATTTCAGAGTAAAATAAATGACAAAAGGTCAAAGTGCTATTGCAAGGTATTTGTTGAAAGACAACATTTCAAATATTAAAAAAACTTCATTAGTTCCCCTTAATAATCTTTTCCAACATTTTAATTTCATGAATGAGCACCATTTCAGGTTACAAATGCAATAAACCATTTCAGATTACAAATGAAACAAGTTATTAATTTACTTAGAAAAACATACTCATAAAAATTTTGGAAAATGCAACAAAGATTTAAATTTTTCATGAATGAAACTTATTTGAAGTAACCTAGAAAAATCAAAATGCTAAGGAGAATCCGACTATAGCCTTTCAATTCCTTTGTCTCGAATTTTGTGAAGAACTCCATTCTATCTCTCCCCAGTTATGAACAAAAAAGTAGGGCTGCGCCCCAGTTATCATACATACAATGCTCAAGCAAGCTCGCAATCAACAACTTAAGTTTAAAGTAACCATGCAATGCAATTTTTGCAACATTGATAGAAAAAGTGTAATAAAAGAAACAAACAATAAGTGAAGTATAAAAAACATAAAAGCTGAATATTAAAGTAAAACAATACCTGGTGTTTGGTAAGACGCCTGCGGATGGCTCTGGTTTTCTTGGGACGCAAATCAAGCGGCACATATTTCTTGTTCTTGTAGGCTTCCCTCAGAGCAGCCTTTTGTTTCTGCCGCATCACAGTCAACACCTGCGCAATTGACAATCTCACCACTTTTCTGCAATCACAAAAACACAAATCATGAAGAAAGATCTTATCCAATATATACAAAAGTATAATAATGAATACAATTATTATAATCGACAATTAAAAAATTTATAACTACCGAGTGAACATTTACAGGTGTGCACTTATCTCATCAAAATTGACTAGCATCTTCAAAAATTGTACATGGTATACCTAAAATCCAGGAATGTTCGACTAATTTCAAATCAATCATTCTATAAAGTGGTCATTTCCACCCCTACAACACTGATGCTTTGTTTGAAACATCGAAAGTTCGATGGAAACATAGTAAAGAGAATGAAGATGATAACTGAAAAAATATAATCCTATATTAGAAAAAAATTAAAGTCTTGTCACACTTGATAGCAATATGATGAGAGAACTAACCTTACAAAATATTTGTGTATATATTAGTTGATATAATTGCATACACTAAGAGGGTTTTAATTGTGTGAGAAAAACCTTGATAATCATAATGATAAAATTATAGTTGAAAAGTATCTCAAACATTCACATACTAAACATGTCAAAAAAAAACTATTTCTTCACATACTATGGTAAAATTAAAATTAACAGCATTCAGTTTGTGTACAATGTCTTAACTAAAGGCAATAGAAAATACCCAAATAGACCCATTTGCAAATATATCAAGGAAAAATAAAAACGTACATGAATGGCGAAAATAATACTATATCCAGTCCTATGCATATATTATATACAATGTAAGTGATGCAAGTGTAGCAGATTAAAATTGAAGCAAACTTATAGGATATAAGCTTCAAATCTCTGCCTCCTTTAAAATACCAAAAGCAAAATCAAACCTTATCACAAAAACCTTCTAGCATAATTCATAAGTTGCATTCAACTAGTACTTTCACATACATGATTCACATAGAGCATGCATTTAACTAGTACTTTCACATACATAATTTACATATATAAAGATATTGGGAGAGAGAGAGAATTGTAGAGAACTGACATCTTGGAGAGCTTGTTAGCGGCGCCGCCGGTAACCTTGGCAACACGGAGAAGAGCAAGTTCAGTCTTGAGATCCTTAAGTTCATTCGACATATCCTGCTTCGATTTGGTCCTTAGCTCAGGCACCTTGATCCTCGCTGTTACATTTTCCATCATCAAATCATTTGAATTTTTTTCAAAAATTACAATCGAATAATATATAAAAAAAATACTATTTACTACTTCAAAAAAAACATAATACGCATAGATTTGGGGCTTACCCATTGCCGTTGGTAGCTGCTTGTTCTTTGTTCCGAAACCTAATGGCCAAATACGAAATGAGAGGGGTTTAGGGTTTCATTTCCATCCGCTTATATATAGCTCGGACTGTATGCTGAATTGGGCTGTACTTGTGATGGGGTTTAGATAATTTGGATCCCGGCCCATATTAGTTAACATCCCCAAAAATTAAGCCCACTATGCTTTTTCTGTTTTTTTGTCCGAGTGCAATAAATAATTTCAAAAAATATTTTAATTGGTTAGGGTTGTCAATGGGTAGAATAGGGTGTAATTATAGTTCAAATCTAAATGGAATTTGAACTTGTGGTTGATTGTAAGTGTGAGAATTTATCTAAAACATATCCCTCTTAAATAACATATCTTTATTAAAATTACGTCGTTTTAGAAATTTTTAAAAAAAATAAGTAGAGCCGCGGATGATATTTTTGTAAATAAAAAGAAAGCAAGTGAGACCACTATCTTTTAATAATATTTTGTTTTTAAAAAAAAATCTCCAAAACGACGTAGTTTTAATAAAAATGTGCTATTTAAGATATATATATTATTTAAGATATATGTTTTAGATCCATTATATATATATATATATATATATATATATATATATATATATATATATATATATATATATATATATATATATATATATAATGATTCTCTTTTTATTAACCTTCATTGGAGGAACTAGTTAAGGCCCATAAAAGCCTTTAGAATTAAAAATATGGCCTAGTGTCGTTCGCCAGCCCATTACCGTGGGGCCCTAAGGTCAAATTTTAAACAGCTTACTTAACCCAAGGACCTGTTATGCAGTGAATTTAATTTTCTTTTGAAAATTGTTACCAAAAAATTGTTTAAAATACTAATAGTTGGTCCATGAAGGCATAGACTATGTGTAATTTATTTTTCATTTATGGGTCCGTAAATATTAGTAGATTTTAAAATTTTAAAAAATATTATTCAATGGCTTACTTTTGCTCCGTTTATCTTAACCAAAACATATTTTACAAGAGATTTTTGAAACAAAAACAAGATATATGCAGAGAATTAATCGCTCCGTTCCCAAAAAGATGAACAAAATATAATTTGCACATATATTAGAAACGTAAAAATAGAGAAAAGAGAGCAAAAAAAATTTAAATTTATGTTTAATAGTTATACAAGATTATATAAAATAACATAAAATAAAAATTAAAGGGATGAAATGAATTTTTATTCTACTATAATAGTTTATCTTTCAAAATAATTATCTAATATATATATATTTTTTTTATATTTATTCTTTCATTCAATATCCTTAATCCAGATGTAACACAGAAGAAAATGGCATACACCCATCAACAACGGCCGTTTGTATAATTTGTCCATAAGTGCCATATGGTATTCCCTACTTGCTTGCCATCGCCATCCAATTTGAGGATACATATATTATATATAGGGAATAGATTATAATAAAATGTATGAATTCGTCAAACTTATGAATTTGCACAAAATTTCGGGATTGACGGCCAAAAGTTAGTCTAATTGTAAGGTCTATTTTTTTTAAAAATTGATATTTTCATATAAATAATGAGTTTGTCATATATTTATGTGAAAAAAATTCGTATAAAAATATTATTTTTTTATATAAATATATCAATTTTCTCTATTTATCGTGCATGATAACATATTTAAGTCTATCTGAGAGGTATGTTAGCACATAAATTATATTAGAGGTCTAAGTTTATCTCCTCCCCAAGTTGGAGGCCTTTCGAGGGATTCATAGATATTTTTCCGTTACATCCGTAACATATTTTTTATTTATATATTTTAGCGATCGTTAACAGCAAGTTTTCATGTAATTATATAATAAAAAGGAGGGAGCATCTCTCTCGATCACAATATCAATAAACCCTTCATAAAATGAGTTTTAAACATGATTAACGATTTGATCTCTTACCATAAACACGCACTATGTGATTAGTGGGTTAAACATTATCCTGTTCTAATAATTGATTTTCATGTTGGGTTGGGTAGGGTTTACTCATATTATTGGAGAGAGAAAGCTAGCTAAGCACTTTTTTATAATTGCCTAAGGACATATATATCCTATTTTTATTTTTATTTTGGTGGGTGAAATTTGCTTCAAATTCTAAAAATATTTTTTAGATTTTTCAGTTTTTTTGGCGAAAATGTTGGAAGATGTTCCTTCAGGTTATCTGACTTGTTTTTTATTTAATGGCAAAAGCGAGATAAAGCAATATTGCTTATTTCAGTTACAAATCTCCTATTTGTTTCAACAAAATTTTTGAGTTTTAAAAATATATTTTTGTTTCATGTTTAATTGCCCGTTAAATATTGTGTTTATATTGAATAAATATAAATGTACAATATACAAACGCAATATTAATTCAAATATTATATTTATCTTAAATATTAAAAAGTGATATATAATATTAAAATTCATGTTATTTAATAATAAAAATAAATATAATATTTAATTTTATATTTAAATATTATGTATATAAATTTATCGGTTTATATTTATTGTGATAACAAACTTGAGATATTGCGTCATTACTTTCATACTATTACCAATATAAATAGGACTCTGACATTGGAACCAAAAAGCTTACAAAATTTACATTTATGTATTTTATTGTGAAACAAAGGGAGTTATTTTTAATAAGTAATCCATTAAAATTTTATCAATTTATTTTCAGTTAATACAATCTTGTCTTCTAGTTATTTTATAAACCACTTACCAACAATTATAGTTTCAATAAAATTTATATTTTCCTAAAAATTGTTTTCAACTAAAATAAATTAAACAACCCCATTTGGTAATTTTATGTAAGTTTAATTATTAAAATAAGTCAAATGAACAAAAATAATAAGTCAACCCAAGAGGCCTATATATAATATTTGACCAAATAATTAGAATTTAAATTTAAAATAAGTAACTTCCCCCCTTTTAATTAAATTTTTCAAAACCAAAATATATTTAAGAAATGATAGAGTAGATCTAAATGCACTTAAATGTCTAGATGCAGAAATAAGATTCTTATAGCATTGTTTAATCTAATAAGACCATATAAACTAACCAAAATTAGTATATATAATGATCACTTTCACATTAAAAACTAAAAAGTAACAATCTAGACCCTTTTTCATTTGTCTGCTATGTGTCACAACCCGATTGATTGGTCCGAATTGTCTGCTCCTAGTGGATGCTTATTATGATGATAATCATGGAGAAATATCTAAAATGTTCCCCACTTTTATATTATATTTTTTACTAAGCTAAAATCTTTTAGAAAAAAGTAGACTTATAAATATCTAAAATCTTATATAGATCGTTATAAATGTATACTTGTAGTCATGGAGTCAAATATGATCCCCACCGTCTATTGAGAAGTGGACTAGCATAAATAAGGGAGTCCTCTATTTGGTTAAATCATCCAACAACTCAAGTATTCTGTAAGGAATTGGCTCCTTCAATTAAGATTTGTAAAGCTCCTTCAATTAAGATTTGTAAAGCTGAAATGGATCTGAATTAACAGATTCACAAATTCAGAAGAGAATTTGGGAAGAATTGAGTGAGATAAAGAGAGAAATCAGATAAGAGGAAACTTGAGGGGGAAAATAACTAGTTCGTTCAATTCATGCCAACAATTCAGTTACATATAGAGTAATCACTTGATTCTAGAAGATTCAGGCTTCTCGAATGCTCAGACTGAAGAAATGATAGCAAACTAACAACTAACAGAAAGAAAATGACTGAAGAAATGATAGCAAACTAACAACTAACAGAAAGAAAATGAAAAAACTTTATCACCCTCACTAAAAAAAACTAAGCTAACTAACCCAACTAACATAAATATTTTCTGGTTAGATTTTTAGTTGTAGATTATTTTGTAATTGAAAACTAACCTAACTAACCCAATTAACATAAATATTTTCTCATTAGATTTTTAAGGTGCAGATTATTTTGTAATTGAAAACTAACCTAACTAACCCAATTAACATAAATATTTTCTCATTATAAAATTGACATTGATTTGCTTCGTATTTAATTTTGATGACATTTTGCGATCATATGTCCTCCCAACCCAAATCTTGCATGTGTATCGTTTTTAAGATCACGAACAGTAATATTTTTTATTTTATATTTAAGCTAAGATCGATCTTATTATATTACTATTATTTCATATATCGATAAAGTTAAAATATAATTGTAAATTACCTCGGTAACTTAGATATTTATTAGACTAATTTATTCCTAATTTAATAACTTATGATTAATTTATGCCCAATGGCTCAAGTTATTTGGTCAACATACGGCCAACTCCTCGTATGCGTTAATGTTAAATGTAGGTTTTAAACTATGGATTTCAGATGGATACCAAGGTACTCTACCTATCATATTTTGTTAATCAAGTTATGCATTAAAGGCTACATTTAAGCAAATTGAGTAAAATTTTAATTGTTCACTATCACAAATTTCATATAATAGCTATTAAAAGTTATTTTGTTTGTTTAAGTATTATTTTGTCAATTTTTATTGTATTAACATTAAAATGCAAACTAGTAAGATATCATAGTAAGCCGTTTAGCCAATCTTATATCATTACCCACTCAACGAGTACCACAGTTATATATATAATTATTAAAATAAGTCAAATGAAAAAAAAATAATAAGTCAACCCATGAGGCCTATATATAATATTTGACCAAATAATTAGAATTAAAATATAAAATTAGTAACTTCCCCCATTTTAATTAAAATTTTCAAAACCAAAATCTATTTAAAAAATGATAAAGTATATCTAAATCAATGTTTTAAAATCCGGACCGGATCGGCGGTACGATCGGTCAAAACCCGAAACCAGTCGATTATCTAATCTGGTTAGCCCAGAAAATCGATTTAGTAGTGACCTGATCAAAATTCAATTGATCACCGGTTCAACAGGTGGTTCATCCGATAAAATCGGTTAATTGACCAAGTGAACCGGTCGACTAAGTATTTTTAAATTTTTTTTTGTACAAAAATATTTTTTTAAAATTAGATATTTTTTGTAATATTGTAATATAATTTCACTATATTTTATCTTACAAAAAAAATAGATATTTTAAAAATATATTAATTATTAATAATATATTTTTTTTTATGTATTTATGACATCATCAGTTCAACAACGGTTCGACCACTAGTTGAACCAATGATCCATCCACCCGATACCTTTTTTAGTTTGCTAACTGGTCTGATTTTTAAAACATTGATCTAAATGCACTCAAATATCTCGATGCACAAATCAGATTTGAACATCATTGTTTAATCTAATAAGACCATATAAACTAACCAAAATAAGTATATATAACTAGATACAATCTCGTGCGTTGCGGCGGGATTATTCATTTTGTTGAAAAAAGTATATATAATTAAAAATTATTTCTGGTGTGATTTGGAATAAAGAGTTGGTCTTTATTTATAAGTTGAATAAAACACGTGTTTAGATCAATCACCCATCAATTTGGGATAATATCAAACTGAAATTATGGGATATAATATCAAACTGAAATTATGGGATATAATATCAATTTGGAATTAATGCAATTTTGGGATATAATTTTAGTTTAAATTTGTATTTTATGGGATGATGTTATATATATTTTTTTTTATTAAGGAATTTTTTTAAAAAAAAATTATGCGTGAAAATTTTATGTAAATAAAGTTCAAAAGCCCAATTATGGGATAATATTACATATTTTTTTGCTCGAGAATTATTTGTAAAAAAAATTAAAATTAAAATTATTGAATAATATCATATATTTATGTGTTAGAGTTCTCTGTAAAAATAGGATAATAAAACAATTCAAAAACTAAATTATTGGATAATATCAATTTGGAATTGCTTTAAATTTTTTAAAATAATATCAGTTTAGATTTATATGTGTGATATATTTATGGGACAATGTAACATTTTTTAATTTTTTTTTTGTGAACAAGGAATTATAAAAAAATTATAAAAATTTATGCGTGAAAATTATCTGTAAATAAAGTTAAAAAACCCAATTATGGGATAATATTACATATTTTTGTGGCTAAAAATTATTTATAAATAAAAAATTAAAAATTTAAATTATTGAATAATATCAAATATTTATGTGTTAGAGTTATCTACAACAATTAGATAATAAAACAATTTAAACACAAACTTGAAGTTAAATTTATGCTTGAGGCAAAGCAACCGAATACATTAGCAATAGTAATAGATGAATAAAAAAAGAAAATTAATCTTATTGTATAGCAGAAATTTAAGCTTGTGCGAGTATAGAATAAAAAAAATCTTAAAAAATTTATGCGTGAAAATTATAGGATAATAGTACATATTTTTTTGTATGAGAATTATATGTTAAGAAATTAAAAGAGCAAAGATTATCTGTATAAATAACAAAATTTAATTTTTGGATAATTTCAAATATCAAATTATTTAGTTGTAATTAGTTTTAAATAACAAAATTTAATTTTTTGTCTATGTGAGAATATTCTGATCGAGTTGAGTAATTATTCAGTTTTAATTAGTTTTAAATTAATTTTTTTTGTGAGAATTATATGTAATTATGAGATAATATTCAAAAAATTATTGGATGAGAGTTATCTACAATTATGGGATACTTTTACATTTACAATTTTTTAATTTCATACTCACACAAAAAGTAAAAAAAATGCATATTTTTTTGTGAGAATTATATATATATAAATCAAATTTATATTTGTTTATATATATAAAAACCATATTTATACTTGTGTGGAGTTATGGGATAATATTACATATTTTTTTGTGTGAGAATTAGCCATAAAAAAAATTTAAAAACAAATTATTGAATAATTACATATTTTTATGTGTGAGAGTTATATGCAAGTATGTGATAATATTAAAAAAAATAGCTTTAATTTTTTTTTTAAATTATTGTGCAAGATTTATTTGCAATTATGGGACAATTTTACATTTATAATTTTTTAATTTCATACTCACACTAAACGTAAAAAAGTGCATTTTTTTTTGTGAAATATATATATATATATATATATATATATATATATATAAAATCAGATTTATGTTTATGTTGAATTATGGGATAATATTACATATTTTTATGTGTGTGACCTATATGCAATTATGGGATAATATTAAAAAAAATTAGCTTTAAAAAAATTCAAAAAATTATTATGTAGGAGTTATCTACAATTATGGGATAATTTTACATTTAAATTTTTTTAATTCCACACTCACACAAAATGTGAAAAAAGTACATATTTTTTTTCCTGAAAATTATATATATCAAAACCAGATTTATATTTGTGTTGAATTATGGGATAATATTATATACTTTTTTGTGTGAGAATTAGCTGTAAAAAAATTAAAATAAATCAAATGATTTGATAATTACATATTTTTATGTGTGAGAATTATATTCAATTATGTGATAATATTTTAAAAAAATAGCTTTAAAAAAAGTCAAAAAATTACTGTGAGAATTATATTTTTATGTGTGAGAGTTATATGCAATTATATAAAAATCAGATTTATATTTGTGGATAATTTCGTATTTTTTTGAGATAATATTCAAAAAACAAATTATTGAATAAATATAATATTAAATCAATTATAATAAATGCAGTAGGGAAATGAACAAGTTGACATATGTCATTAGTTAGTGTTAACGTACTGTGTTTTAGTATATATAATAATAGATATAGATACATGTGAAAAAATTACATATTTTTTTGTTAGAATTATATATATATATATATATATATATATATATATATATATATATATAACTAGATTTATATTTGTTCTGAATAATGAGATAATATTACATATTTTTTTGTGTGAAAATTAGTTGTAAAATTTTTAAAAAAATTTAAATTATTGGATAATTAAATTTTTTTATGTGTGAGAGTTATATGCAACTATGAGATAATATTAAAAAAAATTAGTTTTAATTTTTAAAAAAAAATTATTGTGAGAATTATATTTTTATGTGTGAAAATTATATGTAATCATATAAAAATTAAATTTATATTTATGGATAATTTTATATTTTTATGAAATAATATTAAAAAAATAAATTATTAATAAATACAGTAGAAAAGTGGATTAATAAACAAGTTGACATGTATTATTGTCTGATGGTAATATATTATGTTTTAATATATATAATAGATGATCACTTTCACATTAAAAAATAACAATCTAGACCCGTTTTCATTTGTCTGCTATGTGTCGCGATTGATTATTCCGAAGTTACATCATGCAGGATGCTCCTTGGCACCTAGTGGATGCTAATTATGATGATTAAATGGAGAAATCTCTAAAATGTTTCACACTTTTATATTATATTTTTTACTGTGCTAAAATCTTTTAGAATAAAGTAGAAACTTGTAATTATCTAAAATCTTATATAGATCCTTCTAAATGTATATTTGTAGTCATAGGGTCAAAGATGATCTCCACCGTCTATTGAGGAGTGGACTAGCATAAATAAGGGAGTCCTCTATTTGGTTAAATCATCCAAAAACTCAAGTATTCTGTAAGGAATTGACTCCTTCAATTAAGATTTGTAAAGCTGCAATGAATCTGAATTAGCAGAGAGTGAGATAAGGGGGAAATCAGAGAAGCAGCAAACTTGAGGAAGAAAATAACTGGTTCATTCAATTCATGCCAACAATTGGTGGGCTTCTCCTCTTTTCAACAATCATGTGCGCGTGGTAAGTGCGATTACAGATGTGAATTAGGAGACGATTTAAGAGTTGGGGGAAATGAAATAATAAAAGCTAGAACAATGTCGCTTGTTTTCAAATACTTCAATGCCACCACTAAAACCCCCTCTTAATTCTAGAAGATTCACTTAATTCTAGAAGATTCAGTATCACTTAATTCTAGAAGATTCAGTCTCCTCCCAGTGCTCTTGCGGAAGAAATGATAGCATACTAAGAACTAACAGAAATAAAATGAAGACATTATGACCCTTAATAAAGTAACTTAAAAGACTAAACTGCCCCTATATTCTTTCTTATGAGTGTTTTCTTAACGTCTTTCTTAGTTCGTTTTTGGGGTGTTTAATTAACTAATAAGATTTATAAGAACATATGGTGAACTTAGAGATGATCCTTCGCCTTCCAATAGATAATAGTACCATTACTTTAAAATTGGAAGACAAGGTCTACGATCTCTTAAAAATTAAAATTTATGCCATTAATTAAAATACTCTGTGATGTCTGATTTTATTTTATTTATGAGAAAATTCTGAATAACCTACTTCGACATTATTTTTAATATTTACTTTTGAATGTTAAAATTTATAAATAAAATATTTAATAGTTAAGTAGAACTTTATCTGTAAACGTATGTAGTACTATTTTTATGAAAAATTTAAAATTTTCTTACAAAAATTAATAAAATAATATTGATCATTACTGCTTCTTTTCTATTACTTTAAATTAATGAAGTGTCACCAGCACATAATCTGGTTGTGAAGGCTAGTAACTGCAAAATATTTTGTTATCTAATATAGACAAAAAGTAGGGTTAAAATGTAAGTATGCCAAGTCTGTAAATATTCTGCTATTAATTTATATAATAATTTCTTGCCTTTGATCGGTATCTTTTGATTTTTTTATTTGTCTCAAACTAATAGTAAATAAGATTCAAAATATTTATATTTTTTTGTCCTAAAATGATAGTATTTTATATTATATCCTTTCTATATGGATTAAATCCAAATAATTATAATAATAATTATAAGAATAAATAAATTCGTTCGAAAGAAATTAAAAGAAACTTAAGCATAAGCCTTTTGTATATAATGTGCTAAATATCTAACAGTCATAATAATTTTAATTATTATCATATGTCTATTTATGTTTTGGACTATTTTTGTTGCCAAGTAAATGTGACTATCACACTTATATTTTATTATATACATGCATGCGCATATATATTTATGTATATATGTATTTTTTTGAAATGGATTATAAATTAGGATACTAGAGCCATACGCCATAGTTGACTAAGAGGCAAAAATAGAAAAATGATAGCAAGTAGCAAAAGTAGGGACAAATCTTAAATATAGTTCACCCAAAGAAAAAAATAACCCTTCCGTTTTTTTTTTTTTTGACATTTTAAAATTATACATATAAATTAAAAAATATAATTAATATTCTGTTTAATTAATTATATTAAATATAAAATTTTAATATATAAAAAATTTAATTCTTCATTAAAATTTACAAACAATAAAAAAAAAATCTCTCTTCAAAACGAGAAAGGATCGAAGGAGTAACAATTTAATTAATTAATATACAATTATTAATAATTAAGTCACATCAAACGTACCTTAGATAATCGCTTTGCTCGTGGTTTTATTTATTTATTAAAGTTTGAGATTTTCCATCACGTGCAAGACTTTCGTTTCATTGGTTGATTTTGGAGAGTAGTTTACAAACTAAAATTATTTAAAGTTAGAGATTTGAATATTACTATGTAAATTCTCAATGTATATAATTTTTCATTATATGGAATGATTACATAATGAGTTTATCAAACTGTAAAATGCATATAAAATTAACTTTATACACACTTTTCCTCTCCCTCTCAACCCTTATATTTTAGGAAAACTGATTCATATATATCGACAAGTTTATGAAAAATATAAATTACGATTAAAATAAAATTTTAAGAGATAAATAATATAAATAAGGTAAAGTTAATTATTCTTAATTCTTTCATCTGCTAAATATGCACATAAAGAAATATATATATAATCAATATAAATTAGTTTATCATCATATGCGATAACATTCTTTTTTAAAAGAAAAACTTAGTCATCAAACGTACCAAATTTGTTCATTTTTACGTAATTCAATCCAATGTTGACTTCACTTGTGTTTTTGTTTTTGTTTTTGTTTTTGTTTTATTACTCGTATGTTGCATTTGAATTGAATGAATGAAATAAAGAAAATAATGTAATAATTTTAAGATATTTTAAATATATATTTGATTGTTGGTGGGAGTGAGTGGTGTAATATGATGGTAAAATTATCATACATATTTATTCTATTAAAATGAATTTTATTCCACCACATCTCATATGGAATAAAAATCAAAAGGATGTAATGAATTTTCATTATACTAGAATAATTTATCTTTTAAAATAATCATCTAATACACTATTTTTTATTATATATTTTTTATTTTTATTCTCTCAATTTAAACATAAAAATTAATTAGGATAAAAGTGAGACAAGTGATCACCTACCTTATTAAATTAATTTTTATTTGACAAGTAACCGTCGACAAGGCCTTTTCTATAAGTAACCAGCTTTGGTAAACATGCATTTTGCTTATTAGATGTCAATCATATATTCATGTCTTTTACTGTTGTCTGAACTTGTTTCAATTCTTTTGTTTTATTTAAGTTATATAGATAATTATCTAAAGACGCATATAAGGAAAATAATGTTTACATTTATATATATATATATATATGACTTGATTCAAAGACATATTTTTTTAAAAAGCTTACCAAACATACATTCTTTAGCAACAGACTCGGCAACGGTTTGGTCCGTTGTCAAAGATTCGTCCGTCGTCAAAGTTTGTAACGACGGACAGCATATCGTGACGGACAAATAAATAGCGATAGACGAACCTATGGCGACGGACCAAATTGTCGTCGGGTCCGTCGCTAAAGGGGTATGTTAGATATATCTTTTAAAGAGGTATGCTCTTGAACTTTACTTTACATAGACTTGGTTCAATGATATATTCTTTTAAAAAGCTTACCAAACATACATTTTTTAGCGACGGACCTGACGACGGTTTGGTCCGTTGTCAAAAGTTCGTCTGTCGTCAAAGTTTTTAACGACGGACAAACATATAGCGACGGACAAACCTATGACGACGGACCAAACTGTCGCCGAGTCCGTCGCTAAAGGAGTATGTTAGGTATGTCTTTTAAGGAGGTATGCTCTTGAACTTTACTCTATATATATATTTATTAAAAATCAAATATACACATTTATTTATTTTTATGAAGAAAAAAAATCTACTTCACACCTTTAATTTTTTTTCGAGTATGAGAAGTAATATTCAGATACAAAAATCAATTCACATAAGAATTCTTCTTATTTTATTTTTCTTTGATTAGTAGTTAATGATTTTTGTAAGACTTCGAATTTTATGAAATATAAAATTTAATTTTTCTTCATATATATTTTTTCTGAAATAGTAAGTGGTTAAATTGATAAAGTTAAAAGTAAAGGATGTTATGTGTAAATTATACTATGTCGGACAATATTCGTTTGGTCGGAGAATATTCATTCTGTCGGGGAATATTCGTACGCCGCCGCCGTACGAACCAATCATTGGTGGATCCCACAACAAATAATTGTCGGATATAGAAAACGACATAAATAATTTTTAAACGGTCAATGGTACTATCACTTTTAATTGTTAAAATACCTAGTGGTAAGAGAATAGTAACATACGGTATTGCACAGTAGCACACGGTATTGCACAGTAGCACACGACATTGCACAGTGTTTCGTATTATTAAACTGATAAAGTGGTTATCGTACAATATTTGACTTTATTGTCACATGCACAATAATTCATAATATTAAACTGATAATTGTCACAGTAGCATATGCACAGTAATTCACATTATTGAATCAATAATTGTCATTACACAGTAACACATTCTTTCTTTTATATACTTTCTGCATTATTGTTATCTCTATTATGATGTTAATTAAACTGTTGTATTTCATTATTAATTAATTTGATATCTAACTCAGAGAGCCAAGTACACTGTATTTATAACAATTAGTCATAATAATGAATAAGTGTGAATTATTGTTGAATAATTGAATTGATAAAGTTATTTGTTTATAATATAAAGTTAGGTGATATAAAATGAATGATATATATTAAAGATAATGTAATTGTGACGACCCCAAATCCGGGTTCCTTGAACCTCGGATCCGGTTCAACACGAGTACTACTTTTTCCTTATTGTTCATGAATTACAACAATATTATAATTGATAAATAACCATTTATTTACAATTTTACAACATCTCTTTCTATTCCAGAATCGAAATCTTTATACATTCCTAGTATGTCTTAATATCATACATGATACGACATTCTATTACAATCAACTTGTGTATTTAACACTCATATAATATACCAATTAAAGTCTTACACTACACAATCATTTACCTGTCCAATTAGGACTAATATCTACAACAAATATTTAGATCTTCAGTGAAAGTAATATGTTTTCCTGTTCCTTGATCTTTATTGAGAACTTCAAATGATTTGCACTATCTGAAAATGTTGGTTTAGGCAAGAGTGAGCACGACGGCTCAGCAAATCTAACAGATAGCACATAACACATAGTTCATGTTTATACATGCTTCTCATGCTTCATGCATTACATTATATGAATGCATCATACTTCTCATGCTTTGCATTTATTCATGCAACATACTGATCATGCATTGAAATGAATACATAACATACAGTTCAACTTATTCAATTAATTCAGGCTTTCTATTGTATAGAATCAACAAATCTCATATGGTTTCACAAAAAAACATATTTTATTCAAATTCTCACATACTTCAAGTGCACACACAACAGTTATACACATAGCAATAATATCTGAAAAACTTGTCTGGTTCGCTTATACCAGTTATGCTTATTTGGGTCTTTCGTTCAACCTACAATTTATATAGAAAATTGACGTAATCATTAGATGCAATGACTATTACTTAGCCTTTATATAAGACTCTAACTTGAAATTATTAACTCTTAAGATGTCCGACAAACGAACCCTTAAGTTCTGGACAAAACCCTAGCTCAACCCCAGTTGGACATGTCGGGTATGCTCATCTAACTTACACCTTCACTACACGTTCTTTGTACGACTTACTTTTAATAAGTTGTCAAAAATTTAGTCACGAATTGACTATTTATATCTGTTTAATTTAATTAAACATTCTTCTTTTTCATAACTTAATGATTCGGACATTTAATAATGTACCAAATACCTCAAAATATTATCTACCCTTGATAATATATAACTACATTCAAATATTATTAATTATTTAATAATATTTTAATCACTTATTAATATTATTATTTATTTAATAATATTTTAATCCCATATTAATATTATTAACCATTTAATAATATTTTAATCACTTATTAATATTATTAATCATTTAATAATATTTTAATCATTTACAAATATTATTCACCATTTGATAATATTTTAATCTCTTATTAATATTATTAACCATTTAATAATATTTTAATCACTTCTTAATATTATTAATCATTTAATAATATTTTAATCACTTACTGATATTATTCACCATTTAATAATATTTTATTCACCTTTTAATATTATTAACCATTTAATAATATTTTAATCACTTATTAATATTATTAATTATTTAATAATATTTTAACCACTTATTAATATTATTAACCATTTAATAATATTTTAATTTCTTATTAATATTATTAACCATATAATGATATTTTAATCATTTACAAATGTTATTCATCATTTAATAACTTTTTAATCATATACTAATATTATTGATCATTTAATAATATTTTAATAATCTTCAATCAATACCAATAGTTAACCTTTTAATTTTGTTAACCTTAATCTTTAACTTAAACATTTAGCTATCATTTAGTCACTAATAGACTCTCTTACAATAGCTTATCTTTATTTCAATAGTGAAATTATCTTTTGTTAAGTTTTATAATGCCCGACAAGCGAAACTTTCAGTTCCGAACAAGTCTGGATTAAAATTTTAATTTTTTTAACAAGCACGGGCGTCTAGACGCCGCCCCAAAGCCTTTCTGGGGCGTCTAGACGCCCATAGGCAGAATCCAACAAGGTCCGGGCGTACACTTGGGCGTCTAGACGCCGTGTACTTTGGCTGCCGGAACCTCTCTTACTAGTTTGGCCATAACTTTGTCATACGAAAACATTTTGAGGTGATTTTTGAGTCTAAATTCATTAGAATTTCATGATCTACAATTTCTCTTTAGATCACAAATCCAAATTCCGAATGGAACTGGACTAAAAATTGATCACAAAGACAAAGTGAAAACTAAAATCACAAATCCTTGGTTTTAAAGGTTCAAACTTGAATAAAATGAAATCTATTCATCCAAATGACACCAACTTAGTGTTACTATCTTCCTAACCTCTTGTCTTACAACATTTCATGGTTCAATCACATTTTTGAAAACGTTTGACAAGAAATTTTAAGATCGAACCACTTAGGATTTTATCGGTAACACAATATGGAATTTTCTTTCATTTATTTGCGTATCACACATACCGACACTTGATTTAAACATACTAAATCATGAATCTACCTATATATCATAGATCTAGACTTCTAGAGCATCAAAATAACTTTTGATCGGTTAAAAATATATTTTGACCGATTAAAACTTATATAGACTATAAAAATGGAATAGGTGAAGGTTAGATCACTTTTGAACCTTTTGATCTTGGATGTTCTTCATCACTTGACTATGATCTTGACTTGTGACTCCACCTTGATCATCCTCTAGCAATCTCCTTGGTGGAAATCTCCAACAATGCTCTCCCTTCTCTCTAGAATTCCTTCCTCTCTCTAAAAATACCACCAAGCATAGAAATGACCAACATTGCTCATGTGTTGGTGATTTCTATTTATAGAACTCTAGGAGAACTTCATTAACTTCTTAATCAACCAACATTGGTGCAATTAGAAGCTTAAACTAGATTACTATTGGTTGAATGACCAATTGATAGACATATGGAATGACTAGGTGATTGACTAGGGTTGGTGAACCACTTTGATATTGTGTATAAGTGAAGCAACCAAGCAAATCAAGCCACCCCAAGTGGGCCCCTCTAAATCTCAGCAAATGGCCTTTTATTTCTCCATTTTTGCTTTATTTTTTCTTCATTTAATAGACATATATACATCTATATACATATATACACTTATGATCAATTGTTGATCAATTTTGACTACAATTTGGGCTCCACATTGGATTCTAGAATTTAATATATTGGGCTCATCAATTTAATTAGTTTGGGCTCAATTTATTTATTACATTGGGCTAACATTGCATACCCTATGTTACATTTAATTAAAACAAACATTGGGCTTGATTAATTATAACTTGAATCAAGGTTTAATTAATTACATGGACTACTAGGTTAATTTATTTAACTTAGTTTAATACATCAATTGGACTTATAATATAATCCAATTAGACTTACCTTTAATTATTCTACCACATTGGGTTACATAATTAACTCATCCATAGTTAATTCCCAATACTACTTTCTTTTCTCTAGCAATTAACCAATGTTTGGTTAATGCTCTCTCATGTTTACCAACTAGGGTTATTTAATTAACCCTACATTAGTTAATCCTCTACACTCAATAATATTTCCCAACACTTTGACCAACATTGGACTTTTAAATGTTTGGGCTACATAGTTTACCTTCCATTGGGCTCTCTTATTAAATTACCCACCTTCATGTAAATATTCTCATATTGGGCTAACACATATAATCCTTTTGGGCTAGTCCACTAGTAGTAATTAAATTACTTGGACTCTATACCACAACTAAATAATTAAGTTAATTACTTAATCAATTAACTTCTTAATATTGTCATTCTAGACAATCATCCTAAATTTTCCACAACTTTAACGCATAACTAATATAATTAATTTGATTAATTATTGTGACGCCCCCAAATCTGAGCCCACACAGCCCAAACTTGAGTCGTCAAAATACTACAACAAAATTATTACAACAAAGCACAACGTACTACAATACAGTGTATAATAATACACAACTAAGTCTTCACTATTATTGCCACACTATTTTACAAAACGTGAAGACTATGATAACTATTCCTCGGACCCTCACTCCATTCCCCGGCTAGACCCTGTTATGTTTTCATCTCCTGTTGAAAAACAATGGAACAAAAGAAAGGGTGAGCTCAAATAGCCCAGTAAAGAATATCATGACTAAGATAATGACGAATAAATTATCATTAGTCTTCAACAGTTGAGTTCTTAATAGAATACAATAGACTACAAGGTTTATATCAAAAACTGCAGTTAAATTCTTAAACAACGTTCAGATCAATAATAGCAGCGGAATGAGTAATCTATTAGAAGAATAATGCAGACTATAATGTCCACTCGGTTCTCTTTTTAGGAAAAACATCATCAACTTTTATCATCTGAAATATCATTAGTCAAGATAATACAAATTCACAGTTCCTGATCATAATCATGCACATCAACAGTTCATCTTTGTACTACGGGCCAAAGATATTCAATATAGCACCAACGGTCATGATTATACCAGATTCAGCCTTTGGTCATAATCATACCAAACAACAGTTCATCTTTGCACTACGGGCCAAAGAGAACATTCACCACGTGCCATAAAAGACACCGAACAGATGTATCGCCTTTAACCTATTATATCGCCTTTAACCTATCATCTGTTCAACAAATATATCACATCTGTGCCCCCGGCCACAGATATTCACAACAGCTTGATTTTTGGATGATTAGAATGATATAAATGATGAACAGAAGAAATAGGATAACAATAAGTATCGGAAGTTTACTTTGTACAGATTCAAATAATGTCCAAATTGTCAACATGATGTGGAGTGAAATTCAAGATCCACAGTTCAGAATAACGGTTACAATTCAATAGAAAGGTTCACGTAAATAGGAAGGTTCAGTTGAAATAATGAAGTTCAATTATTATGGAACATATAATATTTTCAGGAATTATAGAAGCAATAGTTCCATAATAAATTTCGATTTAGGAGTATGAAAGAAAATAATATCCCTTACCGTAGCAGGTTTGATTAACAAAAGGTGAAAGAAATTAATACAAAGGGTTATTCACCAACAGGCGGCAATCCGCTCCGTAAGGTTATTCCCACAATTTAATAGAATTTGAGTACAAAGAGTTATTCACCAAACAGGCGGCAATCCGCTCCGTAAGGTTATTCTCAGAGATTAATAATGAATGAATACGAAAGGTTATTCACCAACAGGCGGCAATCCGCTCCGTAAGGTTATTCCCACAATTTAATAGAATTTGAGTACAAAGAGTTATTCACCAAACAGGCGGCAATCCGCTCCGTAAGGTTATTCTCAGAGATTAATAATGAATGAATACGAAAGGTTATTCACCAACAGGCGGCAATCCGCTCCGTAAGGTTATTCCCACAATTTAATACATGGAAATAAAAGGCACGTCTTATGAGTAAGGAAGAAACAATATTATTATCGAGAATCAAATAATGATAATCCCTTACCATAGTATGTTTGAATAATGGAAGATGAAAAAGATGGTATCCCTTACCTCAACACGTGACTGGATATTGATTTAAATGAGGTTGATTAACTTGAACAGTACACGTATACTTATAGATCTTCACAAATACTCAAGATGACTTAAGCACACTTAGAGAGAACTTTCACAAGAAGTATTTAGAGAGAGAAAGAAAGAACAAGTAAGGAAGTTTATGAAAAATCCTTAAGTTAAGGCTTCTATTTATAGCCAAAAATCTTATCATTCATTTAATCTAAACCATTCATTTAAAGATCATCTTTTAATCTACACCATCCATTTCAAATATTATATTATCTTTAATCTACACCATTCATTTCATATCACCTAATAATCACCTAACTTTATATTATAAACAAATCAATTTAATTATTCAACAATAATTCACACTTTAATCTACACCATTCATTTCATATCACCTAATAATCACCTAACTTTATATTATAAACAAATAACTTTATCAATTCAATTATTATGACTAATTGTTATAAATACAGTATAGTTAGCTCTTAGATATCAAGTCAAGAAATTAATGAAATACAACTGTTTAAATAACATCATAATAGAGATAACAATAATGTAAAATAAAGCATACGTTACTGTGTAATGACAATTATTGATTCAATAATGTAAAATATTGTGTAACAACAATTATTGAATTGATAATATAAAATATTATGCAGTGACAATTATCGATGAAATGATGCGTAACAGTTACGGTGTCAATTATCAGACCAAAATTATGAGACACTATGCAATACCGTGTGTTACTGTAGAGTACCGAGTGCTACAGAAAATACCAATAACTACCGTATGCTACTATTCTTTTATCACCGGTATTTTAACAGTTCCGTTGACTATTTTTATTTAAAAAAGTTATTTCTGTCGTTTTCTATATCCGACAAATATTCCGTTGTGGGGTCCACCAATAATTTGTTATTTCGGCGCCGTCGGACCAAACGAATATTCCCCGACCAAACGAATATTCCCCGACAAAGCGAATATTGTCCGACAAAATAAAATTTGCACATAACATCCTTAACTTTTAACTTTATCGATTTAACCACTTACTGTTTAAAAAAAATATCTATATGAAGAAAAATTAAATTTTGTATTTCATAAAATTCGGGGTCTTACAACCTCCCCTCCTTATGAAATTTCGTCCCCGAAATTGACGTACCTGACATATCGAAGAGGTAAGGATACTTAGATTTCATCTCAGATTCTAGCTCCCAGGTCATTTCCTCAGTATCTTGGTTCCTCCATAAAACCTTAACTTGAGGTATAACCTTTGAGCGTAGGATCTGCTCCTTCTTATCCAGGATCTTAACAGGTACCTCCTCGTATGTTAAATCCTCTGCTATAACGTCTGGTTCTAACTCAATGACGTGGTTTGGGTCCTTCACATATTTACGTAACATAGATATGTGAAAAACGTTATGGATGCGAGACATACTTGGTGGTAGGGCTAGTCTGTAGGCTACGGTTCCTATTCGATCGAGGATTTCAAATGGGCCAATAAATCGAGGGTTAAGCTTTTCTCTCTTTCCGAATCTCGTAACCCCTTTCCATGGAGAAACACGTAAGAATACATGATCTCCGACGTTGAAACTTTCGTCTCTCCGATGAAGATCAACATAACTCTTTTGTCGTTTTTGTGCGGTCTGTATTCGTTGTCGGATCATTTGGATCTTTTCGGTCGTCAAGCGTACCAACTCGGGTCCCAACAATTTTGCTTCTCCGACCTCATTCCAACATATTGGAGAGCGACACTTCCTTCCATACAATGCCTCGAATGGAGCCATGCCTATGCTTGCTTGGTAACTGTTGTTGTAAGAAAATTCCACCAACGGTAAGTACTTATCCCAACTTCCTTTGAAGTCTAATACACAAAGTCTCAAAAGATCTTCGAGGGTCTGGATCGTCCTTTCCGATTGTCCGTCCGTTTGAGGATGGTATGCAGAACTAAAACGTAGTTCAGTGCCCATAGCTTTTTGTAGACTGATCCAAAAGCGTGAAGTGAATCTAGGATCTCGATCAGAAACTATGGAAACTGGCATGCCATGCAATCTCACGATCTCATTTATGTACATACCGGCAAGACGTTCAAGTGAAAAGTTTTCTCGTATAGGCAAGAAATGAGCAGATTTGGTCAATCTATCTACGATCACCCAAATTGCATCTAAGCCTTGAGAAACTTTTGGAAGACCCGTCACGAAGTCCATATTGATGTGTTCCCACTTCCATTCGGGAACTTCAAGTGATTGTAATGGACCTTTAGGAACTTGATGCTCTGCCTTGACACGTTGACAAGTTAGGCACCTTGAGATAAACTCCGCAATCTCTCTTTTCATATTGTTCCACCAAAATGTATGTCGAAGATCTCGATACATCTTGGTACCTCCTGGGTGGATTGCAAACGGCGTGTTGTGTGCCTCAATCATGATTTTATGCTTTAATTCAGGATCGTTAGGAACACAGAGTCGAGAGTTGACTCGAAGTATTCCTTTCTCGTCGATTCTTGCTTCGGGAATGGCACCTTCTTGTACTTTCTTTATCATGTTTATCAGTTCCGGATCGGTAGCTTGAGCAGCTTTAATTTTATCGATTAAAGTTGGTTCTACTCGCACGTGAGCAATCTTCGAGTGGGTCCCTGGTGTCTTTAGCTCTATCTCCATCTTTTGCAAGTCGTACAAAATACACTTTTGTGTTGTCAGCAGTGCACTTGTACTTGCATAAGATTTTCTGCTCAAAGCGTCAGCTACAACGTTCGCCTTTCCCGGGTGATACTGGATTGTGTGGTCATAATCCTTTAACAGCTCAAGCCAACGTCGTTGTCGCATGTTGAGTTCCTTCTGGGTGAAGAAATACTTGAGACTTTTATGATCCGTATAGATATCCACTTTTTCTCCGTACAAGTAGTGTCTCCAGATCTTCAACGCGAAAACGACTGATGCCAACTCTAGATCATGAGTAGGATAATTTTTCTCATAATCTTTGAGTTGTCGAGAGGCGTAGGCTATAACCTTTCCATGTTGCATAAGGACACAGCCTAGACCTTTGCCAGAAGCATCGCTGTAGATAACAAATTCTCCTGATCCTGATGGTATGGTCAGAACAGGAGCTGAAACCAGTCTCTTCTTGAGTTATTGGAAACTTTTCTCGCATTCCTCGCTCCATATGAATTTTGTGCTTTTCCGAGTAAGCTGCGTTAATGGAGTGGCGATTCGAGAAAATCCTTCTACGAATCTCCGATAATAACCAGCTAGACCCAGAAAACTTCGGACTTCGGTTACTGTTTTGGGTTGTTCCCAATTTAGTACCGTTTCAATCTTCGCAGGATCGACTGATATTCCTTGACTAGAAATCACATGCCCAAGAAACGCGACCTCCTCAAGCCAGAACTCACATTTCTTCAACTTGGCATATAATTTATTTTCACGGAGCTTTTGTAGTATCAATCTCAGGTGTTGTTCATGATCCTCGCGACTCTTGGAGTATATGAGGATGTCATCAATAAAGACAACCACAAAATGATCCAAATGTTCCTTGAATATCCGGTTCATCATGTCCATGAAAGCTGCAGGAGCATTAGTTAGTCCAAAAGGCATGACTAAGAACTCATAATGCCCATAACGAGTTCTGAAAGCAGTCTTTGGAATGTCCTCAGCTTTAACCTTTAACTGATGATATCCAGAACGGAGATCAATCTTTGAGAAATGTTGAGCGCCTTGCAATTGATCAAACATGTCATCAATCCGAGGTAACGGATACCTGTTCTTGATGGTGACATGGTTCAATTCTCGGTAGTCAATGCACAATCTCATACTCCCGTCTTTCTTCTTCACAAATAGAACAGGAGCACCCCAAGGTGATGCACTCAGACGAATGAAACCGGTATCCAACAATTCCTGTAGTTGGACTTTTAACTCTTGAAGTTCAATGGGAGCCATTCGGTAGGGAGCTTTGGAAATGGGCTTGGTACCGGGTTCAAGATCAATATAAAAATCAATTTCACGGTTTGGGGGTAAGCCAGGAAGTTCTTCAGGAAAAACGTCAGGAAACTCATTAACAATGGGAATATCATTCAAGTTTGACGTATTTTTGTTCAAATCAGTGACATGAGCTAAAAAGGCTTGACATCCGTTTTTCAATAAACGAATGGCTTTATGGCTAGAAATAACAGTTATAGATTTCAATGGTTTAGTTGCTTGAATTTGCATGACAGGTTGATTAGGAATATGAAAACTAATAATCTTATGAAAACAATCAATTTTAGCATGATGGGTAGTCAACCAATCAATTCCTAAAATCACATCAAATTCACGCATCTCCAAAGAAATAAGGTCAACAGATAATGTGAGGTTGTTGATTTGAACTAGGCAAGATTTATAGACAGTAGATGTAATGGTCATTTCTCCTAATGGGGTTTCAACTGATAAGTCAAAGTCCAAGTTTTCAGGAGTTAAGTTTAAACGCTGAGCACATGCAGGTGAGATAAAAGAATGGGTAGAGCCAGTATCTAACAAAGCGTAGACTTCACGAGAATTTATGAATAGCTTACCGGTTATCACCTCGTTCGAGTTTCGCGCCATTTGGGATGTCACAACAAAAGCTCTCCCTTGAACTACAGATTTTCCTTTATCCGCGCTAGCTTTTGGTATCATCATTGCAGCTGGACTTGATTTTGTGGCAGGACAAAACCGCGCAAGATGACCCTCTTTCCCACAACTGTAGCACTTTTTAGACTGCAGAGTACAGTTTGGGCTGATGTGACCTTCATGACCACACCTATAGCATCTCACTGGTGGTCGATCTTCTCCCCTTGAAACTGGGGTCGGTGCTGGTGTTGGTACTGGTGCTGGTGCCCTTCCATAATTATTATGGAATCTCTTTCTTTTGAAATTGTTCCCACTAGATTCTCCTCTTCTGTTATTTGGTGTGGAATTACCACCGAAGTGTTGGTTACCTCCTCGATGGTTTTCGTTCCTGTGGTTGTTGTCACTCCTTTCTCTATGCTGATCATTAACTCTTGGCTGCAATGTTTCATCTGTTTGCTCCACCCTTTGAGCCCTATCTACAACATCTGAATACAAACTGAATTTATGAGAACTAAGTTGTTGACGAATTTTGAGTCTCAAACCTCTCAGGAACATTCGACTCATTCGTGCTTCGTCATCTACTAGATGAGTCGCAAAACGAGACAGTTCAGCAAACTTAGCTTCATATTGAGAAACTGTCATGTTTCCCTGCTCCAGCTTAATGAATTCCACTTCCTTCATATGACGGATGCTTTCTGGGAAGTACTTCTCGTTAAACAGTTCTTCGAATTCTGTCCAAGACATTTCGAGTGCTGAAGGTTGGATACGTTTTACCGCTTCCCACCAATGGTCCGCCTCACCTCGTAACATAAAAGTGGCAAATGGCACCTTCTGATCATCAGCGCATTGTAAGACATCAAGTATTTTTGTCGTCTGCTTCAGCCATGCCTCCGCTTTGAGTGGGTCAGGCTTCCCGTGGAATTCAGGTGGTCCTAATTCTTTAAATTGCTTAACAGTGACCATCCTCAAATTGCCAGCGTTTCTACCGTTATTATTGACTGGATTTCCTCTTCCTTGATTCTGTATGAACTGCATGAAATTCCTAAAGAATCCATCGTTCATCATGTTATCAGGAACATTATTTCCTGAGTTGGCAGGAGGATTGTTTGGGGCCTCTTGATTCTCAGCTACATTTGCTTCGGGTATTCCATAGTTAACCTCTTGATTTTCAGATGCCATACCTAACTGTGGTCACAAAATAAATGTTAGTTCAAATAAACTGACTCATCACTTCATGTTCCTACATTCAAATTGACTCATTAGATAATAAAATCTATTTTAGGTAGGACACACTAGTGACTGATTCTATTCGTCTCTCCCCTCCTAGTTCTACCCCAGATCGCCATTAAAGACCATATCCCTAAGCTCTGATGCCAACTGTGACGCCCCCAAATCTGAGTCCACACAGCCCAAACTTGAGTCGTCAAAATACTACAACAAAATTATTACAACAAAGCACAACGTACTACAATACAGTGTATAATAATACACAACTAAGTCTTCACTATTATTGCCACACTATTTTACAAAACGTGAAGACTATGATAACTATTCCTCGGACCCTCACTCCATTCCCCGGCTAGACCCTGTTATGTTTTCATCTCCTGTTGAAAAACAATGGAACAAAAGAAAGGGTGAGCTCAAATAGCCCAGTAAAGAATATCATGACTAAGATAATGACGAATAAATTATCATTAGTCTTCAACAGTTGAGTTCTTAATAGAATACAATAGACTACAAGGTTTATATCAAAAACTGCAGTTAAATTCTTAAACAACGTTCAGATCAATAATAGCAGCGGAATGAGTAATCTATTAGAAGAATAATGCAGACTATAATGTCCACTCGGTTCTCTTTTTAGGAAAAACATCATCAACTTTTATCATCTGAAATATCATTAGTCAAGATAATACAAATTCACAGTTCCTGATCATAATCATGCACATCAACAGTTCATCTTTGTACTACGGGCCAAAGATATTCAATATAGCACCAACGGTCATGATTATACCAGATTCAGCCTTTGGTCATAATCATACCAAACAACAGTTCATCTTTGCACTACGGGCCAAAGAGAACATTCACCACGTGCCATAAAAGACACCGAACAGATGTATCGCCTTTAACCTATTATATCGCCTTTAACCTATCATCTGTTCAACAAATATATCACATCTGTGCCCCCGGCCACAGATATTCACAACAGCTTGATTTTTGGATGATTAGAATGATATAAATGATGAACAGAAGAAATAGGATAACAATAAGTATCGGAAGTTTACTTTGTACAGATTCAAATAATGTCCAAATTGTCAACATGATGTGGAGTGAAATTCAAGATCCACAGTTCAGAATAACGGTTACAATTCAATAGAAAGGTTCACGTAAATAGGAAGGTTCAGTTGAAATAATGAAGTTCAATTATTATGGAACATATAATATTTTCAGGAATTATAGAAGCAATAGTTCCATAATAAATTTCGATTTAGGAGTATGAAAGAAAATAATATCCCTTACCGTAGCAGGTTTGATTAACAAAAGGTGAAAGAAATTAATACAAAGGGTTATTCACCAACAGGCGGCAATCCGCTCCGTAAGGTTATTCCCACAATTTAATAGAATTTGAGTACAAAGAGTTATTCACCAAACAGGCGGCAATCCGCTCCGTAAGGTTATTCTCAGAGATTAATAATGAATGAATACGAAAGGTTATTCACCAACAGGCGGCAATCCGCTCCGTAAGGTTATTCCCACAATTTAATAGAATTTGAGTACAAAGAGTTATTCACCAAACAGGCGGCAATCCGCTCCGTAAGGTTATTCTCAGAGATTAATAATGAATGAATACGAAAGGTTATTCACCAACAGGCGGCAATCCGCTCCGTAAGGTTATTCCCACAATTTAATACATGGAAATAAAAGGCACGTCTTATGAGTAAGGAAGAAACAATATTATTATCGAGAATCAAATAATGATAATCCCTTACCATAGTATGTTTGAATAATGGAAGATGAAAAAGATGGTATCCCTTACCTCAACACGTGACTGGATATTGATTTAAATGAGGTTGATTAACTTGAACAGTACACGTATACTTATAGATCTTCACAAATACTCAAGATGACTTAAGCACACTTAGAGAGAACTTTCACAAGAAGTATTTAGAGAGAGAAAGAAAGAACAAGTAAGGAAGTTTATGAAAAATCCTTAAGTTAAGGCTTCTATTTATAGCCAAAAATCTTATCATTCATTTAATCTAAACCATTCATTTAAAGATCATCTTTTAATCTACACCATCCATTTCAAATATTATATTATCTTTAATCTACACCATTCATTTCATATCACCTAATAATCACCTAACTTTATATTATAAACAAATCAATTTAATTATTCAACAATAATTCACACTTTAATCTACACCATTCATTTCATATCACCTAATAATCACCTAACTTTATATTATAAACAAATAACTTTATCAATTCAATTATTATGACTAATTGTTATAAATACAGTATAGTTAGCTCTTAGATATCAAGTCAATAAATTAATGAAATACAACTGTTTAAATAACATCATAATAGAGATAACAATAATGTAAAATAAAGCATACGTTACTGTGTAATGACAATTATTGATTCAATAATGTAAAATACTGTGTAACAACAATTATTGAATTGATAATATAAAATATTATGCAGTGACAATTATCGATGAAATGATGCGTAACAGTTACGGTGTCAATTATCAGACCAAAAATATGAGACACTATGCAATACCGTGTGTTACTGTAGAGTACCGAGTGCTACAGAAAATACCAATAACTACCGTATGCTACTATTCTTTTATCACCGGTATTTTAACAGTTCCGTTGACTATTTTTATTTAAAAAGGTTATTTCTGTCGTTTTCTATATCCGACAAATATTCCGTTGTGGGGTCCACCAATAATTTGTTATTTCGGCGCCGTCGGACCAAACGAATATTCCCCGACCAAACGAATATTCCCCGACAAAGCGAATATTGTCCGACAAAATAAAATTTGCACATAACATCCTTAACTTTTAACTTTATCGATTTAACCACTTACTGTTTAAAAAAAATATCTATATGAAGAAAAATTAAATTTTGTATTTCATAAAATTCGGGGTCTTACAACTATATTTCATGACTTCATTTTTAAACTAATTAATTTATTAGTTTAATTGAGTATTAAATTTACTCCTCTTCGTATTTGGTTAACAAGCACAACTCTAGGAATATATAACTATGTATATATATCCTTATAACCGTCTTCACTTCTCAAATGAATTTATTTCCTTAATAAATTCTCTATATGCATCATAAAATATTTTCACATTTAATTTCTAACAAATACATTATGTTAAAAAAAAATGTTCACCCATTTTCTACACATCTTACTTCTCAAGTTCTAGGTTTTAAACCTTAACCTTTAATAAAATCAATTAAATTATTATTTAAAATCTTGAAAACATCTGGGATATTACATTCACCCCTTCTTATAAGAATTTCGTCCCCGAAATTATCTCATACTCATTTCTAACAAATTTTCATCTCTGAATATATATCTTCACTCATCACATTCTATGACCACCCTTTTATAGGAAGTTCATACTTTTCACAATTCCAGAACAATGGAATATCTTGCAAAAGAATAAATTGAAAATCAATATCTTACAAAAGAATAAATTGAAAATCAAAATATTCATTAAAACTTTCATACTATTCTGAGGGGTCATAAAGACTGTGAACATACTGCGAGAATGTTTATCAATCACAAAGACTGAAAACATACCACAATGGTTTCGTACGCTAGGTGATCAGCCTCTCGTACTCTAGCGCTGTGCACAACGACTTCTCTCGGGGTCGAACTCTTTGGATTTACCAACCCATATCAGCATGCCACCACTGTTGGGCGCCCCCTCGTGGGTTCTTTATTCATGGCTCTGACATATCCCCCATTATGGGGTTGTTCACCTCAGACTTACTACAAAATTCCGCTCCAGCATAAGTTGGATTGGAAAATAAAACTCGAGTCATTTATGACCAAAAAGTGTCCAGTCAAAATAAATGACATAGACTCACATCATTGAACTGTTCGTATATTACGACTCAAAAATCATTTCAGATTAGTTAAAGTAACTAAAATTCATTTATAGGACTTCATGATACCGCACCGTTGCAACAATGCGTTGAGGATTCCGTCTTTTTCATCTTTGCACCATGGCTTTAATGGCGTGTGATGATTTTATAAATACATTTTGATATTTTTAAATCAATTTGTCTAGCCGAAACAATTAGCATAGACTCTTCTTTAAACGTTTCAAAACATCATACCATAATGGGCTTAAAAATACATCCAACACTAGGTTATTCTGCATTGATGACTCCATCGTTTCTCATCTCATCACAAGTAACGATGGACTTCTCCACACCTCGGGTTACTGCGACTTAATAATAAAACAAGAAAATTCATTTGTCTTTTCAAAAGCACAACAGTGCGAATTTAGCACGATTTTAAGAATGTCAAAGTCTAGCATAGCTAGAAGATTTGGAATATCCTAAAACCTCAAAACACCTCAAATTTTTCCTCCACATTCTTTTTCATCTTAATAACTATATCTAGTATAGCCTTAACCTGACTACTTTAACTCTATCCATACTCACTGTTCATCAAACTTACCATGCATTTGGGCTAAGGAACTTACCACAATCATATGGTTTGAGAAGCTTGTCCTAGTCAGGCCAAAGTCGCCCATTCGCTGATGGGCTCCACCACATGACTATGAGTGCCGAACTTACTATGCGTGTCGGTTATCAAAACACGAACTTATTTTAACATCCTCTACCTATTCGTTATACACATGAGAAAAGAATCACCTTCTCAACATTCATATAACGAATAGCGCGACACCAGGTTTCAATTGATTATCATTATAGGAAGCTAAGTGGTCGTCAAACCAAACACAATCTCCTGCCCATACAAGAAATTGGTCAACTCAGCCACTAATCAATATAGAAAGTCAAGCGGTCGTTAAACCAAGAACAAATACATCAGTTGCCCAACTGGTCAACACTGTAAGGAAACACATGCCACCAATGCATATCTTTCTTCTTCGATACACACTGATCGTGCAAGTTTCGCAGCAGCATCTCCCAAATCGGTTCGCTGACATATCATAGCCCCCGCCCATACAAGGGTTCGTTCAACTCAACCACTATATTAATATAGGAAGCTAAGCGGTTATAAAACCAAGCACAGATTCCCTGCCCATACAAGGAATCATACAACTCAACCACTAATATGAGTACTCAATTAAAAACCCACAAACCACTAATTTTTCTTAACTGAATACGAATTCTCTCCATTCATATTTTAGCACATCTATCTCATTACGAGTTCATTTCTCTAGATCATTTCATGACCTTATTAGCATTTTCTTTATGCTTCTCCAAATCTTATCATAAGATATTTTCTATCATTTCTTCAAATTAGGTACAACATGACCTTATTCATCTCTCTTATATCTTCATTAATCTATCTTTGGATAATCTACTATAGATGAATTTTTTTCAAATTCATCTTTTATTACTTAAACTCTTCCGGAGTTTATTCATTTATCATTTTACTTATCTTCTACATGGTTATAGCCTAAGGTACTCTTACCTAAGGTTTATAACCTATCAGCTCTGATACCAACTTGTGACGACCCCAAATCCGGGTTCCTTGAACCTCGGATCCGGTTCAACACGAGTACTACTTTTTCCTTATTGTTCATGAATTACAACAATATTATAATTGATAAATAACCATTTATTTACAATTTTACAACATCTCTTTCTATTCCAGAATCGAAATCTTTATACATTCCTAGTATGTCTTAATATCATACATGATACGACATTCTATTACAATCAACTTGTGTATTTAACACTCATATAATATACCAATTAAAGTCTTACACTACACAATCATTTACCTGTCCAATTCGGACTAATATCTACAACAAATATTTAGATCTTCAGTGAAAGTAATATGTTTTCCTGTTCCTTGATCTTTATTGAGAACTTCAAATGATTTGCACTATCTGAAAATGTTGGTTTAGGCAAGAGTGAGCACGACGGCTCAGCAAATCTAACAGATAGCACATAACACATAGTTCATGTTTATACATGCTTCTCATGCTTCATGCATTACATTATATGAATGCATCATACTTCTCATGCTTTGCATTTATTCATGCAACATACTGATCATGCATTGAAATGAATACATGACATACAGTTCAACTTATTCAATTAATTCAGGCTTTCTATTGTATAGAATCAACAAATCTCATATGGTTTCACAAAAAAACATATTTTATTCAAATTCTCACATACTTCAAGTGCACACACAACAGTTATACACATAGCAATAATATCTGAAAAACTTGTCTGGTTCGCTTATACCAGTTATGCTTATTTGGGTCTTTCGTTTAACCTACAATTTATATAGAAAATTGACGTAATCATTAGATGCAATGACTATTACTTAGCCTTTATATAAGACTCTAACTTGAAATTATTAACTCTTAAGATGTCCGACAAACGAACCCTTAAGTTCTGGACAAAACCCTAGCTCAACCCCAGTTGGACATGTCGGGTATGCTCATCTAACTTACACCTTCACTACACGTTCTTTGTACGACTTACTTTTAATAAGTTGTCAAAAAGTTTAGTCACGAATTGACTATTTACATCTGTTTAATTTAATTAAACATTCTTCTTTTTCATAACTTAATGATTCGGACATTTAATAATGTACCAAATACCTCAAAATATTATCTACCCTTGATAATATATAACTACATTCAAATATTATTAATTATTTAATAATATTTTAATCACTTATTAATATTATTATTTATTTAATAATATTTTAATCCCATATTAATATTATTAACCATTTAATAATATTTTAATCACTTATTAATATTATTAATCATTTAATAATATTTTAATCATTTACAAATATTATTCACCATTTGATAATATTTTAATCTCTTATTAATATTATTAACCATTTAATAATATTTTAATCACTTCTTAATATTATTAATCATTTAATAATATTTTAATCACTTACTGATATTATTCACCATTTAATAATATTTTATTCACCTTTTAATATTATTAACCATTTAATAATATTTTAATCACTTATTAATATTATTAATTATTTAATAATATTTTAACCACTTATTAATATTATTAACCATTTAATAATATTTTAATTTCTTATTAATATTATTAACCATATAATGATATTTTAATCATTTACAAATGTTATTCATCATTTAATAACTTTTTAATCATATACTAATATTATTGATCATTTAATAATATTTTAATAATCTTCAATCAATACCAATAGTTAACCTTTTAATTTTGTTAACCTTAATCTTTAACTTAAACATTTAGCTATCATTTAGTCACTAATAGACTCTCTTACAATAGCTTATCTTTATTTCAATAGTGAAATTATCTTTTGTTAAGTTTTATAATGCCCGACAAGCGAAACTTTCAGTTCCGAACAAGTCTGGATTAAAATTTTAATTTTTTTAACAAGCACGGGCGTCTAGACGCCACCCCAAAGCCTTTCTGGGGCGTCTAGACGCCCATAGGCAGAATCCAACAAGGTCCGGGCGTACACTTGGGCGTCTAGACGCCGTGTACTTTGGCTGCCGGAACCTCTCTTACTAGTTTGGCCATAACTTTGTCATACGAAAACATTTTGAGGTGATTTTTGAGTCTAAATTCATTAGAATTTCATGATCTACAATTTCTCTTTAGATCACAAATCCAAATTCTGAATGGAACTGGACTAAAAACTGATCACAAAGACAAAGTGAAAACTAAAATCACAAATCCTTGGTTTTAAAGGTTCAAACTTGAATAAAATGAAATCTATTCATCCAAATGACACCAACTTAGTGTTACTATCTTCCTAACCTCTTGTCTTACAACATTTCATGGTTCAATCACATTTTTGAAAACGTTTGACAAGAAATTTTAAGATCGAACCACTTAGGATTTTATCGGTAACACAATATGGAATTTTCTTTCATTTATTTGCGTATCACACATACCGACACTTGATTTAAACATACTAAATCATGAATCTACCTATATATCATAGATCTAGACTTCTAGAGCATCAAAATAACTTTTGATCGGTTAAAAATATATTTTGACCGATTAAAACTTATATAGACTATAAAAATGGAATAAGTGAAGGTTAGATCACTTTTGAACCTTTTGATCTTGGATGTTCTTCGTCACTTGACTATGATCTTGACTTGTGACTCCACCTTGATCATCCTCTAGCAATCTCCTTGGTGGAAATCTCCAACAATGCTCTCCCTTCTCTCTAGAATTCCTTCCTCTCTCTAAAAATACCACCAAGCATAGAAATGACCAACATTGCTCATGTGTTGGTGATTTCTATTTATAGAACTCTAGGAGAACTTCATTAACTTCTTAATCAACCAACATTTGTGCAATTAGAAGCTTAAACTAGATTACTATTGGTTGAATGACCAATTGATAGACATATGGAATGACTAGGTGATTGACTAGGGTTGGTGAACCACTTTGATATTGTGTATAAGTGAAGCAACCAAGCAAATCAAGCCACCCCAAGTGGGCCCCTCTAAATCTCAGCAAATGGCCTTTTATTTCTCCATTTTTGCTTTATTTTTTCTTCATTTAATAGACATATATACATCTATATACATATATACACTTATGATCAATTGTTGACCAATTTTGACTACAATTTGGGCTCCACATTGGATTCTAGAATTTAATATATTGGGCTCATCAATTTAATTAGTTTGGGCTCAATTTATTTATTACATTGGGCTAACATTGCATACCCTATGTTACATTTAATTAAAACAAACATTGGGCTTGATTAATTATAACTTGAATCAAGGTTTAATTAATTACATGGACTACTAGGTTAATTTATTTAACTTAGTTTAATACATCAATTGGACTTATAATATAATCCAATTAGACTTACCTTTAATTATTCTACCACATTGGGTTACATAATTAACTCATCCATAGTTAATTCCCAATACTACTTTCTTTTCTCTAGCAATTAACCAATGTTTGGTTAATGCTCTCTCATGTTTACCAACTAGGGTTATTTAATTAACCCTACATTAGTTAATCCTCTACACTCAATAATATTTCCCAACACTTTGACCAACATTGGACTTTTAAATGTTTGGGCTACATAGTTTACCTTCCATTGGGCTCTCTTATTAAATTACCCACCTTCATGTAAATATTCTCATATTGGGCTAACACATATAATCCTTTTGGGCTAGTCCACTAGTAGTAATTAAATTACTTGGACTCTATACCACAACTAAATAATTAAGTTAATTACTTAATCAATTAACTTCTTAATATTGTCATTCTAGACAATCATCCTAAATTTTCCACAACTTTAACGCATAACTAATATAATTAATTTGATTAATTATATTTCATGACTTCATTTTTAAACTAATTAATTTATTAGTTTAATTGAGTATTAAATTTACTCCTCTTCGTATTTGGCTAACAAGCACAACTCTAGGAATATATAACTATGTATATATATCCTTATAACCGTCTTCACTTCTCAAATGAATTTATTTCCTTAATAAATTCTCTATATGCATCATAAAATATTTTCACATTTAATTTCTAACAAATACATTATGTTAAAAAAAAATGTTCACCCATTTTCTACACATCTTACTTTTCAAGTTCTAGGTTTTAAACCTTAACCTTTAATAAAATCAATTAAATTATTATTTAAAATCTTGAAAACATCTGGGATATTACAGTAATAATTATAGAATTTCAAATGAATAGTGTAGATTGAAGATGATATTTAAATGAATGGTTTAGATTAAGAAAATCTTAAAAGATGAAATGAATGGTATAGATTAAAGATAATATAGAATTTAAAATGGATGGTGTAGATTAAAAGATGATCTTTAAATGAATGATTTAGATTAAAGAAATCTTAAAAGATGAAATGAATGGTATGGATTAAATATTATCTTGAAATGAACGGTTTGAATTAAATTAGGAAATCTTGGTTATGATAAGATTTTTGACTATAAATAGAGGCATTAACTTAAGAATTTTTCATAAACTTCATTACTTGTTCTTTATTTCACTATCTAAATACTTTTTTGTGTAAGTTCTCTCTAAGTGTGCTTAAGTCATCTTAAGTATTTGTGAAGATCTATAAATGTACGAGTACTGTTCAAGTTAATCAACCTCATTTAAATCAATATCCAGTCACGTGTTAAGGTAAGGGATTCCATCTTTTTCATCTTCCATTATTTAAACTTACTACGGTAAGGGATTATCATTATTTGATTTTCGAAAATAATATCGTTTCTCTCTTACTCATAAGATGTGTCATTTATTTCTATGTATTAAATTATGGGAATAACCTTACGGTGCGGATTACCGCATGTTGGTGAATAACCTTTCGTATTCATTCCTTATTAATATCTAAGAATAACTTTACTGCGCGGATTACTGCCTGTTTGGTGAATAACTCTTCGTATTCAATTTTTATTAAATTGTGGGAATAACCTTACGGTGTCGATTATCGCCTGTTGGTGAATAACCTTTCGTATTCACTTTTTATTAATCTTTGAGAATAACCTGACTACGCGGATTACCGCATGTTTGGTGAATTACTCTTTGTATTTATTTCCTATTTTTCTAAACATTTTTATTGAACTATAACCGTTATTCTGAACTGCGGATCTTGAATATCATTTTTATATTTTTCTCCACATCATGTTGACAATTTGGACATTATTTAAATCTGCACAAAGTAAACTTCCGATACTTATTGTTTATCCTGTTTCTTCTGTTCATCATTTGTATCACTGTTATTTGTATTAATCATCAAAAATCAAGCTGTTGTGAATATCTGTGGCCGGGGGCACAAATGTGATATAATTGTTGAACAGATGATAGGTTAAAGGCGATATAATAGGTTAAAGGCTATACATCTGTTCGGTGTCTTTTATGACACGTGGTGAAAGTTCTCTTTGGCCCGTAGTGCAAAGATGAACTGTTGTTTGGTATGATTATGACCAAAGGCTGAATCCTGGTATAATCATGACCGTTGGTGTTATATTGAATATCTTTGGCCCGTAGTGCAAAGATGAACTATTGATTTACATGATTATGACCAGGCACTGTGAGTTTGTATTCTCATGGTCAGTGGTGTTTCAGATGATAAAAGTTGATGATATTTTTTCTAAAAAGAGAAGCGAGTGGACACTATAGTCTGCATTATTCTTCTAATAGATTGCTCATTTCCCTGCTATTATTGATCTGAACGTTGTTCAAGAATTTAACTGTAGTTTTTGATATAAACCTTGTAGTCTATTGTATTCTATCAAGAACTCAATTGTTGAAGGCTAACGATAATTTATTAATCATTATCTTTGTCATGATTTTCTTTACTGGGCTATTTGAGCTCACCCTTTTTTTTTTGTTCCATTGTTTTTCAACAAAAGATGAGAACGTAGCTGGGTCTACCTAGGGGATGAAGTGAGAGTCCGAGGGATAACTATCGTAGTCTTCATGTGTTGTAAAATAATGTGACAATAATCATGAAAGATTTAGTTGTGTATTATTATACATTGTATTGTTGAACGTTGTACTACTTGTAATAATTTTGTTGTAGTCTTTTGACAACTTAAGTTTGGGCTGTGTAGACCCATATCTGAGGGCGTCACAATTTTCTTTTAAATTTTTATTTTTAAACTATTAAAATCTACCAAATAGGCAAGAATTTCATTGAACTTGTGTGGGGAACTTTTAGAATAATGCTACATTCCACATATTGCATTAATATTAGGATTTAACATGACTATACCAAAGTAATAATTATGATGTCATCAATAATAAGTATTATTGAAAGTTCAAAATATTATTAAAATAAGTATAAAAGTGTCGCTAAACATATATTTACTTTGATAATTGATGTAACGAAATATGATTATATTGTAACGCTTTAACACAAACGTGATTTATAGGTTTAAACACACCAACAAAAATGTAATATAAACCCTTAAATCCACTAGGAATATATGAATTCACAAGGAGAAAAAAGTAATAATAATATGGATTGATAAAACGTTACTGTTAACAAGTTCTAATAACATATTTATAGAGCTATATTACTTTTCTATAACTAATTGAAAAAGCAAAATAATTAAATCATAAACTAAATAAAATTATTAAAACTAAAACCCAAAACATAAACAGGTTAAATATAAAATTAAAGTACTGAATTTTTTAAATAATAAATAAAAATACATCAAATAACTAAAACTCTATAATTAAATAATAAAATATATCAAAATTCTAATTTTTCTTGTTATTTTTCACCGCATCAAACTCCTTTCTTGGAAAAAATTCCTCCTTAAAATTTTAAAACAAACGAGTATCAAGCACCAAGAGTAAATTTGAAATCTTTGCGAGATCAAAACTTCATGTCTTTTCTTCTCAAAGAATAATCTTAAAAATAAATGAGAGAAGACTACAATATCTTCCAATTTACCTGCACGACAAAAAAAAATATTCAGGAACAACAAAATCAAAAATTTCAATGTTCTCAAACACTGAAATAATCTCATAACCAATTTTTTCCTTTGTAATATCCCTACGCATAGTATTTTCATCCTTAGATTTTGAGACATCTTCCATGCTTTCCTCAATAATGGATAACATGTTAGGAACTTGAGATTCTTCAACTAACTACATTCAACCTCATGTTGACTTTTCTTCAAAATAATACCGTTGTGAACTTCTAAACATGACGATTCTTCAATTTGTGGTGTATCAATAGACTTTTGAAACTCAAAATATGTAACCAAATATTCTACTTGTTCACAACCATCAATCTCATACTTATTCAATTCAAATTTTAACTTTAGAGACCTCGAAGTGACATGCATGTTTGATTGGTGAGAAAACATACAAATTCTCTACTTTTTATAATAAAAGTTACAGATATTTTCAAAACCAAAATATTCACCATGAAAACATCCAACCATAACCAACTTAGCAAGATATGTCCAACGTTTATAAGTAAAACATGATAGACCACCTCAATTATATACTTTTTAAATTCAATTGGAACAACGTACCAATTTGAGACTGTAGTTGACATATCATTGAGCCAAGGAATCTCGAAAGGAAAAAGAATTTGTTCGGATTGAAAATTTAATTCTTTCACAAATTTGGGTAAAACTATATTAAAATCACTATCTATATTACAAATAACTTTACACACTCTTTGACTTGTAATGAACATATATGTGAAAAGTATATTTGAGTTGTGAATTATTTTGTCGAAACACATTAGGAATAAAAACAATTTCTACCATGACAAGAGTATTAAAATTTATCAAACAATACAATTTTGGGGTGTATTTTCAATATATATAAAATATTAGCATATAATATGCAAATATTTAAAACTTAAGGGCTAAAGAAATAATATGAGATAAACTAATAGTTAAATTAATATTTGCCAAATTTAGATATTTTGCTTGACTCAAGTATTCTGATCTGATTGTTGACGATATGATTGTTCCGGAGCACGGCGGCTATGCAACTTTTATTTTTTAATAAACGAAAATTATGTTTAATCTTAATACAGGAGTTACGCAATTTTTAGTTATAAGATTCAATTTTTATCAAAAATTAAAAAATTTACGAGATAAAAGTACAATCAGCTATCACTTTATTCGACTTTAATGTTAATTAACGCAGCAAAATATAGTTAGTGATTTGTAGATTTAAACGCAAAGAAGAACTCACAAAGATAATAAAACAATAATAATATTGATTGATAAAACGTTACTATTAACAAACCCTAATAACGTATTTATAGTACTAAACTATTTTTCTGTGACTAAGTGAAAAAAAAATAATTATAAATTCTAAACTAAATAAAATTATTAAAGAATATAAACGGGTTAAGTATAAATTTAAACTACTATTAAATAATAAATAAAAATACGTCAAGTACATTAAAACTACATAAAAAATAAAATATATAAAAAAATTAATTTTTCTTGTTATTTTTCAATACATCAATAACATAAATATTGCTATCAAATATTATTAACAGCCTAAAATTAACTCATTATTATGAAAAATTATTCTATGATCATGGAGCTTGGTCCTGTAATATTTCAATACTACTGAATAACTTCTCTATTATTATTGTATCAAAGATTGATGCTGTGATAAAAATAATACTACAATAACATTATATAATTTTAAATTAATACTATATTTAGTACCTCTTCAAATAGGTACACATATTTGTTTAAATTAGGACATTAAACTATTGATAGGATAAAGGTACCTAAAAGTTTAGGGCTCTTCATAGAACTTGTAGGGGAGTGTCTAAACATGGCTCACATAACTTCTATAAAAAAAACTAATGATAGCTGCCACCAGACCCACGAGCATCTCCTCTTTTTTTGACACATAAAATTTTGTATCTCCATTCCTCAAAAAATAATCTTATTAATATAAACAAATAAAAAAAAATACTATTTTATATTAAAAAACTTATTAATAGAAAGTTTTTATTATTAAATTGACTATAATAACTAGGAATTGACTTATTTGCAGAGTTAAACAGCTAGTTACCCCTGCAAATACCTCTAAATTATTCACTATTAGAGTAATTTAGACTAGTAGTTTCTCCTCCATATATAAGTAAACCTCATTCCTCATAATTCTTCATCTCCAAATCCTTTTGAATTCTGAAAAATCTTTCCTTTCTTTAACAAATTTGTTCTTCATATCTTTCCGTATCAGAAACAACTTTCTTTTCTTTCCTCTTCCTTCCTCCATCTCAGAAACAGAGAACTTCATACTTTTATTCTTACACCCTTAATCATGGTATATATCTCTTTTTTTGATACATAAATGTATTAATTATATTTCTCAACCTCATATTTTCTTCCATGTTAATCTGTTTTTTTTTTTTTTTTTTTTCAGGCTAATGAAACTGGAAGTGTCAGATATGAGGACGTATGTATTGCATAAGTTTATATTTGCATATCCATTGATATATGCATGTAGATTTTTCTTAATGAATCAATCGTGGGTGACCCTTCAAAAGTTTCTTTCTAATTTTAAATCTTTATGCAGGGATTCATATTGAATTCGCGAGGAATGAAGCTTTTTACTTGTAGATGGCTACCTAATTCTGAACCAAAAGCTTTAATCTTTCTCTGCCATGGTTATGCCATGGAGTGCAGCATCTCCATGAGAGGTCAATATCCATATATTCACCGATACATAGATACATATATATATATAATTAACAAGGAGATGAATGAAACTGCAGATGCAGGGACTAGACTTGCGAAGGCAGGATTTGCAGTTTATGGTATGGACTATGAAGGCCATGGAAAGTCATCTGGGCTGCAGGGTTTCATCCCAAATTTTGATGCTCTGGTTACAGATTGTTCTGATCATTTTACCAGCATTTGTGGTATGTTTTTTTTTAATCATTATTTCCTTTTTTATAATCATATATGTTATTTATTGATAAATATATTCATGAAAAAAATAGTAATTTTAGGATCTTGACTTTTACTTTTTTCTTTTTGAATTTCCCCCTGCAGTTGTGGGTTCTGTATAATGTAGAGTAATGTTTTTGACTATACCATGTTCATAGGACCAATGTTGAGAAAATCGGACTGGATAGGCGGTCGAATCGCGGTTCGACTTGAATCGATCGACTTTTCGGTTTGGTTCGACCAAAAAATCGAAAAGTTAACGATCTGGTCAAACAACGGTTGACCACCGGTTCAACCGATAAAACCGGTTAACCCGGTTTTCAAGTATTTTTTTTTTACAAATTTTTTTTTAATAATATTATAATATTATTTTACTATATTTTAACTTATAAAAAATTAGATATTTTAAATTTTTATTAATTATTAATAATATATTTTTGTATGTATTTATAATGTCACTGGTTCAATAACGGTTCGACCACTGGTTGGACACCTATCCACCCGATAATTTTTTCGTTTCGATGACCGGTCCGATTTTCTAAACATTGTATAGGACTAATAACTTTGATTTTTTCTTCAGGTGGCAGATACCCTTTTCCATATATAAAATATTTAGAGTCCTTTTTCTATATTCAAACTATTTAGCAAAAAATGAAATAATCTGTTTTCCAGTATAAAAAGTGATTTAATTTATGGATTGAATTTTAATTATTATATGCAGAAAAGAAGGGAAACTCAAAGAAGTTGAGGCTTTTGATGGGAGAATCAATGGGAGGAGCAATGGTTCTCCTTCTACATAGGAATAAGCCAGCCTATTGGGATGGTGCAGTCTTGGTTGCACCCATGTGCAAGGTTCATGCTCATTAATTTATTTTTGGAATTTTAATATGAATTTTCGGGGCATTCATTTTCACAGCATCATTTTTGGAAAATATTTTAGGAATAATTTACAGAAAGAATACATGGAAAAGAAAAAAATTTCTATATAGGTTGATGTAATATGAAACTGCACCTCTCTAAGCCTAAAAAAGGGAATGTGAGGTTGGTGGTCATATAGAGGTTTTTGCATTTCAAAAACTACCAAGAAAGAAAAGAGAGACCTGAAAACCAGTCAATTTTATTCGATTCATATGTACACTAATTTTAAATCAAGTAAAGGTTGCGATTAACATGAAATTGTAAAAGATAAAATAAAATACTAGTAATATATGAATTCTTTCTTTACATAATTTTACCTCATGAATCCAGTATTTAATATCGATGCATCTAGTATTTTACTCATTCGATTTTACTGAATTATTGAAGACGTCATCAATTATTTCATCTTTTAATTCTCTAAGAATAAGGAACCTTATGAAAGAAAATGAAATAGGCATAAGCGAGAGAAAATTATCTTGCAAAATGAATAATTTATTTTCTCAATATTATTAGTATTTTTCAAAATCTTCTTGGCTTGATTAGTACATGTATATATGTTCATCTCTTAACATGATTTTGTTGTCTAAATATACAGATTGCAGATGATATAAGGCCAAGTCCAATCGCAATTGCTGTTTTTACCAAGCTTACCCGGGTAATTCCAACATGGAAAATCATCCCAGGTCCAGATATTATTGATAAAGCCTTCAGAGATCCTGCAGTAAGAGAAGAGGTATAATAACATACTCTATATAACCCTGAAACTTGAAGGAAAAAAAATTAATAAAATTCTTAAGAGTAAATAAAATTAATCACCTACTTTTTTCTTTTTATGGCAGGTTCGATCCAATCCTTATTGTTACAAAGGGCGGCCCCGCCTACAAACTGGTTATCAACTATTAACTGTCAGCACGGATCTTGAAAAAAGACTTGAAGAGGTTAATAATATATAGTTTTCAGATATATAATTCTTCATTTTAAACTTTAAAAGTATACAACTACTTTTATACATGCATGACTAATGTTTTACTTTAATCAGGTGTCGTTACCTTTCATTGTTGTCCATGGTGCAGATGACAAAGTGACTGATCCAGCAGTGAGCAAACTTCTTTACGAGAAGGCTTCCAGTTCCGACAAGACCTTCAAGTTGTACCCCGGGATGTGGCACTCTCTAACTTATGGAGAAACTGCTGAGAATAAAGACATTGTGTTTTCAGATATTATCAAATGGTTAGACGAGATAGTAGCCTTGGGGAATGCAAGATTGGAAAGAGAACTGAAATCCGAAAATGATACTTTTCACGCGGCTAGCTCCAGCAAACAGTTGCTTGAAGCCTAATGGAAACTCCGCTGAAAACAGTTGCTTTAACCCGCAACTCCATATGCTCAAATAGGTAGCTCTGGCAGTCGGCATTGTCCCAGCCTGGGGAGTCATTTTGTGGACTGGACTGGACTGTCCGCGTAAGTGCAAATTTGGCTGAATATATATATATATATATATATATATATATATAACTCAAGAATCAAACACCTCCCACAGAGAGAAAATGTGGAAGCGATGTTGATATTTTCTGTAGTGTACAATTAATCCCCACGGTGTGCCACATAGTTTCTCCATTCTGCTTAAAATATACAAAGGAAAAGAATGTTCCACTTCCACATAGTAGACAAGCAAAACAGAAGATTTCATACCAAACAAATCTATGCAAGCGTATTATATATCTGGTAACTCAGAATTCAGATAGCATGCTTAAGGTAATTTGAGCATCTAGAAGATGCCTTGAAGGTTCATATCATGAAGAAGGTGTACTAGTATACAAAAAGTGTGTATCATTTTTTTTATAATATGGAGCAGCTTCATGTTAAGGGATGATTTTAAAAAAGCGAAACTAATTTGGAAGGAGCAGTAATTTATATGACAAAACATGATTTTATCATTTCAAATTAAATTCAAGTCCTTCCAAATTAAATATGAGTAGTTATGTATTAGTAGTAATTTAATAGTGAGTGTCTATTTGATTAAATAGAACAATTTCATAATTCATAATATAACCAGCAATAATACAGTAACCTCTATGACAAATTCCATAGAATTTCATGGCTATTAATCAACAATGCAAAAATTTAATAAAATGAAATTTTCGTCTAATCTTTGGATGGTTAAAATGATCACTTATTCAACGATAACGACCGTCAAAGAGAGCAGCACTGCATTAGTTGCGTACGCTGAATGCATGTTTAAAATAATTGATGGTTGAAAACTTAGAATTTCAAACTATATTTTTCCTACATGTAAATTACTATTTAGTTATCCAAAAATACTAAATTAGAAGCAAATTATATTTTAGCATGAATATTCCAAAACAAGATTATACACTCGCGTTCTAGAAGAAAAAATGTAGCGTTCCAATTTTTTTTCTTCTTTTTAATTAAACTCTTATTGCAATAAGAAGATTACAACTTTGCTTTATGATTTACAAATAAGAAATATCTTTGCATATAGTCATTGAACCATACAACCAATGGTTAAGATTAAATCTAACGAAGACATGAATCGACTATTTAGAATTATCCTCTAAAATATCAATAATATTTACAAAATATAATAATCACATAAGTAAATTTAAAATATTATATTAATTAGAAACTCTAATATATAAAAAAAGATTCTAGAAAATGGCTACTGATGTAACCAAATAAGCATCTTGTGGGTGTTAAGTAAGAAGTGAAATGGCATAATCTTTTTGAGATGTAGGCTTGTGATGCTACGTTGAAAACCAAGTGATATGAAGAAGCCTGCACTACAATACCGATGCCAAAAAATGGAGGTAAAACAAACAAATAAAAATAAACTTTAAATTCATCACTCTATGAAAAATCACCGATAGAGATAAGAGCAATTCAACACTAATAAAAACCTACAACCCAAATAATAAGAAATGATATTCGCCACCCAAAAGAATTCACTAAGGGATAAAATTTAGAACAAGAAAAAATTCATCTTTTAAACACGCTTAAACCTCAAATATGTTATCATTCAAAATATTCTCTGATTTGTTAAAGCCAAATTCTAATAATGTTGAACGCTCCCGTGTCACGCACGAAAAATGACGTTTTCTATTTTAGATTTCATTTCACATACCATCGAATCATGATGATTTAGGTAACATTCACCAGCATACTAATATTGTTAGAGGCTTAGATGTAACATAGAGATCAAGGAAAAACTAGGGGCTATTCCCCACTTAAAACATATTCGGTTAGCATAAAGTTAACTTCATGATAAATTGGACAATAGATTAATACAGTGCTGACACGCAGAGAGAAAGAACAATCCCGGCCTGCGTGTCAGCACTGTATTAGTCAATTATCTAACTTACCATGAGGTTAACTTCATGAAAAATTCTAGACTTACCCTCAAAATTTACCCGCTACCTCTATCCGCAAAAAAGACGAAAGAGTATGGTCCCACTTTATTTGTGTTTTGCAAATAAAGTGGGACTATACTCCTTCGTCTTATATGAGGGTAGAGCTAGCGGGTCAAAAAAATAGGTAAGTGTAGAACCACTCTAACTTCATATTAACCGAATCTACTTAAAACATTCCAAAACATGTTATTACCATTTTTCTTTGCTCACTTCCACTAATCATGTTACATAACCTAAATGTTTCAATTAACTTTTTCATCGACTTTGGAGGATTATTTTATTAACCGTAAGCCTGTAACAGAGACATAACACTATCGAGATTATTTAAGCCAAGGTGAACTGGATTTTAAGTTTGTTAATGTCATTTAAAAGGAAGCAGTCTGCAGCTCTAGATCTCTAGAAGGCAATAGTTTTGTCCCATGTTAACAAAAACTGGCAAGCTTCCATACTTTCACCATGCAAGGTTAGTCCCCAGAGGGAATTAGAACAACGTGCATGCTTTATTTTGATACTTCACTTTCTAGAGTAACATCACAGAGAAGGAAATCACAAGATTGACTTTTCAATGCCATTTCTGGCAAAATTTTGGGCAAAATTTTGTAATTAATATTGTAACCCTTTGGGCAGTATAGAAAACGTTACACCCAAGTTCAGCTATACTTGCAGACTATGAAAAGATACATAAAAGAATCAGCTACAAAATTGATTAAGTTAATGCGCCCGTGGGTATAATATCTTTGTCATCTCAGACGTCAAAACCTGCTAAGCTTATATCAGAAGCAGGTTCATAACCTTCATCCTTCATTAGCTTGCTTAACCATAGTAAATCAGCCCGTATATCCTTAATTTGTGGATGCAATTGGTCTCCAACAACAAACACATGCACATGATTCTTCAGATCAATCCAGCTACACCCAGGCTCCTTGCTCACCCCTCGAAGGTTCATCATCTTTCTTACTCTTTCCACATCTTCCTGCCTGTCCAACGCTGTATAAATACCAGACAACAATACATAAGCAGATGATTCTTCTGAGCCCATCTCCATCAATTTTTCTCCTGCATAAGCCCCCAGTTCGTAGTTACGGTAATTCCGACAGGCACTCAACAAAATGCGCCACAAACAGAGACCATGATCAAAAGTTGCCGTTTCAATTAACTCTTTTGCTTCATAGAGCTTCCCGGCACGGCTCAGAATATCAACCATGCAGGCAAAGTGCTCCACTCTTGGAACAATACCAAATTCATCAGACATCATCTTGAAATAAGCCCAACCTCTATCTACCAAGCCCATATGGCTACAGGCAGTGAGAACGTTGACAAAAGTAACAGTGTCCGGTTTTGTGCCCTCTAGTCGCATCTCTTCAAAAAGTTTAAGCGCTTCATCACCAAGTCCATTTTGAGAAAGACCAGAAATCATTGAGTTCCATGACACGACATCCCTTGCAGGCATCCTCCTGAAGATGAGGTTCCCATCTTCAAGACTTCCACACTTTGCATACATAGTTAACAGAGCACTTCCAATTGGAACTTCAAGACCAAATCCAAACTTGATGGTATGGGCATGTATCTGTTTTCCTTGCTCAAAAGCAGCAAGACTAGAACAGGCTTTTAAGACACTGGCCATAGTCAACTCATTGGGCAATATACCCTCCATTTGCATTTTACAATACAAGTCCATAGCATTTTCATTCTCCCCATTTTGAACATACCCTCCAATCATGGAAGTCCACAAGACCATATCAGGTTCCCGTAAATAATAAAACCCCTTCCTAGCATCATCAACACAACCACATTTAGCATACATGTCAACTAAAGCTGTCATTATATAAATTTGCGATTCAAATCCCGCCTTTACAAGATATCCATGGACTTGCTTTCCTTCTTTCACACCACCACTATCACTACAAGCATTCAGGACTCCAACAAGGGTAAACTCACTAGCTTTCATGTCAGCAAAATGCATTTTCGAGAACAGAGTAAGCGCCTTTTCACAATCCCCAGATTGTGCAAAACCAGTGATCATTGCTGTCCACGTAATAGAATTCTTATCACTCGCCAATTCAAATGACTGAAATGCGTCATCTAAATTCCCACACTTTGCATACATTGTAACAATAGCATTCCCAACCGACACAACTGATATAATCCCAAATTTAATCACAAGTCCATGAAGTTGTCTACCAACATCAATAAATTCACTCAATGTAAAAGCACTAATAACACTCGTCAACACAAACTCATTAACCCCTTCCCCCTCTTCCCACAACATCATTTTAAAAAGCCCCAAAGCACAATCAGCAAGCCTCTGCATAGCATACCCAGAAATCATGGTAGCCCAAGTAATAGAATTCCTCTCAGGCATTCCATCAAACACCTTGCGAGCATCATAAACAAGACCAGACTTACAATACAAATTAACCAAAGAACTACCCACAAATACATCATCACAACTCGCAATCTTTATAGCAAGCGAATGAGCTTGCTGCCCACCAAATGGGTATAACAAAATGGACGCCGCAGTGAAAACGCCGGAAAAAGTGTGACCATTGGGGAACAACCCGTTTTCCCTCCTTAAGCGTTTGAAAAGTTTCATAACAAAGATTGAATTTTGAGAGCCACCCAGTTGGGCGTAGCCATTGATGAGGGAGTTCCATGAGACAATATCTTTGTCTTGTATTTCTTCGAAAGCGAGATTGGCTTCTGGTAATTGCTCGCACTTGGCGTAGAAGTTGACAATGCTGTTGGCGAGGTAGATGCAGGAAGATTTGCCGGTCTTGATGATTTGAGCTTGCAAGGTTTTGCCTTTTGGGAGGTTTTTGATTTGGGTGTATTGGAGAATTTGATTAAAGAAAAACTGATTTGAAAGTGCCATCAACTATGCGAATTCAGTATGGCGCGAGAGGGCATGTTTTATTAGGCCATCTCCAGCAGATGGACTATATTATGGACTATATTCAGTCCATATGACATCATCAAATGTCCTTTAGTCTTCCACCATTTCAGCAGATGGACTATCCCATGGACTATAATATAAAAAGATTAAAATAATTAATAAATTTAATAAAACTCCTATCATCTTTCTACTTTTCTATTTAAATACTATTATATTTATAGTTCATGGACTATCCAATTCCTAGATATAGTCTTTTGAGGATTTTAAATATAGTCTTGGACTAAATTTAGTCCTTTTGCTGGAGGAGAAAAAGGAATCCCTAGACTATATTTAGTCTAGGAACTCAATAAAAACCATTGCTGGAGATGCTCTTGATCACCTAAACCCCGTGAACATTTTCAAAACTCTGCAGGAGTAACGGGCCAGTGGGTGTAAATCTCATTTTCCTACAAAGATTTTATAGAAAAAAAGTTGCAAAATTTTATTGTTTGTAATATAGTACTTTATGAATGTTAAATTTTAATGAAAAAAAGTTGCAAAATTTTATAGTACTTTATGAATAACCAGTCATTCTTTAAGCATCGACAATTATTTCAAGATTATTGTCACATGAACAACCAAAAGACGGTACAAATTATTTTTCAAAATATATTAAGGCAGTCTCAGGAACCACTTCGATATAATTTGTTCAAAGAGTTCTTTTATTAAGATATTGAAACTAAGACAGGACTCTCACTTTCCAATATGCCAGTAATAAGTTTGGCAATCCTCAAAGAACTGAAGCTCAGAAAACTGAAAAGCTTAACTCATTTCTATTGAGCTGAAAGAACTGAATTATATTTTAACTAAATTTCATATAAATTTGCAGACAATACAATTTAGGTTTACCACTAAATCTTAATACAATTTCCTTTATATTTTAACTAAATTTCATATAAACCTCCTCAGCCTGGTTTAGGTTTACCACTAAGTCTTAATACAATTTCCTTTATTTTCTGAACAACATGGGAACATTTTTAATTTTACTTGTGTAATCTTTAGCATATAGTGATTAAATGGTTTTTTTTTTCTTTAATAAATAAAATCGTGTAATACCTAAAATTTCTTTAAAAGTTATAACTAATACTCTCTCTCTCCGTTTCAAAATTAGAGATACAATTATATTTGACTTTTGAGATCAAATGACGATATATTAAACTTTTTAAAAAAAATCCAAATTGTCACCATGTGGTGGTGTTAATGTCAAAAGATTAAAGGCTCTTTCATAAAGAGGAAGCTTTTATTATTGTGCTAGTGAACAAATGCACTTTCAAAAGAATACAACTTTTCAGGTTGAGCTAAACAGCTGCAGCATAATACTTAGGAATTAGGTAATTTTAACTGAACACACCTTACAAAAAAGAGTATATGCATTATGTTATGCTGCAACTCCCCTTCTCATTCTAAACTGCCTTACAACTATAAATATGTACATACACACTTCTCTCAACATACCAGCACAATTCTCCTCTTCAATATTCCCTTGTATCTTCGCATTTCTCTTCATAACCCCAAAAATGGCTAAACTTCAGCTACACAGCTCAAACATACTCAAAACCATCATCTACCTCTTGTTGCTAGCCATCACCCTTGGCTGTGCCAGCTCAGCTCGGATCCTTGATGAAGCGGACCCACAATCCCCAGTCTTAGTCAATGAGCCCGATGCATCAGACCCTTCCGAAATCAATGATCCTGATGTGGCACCTGTGGTGGGCCCTACCACCACATTGCCAAGTGGCCAAATCCCAGCCACTGGTTCCATCCCACCTGTTGGTGGCGTGGCACCTCTAGCTGGCCCTGCCATCCCATTACCTAGTGTACCTGAACCCGTCATTCCACCAAGCGCCACTGTGGCACCAATAGCAACCCCTGCCACCACATTACCAAGTGGGCCTGCGGCAATTGCCACTGGAGCCGCCACCGCGGCAAATGCCGAACCTCCATTGGCCTTCTTTATGCACGACATCCTAGGTGGGACCCACCCTTCCGGCCGAGTGGTCACCGGGATCATAGCCAACTCCCAAGCTAATGGTCTTCCATTCTCCAAAGCCAATAGTCAAGTCTTCCCAATCAACGGAGGGGTCCCACTCAACAACATAAACGGCATTGTCAACAACAATATCCCACTCCTTGTAGGCCTAAATGGTTCCCCAACCTCCACAACTTTCCAAAACATTGGCAGCAACAATGAAGTCGATGGTGGCAACAACCTACCCTTCGTCTCCGCGGGCCAGCTCCCGGCCGGATTAACCCTCCAACAGCTCATGTTTGGCTCCATAACGGTGGTCGATAACGAGCTAACCGAAGGCCACGAGCTCGGATCATCTGTGCTAGGGAAAGGACAAGGATTTTACTTAGCAAGCTCTTTGGACGGTACTAGCCACACACTTGCACTAACAACATTGTTCCACGGTGGTGATCACGACCACGTGGACGATACGATTAGCTTCTTTGGGGTCCACCGGACAGGCTCACCGGTATCTCAAATTGCTGTTGTTGGAGGGACTGGAAAGTATGAGCATGCAAAAGGGTATGCAACTCTTGAGGCTCTTCATCAGGGGGATCAACACACAACTGATGGGGTGGAAACAGTTACGCATTTCACTGTTTACCTCACTTATCCATAGAGTACTATATATACTTTATGTTACTTGTTTTTCTCTCAAGTGTCTGTATATCATGATCTGATGTATCTTGCAATGTGTTTAAATTGAATGTTCAGTTATAAACAACTCTCGAGTTTTTCTCTATTTATCCCATCTTTTTCAATCTGCACAAGCATTGCCTTCCCTTTAAATCGCACTCAACTTCAATTTACATCTTATCTAGAGGAACTTTCAGTACTCGGTCATTTGATGATGGACCATGTTTTTTTTTCATTTTTTAGGCATTTGATCATGTACTATAATCCGAGTGGAGAGGTGGTATTATGCAATCCCTGTTTTGAGGTATCAAATAACCTTAGAAATGCTAACTAACATATAGTCCGTGAGATTAAATAACGGACTAATCATAAATAAATAGTCCGGAGAGTTATTAAATTTTTATGAGTAGTCTTATCCAATTATCATTTTTGTAAACAAACGTGGCCTTTTAAACTCCACGCAGTGCTTCTTAGAGACTTGTGGCTTGAATCAACAAAATAACAGCATCAGATTTATTTACCGATAAATCACAGCTGCAATCTTAAAATAGATGTAATTAATTAGATAAAAAATCAAAAGAAGTGGCTATATATAATACTTGTTAGCTGCCATAAAGAACGTATAATCTTTTCTGTTCTACAAGTAGTATAGGCATCAGATGAAAGAAGTATCTTTCTGGCAGAAACACAGGTTCGAATATCACAATTGTGGAAAGATAGCATTTGCTATGATCTTTTCGTTAGGCTTATATTTGGAAACTAGAAGGAAAGCAAAATGAAAACAAATTGAGATATTTAATTTAGCTATTTAAAATAAGCAAATAGACTAATGTCATTAATATAGCTTTTTCTTTGCTTATTTTAAGTTAAAACCGTAGTCCAACCAGTGTTCTTTTCTTAACATATGGAATAATGCAAGAATCTCAAGGAAATATCTTTGTAAACACCCTTCTCAATGATCACAACATGTTGTATAAATACTGAAGAAGGAAATACAAATCCCTTTTTTTCTTTGAAAGGAACAATACAAGGAATCTCAAATCACAAAACAAGAAAACATTGATTTTTTCCCTCTGTCATGACTTGTGCAGAGAGTTCAACATATTTAAAACTTAACATACTTCAAAAACAAAAAAAATTACCCACAAAGAAAATACAGTCAGTGAGTAATATATACAGTAAACTCCAGCAGCGTCTCCAGGCCATCGATATTGTGCTGATCGACAGATGGAAGAGTCTTCATAATAGCAAATCCCTTTGAATTAACATATTTCCCTGTTCCACCCATAATGGCTAGTTGAGACTGTGAAACTGCACTACGATGAACCCCAAAAAAGCTAAGACTATCTGCATAATTTCCATCCTCAAACATGGCAGTAAATGCCATAGTTTGGCTACTACCATCTTCAGAGCTGGTCAGCTGGCCACATTAAACCCTTGTGCCTTTCCAACCAAACCCAGACCCTAGCTCGTGCCCTTCAGTCAGTTCATCATCAGTCACTGTCATGGTGCCAAACATGAGCTTCTGGAGGTGGGACCAGCCGGGAGCTGGGCACCAGGAAAACTGAATCCACCATTGTTGTTACCATTGCTTTGGATCACATTAGAGCTGCTGCTGCCATCAAGGCCAGTGAGGAATGGAATGTGGTTATTGTTGATAAGTCCAATGATCCCATTATTCTGGGTTCCCCATTGTTCACTGGGAGAACTGCACCGTTTGGCTTGGCGAATGGGACTTGACCATTTACAGCTGGATTTATGACTATTCCAGTGATGGCTCGAGCCAAAAGATTTGATCCCCCTAGTATATCATGCATGAAAAATGACAAGGTATGGTGGGGGTCAGTACTAGCTAAAGGGACACTTGTTGCTGCCCCACCGATGTTGGGTTGTGTTGATTTAGGCGTCGAAACTGGACGTGCATCAGCAACCGGTTCCTCAGAGGGCGGGGACAGGGCTTCTACATCAAGAATTCTAGCTGAAAAAACAGAAACAATAAATAGGGTCAAGAACAATATGCAGTCTGTGAACTTGGTTTTCGTGGAGGCAAATGTAAGGATTGCCATACGATGATTGAGAGAAAAATGATTGTTTCAAGCTGCTTGGCAATGTATCTTTGAGGAGTATGATTATGGATTGGATAGAGTGGAATTATGTACATATATTTATATTATGTGTATAAGGACAGGAGTTGATGATATGGAGTTGGTACTTGAGTTTCTATTTCAAGTGTTTTGGTTAAAACAACTACCAAATGAATGGATTCAGAGGAATGGGTGGGGTAGGGACAGAGGACTGAACTTGCGGGAGAAACCCTTAATCCCAATTTTTATTTACAGCCAAAAGAATTCAAACAACAAAGAGATTTTCCCTTTTCAGCCCACTTAATTAAAATATATAGTGTTAATGCCTAACCTTGTTTCACCCGTTTTATCAATAAGACCCATAACAAAATGCGTTATCAATGTAGTGCCTGGATCATGCTAGAATAAAGGATATTTGAACACAAACAACAATGACACAAAAATTTACGTGGAAACCCAAAACGGGGAAAACCACGGGTGTTGTCCAAGAACCTTTTAAAAAATCAGTGTGTCTTACAAAAAATGCTCCCAGAAAACATAAAAAACATTCTTCAATATTTCGGAAGTTGTCCGAATATATTCATCTATGCATGGCTAGATGTCCCATCGTTCCCTTGTGAATAGAAGAGTGATGTCATTATCCACTTAATTCCCGCGGTCCAATGAGGTAAGGCGAGAAGGAGGGATCGCGCATGGGCCAGGCCTGCCAGTTCATGTGTAAAAACTGACTAGCCCAATTCTTGCAAGGAGCGACCCGGAGCCCAAAGGAAGAAAGACCTGACCCAATAAATCTCATCCTAACATTACCCCCCACTCTTTTATTTTTGTAATTCAAAAATAGGAGAGTCCCCTTGCCACCTGGCGGCAGACGTTTCGCTAGACGAATGTTTCTCCAAAGTCAAACTGTTGCCTGCCCCCATGTCAGTCGCCCCCATCACCACTTTCCCTTAAATGTAGCCGTCTCCGCTTCTCACGCCGCTTACCATTCCTGATAAAAGAAACGTTACCTAGTCGCAGCCTCGCTCCTCGTTATCCCAGTCAGTCTATTTCAAAATAACCCTTCTGCTCCGAGAGTCCCCGACCAACTACCCCCCTGTCCCCGTCGACCAACCTCATGGCTTCCACAAGCATGGCCCAGAAACCCGATTCCCCACCCCTTTTCAGCAGTCCTGTTACCAGTCCCATCACCGAGGATCCGATATCTCCCGTCCTTACTGAGGCCGAGAAAGAGGAAGAGTTCATCCGAACCAGATATAGCTCCGAGAAGGCCTTCGAACACGCCAACATCGGATCCACCATCAGGGAGACAGACCTAGAGGCCATCCGGGGCGAGTTTCGGATTCCGCTGCAGTATGAGCTTAGAGCTCCGGGGGATGGCGATAGGATGTACCACCGGGTAGGAGCGAAGTATACCGCCGTCCATGTTCAAGCTCTTCGGTATGGGTTTCGATTTCCCCTCCACGACTTCCTCATCTCCTTCTTTACCCTCACCGGAATTGCACTGTCTCAGCTTCTCCCCAATTCTTACATTCACCTTGTCTGTTTCATCGCCTTTTGTAAAGAGGTCGGCGTCGAACCTTCTACCGACTTCTTCTTTTCCATGTTCACTTTGAATAAGGCCCAGACCCCTGGGTTTCGTTATTTGAGCAAGATATCGGGTCGCCGAAGCATAGCGCAACCCCCCACTACCAACAAAGGATGGCACTTGAAGTGGTTTTACATCTACAGTACCGAGGTGGATCAGTTGCAAAGTTGGAATGAGCCCCAAAAGCTTAACGTGGGGTATGAATGGATGGACGCTGAGCGCCAAAAGGAGTTCCACAGTTTCATCATAAGGCTACCTTCGACGCCTTGGGATATAAGCCTTCTAGCCGATGAGGACTGGTTATACCGCCATGGTTGTAAGTCTCCGGTTCTGGTATAAAATTCTACCATGTTTAAGATTCTAATTTAGGGCTTTCAGTTATGATGTTTCTTGTTTTCCCCCAGTAGTGCTGACCAAACCAGAGGACCGGACCTGTGCTCCCGCCCCTTCAAGTCCTCCGTTGTTCGTGGAGGAGTTCAACGTGGAGGTGCCACCTTGCCGTAACACCGAACCCCCCATCTCGGTCCAACCGCTTCAATCTTTTCAGGGGTTCCAAATCGAGCAACCCAGGGCCGCTCCCGAACACTCGGCTCGGGCATCTGAACCTTTCTCGAGGGTCGTTCGCAAAAAGAAGCACGCCAGAAAACCCTCGCAATCTACCTTGGTTGTCCGGACCCAACAGGGGGAGAAACCTTCTGGGCCCGCCTCGGGATCATCTGGGGAACGACAGCCGTCCCCGCCCCCAGGAGCCTCCCCTCCCAAGAAAGATGTTTCCGAGTTGAATGAAGCCGACAAGCTGAGCATTGCGATGCGGAAGCAACGGAAGCTCGTTGGAGTTGGATGAACATCTCCGAGTCCGGTCCCCCCGATCCCTGCCCCGACACAGCCCTTAAAGCCAACTGCTAGGCAACTTACGACTGTGGCCTCGTAGCCCGAGCAGACGAAGATCGTCCTCGAGGCCTCCTTGTCGACACAAGCCGAGGGGAAACTTCAGGCAACGGCAGATCCTCAGCCGACTCCTCCCATCCAAGCACCAACGGTCGGCACCACTGGCTCGGAACCTCCGCCCGAGGTGCACTCCTCAGCCAACCCACAGCCCTCTTGTTCAAGGGATAGCCCTTTCTCCTCCGGGGAACTCCAACGACTATTTCCCGAAGTGACCTTTTTCCCGGTCGGGGGTGATGCCGAGCTTCCCATGCAGTATTTTGAGGTTTTCAACTTTCCTCAAGATGACGCACGGCTTGACAAACTCTCCTCGCAGGACTTGCTACTTGGTTCCATGGTTGAGCAGGGTCGGGTAAGGATTCTCAACTTCATCCATCTCTGACCATTTCCCCTATCAGTAAGTAACAAATATCCTTGTTTTTCGTGCAGTTTCTAGCTCTATTCAGCAGGCTCCTTGCTCGAGAGGGTTCGGACCCGAGCTCATTCAAGAGGGCCCACGAGCTGGAGGCTAAGTATTCGAGGGCCAAGCGAGAAATAACTAACCTTGGCGAGCAGGTCAGTGAGGTAGCCCAGAAGCACCGGGAAGTTGCTCGGATAAGTCATGAGCAGGGGTTGGAGATAAAGAGGTTGCGTTTGGAGAATGAGGGTCTCTCACAAACGAATCGGCGACTGGTAAAGGAGAATGGGGCCCTTCGCCAACAGCTCCTACAATATGCCGAGCTCCCTAAGCAGAATGAGGGTCTTCGCCAGCAAATTCTGGAGGCCAAGCGCCAGATAGAGACCCTGGAGACGACAATTTGTTCGGATCAGGCCGTCCAGGCCTCAGTAGAAGAGCAACATCGCTCGGAGATCTCCCGCCTAGCTCTTCGGAACGACCAACTCCTTGAGCAACTCGTGAAATTAAACAACCAACACATTCAGCTCAAGGAGGTTAATCGAAAAGGTTTCGCCGAACATGCCGAGCTCCAGAAGTATGCCCTTACTCTTAAGGAGGCCTACCGTGACCTAAAAGAAGGCACGAAAGGATTGGCCACAACTCAGAAATAAATCATTGCCGAGTACCGGGCCTCTGCGAAACTGACGGAGAAGATTGCCATGGAGTTCGGCAAGGGCTACCGAGCTGCTTTGCTAAAGGTCCAGGCAGTGGGTGTTGACCCCAAGGCGGTGGGCTTCTCGGATGAGGACCTTCTCTGGCTTGAAGATGACGATCCGACCGACCCCCCTTCCCGACCGTGACCTGTAAATAACTTTTGTATAGTATTCATAGGTGACATTTCTTGTGTAATTTCAATTAAGTCATATTAATGAAATGGAGATAGCATTCACATATCTTTACTTGGTCAACTAACAAAATACATGTCTTCACTTCTCAACGTGCAACCGATAAAATTAGCCAACAAACAAAATACACGCCTTTACTTGTTACCGTGCAACCGATGAAATTAACCAGCAAATAAATTACATGTTTCTACTTCTCCGAGATCCGAGTACATTGTTTCAAAAGAGTGGTTTTTATACAATTGCCAAACTACTAATAGTACTTCTTCAATCGGCCAACATGCCAAGTGTTCTTTAGCTCGGTTCCTTCCATGTCTCTAAGCCGATAAGTTCCTTCTTTGACAACTTCAATGATTAAGTAGGGGCCTTCCCAATTAGGCATCAACTTTCCCGTATTCTGTGGGGTCGAGGCCTCGGCCTCTCTGAGTACTAGGTCTCCCACCTCAAACCTTCGGACCCGGACCCTCTTGTTGTAATGCTTGGTTGTCCTCTGTTGGTACATTGCTAACCTCAGTATGGCCTCATCCCGGGCTTTTTCTACTAAATCGAGATTCAGTCGGAGACCTTCCTCATTGTACAGCTCGTTGAACTTGGACACCCTGAACGAGGGGGATCCAATCTCCACCGGAATCAATGCGTCTGTTCCGTATGCCAGCCTGAACGGCGACTCTCCCGTAGTCGTTCGATGGGTGGTCCTGTAGGCCCATAAAACACTCTGCAGTTCCTCGGGCCACCTTCCCTTGGCGTCGTCCAACCTCTTTTTAACTCCATTGAGCAGCGTTCGGTTGGTAACCTCAACCTGGCCGTTGGATTGGGGGTGGGCCACTGAGGTTTTTCGATGTTGAATTCCCAATTCGGATAAAAATTCTTCAAACTTTTTCCCAACAAATTGTGTACCATTGTCCGAAACGAGTACCCGAGGGATGCCGTACCGGAATACCACAGATTCTTTTATGAACTTCACACAGTCCTGCTTGGTGATGTGGCGAAGAGGTTTAGCCTCGACCCATTTGGTCATGTAGTCGATGGCTACTATCACGTATTGCAGTTGTCCCTTAGCTTTTGGCATCGGCCCCAGCAAGTCCACCCCCCAAATTGCAAACGGGATGAGAGACAGTACGGACGATAATTCCTCGGGAGGCTGACGCGGGATTGATCTGTTTATTTGGCACTTCGGACATTTCTGTACGTATCCCTTGGCCTCCTGGAACATAGTCGGCCAATAGTATCCCTGACAGATCAATTTGTATGCCAATGACTTAGCCCCCATGTGATCTCCGCAGATTCCCTCATGGACCTCCTTCAGTGCATAAGACGCCTCGGATGGGACCAGGCACTTCAACAATGGAGATGAGTACGACCTCTTATATAAATCACCGTCGATTAGACAAAAATAAGAACTGCAGTACTTGATCTTCTTCGCCATAACCTTATCGATTGGGAGCTTCCCGTCGGCTAAGTACTCAATATAGGGCGTTACCCAACAGTTTGACCTTTCAATGCACAAAAGCTCTCTTCTATTGATGCTCGGTTCTGTCAGGACTTCCAAGTATACCGACCCCCCGAAATCTTCAACCTGCGTAGAAGCCAGCCTTGACAAAGCATCGACGGCAGAATTCCCCTCCCTTTCAATACCGTTGACAGAGTAGGACTCGAACCTATCTTAGAACCCTTTAGTCTCGCCCAAGTCCTTGATCATCCTCGCCCCTCGGGCTTCATATTCGCCCTGGATCTGTTTAACGACGAGCTGCGAATCGCTGAAGATTATCATGTGTCGGACCTCCAAACTTTTGGCTAACCGTAGACCTGTCAGCAGTGCTTCATACTCAGCTTCATTATTAGTTGCCCTGAATCTAAAACGTATGGCCTGCTGTACCCTGAATCCTTCCGGACTAGTTAAGATGACTCCCGCCCCGCTAGCCTCTGCATTAGCTGATCCGTCGACGTACATTGTCCATGAAAGACTGCTGGTCGGCTGCCCACTTGTCGTAACAGCGACCTCCAATGGTTTAACGGCTTCTTCCTCAGGAAAAGTACACTCGGTAATGAAGTCTGCTAGAGCCTAGCTCTTAATAGCCGTACGAGGGCGATACTCCAGGTTATACTGACTCAGTTCTACGGCCCATGCCATCATTCTCCCTGAAGCGTCGGGTTTACCTAACACTTTCTTTAGAGCTTGAGTCGTGTAAATTATGATGAGCCGACCTTGAAAATAATGTCGGAGTTTCCTACTGGCCACCAACAACGCGTATGCACACTTTTCCAAATTCGGATATCTGGTCTCGGCGCCACGTAGCACATGGCTGACATAATAAACTGGACGTTGAATACCATTTTCCTCCCTTATCAATACTGCGCCGACCGCGAAAGGACCCACCAAGAGGTACACGTACAAAGGTTCACGTGAGACCGGCCTTTGTAGTAAGGGGGCCGTCATCAGATACTTCTTTATCCCTTGGAAAGCATCCTCACATTCGGACGTCCATTGGAAAGTCTTATCGTTCTTTGGCCCTTTTAAAGTATCGAAGAAAGGCAACCACCTCTCTGCCGACTTCGACATGAACCTTCTCAGGGCTGCAATACGGCTAACAAGCCTTTGTACATCTTTAAAACTTTGTGGTGACCGCATGTACAGTATCGCTTTGATCTTCTCGGGGTTGGCTTCAATCCCCCTCTTACTTACCAAGTAACCCAAGAATTTACCCGAGCCGAAACTGAAGGTGCACTTAGCGGGGTTGAGGCGTATGCTGTGCTGTCGGACCGTTTCAAAACACTCTTCTAGATCGCGAAGATGGTCTTATGTTCGAGGGTTTTTGACAATTATGTCGTCTACATATACTTCCATGTTCCTGTCGATCTGTTTTCGGAAGACAGTGTTCATCATCCATTGGTACGTGGCCCCTGCATTTATCAGTCCAAAGGTCATCCTTTTGTATACAAAAGAAGGTCATGTGGCTCGATCTTGTCCTGTTTCAAAATCAAGTCCAGCTGCAATGATGGTACCAAAAGCTAGCACGGATAAGGGAAAATCTGTAGTTCAAGGGAGAGCTTTTGTTGTGACATCCCAAATGGCACGAAACCCGAACGAGGTGATAACCGGTAAGCTATTCATAAATTCTCATGAAGTCTATACCCTGTTAGATACTGGTTCTACCCATTCTTTTGTCTCACCTACGTGTGCTCAACGATTAAACTTAACTCTTGACAATTTGGACTTTGACTTATCAGTTGAAACCCCATTAGGAGCAATAGCCATTACATCTACGGTATATAAATCTTGCTTAGTTCAAATCAATAGCCTTATATTACCCGTTGACCTTATCTCTTTGGAAATGCATGAATTTGATGTGATTTTAGGAATTGATTGGTTGAATAATTGATAGGGCTAAATTATACGGTATTTTTATACCCTAATACTTAGTTTTTCTATTTATTGTGTGCTTAAATGTTTAATTATTTAGCTTATTTTGGTTTTAATAGGTTTTATAGGATTTTAGTTAATTTATGTTAATTTAGGTAATTTTACAGTAATTTTATATTTCTTTTTATTTATTTGTTTGTATGTATTTTTAGTATTTTAGGAGTTTTATTTATTATTATGTATTTTTAGGATTTTTAGTATTTTTATATTATTTTTATTTATTTTTATATTTTATTTTGTAGGAAAAATAAAACTTGGGGGCAAATCTGGAAAATCCGCAAAAGTTTGATGGCAAAACTGTAATTAACCGGCACTGATGGCATTATCGTAATTAAGGAAGAAAAGACGCGGAGGGGTATTATTGTAAATTCGCTAAGTTCAGCCGCGCAATGCGCGGAGAGAGAAACTGAGAACGCGGAGCTAGTACGACGTCGTTTTGCATTGGTGAGGAAAGCCTCCGCGCAATGCGCGGAGGAGCGTGCTGACGTCAGCATACGCGGAGCGCGTTTGACCGGTCAACTGGCTGGCGCGTGAAGGGGCTGTTTGGCGTGCGTTAATTCTGGAAAACGAGATTATTTCGGATTTTGAGCATTAATTTGATTCCAAATTGGATTTATTTTTCACATTAGCTTAGGATTATTATTGTATTTCTATAAATATATTAGGAGACTCATGTTTTCAGTAGTTTTTTAATTATTAGCAGATTGTTAAAGATAATTAGGAGCTCTCACTCTCAGGTTTTTCTTATCTATTATTTTTATTATGTTTGGCTAATTTTATTATTCAGTTCTAGGGAATTTCAAACCCGATTATAATTAATGATTTAATTAATTCAGTAATATTATTTATTCTTCCTCATATGAAATTATTTATGATAATCTGTTTTAATTGTTTATTTGATATTGGGTTTGATTGATTTAATTTTGGCATGTTGAGTTAATCGAATTATTATCAATTGCTAGATTTAGGAATTATATTACGTGTAATTGATATTGTTCCTAATCGTTGGTAGTGAATAGTGATAGATGATTGTGGTCAAGCTTTTATTTATTGCTATGGTTATCATGATGTAAGTTAAACAATCCGAGCTTATGAGATTGTTGCTTAGAATAATCTAATTTCCTTGTGATTAATGCTTCCATTATATTAAATTTAGAGATCTTGTTCTAGGTTGTATAATGGTTAGAATCTAATGAAGAGCTTGTTTTGTTAGATTAAAATTATGGAAAATTTCGGATAACAGAGCTTGTTGTTATCTAGGGTTATTGGTTTCATGGAAGGATAAAAATATATTTTGATTGATTGATCTATTAATTGTAAGGGTGAGATTGAACCGAAGAACTGAAGTTTTTAATTTATTAATTAATTTTATTAATTTACTTTTATTTATTTAGTTAATTATAGTTAGTTCAAAACCCCCAAATCTAGTTTACATTGCATAAAAATAAATTAATCATTCTCTGTGGGTTCGACCCTTACTTGCTATTATACTGAGTTTGTGATTGAAAGTAAGGATTAATTTTGGAGTGTTAACGACAGTTACCACTAATCATCATGCTAAAATTGATTGCTTTCAAAAGATCATTAGTTTTCATATTCCTAATCAACCTGTCATACAAATTCAAACCATCAAACCAGTGAAATCCATAACTGTCATTTCTAGCCATAAAGCCACTCGTTTATTGAAAAACGGATGTCAAGCATTTTTAGCTCATGTCACTGACTTGAACAAAGATGTGTCAAACTTGAATGATATTCCTATTGTTAATGAGTTTTCTGACATTTTTCCCGATGAACTTCCTGGCTTACTTCCAAATCGGGAAATTGAATTCTGTATTGATCTTGAACCCGATACCAAGCCTATTTCCAAAGCCCCATACCGAATGGCTCCTATTGAACTTCAAGAGCTAAAGGTCCAACTACAGGAATTGTTAGATACTGGTTTCATTCGTCCAAGTGTATCGCCTTGGAGTGCCCCTGTTCTTTTTGTCAAGAAGAAGGACGGAAGTATGAGATTGTGAATCATGTCACCATCAAAAGCAGGTACCCGTTACCTCGAATTGATGACATGTTTGATCAATTGCAGGGTGCTCAACATTTCTTAAATATTGATCTCCGCTCTGGATATCATCAGTTAAAAGTTAAAGCTGATGACATTCCAAAGACTGCTTTCAGAACCCGCTACGGGCATTATGAGTTCTTAGTCATGCCTTTTAGACTAACAAATTCTCCTGCAGCTTTCATAGACATGATGAACTGGATATTCAAAGAATATTTGGATCATTTTGTAGTTGTCTTTATTGATGACATTCTTATATACTCCAAGAGTCGTGAGGATCATGAACAACACCTGAGATTAATACTCTAAAAGCTACGTGAGAACAAGTTGTATGCCAAGCTGAAGAAGTGTGAGTTTTGGCCTAAGGAAGTCACGTTCATTGGGCATGTGATTTCCAGTCAGTGAATATCAGTTGATCCTGCAAAGATTGAAGCAATATTAAATTGGGAGCAACCTCGGTCAGTAACTGAAGTCCGAAGTTTTCTGGGCTTAGCTGGTTATTATCGGAGATTCGTAGAAGGATTTTCTCGAATCGTCACTCCATTAACTCAGCTGACTCGGAAAAGCACAAAATTCATATGGAACGAGGAATGCGAGAAGAGTTTTCAAGAACTTAAGAAGAGACTTATTTCAGCTCCTGATCGGGGGAATTTGTTATCTACAGCGATGCTTCAGGCAAAGGTCTAGGCTGTGTACTTATGCAACATGGAAAAGTTATAGCCTATGCCTCTCGACAACTCAAAGATTATGAGAAAAATTATCCTACTCATGATTTAGAGTTGGCAGCAGTTGTTTTCGCATTGAAAATCTTGAGGCACTACTTGTACGGGGAGAAAGTGGAAATCTTCACGGATCACAAAAGTCTCAAGTATTTCTTTACCCAGAAGGAACTCAACATGCGGCAACGACGTTGGCTTGAGCTGTTAAAGGATTACGACCACACCATCCAGTACCACCCAGGAAAAGCAAACGTTGTAGCTGATGCTTTAAGCAGAAAATCTTATGCGAGTACAAGTGCAATGCTGACTACGCAAAAATGTATTTTGTACGACTTACAAAAGATGGAGATAGAATTAAAGCCACCAGGGACCCACATGAAGATTGCGCACGTACAAGTAGAACCAGCTTTAATTGATAAAATTAAAGCTGCTCAAGCTACTGATCCAGAAATGATGAGTATGATGAAGAAAGTACAAGAAGGTGCCATTCCAGAAGCAAGAATCGACGAGAAAGGAATACTTCGACTCAACTCTCGACTCTGTGTTCCTAACGACCCTGAATTAGAACATAAAATCATGATGGAGGCACACAACACACCGTTTGCAATTCACCCGGGAAGTACCAAAATGTATCATGATCTTCGACATACATTTTGGTGGAACAATATGAAGAGGGAGATTGCAGAGTTCATCTCAAGGTGCTTAACTTGTCAACATGTCAAGGCAGAGCATCAAGTGCCTAAAGGTCCATTGCAATCACTCAAAATTCCAGAATGGAAGTGGGAACACATCACTATGGACTTCGTGACGGGTCTTCCCAAGGTTTCTCAAAGTTTTGATGCGATTTGGGTCATCGTAGATAGATTGACCAAATCTGCTCATTTCTTGCCTATAAGAGAAAACTTTTCACTCGAGCGTCTGGCCGGTATGTACGTAAATGATATTGTAAGATTGCATGGCATGCCAGTTTCCATAGTTTCTGATCGAGATCCTAGATTCACTTCACGCTTTTGGATCAGTCTACAAAAAACTATGGGCACCGAGCTACGATTTAGTTCTGCATACCATCCTCAAACAGACGGACAATCTGAAAGGACGATTCAGACTCTCGAAGATCTTTTGAGACTTTGCGTGCTAGACTTCAAAGGAAGTTGGGACAAGTACTTGCCATTGGTTGAATTCTCCTACAACAACAGTTACCAAGCAAGCATAAGCATGGCTCCATTTGAGGCTTTGTATGGACGAAAGTGTCGCTCTCCAGTATGTTGGAATGAAGTAGGAGAAGCAAAATTGTTGGGACCCGAGCTGGTACGCTTGACAACAGAAAAGATCCAAATGATCTGACAACGAATACAGACCGCGCAAGAACGACAAAAGAATTATGCTGATCTTCATCGGAGAGATGAGAGATTCAACGTCGGAGATCATGTATTCTTACGTGTTTCTCCATGGAAAGGAGTTACGAGATTCGGAAAGAAAGGAAAGCTCAACCCTCGATTTATTGGCCCATTTGAAATTCTCGATCGAGTAGGAACCGTAGCCTACAGACTAGCCCTACCACCAAGTATGTCTCGCATCCATAACGTTTTTCACATATCTATGTTACGTAAATATGTGAAGGACCCAAACCACGTCATTGAGTTAGAACCAGACGTTATAGCCGATGATTTAACGTACGAGGAGGTACCTGTCAAGATCTTAGATAAGAAGGAGCAGATCCTACGCTCAAAGGTTATACCTCAAGTTAAGGTTTTATGGAGAAACCAAGATACTGAGGAAATGACCTGGGAGCTAGAATCTGAGATGAAATCTACGTATCCTTATCTATTCGAAATGCCAGGTACGTCAATTTCGGGGACGAAATTTCATAAGGAGGGGAGGTTGTAAGACCCCGAATTTTATGAAATACAAAATTTAATTTTTCTTCATATATATTTTTCTTGAAATAATAGGTGGTTAAATTGATAAGGTTAAAAGTTAAGGATGTTATGTGCAAATTTTATTATGTCGGACAATATTCGTTTGGTCGGAGAATATTCGTTTTGTCGGGGAATATTCGATTCGTACGACGGCGCCGAAATAACAAAATAATGGTAGACCCCCACAACGACTTATTGTCGGATATAGAAAGTGACATACGTAACCTTTTTAAATAAATATAGTCAACGATATTATCATCTTGAACTGTTAAAATACCCGGTGGTAAAAGAATAGTAACATACGGTATTACATAGTAGCACACGGTATTGCACAGTAGCACACGGTATTGCACAGTGTTTCATATTATTTAACTGATAAAGTGGTTATTGTACTATATTGACTTTATTGAACCAATAATTGTCACATGCATAATAATTCATATTATTGAGCTGATAATTGTCACAGTAGCATATGCACAATAATTCACATTACTGAATCAATAATTGTCATTACACAATAACGTGTTATTTTCTTATTTATTTTCAGCATTATTGTTATCTCTTTTATGATATTGATTAAACTGTTGTATTCTATTATTAGTTGATTTTCCTGTTTATCTAACTCGAAAAGCCAACTACACTACATTTACAACAATTAGCCATAGTAATAAATAATTGTGAATTATTGTTGAATAATTGTTGAATAATTGAATTGATAAAGTTATTTGTTTTTATTATGATAAATTATATAAAGTTGTTTGTTTTTATATATAAAGTTAATTGATTTATTAAAGTTAGTTGTTTTATATATAAAGTAAATTGAATGGTATAGATTAAAAGATGATCTTTAAATGAATGGTTTAGATTAAGGAAATCTTAAAAGATGAAATGAGTGGTATGGATTAAACATTATCTTGAAATATACGGTTTGGATTAAATTAGGAAATCTTGGTGATGATAAGATTTTTTGCTATAAATAGAGGCCTTAACTGAAGGATTTTTCATAAAAAAATTTCTTGCTTATTCTTTCTTTCACTCTCCAAATATTTCTTTGTATAAGTTCTCATTGAGTGTGCTAAAGTCATCTTGAGTATTTGTAAAGAGCTGTAAGTGTACGAGTTCATATCTAATCACGTGTTAAGGTAAGGGATACCATCTTTTTCATCTTCCATTATTCAAACTTACTATGGTAAGGGATTATCATTATTTGATTCTCGAAAATAATATCGTTTCTTTCTTACTCATAAGATGTGCCATTTATTTCCATGTATTAAATTATGGGAATAACCTTACGGCGCGGATTACCGCCTGTTGGTGAATAACCTTTCGTATTTATTTCCATATATTAAATTGCGGGAATAACCTTACGGCGCGGATTATCGCCTGTTGGTGAATAACCTTTCGTATTCATTCCTTATTAATTTGTGGGAATAACCTGACTACGCGGACTACCGCATGTTTGGTGAATAACCTTTCGTATTCATTCCTTATTAAATTGTGGGAATAACCTGACTACGCGGACTACCGCATGTTTGGTGAATTACTCTTCGTATTCATTTCTTACTTGTCTCTTGTTGGTAAAGTTTCCTGAAATGAATACATATCCTTTAATAGTTTGCGCTTCATCTAATATCATTTCAACTGAACCTTCCTATTTTTTTAAATCTTTCTATTGAACCTTAACTGTTATTCTGAACTGTGGATCTTAAATATCATTCTTGAATTTTAGTCCACATCATGTTGGCAATTTGGACATTATTTGAATCTGCACAAAGAAAAATCATAAACTTTGATATTTATTGATCATACTGTTTCTTCTGATTCATCATCTATATCACAGTTGTTATTCTAATCCTCAAGAACCATGTTGTTGTGAATATCTGTGGCCTGGGGCACAGTTGATAGGATAAAGGCGATATAATTATTGTGTCTTTTAGGGCACGTGGTGAATATTCTCTTTGGCCTGGGGCAAAGATGAACTGTTGTTGGTATGATTATGACCAAAGGCTGAAAACTGGTATAATCATTATCGTTAGGTTATATTTGAATATTTTTGGCTCGTAATGCAAAGATGAACTATTGACTGGCTTGATTATAATCAGGAACTGGAAATTTATATTATCATGACCAGCGGTATTTAAGATGATAAAAGTTGATGATGTTTTTCCTAAAAATTGAAGCGAGTGGACATTATAGTCTGCATTATTCTTCTAATAGATTGCTCATTTCGCTGCTATTATTGATACAAAGCTTATTGTCTATTATATTCAATTAAGAACTCATCTGTTGAAGGCTAATGATAATTTATTTGTCATTATCTTAGTCATGATATTTCTTACTGGGCTATTTGAGCTCACCCTTTCTTTTGTTCCATTGTTTTTTAGAAAAAGAGAGAGTAGCCGGGTCTAGCAGGGGAATGGAGTGACGGTCCGAGTGATAGCTATTGTAGTATTCACATGTTGTATATAGTGTGGAAATAATAGTGAAGACTTAGTTGTGTATTATTGAGTTTTGCATTTCTGTTCTATGTACTATTTGTATTAAAGATTATGTATTTTATGGCGTCTCAAATTGGGCTATGTAGGCCAAGATTTGGGGGCGTCACATAACCTTTTTGTAAAAATGCTCAGTTAATGAAATCATTCCTTTGCACTAGCCATACAGTATTTCACTGTATCGTAAGACATAATTTACCTATCAAGTAGATGCATTATATGAATGTCATATCAATAAGTCTATTAGTTTTGTCATCATCAAATAGGGGGAGATTGTTGAAGGTTGTTTAATTTGATGATGATGACTGTTGTGCAAAAATGATTGTGGTAAATGTGCTTACATGGTTGATTGTCAATATGTGTCTGACAATGTGCTTACATGTTAATGTGCTTATGTGCTTACTTGATTATGTGTGTAGATGTTCTAAAAGTGCTTATGTGGTTAATTGACAAAGTGATTATATGTTAATCAAATTATGTGCCTACATCATCATGTGTGTATGAAATATTTTACCTATTTTAAATAATGTGAATTACACACTTGTATAACACAAATATGATCTTGTTGAAAACTATCTGATGTTTATAAAAGAGAATGAAAGTTATTTGGTTCAAATGTTGTAAAGTCCTTTTAAAAGATATATGTGTACAAAGGACTTAGATTTTAAATATCAGAAATGTTAGGTTGATCTTTCTGTAGAAGTCACTCTGCATAAAAGATGCATGATATAAGCAGAGTAGCATAAGAGTGTATCATTGTTGTTTTTGTGTATGACAGAGTCTGTAAAGTCCTTTCAATATATAATGATGTAATAATGTAAGAAAGTACTTAGTTAGAAAAGATCAAATTTGTTAGGTTGATCATATGTTAGATCTAATCAGTCTATATGATCGAAGAATGGACTCTACGATTCCAAGCAAAGAAGACTCAACGACTCAGTATGATTCGTAGAGTGAAACATACGACTCCTTACCTAAATAACTCTACGATCATCAAAGAGAGACAGATGTGCAAAAGGTCTACAAAATATACAAGCTAAATTAAAGAACTGATCAAGTACAAATCGTAGAACATAACTCTACGATCGTCGAACAGACAGCTACGCAAGCCAGCAATTAACGCAAAATCAGAGAAGAAAAGTACTCTACGATATACACAATCTAGCAAGATCGTAGAGTAAACTTGAAGAACAAGCACATACGAGAACTATACGATTTGCACAGTTAGAAGAAATCATAGTGTGAAAACAAGATGACAAGACAACGCAGAAGATTGTTCTACACATGGAATAATCGTTGAGTAGAAATAAAGGATGTGCCAACTAAGACATCAACTCAACGATTCCACTAAAAAGCACTGCAGACAAACTCTACGATCTGAACAAGACAACAAGATCGCAGAGTAAAAGAGAAGATCGCTCCATCTCAACCTTTTACCCGATATACTTCAAGTAACAAGTGGAGCTGAATTCGTAGAGTCTGAATGGGCAGACAACCACTCTACGAATTCACTATAAGAAGCAGTAAAGGAACATAACTGCAATATGGTGCGAGAGGAGAGAATACATTTCTCTTCTAGATTCGAAAGAGACTAAGTATTTTTGAGATACAGATGCATGTCAGAGTCACAGAAGACTTTGTGCCTAAACGACTATAAGTCAGGACCCACTGCTCAGGAAAATAGTGAATAAAGTCAGACAAATGGGACATCTCTGAATGCATTAGAACAGCTGGGGTTCTAAAAGTCAAGGAAGGTATTTATTGATGGATCAGAAGATTAATTAGCAAAGAATATAATAATCTTTGCTAAACAACTCTGGGAGTACAACGGCTATAAATTCAAAGAAAAGCTGAGCTACAGTTTGATATATCAGAACATGTCAAAAAAGGGAAAAAGCACTGACACAAGCAACAGAAAGTCAACATCAGAGATATCAAGGATCTTGATGAGTGGGTTTTATACCTGTGAATTAGTACTTCTAGTTTAATGATTTGTGAGTTTTTGAGAGTTATTTATGCGTATATTTATGTTTTTAGGGTTCATAATGTCTCGTCTGTGTTTTGTAGGGTTTTTGAGCTAAAAGGACATTTTGGTAATTTTCAGCCAAGACCACAGCCGTAGCGGTGGATATGACCGTCGCAGCGGTCGGCTATGCTATTTTCTAACGGGATTTTTCCTACTTAAGTGAGAAGGTGGCTAACCCTAGAGGGGGGATTTTTACGCACTAGAGCAGTTTTTCTTCATTTCTTCTAGCTTTCAAAGCAACTTGGATTGGTGTTAAGCTCAAGAACAAGAAGATTCATCAAGCTTGGTTTGCTACATTTGAAGGGAGTTTAAGTGCTTGAGACTTGTGTTATAAGTGGTTTCATTCATTTGATTTATCTTCATGTTGTGTAGTTTAAGTCTAATAAGCAACTTGTTAATGATTTTTAGTCATTTAGCTATGAACTAACTTCATTTCTAGGATCACAATGGAGCTCATTACTTGATTTTAATTGAATATCTCTCTTTTTGATGTGAATGGATTGCTAATGAATGGTTATCATGCTTTATTCTTCATGAATAGATTATGTACCTTGTATATAATGTGTGGTTGTTTATGATATTGAAAAATGGATTAAATAACTCGACCTAAAGCATGATAGCACTTGTAGGAAGCTTTATCTTCGGATGGAGTGCCTAATTTGTATCTCTGATAGGAATATACCGGTGTGCCTTGTGTAGCCTTGTTGAGAATTGCTTTTATTGCCGTCTTGCTAAGTTAGGTCACATAGGAATATAGTGAGCTAATTAGTAGGGTGCGAATCATTTAACTCTCGAAAGAGGTTATTGGTTGCTTATTTTCTCTGGTTATCATTCGGGCGTTCTTAGCATTGAAAAGAGGGGTGCGATGGTTAAATGAGGTAGTGAGTGAAGTTGTGATCTTAGCTTGTTTTAATCGAATCTTTGTTGCTAAGTTTTAATTATTTTAGGATATTGTGTTAATAAAAGCTCACCATCTTAATCATAGTTTAAATTGGATTAGATTGCATTAAGTTTGCTTTGCAGATAACGTTAGTATAACTCTCTGTGGGATCGACTTAGACTTGCTCTTTACTACTTGAAGGCCGTGTATACTTGCACGAAAATATCAATCGTGAAAACGACCGTCGAGTTTTTGGCGCCGTTGCCGGGGAGTTATTTATCTAATTTCTCTGCATTATTAAGCTTTATCAGTATAATCTTCGTTTAAACTGTTACATTTATCTAATTTGTTTTATTTGTATTTTTATTTTCTTCCAGGTACTCTTGATTGTGCATGCTTCCTTTTCAAGATCCAAATCTCGTACTTTTCGATCCTGAGATTGAAAGAACTTTGCGTGTATTGTGAAAAGAAAAGAGGGGTCAAGTTATTCACCATCAAGATACAATGGCAGAAGAAGATTATAAAACATTGCGGGAATATACTATGCCGCAGGTTACCGATATTCATACAAGCATCAATAGGACAGCCATTGTTGCTGCTAACTTTGAGATCAGGTCGGGCACTTTCCAAATGATTCAGAATCACATGCAGTTCGGTGGGTTGCCTAATGAGGACCCGAATGATCATCTGTTCAAATTTCTGGAAATCTGTGACACGTTCAGATATCAAGGAGTTTCTGAAGATGCTCTCAGACTTCGTCTGTTCCCTTTCACTTTGCATGATAAGGCGAAGAGTTGGTCGCATTCTCTACCAGCAGGCTCCATTAGCACCTGGGCATATCTAGCTCAGAAATTCTTGGCCAAATTCTTTCCGCCTGCAGGACAGCAAGAATGCGAAATGACATTACAGCCTTTAGCCAACAGGATGCGGAGTCTCTCTATGAGACGTGGGAGCGTTTTAAGGATCTTCTCAGAAGATGTCCCCACCATGGTATTCCTAAATGGTTACAAGTCCAGACATTCTATAACGGGTTATCAAATTCTACCCGACAAAGCGAGGATGTTGCAGCTGGCGGAGCCTTAATGGGAAAGAGTTATGATGAAGCGCTTGAACTGTTGAAAATCATGGCAGCAAATAACTATCAGTGGCCTGCTGAGAGGTTCACTCCAAGGAAAGTAGCGGGAATGCATGAAGTGGATGCAGTTACATCTTTATCTACACAAGTGGCTGCACTTGCTCGGAAAATTGACAATATGGGAACAAAACCTGTGCAAAGTGTAGCAGTGATATGCTAGATATGCGCTGGGGAACATCCTAGTGAGCAATGTGCCATCAAGGCAGAATCAGTGCAATATGTCAGTAATTACAATCGGCAACAAAACACTAATGTGTCGACACATTATTATCCTGGAGTGAGAAATCATCCTAATTTCTCGTTGACCAATAACAACAATCAAGGATAATCTTCGTCTTCAAGGCAACTATATCCTCCAGGGTATCAAAATTACAATCCACAGCAGCAACAACCAACTCAACAACAACAACCACCTCCACAACATCAACAGGTTCCTCCTCCTACGGAGAAGAAAGCTAACTTGGAAGAGCTTCTAACTAGATACATTGCCCAGAATGAGACAAGGAGCAACAACCAAGATATCGCTATAAGGAACCTTGCAACCCAAGTGGGGAAACTTGCTAGTGCTATGAACAATCATCCGCAAGGAACTTTGCCTAGTGACACTGAGGTCAATCCAAAGAGGGATGGCAAGGAGCAATGCAAAGCAGTCACACTGCGTAATGGTCGGCCCTTAATGAATACTACTGGAGAAACTACGATAGTGCCACCAATTCTAACTGAAGAGGAAGTGGTTGTTGAGACAGAAAATACAACAAATGGGACTCCTGAAATTATGGAAGAAGTCCAAGAGCTAAGTCCCATAGTCAACAAGACCCTTCCAAGAGTTCAACCCATACCATTTCCTCAAAGGCAGCAAAAGCAGAAACTGGATAAACAGTTTTCAAAATTCTTGGAGGTATTGAAAAAGCTTCACATCAACATTCCATTTGCTGAAGCTTTGGAGCAAATGCCAAACTATATGAAATTCATGAAGGATATACTGTCCAAGAAGAGAAAGCTTGGTGACTATGAGGCGGTTGCTCTAACGGAGGAATATAGTGCAATTCTACAGAATAAGCTTCCTCCTAAGCTAAAGGACCCTGAGAGTTTCACTATTCCGTGCTCCATTGGAAGTGAATTTACTGGAAAAGCCTTATGTGATCTTGGAGCAAGCATCAATCTGATGCCCTTGTCTATCTATAGGAAGTTGGGGTTGAACGAAACGAAGCCTACCAGTGTTACTCTACAACTTGCTGATAGATCTCTGACATACCCGAAAGGAATCGTGGAAGACGTGCTGGTAAAGGTTGACAAGTTTATCTTTCCAGCTGACTTTATAGTTCTGGACTTTGATGAGGACAGGGAAGTCCCTATTATATTAGGGCGTCCATTTCTAGCCACGGGGAGAACTATTATCGATGTTCAGAAGGGAGAGCTCACTATGAGGGTACAAGATCAAGAAATAAAGTTTAATGTCTTCAAATCTATGAAGTTTCCAAGTGATTCCGAAGAGTGCTTTAAAGTCGATGTGGTTGACAGGGTTGTCCATGAAGTTTTCATGAAAACTTGTGTTTCTAATCCGTTGGAAGCTTCGATCATTGGAACCACAATTGCAGAAGATCCTACTCATACAGAATGCATGAAATATTTGGATTCGTCTCCTCGATTTGCCAAATTCAAACCGCACTATGAAGCTTTGGAACAAGCAGGAACTTCTGTTTCAAATCTATCTAGAGAGGAAGCACCAATATTGGAGCTCAAACCATTGCCAAATCATTTGAGGTGTGCATTTTTGGGAAAAGAATCCACTTATCCTGTTGTAATATCTGCAGCTTTAAACGAGGAACAGGAAATTGAACTTTTAAGTGTGCTGAGGAAGTATAAAACAGCTTTAGGGTGGACTATATCAGACATCAAAGGCATTAGTCCATCCTTCTGTATGCACAAGATTCTGATGGAAGAGGACAACAAACCGTCTTTCTGATGGAAGAGGACAGCAAGCCGTCTGTGGAGCATCAGAGAAGGCTCAACCCTATTATGAAAGAGGTTGTTAAGAAGGAGATTCTGAAATTGCTAGATGCTGGGATCATATATCCTATCTCCGACAGTGCATGAGTGAGCCCTGTCCAATGTGTGCCCAAGAAAGGAGGGATGACAGTTGTGATGAATGAGTAGAATGAGTTGATTCCAACAAGGACAGTGACTGGTTGGAGGGTGTGCATGGATTATAGAAAGTTAAACAAAGCTACAAGAAAAGATCACTTTCCATTGCCATTTATTGACCAAATGTTGGACAGACTGGTGGGTCACGAGTACTACTGTCTCCTGGATGGCTACTCGGGTTATAATCAGATAGCTATTGCACCTGAGGACCAGAAAAAGACAACATTCACCTACCCCTACGGGACGTTTGCATTCTTACGAATGTCCTTTGGGCTTTGCAATGCACCGGCAACATTTCAAAGGTGCATGATGGCCATCTTTTCTGGCATGGTGGAGCATAATGTGGAAGTCTTCATGGACGATTTCTCTATATTCGGGGACTCTTTTGAGTTGTGCCTAAAGAACTTCATTCTTGTGCTGAAACGCTGTGTAGAGACGAATCTAATTCTAAACTGGGAAAAATGTCATTTCATGGTACAGGAAGGGATTATCCTTGGACACAAAGTCTCAGAAAAAGGATTGGAGGTTGACAAGGCAAAGCTGGAGACAATTGAGAAATTGCCACCACCTACAACTGTTAAGGGGGTGCATAGTTTTTTAGGTCATGCGGGCTTTTATAGATGATTTATCAAGGACTTCTCCAAAATATCTAAGCCTTTGTATAGCCTATTAGAAAATGAGGTCCAATTCAAATTCGATGAAGACTGTTTACAGGCCTTTGAGCTATTGAAAACAAAACTAACATCTGCACCTGTAATTGTAGTACTGGATTGGTCTGTACCATTCGAATTGATGTGCGATATTAGTGATTTTGCAGTTGGGGTAGTGTTGGGTCAGCGCAAGGAAAAGATCTTTTTATTCTATCTATTATGCCAGCAAGACCTTAACAGATGCTCAGTTAAATTACACCACCACCGAGAAAGAACTTTTAGCGGTTGTATACGCTTTCGACAAATTTAGGTCATATCTCGTTGGAACAAAAGTTGTGGTTTATACTGATCACGCGGCTATTAGATATCTGATTTCCAAGAAAGATGCAAAGCCCAGACTTATAAGATGGATTCTTCTTCTCTAAGAGTTTGGTCTGGAAATTCGAGACAAGAAGGGTTCAGAGAACCAAGTGGCGGATCATCTTTCTAGATTAGAAAATCCGGAGCAGGCTAAGAAGGATGGTAGGGTGATTAATGAGCATTTTTCGGATGAGCAGCTGTTTGCTGTGCACAACGAATTACCTTGGTATGCAGATTTCGCGAATTTCATTGTGAGCAATGTGACTCCCCCGGATTTAAGCTATTAGCAACGGAAAAGGTTCTTAAGTGACGTCTGGTTCTTTGTATGGGATGATCCTTTCCTGTTCAAGCAATGCGTAGACCAATTATTGAGGAGGTGTGTGCCTCAAGAAGAAATGAGGGATATTCTTCATCACTATCATTCATCTGATTATGGAGGACATTTCGGTGGGGAGAGAACAGCGGCAAAAGTCCTACAATCTGGGTTCTATTGGCCATCTTTGTTTAAAGATGCTCATTCCTTTGTATCAAGATGCGACAAGTGCCAAAGAACGGGTAATATCTCTAGGAGACATGAAATGCCCCTGAATAGCATTCAAGAAATTGAAATTTTTGACGTTTGGGGCATAAACTTCATGGGACCATTCCCGTCGTCTTATAACAACCAATACATACTAGTCGCTGTGGACTATGTATCTAAATGGATCGAAGTTGTTGCTCTACCGACCAATGATTCGAAAGTCGTCCTTAACTTCTTACGGAAGAACATCTTTTCGCGCTTTGGCACTCCACGGGCTATTATTAGTGATGGAGGCTCACATTTTTGCAACAAGTATTTCGCTGTCCTCCTTGCTAAATATGGGGTCTCCCATAAAATTGCTACGGCCTATTATCCGCAAACCAGTGGTCAAACAGAAGTCTCTAACAGAGAAATAAAGCGGATTTTAGAAAAGACGGTGAATCCCAACAGGAAGGATTGGTCTAGGAAATTGGATGAAGCATTATGGGCATACAGAACGGCTTTCAAATCACCAATTGGAATGTCACCATATCGCTTGGTTTTCGGAAAATCTTGCCACTTGCCGGTTGAACTTGAGCATCATGCGTATTGGGCCATCAAAAAGCTCAATTTTGAATTACATGCGGCCGGTGAGAAAAGGATGCTTCAATTGAACGAAATGGATGAATTCCGCCTCTAGCGTATGAGAACGCAAAAATTTATAAGGAAAAGACCAAACGATGGCATGATCAGAAAATTGCGAAGAGGAAGTTCGACATTGGCCAGAAAGTGCTTCTATATAATTCCCGGTTGAGACTCTTCCCAGGAAAGCTGAAATCCAGATGGTCGGGTCCCTTCACTGTCAAAAATGTATTCCCGCACGGTGCGGTTGAATTGGAAGATGCCACAACGTTGAACACATTCAAGGTCAACGGCCAACGTCTTAAGCAATACATGGGGGGTGCGGTGGATCGACAAAAAGTTTCTATCGTTCTCGCCGACCCGCAATGATTCAGGAAGTAGTCAAGCCCAAGACTTTAAATGAAGCGCTATATGGGAGGCAACCCATTTTTATTGTCAATATAGTTTTATTTGCATTACATTTTATATTTAGTCATTTTTTTTGCTTTAATTTGACTGGCTAAATACTTTTGAAATAGTATATTAGTATAATATTGCTTGTAATTAAAAATTAGCTTTATAACTAATTGCAATTTCTATGTTTTTGAGTTAAAATTGTGATTAGTTATTAAGTTTTTGATGCATTTATGTTAAACTTTCAGGTACTATCAAGGCATTGCTTCAATGTGGAATCAGTTAAACAAGAAAAAAAAATTATGGCAGCAGCTTTGACCGCCGCAGTGGTGGTCACCCAGGGTATAATTTTTTTTAGCAGAATGTTTCACCGCCGCATCGGTGCCCTGCTACTGCCGCAGCGGTGGTCTTCAGAAGATAAAAAAATTTTAACAGAAACATTCACCGCCGCAGCGGTGAATATGACCGTCGCAGCGGTCGTTCGGCATTTCAAAAAAAAAAATATAACCCGTTCGAGGTTTATTTCAATCTAACAGTTTGCTCGGCATTCCCTCTAAAAAAAACCGTGATTCCTAAACTCTCCCAACCATCACTCCCATCTGATTCTTGCACCAAATTGCATTCCTTCCAAGTCCAAGCCACACGGAGGATCCAAGCCACAAAGGGTTGCTCTCTCTCTCTCTCTAGCCAACCGTGAAGTTTGGGGGTTCTCTCGGTCGACTTGGGTACAAAATCTCTTTCTTTTTTGTTGCAAATTTCGTTTGATTTCTTTGAATTAGGGTTGGTGGGGTGGGGTGGTGTGTTGGTGAAAAACCTTAAATTGGGTGGCTAAAATTTGGTTTGGGGAGGATTTGTTCATTGTTCAATTAAAGGGCGCACACCAACTATTTGACAAATTGCCTCAACCAAGATTCACTTCAAATTCAGTGGTTTGGGTTGCTGTTTGGGTTCGTTTCCGATTCTTAGCACTGCATTGAACGACCATGGCTCCTAAACGACAACGTGGGCAAACATCTCGCGCCGCATATGACGCTAATCGTTTTGTTAGCGAAGAGACGGAGAAGAGGTATTATGAAGTAATAGAAGGGAAAACGATTATCCCAGAGCGAGACCTCCTTCCGAATAACAATGATGGACGCTTGTGCCATATGATAACTGAAAATCATTGGAACAATTTCACCGAACAGCCTGAGCCGGCATGCATTTCAATTGTCAAAGAATTTTACGCCAATGCAAAGGAGAATGTCAATGTGGTGCGCATTCGGGGTATGGATGTGCATTTTGGGGCTGAGCAGATAAACGACTTCTATCACATTCCCCACCTAGAAGAGATGGACCAATATACCTCCTACAAGACCGAGCACCTCAATCTAAACGACGTGCTTCGGGGCTTGTGTCAGCCTGCTGTCGAATGGACTCTAAAGGATGGGGCGCCCCGATTATTTTCGCATCGATTCCTGAGCAGGATTGGCAAAGCATGGTATTATTTTATTTGTGCCAAATTGCTCCCCACCACACACGTCAGCGATGTGATCATATCCAAGGCGGTGCTATTGTATTGCTTGGTCAACCGGATGAGCATCAACGTGGGGCATGTTATTCTCGGATCAATCAAACACACTCTCCACGAGGGTACTCCGGGTGGTTTGCCGCATCCTTATCTGATTTGTGGCTTGTGCCAATTTGCTGGAGTTGTATGGTCTACAGATGAACCTCTGCAGCAACCCAAAATACCGATCGACTCTCGGTTGATTCGTCACTATAATCAGTGGGATGGGGCCCCAACTAATCCGACTGGAGCCGGTTTTATATTGGAGGCTCAGTCTCCCGATACGGAGGAGCTCTTTGCGGATGATCAGCAGGAGGAGGATGACGCCGCCAATCAACCATCTCTAGCATCCATTGCGACGGAGGTGCAACTCTTGCGAAGGGAATCGCGCCGCCACTCTCGCCAAATTACTTATGTCGCTCAGCAAGTTAACACTATGATGTAGTTTAATGCAAATTTTACTGCAGCTCTTGCTGAGATGTTCGAGAGAACGGGGTTGAATACTGGTCCAAACCCTCTGCAGTTCCCCAATCCGCCAGTGATTCCTGACTATCCTTAGGATTCTCCTGACGAAGATGCAAATGCCTAATCCAATTCAGGGGAGTCCTCAATTTTAAATTCTCTATCTTTCCAATGAGGGCATTGTCATGTTTAAGTTTGGGGGTTTGTTTCTCTGTTTCTATTTGTTCTTATCTTTAATTAGTGCCTGGGTAGTTTCGTAGCTGTTATGCTTATGATATTTATTAGTAGTTTTCCAGACTTTAGTTGTGATTTTGAGTTTTAGCCGATGATATAATGTGCTGCCATGATGCTCATTTAAGTAAAATCAAATTGCAATCTTAGTCTTTATTTCAGCGACTGATTCGAGTTAACGATGCCAATGATCTTACCTTTTTCATCATGCACAGTTGTGATCCCATATGTTGATTAGGTTGTGTTTAGAGAACTGGTATGATAATTTTTTTGTGACTTAAGCTATTAAATTTCTTAAAACCCTTTCTGAGCGCTAAATGTAGGCTCGTATATAAGTTTGGGGGGATCTCGGATTTTTGTGGTTATCAAAAAAAAGAAAATAGTTATGTTCTTTGTATAATAAAAAGTTTGATTAGTCTAATTTTGTGGCATTTGCTACTCGAGTGATTAAATCCGTTGGGGTATCTTTCCACCTAGTGCCCTAAAACCGACTGGTTTGGGAGTCACTGATTAAAAGCTCGATAAATGGGTAGCTCTGAAAAGCCTAATAGATTTAGACATTGCACAGTCAAGCTTGTCAGTCAAGGTGAGACGGAGCGTAAAACGCACTCGCCTGTGTTTATAAAAATATGTTTATCTTTTCTTGTTTAAATCCGAGAGACCCTGTTCTTATATTATTGCCTTGTTTGGTTGAGATTGTTTGGGTTATGTGGATTAAAGTTAAATAGCTCATGGCATTTTTTTGTTAAGTTCATCTAAGCTCTGACTAATTTTAACATTGGATTTTACACACACACACGTAAAGCGGATCAGGGGCATTCATGAGCTTGGAAATTTTGTTGAAATATTAGACTTTGTTCTGCATTATGATTTGTCTTAGTTGTTGCAGTTATTTCTCGAGGCTATGATTCCATGTCATGTCTGGTTTAGTAATTTTTATTAGTTATTTTGTTTATGCTCTACTGTTTTGCTCGAGGACAAGCAAATACTTAAGTTTGGGGGTATTTGATGAGTGAGTTTTATACCTGCGAATTAGTACTTCTAGTTTAATGATTTGTGAGTTTTTTAGAGTTATTTATGCGTATATTTATGTTTTTAGGGTTCATAATGTCTTGTCTGTGTTTTGTAGGGTTTTTGAGCTAAAAGGGCATTTTGATAATTTTCAGCCAGAACCACTGTCGCAGCGGTGGATATGACCGGCGCAGCGGTCGGCCATGCTGTTTTCTGACGGGATTTTTCCTACTTAAGTGAGAAGGTGGCTAACCCTAGAGGGGGGGATTTTTACGCACTAGAGCAGTTTTTCTTCATTTCTTCTAGCTTTCAAAGCAACTTGGATTGGTGTTAAGCTCAAGAACAAGAAGATTCATCAAGCTTGGATTACTACATTTGAAGGGAGTTTAAATGCTTGAGACTTGTGTTATAAGTGGTTTCATTCATTTGATTTATCTTCATGTTGTGTAGTTTAAGTCTTTGTGGGATCGACTTAGACTTACTCTTTACTACTTGAAGGCCGTGTATACTTGCACGAAAATATCAATCGTGAAAACGACCGTCAGATCTACACAAAGCCAAAGTAACCCAACGGATCTTTCAACGGTAAAATATGCACAAAGGTATAAAGGCTTTGATAATTCAAAAAGAGAAGTGGTTGTTGAAAAACAAAAAGAGAGGATGGTGGAGAACAACAGATCGTAGAGCAAAACAAAAATGAATATGCTGAAGAACACTCTACGATCCACTAGAACACTATTACTGAATTGAGAAAGACATAGAGTGAAATAACTCTATTACAAGAGAAGTGTTCAGAGCTGCTAGGCACGTGGTAGAGAGAAGCTTAAACGTCAACTTGATACAAACATGGAACCAACTGAGTAACAAAAGGAAGGAGCATTACAGTCATCTCAGAAGCCCATCTCGAGAAGCTATAAAACTGTTTATGATAAGAAAGAACAACTGAGTACCGAAAGGAAGAAACTTCACAGTCATTTCAGGAGTTCGTCTCGAGAAGTTATCAAGTACCAAAGGAGCTGAAGTTCAAATGCCCAGCAGCACAATGGGTGATCACAAGAAGATATTGAGCATATAAAGAAGTCAAGCATCATTGTCGAACTTAATATTATTTCAAGAATGATCACTTCCTGCTACTGAGTATTTAAAGACAATGGAACTTAAAGTACAACTCAGTAGCAACTTCAACATCCATCAACAAGCAAGGAGCCAAGTCTGTTGGACTTGAAGAGAGCAGTTATGTCCTTGTCCTTAGTGACTAAAGGAGCCAAGTCTGCTGGACTTGAAGAGGACAGTTATGTCCTTATCTTAGTGACTAAACTAGCCAAACCTGCTGGGTTTGAAGGGTTCTTAGTGAACCAGAGTTTCCAGGCCTGGTGTGCTTGAAAGGTTCTGTATGAACCATTCTTAGTGGATTTCCTATTCGTTGTAGTAGAAGAGTGGAATATGAGTCATTCTATCTCCGAACCACTTAAAACTCTCTGGTGTTATTTACATTCAGTATTTTACATTCTGTCATATATACATATATAGATATAACTGCTAAAACTGGTTTAATTGACAAGTGGCTATCTTCAATACAGTCTTAACTCAAAGGAGAAGTTTTACTAATCTTTAAAGGGAGCTTTCAAACTAATATTCCACTGTGCAAACAAATCTTGATTAAATGAATTAATTGGTAATAAATTTTTGAAGTTAAGAAATAAAAAGTTTTTAGAAGAGATCTATTCAACCCCCCCCCCTTCTTGATCACTTGTGTGCCTCCGGGAACTATGTCATTTTAAAATCTTAATGCACAATAGTCCACTTTGAGCCCATTTTTCGTGATCTTTACATATCCAAAAATGAGTTTCAATGATGGAATATTGTAGTTCAAGAAGATACGAATCCAACAAGACCAATTTGAGGTCATTTGGATTTATAGATTTCATTTTATTCAAGTTTTAATCAAATGAGCAAAAGTTGGAAAATCTGAAAATGGCATTTTGGCAGTTTCTGTCACTCAAGGGCCGGGGCCCTAGTTACTATTCACCGACAGATTTTTTTTAATTTCGGATAGGGTCGGTTCGTTTTAAACAGGTCGGTTCAAATCAATTATCACCAAAATGGGTAAAAATGTTTTAAAATTAATATAATTAATTTGGGACCCAATAAAAAGAAAATATATAATTATTTATTATGTGGATATTAAATAATAATTAAGAGTCGTGAAGGTGATTAATTACTATTTAATTAATATTAAATAATAATTAAAATGAAAAGAGATAGTAACTAATTATTTATTAAGTACTAAATAAAGGGTAATGTAATTAATAAAATATTATTAAATAGTTAATAATATTAGATAATGAATAAAATATTATTAAATAATTAATAATATTAGATAATTAATAAAATATTATTAAATGATTAATAATATTAGATAATGAATAAAAAATTATTAAATAGTTAATAATATTATATAGTTAATAAAATATTATTAAATAATTAATAATATTCGATAATTAATAAAATATTATTAAATGATTAATAATATTAGATAATAAATAAAATATTATTAAATGATTAATAATATTAGACAACTAATAAAATATTATTAAAATGATTAATAATATTAGAAGTCTAATAAAATATTATTAAATGATTAATAATATTAGATGATTAATAAAATATTATTAAATGATTAATAATATTAGATAATTAATAAAATATTATTAAATAATTAATAATATTATATACTTAATAAAATATTATTAAATAATTAATAATATTAGATAATTAATAAAATATTATTAAATATTTAATAATGTTAGATACTTAATAAAATATTATTAAATTATTAATAATATTAGATAATGATTAAAATATTATTAAACGATTAATAATATTGAATACTTAATAAAATATTATTAAATAGTTAATAATATTAGATAATGAATAAAATATTATTAAATGATTAATAATATTAGTTAATCTTAGAAGATTTATAAGGTATTATTAAATGATGAATAATACTACAATGCTGATAAATATTATTTAATTGTTAATAATATTAAATAATTGTTTGAACTATATTAAATAGTTAATATAGGTTCTTTGTGTATGAAATATTATCAAGTAGTGATAATATTTTTTAAGTGTTTAAATACTCATAATTATTCAATTATGTGGTTCGTAAGAATTATAAAGGTCATCATACTTATGTGTATATGATACTAATTCAAGATCAAACTAATTTAATTGTTAGGTCCATTCAAGAATTGTTAAATTAAATTGGTTAGCCGTAGACAACGCACGAGACAAGTTTTTTACACCTTAACTTGTATTTATTGTTGCAGTTATTCTTCAACCGTATTTACATTGAGTAATTCAATTATTGTTGAGCAAATATCTACATTCGTAGTTATTTGACAGACATTTGAGTGAATTAATTATCCAAAAATTACTTCACATCGTTATTGATTATTGCATTCGCACATAGTGCTTTTGCAACTGTTTAAGAATGTTTAAGCTAATTGTTTCAGCTAAACAAATGCATGTTTAAATTCATTTAATTGAATATTATAAAAAATTGTCCAAACCATTGGCTGGTGCGGATTCTTACAGTAAGACTGAGAAAGAACAACCCTAGTTAAAGGGGATTTTTATTTGTCGGGAAACCGAATGCGCACAAGAAATCTAAATGTTATGCATATACATAGGACATGAGAGGACTGATCCCCTCAAGTGTCCCGTTATTTTTAATAAGGTATCAGACATTGTATGTCTGTTCTACCTTAGTAGCAGTTCACAGTCATTAAAGACCACTCAGCAGTAAAGAGTCAATCCATTCTTATATTAAACATTGATTCTTGATATCTTTCACAATTGTTATTGTTGAAAACCTTGAAGTTATTTCTCTTCATCATGATATATCTTATGTTATTGTTTATAAACTTGCTGAGCCATTTAGTTGCTCATTCTTGCTATATCATGACTATATTTCAGCTAAGCCCGACTGCTCTAAGTCAGACAAATGCAAGGGGAAAGTGAATGCGTAGTTTAGTAGATGCATGCTAGTTTAAATTACTGTTATGTAATTACTTTGTAAATTTTTTGTATTTCCCTTAAGATATGTAATGATTAAGATTAAGGTTAATAGACCTTGGGAAGTGTAGTCTTTTGTTAAGAAACCTTTTGTATTATTCCGCGAAATTTGAATACAATTTATGTATTTCATTGTTGTTAGGTATTGTACAGTGAGAACCAAACCCGAGGTTAAAGAACCCGGATTTGAGGTCGTCACATTGTACAAATAAACCAAACTTTTGTGTGAAAAAAGGTAAAATCGATAAAAAGAGGCTAGGCTGAGCTATATATTTACAATGACAACAATTTTTTTTTTAAAAAAAGAGTAAAATGATAATCAAAATTTAAAAGGTATATATTTATTTTCTTTTATAATCTCACAAACAACAAAAAAACAAAACTTTTTTTTTTTTATTTTATTAAAAAAAATTGATATTTTTACAAGTAAAAGTAATAATTCTATAAGATCTCTCTCACATAAATAGTAAATAAATCTTATACTCACGTGAGAGAGACCTTGTGGGAATATCAAATTTTACTTATAAAAATATTAATTTCCAAAAGAAATTATCAAAAAAATCTTCACCTAAGTTATATATATATATATATATATATATATATATTCTTCTCTTTTTGGTCCTAAGCTAACTAATTGTTTGGGGCTGATGGGGATAATTGGGTTTGTACAAATCTGGGCTGTAATGTGTATAATGAAAGACCCAGCCCGGTATATTTAAGAGTAAAAAAAAGAAATGGTAGTTTGGTAATTTGGCAAACAGAATTAGGGTTTTAGTTTTATATATCTATCCCTCCTCTGTATCTGATTTTGAAAACAGCCGCACCAGCGCTTCGCGTCTTTGTGTTCTCGGATTCTTGGCTCTTCCATTTCCATAATAATTTGTGCAAAAAAGGTTTCAAATCGATCAAAGTTAGTTTATGTTACTGAATTGTTTCAATTCGTTGTTTTAAAAGTATATTACACTTTAATTGCTTTTGATTTTTTAAAACAAATTTTATAATTTGAAGCACTAGTAGTGTTTACTCACTATTCTGATTGTAATTTTTACTGTTTGATTTAGGTTGGGTTTGTTTTAGCAAGTAGCAGCAATGTCTCCTGCTAAAGGTAATGCTTCATTTATATGTGTAGCACACTTATTATAGGTGATTTTTTAGCAATTCTTGTACCTATGAAAAATGTTGTAAAGACGGCTCTTTGAGTTGTTTAATCGCCTTTTAATGCCTGGTTTGCTTGTTTGTATTAGTATTGCGTGTGTATGCCCACGCACTTTATGTGTTGAAGGTATGTAGAAAACTAAGGTGTTTTGGTTGATATATGGAACTGGTTAGTTTTTGGTATGATTAGTTTTTATACAACTGTAAACATCAGTTGCGGTGAAATATATAAATTTAGTCCTTGAGGATCTACAGACTTGAACCCACCTGTTTGAAGTAAGTTTCTTGTTTGGTGTTGATTGCTTATACGAATAGGCTATAATCAGACAATAGCGTAAAACATTCATAATCAATGCATTGCTCAGAGCGTTTGATGGTTTTCTTTAGAGAAACACATTGTCTAGATGGTCAGCTGCTTAGCTCGTTTTTCTGTACTTTCAAGAATACACTCATCTTTTTTTAATACTAAACTCAAGATGCCCTTACAATCTCATTGTAACAATAATCTTTAGTTGCAATTATGGGTCAAAATCATAAGACCGTGAAGGAGTAGTTCTATTAGCAGGACACATTTTAATGTTCCTATTGAATTACATTGTCTAAATGTAGGAAGGAGTCTCTAAAAAAATGTCAATGCATTAACAAACTGCCAATGTATAACTTACCCTATTATTCAGGAATTTAAATTCCTGGCTTGCTTGTGTTGCTTTGTGCGCTGCGTTATGTGTTTATATGTCTATTACTTCCCCTTGCAACAACTTTGGTAAGAAAGTAAAGAGTATATGTGCAATCCTTTCTACTTTTTGAATAACACATTTTTAAGTTAGTTTGAAGAATTTTAGACATTCTTAGTGCAACTTGCCCATCTTCATATCAAGAAATAAGAATGACTTTATGTTGTTACCTTTGTGACTTTTCTAACTACGAATTTTTTTCTAATATCTTTGTTGGTGTGTTTGAATACGTTCTCTGCCTGCTAAATGAGATTTACTCTTTACTTTTGTTATATATATTTTAGAAAAATGCATGAGGAATAAATGTGATTCTTTTTCATTGTTTGTAAGTTACTATTTCCATCGTGATAGTTATTCTGGCATGAAATGTTGCACTGTTGTCAGTGTTCATTGGTAGGTCTATCATTGATCTACTTTTATTAATCTTGGTTTGTATACATTGGAGTGTTCTGTTGTATGTCAAGTTATTTCTTGCCCCTGATGATGGGATTTTCCCTCTTTATGTTATTATTAAAAATATTGAATTCCTCCTTTTCTCTTGCTTGTACTTGAATTGTTTTTACAGTTGACAATGCAAAAAAGAGTGATCCAAAGGCTCAGGCCTTGAAGGCTGCTAAGGCTGTCAAGGGTTCATCAACATTCAAGAAGAAAGCTAAGAAGATCAGAACATCTGTTACCTTTCACCGGCCAAAGACATTGAAGAAGGACAGGAACCCAAAGTATCCCCGGATCAGTGCGCCTCCAAGAAACAAATTGGACCATTATCAAATACTCAAATATCCATTGACTACAGAATCTGCTATGAAGAAGATTGAAGATAATAATACCCTTGTCTTCATTGTTGACATCCGTGCTGACAAGAAGAAGATAAAAGATGCAGTTAAAAAGATGTATGACATTCAAACCAAGAAAGTGAACACTTTGATCAGGTAATCCTCGTTTAGTACTTGGCTGACACCCCTTTTTGGCGTTCTTTAAAAATAATCTTTTACGCATTTAATCATTTTATCAGGAAAAAATTGCTGGCAAGACCATATTCATTAAAATTAGCTGGTTACATTCCTTTACAAACATTTGTTGTACTTGATAAGTAAACATTATTGCCATATCAACAATTATTATTCAGAGAATTTGGTCAAACTATTTCATGACATGCTTCAGCATAGAGCTAAAATTTGTTCTGGGAATAACAAGAAATAATTTTCACTTGTTATGTTTGAAACAAACTTTTTTTTTCTCTCGATATAGTTGAGATGGTAAGCTTATTTATCTAGTAAAAATTCTTTCATGAAATCTTGTACCCTTGTCATGGTGATCAGGTTCTGTCTGTTTTAAAATTCTCTGATCAGTATCATTCAGTCACACTATCTGACAGTGTAGTGTAGACAATTATTAATTTGTTCCGTTCTATTTGTGCCTACTAAATAATCCTACAGCAGTTGGTTTGGTTCTGAACCTAAATTGCATTTCCCCCCTTAATTCAGGCCTGATGGAACCAAGAAGGCTTATGTCCGCTTGACTCCTGACTACGATGCATTGGATGTGGCAAACAAGATTGGAATCATCTAGGATAGATTTTATTTCAACTCTTCCAAGGAAATTCATCCTATGGTATAATGACAGTTTTGTTGATCTTTAGTAGTGTTTCAATTTTAGTGTCCTACTTTGAGCATGTTAAAGCTCTAGTTGCAGTAATGCTGCACACTTTAAAATGCCTTCTTGATCATGTTGTGTATGATTGTTACTTTGATCTTTAATTTGTGTTTCCGTATTCGGTTTCTCTTATGAGACTTTTGTAGCATAATCTCAAGTATTTGCATGACAGAGAAATGAAAAGGGAAGGTTTAGGAGTTTGAATCATTTGTGAAGAACAATGTACTAGGTTGAATTTCTCTGAGTATGTGTTTTGCTGACAAGTCATAGAATCTTGCTTGCCTAATAGCTTGATGATCTATTAATTTTTTGTGGGGGGTTTACCTTTCTAGATTGAACACTGTCACTTGGTTGGACTTGAGAAGGGGGTAGGACTTCAGAATTTAGGCTGGAATTCTTCGTTTATTTTGCATTACTAATCATAAACTGAAGCCAAGTATATGGTCTTTTGGCAGTTTAGTGTCCGATGTGGCCATTGTAACTGATTTCGATAATATCTGATTTCACCATTTGCACTTTGGAATAATGGTCAGAAATTTATTCTACATTGGAAATTCGTTGACCTTTTATTTTGTTGTCATATTTTTAATTTTTTTTTATTCTTTTTATAGTCAAAACTTTGGTCATAAAGGAAAACTTAAATTAGAATAGAAAATTTATAGGTTTTCTTTGGTGTTATAGAGAAGACAGAGAATTTAATTTTACATTAAGAATACAATTTTATTTTTATGTTAACTTTGTTGTGTTTGTATGTAAAGGATACAATGGGGACTATAAAAATTGTTTAGTTTCTGATAACAAAATTGGCAAGAAATGTGTTCAATTTTTTCGTCCAAAAAAGAGAATCAACCTTTTATCGACGTTAGCCGGAGTCGGTGGGTGGCTCTCCCAGAGTTATGTTTATTTATAAAAAATATATTTAGAATTAAATTATTTATATTAATTTAATATTATTTTATTTTATGGTAGTAGATTAATAGTAATCTAAATAGTCATATAATTTTTTTTTTATTATTTTAAGACTATTTATGTGAGAATATATAATTTTATTAAAAATTTAGAATTAATAGTCTTTTTTATTTTAAACTATTAAAATAGTTTTATGAGATTAATAGTCTAATAATAACAAAATTAATAATTTTTTTATTAAAAAATTAAATAGAATAAAATATTATTAAATTAAAATAAATAATTTAATTTTAAATATATTTTTTATAAATAAACATAATTTAAGTTTTCTCATCGGACTTTTTCGTCAAAAAACGAGAACCGGGACCAAAAATTTAAGTTTTTCATCTATCCGTGTTTTTTCTTTTATGCCCCATTTGAAATTGTTTAACACAAGGTATATGCTATGTTATTGCTTTGCTAGCTATTAAGGGCGTTGTGCCATTATAGGTTTGCTCTAATAGTTTCTATCCTAGAATGGCCCCACCGGATTTCTTGCTTTTCCCTTTTTGCTTTTTGGCACTGACTAACAAACCCATGCCACAAAAGATGACCTTCATTTTGGGACAGGAGTTGCATAATTAAGAGGGACTCCCAACCTCATAATGCACCACCTCAATAATGGCTCAACCCTAGACTATAGTGTTCTACTCTCTTCGTTTCGAGATAAAAGTTTTACAGATTTTATATGTATATTAAAAAAAAAATAATAATAATAAAATTATTTATATTTAAATTTGTATTTAATTGTATAGTTTCTACACATGATTACTGATATTTTATAAATATATATAGAGAATAAAAATGTAAGAATTAATACTAATAATATTATAGAGAAATTATTTTTAGAAATAAATTATTTAAAGAAAATAAATATTTAATTTAAAATTATTTAAAATAATAATAAAGATTTTTATTTTAAAACGGAGAATAAAATGACGAAAAGGATGGTCATTTTAGTCATGAAAGGAGTGTCAGTTGATCTTGATCCGTCAACTGGAATTCATGAATATCGGACTTGCCATATTGTTCAATAATGATTTAGTGGTGGCTAATGGTGGGCACTAAAAGTTTGCTTTTTTATGTGTGCGCATGTGCCTGCAGGAATGCTTATTTGGCTAAATGCAACTGCTTGCTTCCCCTTTTATAGGATTTTGGTACTATATACTCTCCTTTTTACGTTAGGTAAATCGTTTAAGATGTTATTTTATATATTAAGAAATTTTGTTAATATTAATTTGAAATTTTATTATTATTTATGTATTAATTAATTACTCTTCTTTCTCTCTCTCTTAATTACTCTATCTTTAAAGATAAAGTAGAAAATAATTAAAAAAAAAATTCTAAATATATGAAAAACGACTTATATTTTGAAAAAAAAAACTTATAAAACGACCTATGGAAAAAAATATATTGTATTTCAAATGTTATTGAGATTGAATATAGATTTAATTGAATGTTTGGTTACACGGTATTTGGAATGTTTTAAATATATTTGAAAATTTTATTCGTTTAAAAATAATTTATTTTAAACGTAATTTATTTAACTCACAAAATTAATATTTAAAACTCAAATGCAACGCATTTGGAGATATACATGCTGCAATCGCTACTATCGTTGAAACTCTTACTATGATGATGTACTTATTGATATTGTTTGAGCTTAACTAATTAAGGCTCGACTATGATACTGTAATATATTTCTGTTACTATCTGTTTAATATTAGAAATTTGTTGAGAACTCGTGTATCCATCCTGATCATATAACATGTCTGAGTATTATATTTATGATATTGGCAACACGTGTTATGGTCAAATAGTGGCTGAAGAAAAAAATTGCACAGGCTCCTTTACCAACTGTGATGACGCAAAAGCAAAATGGTCCCAACTTTTCTGTTCAGTCTTTCTCCTTCTTTTTTAATTATACATATACATATATATATATACATACATACATATATATATATATATATATATATATATACACGTATATATATACGTGTATATATATATATACATACACCTGGTTCTATGTAATAAAACTAATGTTGCACATGCACAATAATACATCTGGTTCTGTACAAGTGTTATGTGGCTTCTCCTTCCCTAACCCCAGACTAACCCCCCAACCCCACTATAGTATTCAAAAGGTATTTTTGTCCCCTCAACTCTTACTTTTTCTTCTCCCCTTCGTGACAGTGATATAATACTCTTCTATATGGAATTTCTAAATATATAATTTGCATGTTAATTTTATGGGTAACGATTTAAATTTTTAGATGATTTGATTACTTAATATATTATTAGAGATATAGTGTGTAAGATTTGAGTTCAAATTATACCGATAATTGATGACACTGAGGATCATCTCTCATCTTGTTGAAGAAACAAAAGATACTTTTGCTTCCTTTTCGAGGGGGCATTGACGGACGAAGCCATTTTTTTTTTTTTTTTTGGGAAAGATCCGAACATAATGTAACATGCTCAAATGTAAAGTAATTTTCTTCATAAATTTTTTAATATAAATTTTTTATATGTTCAACCCAAATCTAGGGGACCTAGAGAAAAGATATAAACTTTTAAAGTGTTTATTTTTTCAAGTAAATTTATAAATTACCTTCAACAATTGTGAGTATATTGAAAAACTTTGATCCTCTAGTAAATATGATTGTGTTGGTTAGCTCGATCCCTCAAGAGCTTGATACTAATGTTTTAAAAATTGTATTGGACCGATGGTTCGATTGGTAAAAATCAATATTGGTTGACTCTTCGATCTGATTTGATAGTGAACCGGTCAAAATTCGATTGACCACTGGTCGAATCTGTGGTTCAACCGATAAAATTGGTTAATTGACCAAGTGAACATGTTTTAAATTATTATTATTTTTACTATATTTTAACTTACAAAAAAATAAATGATTTAAAAGTTTATTAATTATTAATAATATTTTTTTAATATATTTATGACGTCACCAGTTCAATAACTGGTTGAACCGATGATCCATATACTCAATACTTTTTTCGGTTTGATGACCGATTCGGGATTGAAAACATTGCTTGATACAATAAAAAATCAATTCAAAAATCTAAATGAGTTGAAGTTTTTAAACGAGCAACTTCTGGTTGAACAATATACACAACATTCAAATAAAAAATCAAACATTACATTCATTTTAACTATTAAAAAATAGGCATGACATGAATTTCAATGTCATGCTCTACTTTTTAATGGTTAAGATGAATATAGTATTTGGATGTTGTGTACTTATACTTAGGGGTTGTTTGATAAAAACTGAATGTAAAATTCTGAATGACTGAATGAACCGAATAAAATAGAGATCTTATTGAAACTGAATACTGAATGAAAGAAACTGTTTGTTAATTTATTCATCTGAAGTAACTGAATGATAATTGTAGACACCCAAATTTTGCACTTTTGTACTAACCCTGACAGGAGGGCAAAATCGTCATTTGACCCGACATGCGAAAAGGAAGGTGGACCCCAACGATTTATGGTCAAAGCCGCCACAACGGACAATGAGCATCCGGTCACTTGAGGCAAGGCAACCAGTTGATCCAGAAGAACCTGATTTGATCACCAAAGACGACTAAATGGCCACTACGCTTACGATGTTCGGGGGTCTCGCTCACCGGTGAGCGAGCGGCTGCCCAGCTCGTCGGTGAGCTGGCGGGGGTGGTAGGGGGCAGCGCCCACTGGAAGCCAAGCACAAATAGCAATTTCTACATCAAGTAACAGCCTCCCAAATTAATACAGCAGAAATTGGCGAATTAAGACCGCGTGGCACGAAAATCGAGAAAAACAAACCGGACAGCCGCGGATGCACCTGCGGCCACCGATAAAAAAGACTTTTGCGCGGCTCGAGGGCGGCACACGGCAGCCGAGGCTCGGCGCGGACGGCCACAGCAGGCAGCCGCAGATGGATCTGCGGCCAGCCGCAGATGTATCTGCGGCTGCCTGGTGAACCCTATAGATCGGCCATTTCCACCCGAGAGCAAAAAAGAAGAAGAAAAAAGAGGAAGAAGATAGAGTTTAGAGAGAGAGAGCTCGCGGGAGGAGAGAGATATAGCTTGTTCTTGGTTAGATTTGAGTGAAAAATTCATCATTTCTTGCTAATTAGTTGAGTGTTATTGTGGTGTTGTCCGATTCATGAAATAAGAAGCTTAAATCGGCATTTTGCAAGGTGAAATGGGTTTTCTTTTGATATTTTCTTGTTTGTATTAATGTGATAATGTTGTGTTTTGGGTTTGTGTAGCATATTATGTTGTTGTATTGATGATGATCCGTGGGTTAGGGGTCGTTAGCGAGGGTTCCATTGGAACGTAACTTCCTCCTAATGCCCTGATGACATCCGTACGGTGATATATCATTCGTTGAGTTCATAGATAGTTGTGGTATTGTCATTGAGATTTGGGATGCATAGGATACCGTAATGAGTTAGTATTGTTAGATTTGTATTAGTGTTGGTTGTGCAACGATTTGGGGTGAATGTGAGCCTAGGGAAGAGATCCTCGTGGTCAAAATCCCGATGATGGACATTTTTGGTATATGTAATCATTAGATGGGATTTATGATTATGTAAATGTAATATTGGGCCTTAAAGCGATACCGAATCGGGATCGGGTTAAGGCCCCGTAATCATAAAGATATGTGATTGTGGGTGTTTGGGGTTGTCTAGATGGCTCACATGCCCATGAATAGCCCCGACACGTTTTGAATGCTTATTTTGATTTATGGCACAAAAAACGATTTTCAAAAATAAAGCAAACGATAAAGATCTTCTAAAAAGAATCAAATTAGGATATTAGACACACGAGGTTTAAAAAGTAAAGAGTTTTGGGCGAAACTTTGATCCTTGTTTGACGAAAAGGCTATATTTGGTTTTGAAATATCATAAAAGATGTTTTCGGAATAAATAAATAAACGTTTTCATTAAACTTTGTGCATAGGGTTAAAGAGTTCTAGAAGTTGCCTTCATTTTATTTATATTTACTGTTAGAAGGCAATGTATAGTCTCGATTCCTATTTGACAAAAGTTTAAAAACTATTGTTTTCTAAAATGACATCTAATAAAAACCTCATCGTTTTCGAGATTAAAATCAATCTTTCTTATAACACGCGAAGCCTCGTCATTTGGGTCAAAAGACGTCTAAAACGCTTTCCCGACAAAACACATTTTGACATATAAAATCAAAGCAACTTTATGCAAAAGGACACCACAAACCTCCATTTAGGCACACATACACACACGCGCGCACACACACATTTTAAGATTTAAAAGGATAGAAAAACATCGAGATTGCGGTAACCGTATTTCACGGAAGTCGGGGGGTGCCTAACATGTAAGACCCCGAATTTTATGAAATATAAAATTTAATTTTTCTTCATATATATTTTTTCATGAAACAGTAAGTGGTTAAATTGATAAAATTGAAAGTTAAGGATGTTATGTGCAAATTTTATTTTGTCGGACAATATTCGTTTTGTCGGGGAATATTCGGGCCGTACGACGGCGCCGAAATAACTAATTATTGGTGAACCCCACAACGGAATATTTGTCGGATATAGAAAACGACAGAAGTAACCTTTTTAAATAAAAATAGTCAACGGTATTAACTGTTAAAATACCGGTGATAAAAGAATAGTAGCATACGGTAATTTATGGTATTTTCTGTAGCACACAGTACTCTACAGTAGCACACGGTATTGCACAGTGTCTCATATTATTGGTCTGATAATTGACACCGTAACTGTTGCGCATCATTTCATCAATAATTGTCACTGCATAATATTTTATATTATCAATTCAATAATTGTTGTTACACAGTATTTTGCATTATTGATTCAATAATTGTTATTACACTGTATTTCATATCATCGACTCAATAATTGTTGCTGCACTATTTTTAAAATTATTAAACCTAATAATTGTCACAGTTGCAAATATACTGTAATTTATAATAATCTGTAACGTGTTTATTACATTATTGTTGAATTATTGTTGTAGCATTATTTTATTTTATATGTTGGACCCACAGGAAAAATAAAAATTTTATTTTTCAAAAGTTACTATTCACTCTCGGAATTTACTATTCATTCCCGGAAAAGTTACTATTCACTGACGGAAGTTACTGTTCATCTCGGGAAAGTCACTGTTCATCTGCCGACAAAAGTTACTGTTCATTACTGTTCACTTTTTGAAAATTTTAAAGTTACTGTGCAAAGTTACTGTGCAAGTATTGAAAATTTCTTTTAAAACGTTTGCGCAGCCTTAGGCGGCGCAGCCCTCATTTTTTTCCTTCCTTGGCGTGCTACGCATAGTAACTTCATTTGCTATAAATAGGCCCCTTCGCTGAATAAGAAAATCATATCTAAAATACATAAATTTTTCTATAAGAATTTTATGAGTTTTCTCTGAGAATAGTAAGGCTATTTTGAGTGTTTGAAAGCCAAAAGGAGTGCAGGAATTTTTCAAGTAAGTCTTTTATTAAAGAGTAGTAATTTTATAAATTCCTATATTTCACGGTATCCACAAATCTTTCTTTAGAAGACTCTTCTATTAGAAGATTCATTTTTAAAAGCTTTCTTTGGAAGATTTATTTTGGAATATTATTTCTAAAACTATTTTAAAGTTGGTATTTTATACTACAAAAATTATGTTAAATATATATAATTTTGATAGTTCATAATATATGAGTTATCATACACTTTGAAGTTTACATGTTGTAATTACTAATTTTATTATAAATATATAGGTTGATCAATCTCATTTTTATCAATATCCAGTCACTAGATAAGGTAAGAAATGTCATTTTTTTTTACACTCTTGAACTTACTACGGTAAGGAATTTCATTTTCTTTCATACTCTTAAACTTACTACGGTAAGGAATACCATTCATTTCAAACTCTTAAATTTACTGTGGTAAGGAATGTCATTTTTTTTCTTACTGTAAGGAATATCATCTTCTTTCATATTCTATTATTTAAACTTACCACGGTAAGGAATATCATCTTCCTTCATATTCTTAAACTTACTACGGTAAGGAATACCATTCATTTCAAACTCTTAAATTTACTATGGTAAGAAATGTCATTTTTTTTTACACTCTTGAACTTACTACGGTAAGGAATTTCATTTTCTTTCATACTCTTAAACTTACTACGGTAAGGAATACCATTCATTTCAAACTCTTAAATTTACTGTGGTAAGGAATGTCATTTTTTTTCTTACTGTAAGGAATATCATCTTCTTTCATATTCTATTATTTAAACTTACCACGGTAAGGAATATCATCTTCCTTCATATTCTTAAACTTACTACGGTAAGGAATACCATTCATTTCAAACTCTTAAATTTACTATGGTAAGAAATGTCATTTTTTTTTTACTCTCTTGAACTTGCTACGGTAAGGGATATTATTTTCTTTCATACTCCTGAATCGAAACTTATTATGGAACTATTGCTTCTATAATTCCTGAAAATATTATATGTTCCATAATAGTTGAATTTCATTATTTCAACTGAACCTTCCTATTTTCTGAACATTTCTATTGAACGATAATCGTTATTCTGAACTGTGGAGCTTGAATATCATTTTTAAATTTCACTTCACATCATGTTGGCAATTTGGACATTATTTGAATCTGCACAAAGTAAACTTCCGATACCTATTGTTTATCCTGTTCTTCTGTTCATCATTTGTATCACTGTTATTTATATTAATCATCAAGAATCAAGCTGTTGTGAATATCTGTGGCCGGGGGCACAGATGTGATATAATTGTTGAACAGATGATAGGTTAAAGGCGATATACTAGGTTAAAGGCGATACATCTGTTCGGTGTCTTTTATGACACGTGGTGAAAGTTCTCTTTGGCCCGTAGTGCATAGATGAACTGTTGTTTGGTATGATTATGACCAAAGGCTGAATCTGGTATAATCATGACCGTTGGTGTTATATTGAAAGTTCTCTTTGGCCCGTAGTGCATAGATGAACTGTTGTTTGGTATGATTATGACCAAAGGCTAAATCTGGTATAATCATGACCGCTGGTGCTATAGTGAATATCTTTGGCCCGTAGTGCAAAGATGAACTGTTGATTTGCATGATTATGACCAGGAACTGTGAATTTTTATTATCATGACTAATGGTATTTCAGATGATAAAAGTCGATGATGTTTTTACTAAAAAGAGAAGCGAGTGGACATTATATCTGCATTATTCTTCTAATAGATTGCTCATTCCGCGGCTATTATTGTTCTGAACATTGTTTAAGAATTTAACTGCAGTTTTTGATATACACCTTGTATTTTGTTGTATTCTATCAAGAACTCAACTGTTGAAGGCTAATGATAATTTATTCGTCATTATCTTAGTCATGATTTTTCTTACTGGGCTATTTGAGCTCACCCTTTTGTTCCATTATTTTTCAACAGGAGATGAGAACGTAGCTGGGTCTAGCCGGGGAATGGAGTGAGAGTCCGAGGAATAGCTGTCCTAGTCTTCACGTGTTGTAAAATAGTGTGGCAATAATAGTGAAGACTTAGTTGTGTATTATTATACACTGTATTGTTGTACGTTGTGCTTTGTTGTAATAATTTTGTTGTAGTCTTTTGACGACTCAAGTTTGGGCTGTGTGGGCCTAGATTTGGGGGCGTCACATAACACATTCCCCTCGTTTAAGCAAGCCCCCGAACTCTATGAATCTCGGTTTGCGGACCAATTGAATCGGAGTCACATATGAGCCATTACGATTACGAAAACAAAATTCGGATGAGTTGGTACATCCATTTCAACAATACCAACTGGCGACTCTGGTCAATTGGCTCATAAAAATTCAACATTTCAAAACCCCGTCGACACTAAGCCGACCATTTTCAAAAGTCACATCTTAATCTAAAGGCTAAAATTGGAAAGGGCATTTTTATTATTAAAAAACGAAACGACCGAAATCCCGGCGTCGACAATAATATTTTCTTATTTTAACCTAAAATAAGTATAAAATATGTATAATAAAAAATTATACTTATTTTTTTAAATATTGAGGTGGAGGTAGCATTTTAAATTGTTTAGTTTATTTTTTCATATTATACTTTAAAATACTTTATATCAATTTTTTTTCTTCTGTTTATGAGTATGTTTACTTTTATCATATTAAAAAATTAGTAGTAAATTTTTACCTCTCATAACAGTATAATAGATAATAAACAAATCATATTAGTAGAATAATTTTTTATACATACATATATATATATATATATATATATGTATGTATGTATATGTATTTAAATAAATAATAATAACGAGATTAACACACACATACATACATTTAAATAAATAATAACACAAACAAATACAATTTAATTAGGGCTCAAATAGACATATAAACTTTTGAACTATCTTTAATAGAGTATACTATTAATAATATAATTTTAAGAAAAAAATTAAAAAAATTAATAACATTTTACCAGTCCATAAAATCAAAATAAGAGATTATAACATAAATTAAATTTATTACTACTTTGTTAAAGAAAAATAAAAAATAATTTGTACATAATAAAATTTGACTACAAAAATTCAAATAAAAATATTATTAAGTACTATTTTTTATTAATTAAACAATAATTTTTTTAACTAAATTATTCAAATTTATTTAAAAATATTCAAATTTTAAAAAATTTAAAATAAATAGTTTGAATAACTTATCCAACGAATTCGAACGTAAACAATCGTTGAACAACACAAACTAAGCTCCAACTCCAACTCCAACAAATTCCCCAAACTAACCTCCACAACATTCACAGCTGTACTCCCGCTCCCCGATGGACATAACCAGCGCACACTTCTCATGCTTCAACGCCGGCGACCGTAGGCAAACTTAAGAGAGAGAAAATAAAATAATAAAGAAATAAAAAATAAATGTTCCATATACTCCTACTATAATTTATCAAAGAGAAAGAATATCCAACCGTTAAAAATAACAAGGAGAAAGAACCTTCGTCTCCGAGTCAACCCTCTTTTCTCTCCGCTTTCTTTGACTGAGTCACTCTCTCTCTCTCCCCGAGTCACCGCGACTACGGCTCCTTTATGCAACTCGTCGTTACAACAAATACAATCAATAGTTACTTTGAGAGAGATAAACAGTTGCTTTTTTGTTGATGATTTAGTGTTGGGGCTTTTTGAAGTTTGAGGGACTGTTTTTTCTAGGGCTTTGTGATTCAGGGAATGATGGTATCCAGGGGATTGTTCGGATGGTCCCCGCCGCGTATGCAGCCGCTGACGCCGGTGTCGGAGGTGTCGGAGCCGCCGGAGTCTCCGTCACCGTACTTGGATAATAATACAGATGCTTTGCCGATTGAGCCGGAGGAGGAAATGGTGGACGAGGAGGAGATCGAGCCGCCGCCGGCTGCCGTGCCGTTCTCGCGGCTGTTTGCTTGTGCGGATAGGCTGGACTGGGTTTTGATGGTGGTGGGATCGGTGGCTGCGGCGGCTCACGGGACTGCGCTGGTTGTGTACTTGCATTACTTTGCGAAGATTATTCATTTGTTGGGGCATAAGTCGGATGGACCTGATGAGTTGTTTGATAAGTTTACAGAGGTAGTCGCCAAACCCTACCTTTAAAATTATATTTTTAGAAGTTTAAATTTTGCAGTTGATATGTTCTTGTTGATTATCTTAGTAGTGAGTACTGTTTTATTCAAATAATGTTAGGAAGACTGAATTTTGATTTAAATGGCAACTATTTAGCTGTTTCCGAGAAGATTGCAGAGGTTTTATGTTTTGTGGGTTTCTGGGATAGGTATACATGGATAGATACTTTTGAATTTTGGATGATTAATTGAGTATATAATTGGCCCAATTCTCATTTTCTTGGTGTTTCTGGTTACCAAAGGTTTATATCTGGATATACATTGCAGAGTGTTGGGTCTGACTAATTTATTGAGATGGTAACATTAAGAGTATGAAGTTTGTGGGAATCAACATTTTTGATCAATGTTCAATATTCAGACCTTTTAGTTTGCACATATATCTCCAATGGAGGCAGGCAGCATAGATTGTTGCGGAGATAGGAGAGGGGTTTTGTTCTTTTGCAGGGCAACACAAATTTGATTTATACTTATGAAACGAGTGCACGGTCATTGTGTATAACACTTTAATTTTAGACTATGAGCTGAGAATCTGAAAAAGTGCAGATAAAAACGTATTGGAAGTGAAGTTTCCCATATATAAGGGAAGGGAACTAAAGGGCATTTGTGTTGCTTGTTTTAGTCTTTCAGACGGGAATCCAATTAAAAAATGCAAGTATATTTTGGGGAGTGATGCATGGATTTAGGTTTAGCTTTGTTAGTTAAGTATACCTCACATTGACATTATATCGCCCCCTTTTGACAGTTTCTACAATTTTTACTTATAAGCATCATTAATAAATGGATTATGATTTGTTAGAGGATACTAAACATTTAAAAAGGCATCAGTTTACTAAATACTTCGAGATGAGGCATCCAAGTGAGTTCCCCTTGTAAGGAGATTATCTTTAGAGCATTTTTTTGTTTTTCCCACCAATAAACTGATAATCTGTTTGTGAAACTTCTACTACTGATGAACTAGGGTACAACTAAAAGTACTGGAATTTAAGTTGGTGAACTACGGTTGAAAAATAATTTGCCGATTCAAAATGATTTTAGTATAGCATTCCTTTAAGCTATTTGATGAGGACAGCACGTAATGCACAATATTGTATTTGTTATTTGGGAATTTTAGTATGTTAAATTTGGTAGAAATTACTGTAATTTGGATTTTTAGTTGATATATGGGGATTTAAGGCGGTTTAGGAGTTTTAAATAAGTCTTTAGGAAATTTTAGTCTTTTCTTGTTGCCCAAGTTTAGTTTCTTTATATACCCAAGTTCATTGATTAGACTATGATTATTGATATTATAGCTATGAGCTATTTTAGAAGAGGTTGAGAATTATTGAGGCTTTGAGCTTCATCTAGGTTAAAAAAACCTTGGGGTAGTGAGGTAGTTGTTCCTTTCTTTTATTTTGTTCCAAAAATCATATTCTGCATCACTATCTAATGTTAAATCATAGAGTAATACAAGGTGTACCAAATTTGAAGTTCTTAATGAGCTTTTTATTTAATACACATTTATTACATGATTAATCACTAGTGAGGTGGTCAAGTAGTGTAGTAACACATCGTTCCCTAGTGTGCTACCAAATTTGGGACTGGGACCATTAATGTAATTATTGTAAATTACAAGTGGAGTTCTCTTGTAGAAATTCAAGCCATCTTCATTTGTAATTATTTCAAGTCATGAGATAAATATGTTATCATACATCTAGATTTGGAGAATTTCTCATCCTCGTAGTATTTGTACCGTCTCTATGACAATAATCTCCCCCAACCCCCAAAAAAAACATATATGTATTATGATATACATTTAATTAGGATGGCCCAGTTCCTTATGTTGCCAAACACGTTTTATATGATCTTTTCTGTTTTAAGTCTGGAAAAGTAAAGATACCCATATTGCCATTGGAAACAAAACTTTGGTTTTATTCGGCTCCTTTATGGAAGATGGATAAATTCCTAGTTCTAAGATGTGAACTAATTACAATTTTTTTTACCTATAACATCATATAAGCCTTTTGTTTTAATACATTCAAAACAACTCGCTTTTTAGATGATCCCTTTAGAAGAAGGTGATTATGACAATCTTTCTAGTTACTAAGTTTTTTATTTCTATTTGAAAAAGGATCTTGGGGAAAAAAGTTTTGTTTCCATTGGGCTAAAATAATATGTCGATAACTCTAGTAAACTAAAGCTATGCTATTTTGCTTCAATTTCTTTTTTATAAATAATTATTTTGTTGAAGATTTAGTTATGATTAGAAATCTACTTTTCTATCTCCATCCATGGATCCTTTACTCAGTCATTCAATTGGAAGTATTGATCTAATTCAAAATTTTTGTTTCACAATATCATAATCTATTTTTTCAATTTTAAGTGACCTATGGATACAAATCACGATTATTCCAACCCCCGAGTGTTCTAAGGATTTACAGGAATGATGTAGGACAAGGTGGGAAGAAGGAATAAAATATCTATCGCCACATAGAATTGGTAAAGAAACACACACAAGTACAAAATTTTAATCTCAAATCAATTCATATTTTATAATCTGAAAAATGTTACAACGCTTAAATAGAAAAACCAATATTTGGGGACTAAGTAAAAATCTTAATTTAGAAAGGAAACAATCTCCCAACTAAAATCTACTACTATAATAAAACTCTTTTATCTAAAATCTACTACTACAATAAAACTATCCTTGTTAAAATATACTATTATAATTAAATTTTCTAGAATATCCTACTAAATAATTATATTAATAATCTAATATTTATTCCTAAATAACAATAGGAAATTAATGATAAATTTCTTGAGTTTCTTCCGTACCGCATCATTCTCATTGCCTATGAATAAAACTTTTCCTTGAGTTTTGAAATATTGTAGAATAATAAACCCCAATTCGAGAGATGCCTTCTAATAAAACATGCGTATCCGAACATTCAATTTCATGAGCACAATTTTCGAGAATAACAACATAATATAGAAATATGAAGTGCATTGGAACTCTAATGTATTATCCGAAAAGTGAAAATCTAACATGGCTGACCTTAACTTTATTTTCCTTGATGTTTTCGCATTTGGGAAAAAACATAACTTCAAGTTCCTTGGTGCAAATCATATATGAATTTGCAATTTTTTAGATACATTTTCCTTCCGCTTCATAGTTCTCACAAGCATCAATATGTGAGAGTACTTGTTCTTCTTTATACTCACCAATTTCATGTTGGTTACTGATATGATTAAGTGTTGCGAGACATTCATCAATTGTCTTGTAAGAATTTGCTTTGTAGGTCTTCATGAACATTTTGATTTAGCTGAACAAACCCAATTAGGATGAACACTTCTTTGCGCTTGAACAAAATATGGACGAACATGACATGTGGTTATATATTCGTAATGTGTTTTTAAATCTGTAAGACTTTTTTCAAATAATTCTACATCATCTTGTAATTTTTCATAATTATATGAAAAATAATATCTTTTAATTTGCTCGCGCATGACAAAAAATTGATACTCAAGTTACCTGATTTAGCCCAAAGGAAGTTGGATTATTATACCTGTCTAGACTATCAAATATGGAAGTAAACATTGTAATCTATTTTATATTTTTTTACTTTTTTTGTGGACTAATTGAAAATAAGTAACAAATAGAGAAAAATTGAAAATTCTGAAAGTTCAGGGGCTTAAATGAAACTTCAGACACTTCAGGGTTGAGTTGAAAGTTTTAGAAACTTTTGGGGTTGAATTGAAAGTTTTAGAAACTTTGGGTGCTGAGTTGAGAATTTTAAAAACTTGGAGGTACCAAATTGTAATTTGACAGCAAATTTATTGTACCAGCAAAACTGTATGTTGCAGCCTTGTAGCAGAATTTTTTTTCTTTTCAATTTGGGGATAAGTTTGAGATTACATTGTCACCTCATGTATTGGTGTTGATACCTAGTGAACTTTGACAATTGTTGGAGGCTAAAAAATTAGGGTAAAAAAGAATTGGTTGAAATTAAAAGATATTAGGAATTTGGCTTTGATACCATGATGATGTAGGACAAGGTAGGAAGAAGAAATTAAATATTTATCCCCGCAGAGAATCGGTAAAGAAACACACACAAGCATAAATGTTTAATCTCAAATAAATTCATATTTCATAATTTGAAAAATAATGAGGTATTACAATACTTAAATAGAAAAACTAATACTTGAGAACTAAGTAAAAATCTTAATTTAAAAAGTAAACAATCTCCTAATTAAAATCTACTACATAATAAAACTCTCCTAACTAAAATCTATTAGTATTTTAAAACTCTCCTAATTAAAATCTACTACTATAATTAAATCTTCTAGAATATCCTACTAAATAATTATATTAATAATTCAATATTTATTTTTAAATAACAATAGTAAATTAATGATAAATTTCTTGAGTTTCTTCCATACCGCATCAAGAAATGGAAGATAGAAAAACATATTTAATGTACCTATCACGGTGTTCATTTATCATTAACAAAATTTCCCAAAAATTAGTTAAGAGAAAATACTATTTCCTTTCTGTTTGTTTACTTAGCAGAGAAAGAAAAGAAAAGGGGAACCTTTATCAAGACGATCATTCTTCTACGAACCATCATAGATAGGCTAAAGCAGACTATCACCAAGGTAGATTGCATAAGAGACTTGGTAATATCTTTAATTTCATGATTAATTAATATTGTAGGGTTCTTATGTTAATTAATCTCATCTGTAAATGCCATGCCAAACTGTTGGACAAAGGGCAGGTGGTGGCTGAGGGTCACACATAGACAATGTATGTTGAATGGGCTTAGAGGACTGAATCGTTATCAAAAGGGTTGAAAGTTGATGTTTGAGCAGTTGAAGCTTTCTACAATCACTCTTTAGTATTTTGTATAAGAATGATGAATACCAAGTAGTAGATTTGAAGAACACCAAGTATTAGAAATAAATAAGTCAAAGCAAGTGTATTTAATTACTAAATTGAAATGGTAAATTGTACAGGAGTCGTAGCTTGTGCGGGTGAGTTACCAATGTTTAAATACCGGAGTTGCCTCTTCTAGCACAAAAAGTCAAGGCGAGCGCAATTGATTACTAAATCACAGTGGTACTTACAGAGTCGTAGTTGTGCAATGGCTTACCAAGTTTAAATACCTAAGTTCCTTGCTTCTTGTAGCAGCTTAAAGCTGTTGTAAACTGCTTAATGGCTGCCTTGAGCAAAAAAAGAGAGGTTCTATATTGTTAAGAATCATTGGTGACGTTTTTTTTATTATGTGATTTAAGGTATCATAGAGAATCAGCACTCTAATGGTAAATTAAGTACTCATTTGTACAAACCTCAGTTGGTGTTCTAATCCTTTTCTAGTGTCTTAGTTGCAAGTTTTTTTCTTGAAAATTGTTTTTGGATATGGTGTAGACCTGGAAGCTTTTAAGATAAAAAATGCCAGTCTCTCTATTTGAGGAGAAATGAAGTTTCCATGTTTAACTTCGTGTGTACATTTGGGTGGAGCTTGGAATGATTTATACTTATTTTGGTGTGTGCATCTTACATTTGGGTGGAGCTTGGAATGATTTATACTTATTTTGGTATACTTTGTACTTTTTACATCGTGCATGGCACAAAATAACAAGCTGAAGTAGTCATGAATGTTACATATATTTGGCTTGGATATCCTTGCCTTTTCTTCTACTAATTAACATGCATACACACACTGACACATATATATACTCTTGTTATTTAGGCATTTGACTTAAGATACTTGATAATATTCTCTCTCCACACACACACACACACATATAAGTGTCACTCCATAAGTATGAACAAATGAATAAGCTCTCTCCGCTGATCAGTTCCAAAATTATCAGGGTACTTATTTTTAATTAGTTGATAACAATTTTAGTTTTAAGTTCTAAAATCAAATAAATTGTCATCGTATTTAAAATTCAATTTTTTTTACTTTACTTAAAAAGTTAAAATATCTCTCTAATCTCTATTTTCAAAACTAAAGTACTAGAGTACTATATATTTTGTCAGATGAGCATCAAAGAAAAACATGAAATAACACCGTCAAGCAATGATAAACAAGGTATAAAAATGTATTCAATCTCAATTAGCTCAATAATGCAAGTGGTATTCGGTATCAGGGTATTTTTTGATGGATGAAGTAAACCTGATTTCAGTACCTTCAGTTGACAAGGAAGTCCTACAATTTTTCCTAATATGTATAGTACTCTAATTATATTCATTTTCCCTTCACACTTCCCTTCATTTATCATTAACAATAATTTTAGATGGAGAAAGATGAACAATTTTGACCATTGTTCTAGTTGAATATATTAATTTGAAGTTAGCCTATCCCGCATACGAGACATTTAAAAGCCTGTCTATTTTTGTGTTTTTAGGTGCTTATATTCCTTTGTTTCTTAAATTAAGAATGCTCATGTTTCCACTTTAAACAGTTTCTAATTTGTGACACGATTGATTGGGAGCACAAATTGATGACTGACTAATTAAGTTCTATTACTTATGCAGCTCGCTTTATCCATTGTTTATATTGCTGGGGGCGTTTTTGCTGCTGGTTGGATTGGTAAAACCAAATATATTTTAATAGATTATTGCACTTTTTTCATTGTGGCAGTGATGTTTTTTTTGTTGCCGCCATTACTAAACAATTTGTGGTGTAGAGGTGTCATGTTGGATTCTCACCGGAGAACGTCAGACTGCTGTGATCAGGTCAAGATATGTTCAAGTGTTACTTAATCAAGACATGAGTTTTTTTGATACATATGGGAATAATGGAGACATTGTCAGCCAAGTATTAAGTGATGTGTTGCTCATCCAGTCGTCTCTTAGTGAAAATGTAATTGCAACTTGATATGTTGATCCCTACTGGATTTTACAATAGTTACCGAATTCCTTGATTGATTCCTCCATAAATTTTTCTTTTTGCTAATCGATCTTTGACACAACAGGTTGGAAATTATATTCATAACATGGCTACCTTCTTCGGTGGTCTTGTGATTGGATTTATCAACTGTTGGCAGATAGCCCTTATAACTTTTGCCGCCAGCCCGTTCATCATCGCTGCAGGGGGAATATCAAATATCTTTTTGCACAGACTTGCAGAGAACATTCAAGATGCATATGCTGAAGCAGCAGGCATTGCTGAACAGGTTAACCGTCTTTTCACTTAAATATTACAAGATTATTAACATCCATAAACATTTCTGGTGATTCAGCTTGGAGTTCTCACAGAATCATAACATGTAGTAGTTGCTACTTATAAAGTTGTATTATGCAAAAAGTTCAAATGATTTGTTTGCAGCTTGTATTTTATTTAGATAATGGCTTGGAATGCATGTGTTGTAGTCATTTGGTTACTCCAAACCTGTTTGAACATGTCATAATATTTGGTTTAATAGCTGCTAATGTGATTGGGTAGTCTTTCCACAGAAGCTTCTGGATGTCCTTGCTTCTAAATAAAGAATAATAAATGCCTCCTTTAGGGATCTTGGAAACTCTATTAAACTGGTGACAGATATCATCTTTGGTTATTGTGAACCTTATTGATCGTTTAATGTTTGGTTTAATTGTTTGCTAATTTAATTGTGTAGTGTTTCACAAAAACTTACTTGAACAATAAGTATCCTTAATTGGTGAATTATCATCTTTTGCAAATAATAATTCTTTGGAAAAAATCCTCGTAGAAAGGCGGTCTATATTGTTCTTTTTATGCACTTTGCCCACTGGTGTGTCGATTGTTATGAAAGTTTGTCTTAGAGCTTAAAATGTGGTTCTTCTGAGTATGAGAGACAGGCAGCTATGCTATTAAATTCTTTGAAGACTGTGGATTTTCCATGTTCAACATATTCAGCACTCAAGATTCTTAATCTGCATTTTTGTTTATGCTATTTTCCCCCTTTTGTGGGAACTGCCTGCATTTGCTTCTTCATGTGCTTACTGTGTTAAATATACACGTGTAGATACAGAACTACTTATGAAATGGCATACTATCAACAAAAGACTTGCTTTTCCAAATATCCATATGACTGTGAGATATGAAATCTTAATTTTGGTTGTCAAATATTTAGTTTCTGGTTGTTAACATGGAATTTCTTCACTGCTAGTGTTAATAATGCAAAATTTATTCCTTTCTATTTTACAGGCTGTGTCGTACATTAGAACCTTGTATGCATTTACAAATGAAACGTTAGCAAAATATTCTTATGCAACTTCACTACAAGCTACCTTGAGATATGGTATATTGATAAGTCTTGTGCAAGGGCTTGGACTAGGATTCACGTATGGGCTTGCTATTTGTTCTTGTGCATTACAACTTTGGGTTGGAAGGTTTTTGATTACACATGGAAAAGCTCATGGTGGTGAAATTATAACTGCCCTATTTGCTGTAATTTTAAGTGGCCTGTAAGCATCTTGTTCTTTCATGTTTTCCTACCTATCTTTGACTTTTCCCCCCTTCTAAGCAATGAATGCTTTTGTGTTTCCATAGTGGGCTGAATCAAGCGGCGACAAACTTCTATTCATTTGAGCAAGGTAGAATTGCTGCTTATAGACTTTTTGAGATGATCAGTCGCTCATCCTCCACAGTCAATCATGATGGAAATACCCTTGTTTCTGTACAAGGAAACATTGAGTTTCGAAATGTATATTTCAGCTATTTGTCCCGTCCTGAAATCCCTATATTGAGTGGGTTTTACCTCACCGTTCCTGCTAAAAAAGCCGTCGCACTTGTTGGCAGAAATGGCTCTGGTAAAAGCAGTATTATACCACTCATGGAACGGTTTTATGATCCTACATTAGGTGTGGACTTCCTTACCTTTGGAGTATAGTGAGGTTGTATGTTTCTTTAAGTTAGTCTTAAATGAATGTTGATTATTGTTTGCAGATTCCAATGATCTTTTCATTTTGTGGCACAGGAGAAGTCCTCTTGGATGGAGAAAATATTAAGAACCTGAAACTGGAATGGCTGAGAAGCCAGATTGGTTTAGTAACTCAGGAACCTGCCTTGCTTAGTTTGAGTATTAGAGACAACATTGCTTATGGGCGGGATGCTACCTTGGATCAGATTGAAGAAGCGGCTAAAATAGCGCATGCACATACGTTTATTAGCTCACTTGAGAAAGGATATGAGACACAGGTAAGATTTGAATAACAAGCTTCTAAATCTATACCTGTTTGTTGATTCTCCCTGTTTCTTCTTTCTCTCTTTTTTGTGCCGGCTCTTCTACGCATCTAGGTGTTATTTGTTTCAGGTGGGTAGGGCTGGTTTGGCATTGACAGAAGAGCAGAAAATAAAACTTTCTGTTGCTAGGGCCGTACTTTCAAATCCATCTATTCTTCTTCTTGATGAAGTTACTGGTGGACTTGATTTTGAAGCTGAAAGATCTGTTCAGGAGGCTTTAGATCTCCTCATGTTAGGCCGATCAACTATAATAATAGCTCGGCGGCTTAGTCTGATAAAGAATGCTGATTACATTGCTGTGATGGAGGAAGGTCAACTAGTTGAAATGGGAACCCATGATGAATTAATAGCCTTGGATGGCATATATGCAGAGCTTTTGAAATCCGAAGAAGCAGCAAAACTACCAAGGAGGTAATAATTTTTTTCTGGTTAATTCAGTTCATATTATCAAAGTTTTGCAGTTTAAATGTGCAGTACTTTTAAGTAAATAATTTATTTTCATATTTGTGTTTATATAATTACTTTCAGGATGCCAATGCAAAACTATAAGGAAACTGCAGCTTTCCAAATTGATAAAAATTCTTCAGCAAGTCACAGCTTCCAAGAGCCATCATCTCCCAAAATGGCTAAATCACCATCTCTTCAGAGAGTTTCTGCAATTCATGCATTTCGGCCCCCTGATGGTACCTTCAACTCACATGAATCACCAAGAACCGAGAGTCCTCCCCCAGAGCAAATGGTTGAAAATGGTGTTCCATTGGATGCCACAGATAAAGAACCAACGATTAGGAGACAGGATAGTTTTGAAATGAGGCTGCCAGAGTTGCCAAAAATTGATGTTTATGCGGCACATCGACAAGCATCAAATGCTTCTGATCCCGAGTCCCCTGTTTCACCACTCTTGACATCTGATACAAAAAACGAGCGTTCCCATTCACAAATTTTTAGTCGACCACTTGGTGAATTTGATGAAATGCCAATGAAAAAGAAAGAAGCAAAGGATCCACAACATCGAGAAGCACCATCTTTTTGGAGGCTTGTAGAGCTTAGCTTTGCAGAATGGCTTTATGCTGTTTTAGGGAGCACTGGTGCCGCTATCTTTGGTTCTTTTAACCCTCTTCTTGCTTATGTTATTGCGCTTATAGTGACGGCATATTATAGAAATGACAAACATAACTTACGGCACGAAGTAAACAAATGGTGCTTAGTCATTGGTTGCATGGGTATTGTAACTGTGGTTGCCAATTTTCTGCAGCACTTTTACTTTGGTATAATGGGTGAGAAAATGACTGAACGAGTTAGGAGAATGATGTTTTCAGGTACTTATTCCTTTCTAAAATTATGTATTCTAACTTAGCATCTGTGTTCACCTTGTTATGGACGCATATGCTTCCTTCTTGTTATCGTACATTTTACTATGCTGTGTATGCTTATGAGGGTTATGTTGTTTAATCAAGTTCCTTTACTATTACAGCAATGCTTCGGAATGAAGTTGGATGGTTTGATGAAGAGGAGAATAGTGCTGATACCTTGTCCATGCGCCTGGCAAATGATGCTACATTTGTAAGAGCTGCTTTTAGCAACCGGCTTTCTATATTCATACAAGACAGTGCAGCCGTTCTTGTGGCCGTTATTATTGGGATGATACTTGAGTGGCGTTTGGCACTTGTAGCTTTGGGTACACTGCCTATTCTTACCGTTTCGGCTATTGCCCAGGTTTGCATGATATCTCAATATTTTTGATATGCCATGACTTCCTATTCTCTCTAGACGTTCTTAATTCCTCCATATTGTTATCTTAATTAAGTATTAACCCCTACCAAACCTACGGTACAAACCAATATTAGCTTATAAGGCTCACCCAAAATGTTGCGGACTGTTCATAATTCTTCATTTTGATCCCATGCCCCAAATTGACAGTATTGAACCCCCCGACCCATGCCCCAAAATAGTTTTATAACTCGGTTCTCGGAACCTGTTTTATTCCTAGTCCCTGTGATTTTTTGATCTCCTCAAAAAGAAATGCCAGATTTTTGCAGTGCTCATTTGTGTAAAGAAGTTTTATAAAATATTTGGCAAATTTGTTTTTATTATGAAATATTTAGTTGCTATCATTTGTTTTACTCCTAGACCCTGTATTTCAGTTTTACACTTTGAAGGACTTTCTGATGTCTTGTTGATAGCTGGAAACTTTTGTCATCATTATATTCGAGTTTAACCATGTATTCGCACATACATACACTGGTACTAGGAAATTTCATCGAAGAAATGTGGAGTTTGAAGTTTAAGGCAATGGTAGTAGACAGACACGTAGCTAGCTGTAATTCAGTAGGCGTGATATTAGTGGTCATTGGTTCAACTTTGAAGTTTTACACTTTGAAGGACTTTCTGATGTCTTGTTGATAGCTGGAAACTTATGTCATCATTATATTCGAGTTTAACCATGTATTCGCACATACATACACTGGTACTAGGAAATTTCATCGAAGAAATGTGGAGTTTGAAGTTTAAGGCAATGGTAGTAGACAGACACGTAGCTAGCTGTAATTCAGTAGGCGTGATATTAGTGGTCATTGGTTCAACTTTTAGATGTTCTGTTAAAGAGATTCCTATCTAAGGTTAAATTTATGGGTTTGAGAAGTTAATATGGTTGATGAGATGTACCTGTTAGTTAACTATTTAAGATACCAATTAACGTCATTTAATTCCAGAATTTCATGCAGTTTTCAGATCTTGCAGTATAATGCATTTGGCGTTATACTGATCCAAAATTACTTGTGCATTTATAGTTCCAAGATTCATATACTGTTGAGAAATCACCTCTGCTCATTTATGTGGAAGTTCCACTTTTGTCCACCCTTCAGATATTTGTATACTGTTGAGGATCACCTCTTAACTAAAGGCTTTTTTTCCTGAGAAATTGTTCAGGAGTAGTGGTGTCCATTCATATTTTTGTATTCTCCTCAATCCCTCATTATGCATATTTAATGATTGGAAAAATTAATTGTAAAGCAAAATATATATAGTCTTTCGTCTGTGTTTATTTTTTTTGCTTTTAGAAATAAAAATGATCTTAAAGCAAATCAATCCCAAACAGTATAATTCTCCCCTGTGCTAAACCTTTACAGAACAGAACCTCAAGGGACTAGTCATAAAAGAAAGAAAGAAGAAACTCTTTTAACTCTCAAGGTACTAGCATGAGAATTTTGCTCACATGATAACGTGCATTAATGGATCCTGTTTATGTAAGGAGTTTAGAATTTTAACATTACACTTCAGTCATATTTATATTATCTATTTTTGTTCTATTAACTTTATTATGTTAAATAAGAAACAAGTTATGTTAGCTGTAGCATAAATCTGTTCTTGGAGTATTGAAAATGTACATGCAATTGAGTGCAAGGAGGGGGAAAGGATGAGACGGAGTAGCGTGTCATTTCTGAACCGTTCATAAGTCTTTGACTAATAGAAATCCAAAAGATACATGATAAGAGAAAACAGAAAACCTAAAATGTAGGATGAAAACAAAAAACAAGACATCTCAAGTAACAAGCAATTTACCATGGTTCGGCTAAACTTCCCTACATTCAAAGAGAAAATCAAATTCATTCAAAATAAATAACTTAATGTACAAATCAATGGCTATGTGTTGTGTTGGTCACCTAAATTCAATCTCAAAGTCCCATCCATGGTTAAGAGGAACCTTGATCTATTGGGTATATGGAATGAAATCAGGTACGAGAAAAGCTATCTATAGTAGAATGTACAAGGCGACGAGTTCCTGATGTAGGACAAGGCGAAAAGAAGGAATAAGAGTACTTATTCCCACTGAGAATCGGTAGAGAAAAACACATAAAAGTACAAAGTTTTAATATCTAATCGATATATTCAATAATCTCCCAAATAATAAAGTATTACAATCCTTAAATAGATAACTCCAAAACTATGTAAAAATCATAATTTAAAAAACGAAACAATCTCCTAACTAAAATCTATGACTATAATTAAAAGTCTCCCAATTAAAAAAGGAAACAACTCCTAATTATATTCTACTTCTATAATTAAACTTCTAGAATAATATACCTACTATAATAAAATATAATTACTAATTGCAATATATTTATTTCTAAATAACAATATAAAATAATAAGTAATTAATCTCATAAATCTTTTTTTTTTTTTGCTACTCATCTGTTCCTTAGCCTCTATCTCATTCACAGGTTCTCTAGGTTTTTCCTCGTATGCTTTCTAAAATGTCTTGTGTTTTGTAAAATCTTAATGTATGAGGAAACCCAAATCTTTTGTAGAAAAGGATTCAAGATATTAACTTCTTTTATACTTATTTTAAGTAGGTGGATTCATTTTGCAAAGCTTTATTACACATGCAGTGAATTTCATTCTTATTATGTTAAAACCATGGTTCAAAGTTTTGGCATATTGGCCGATATTTTGTTGTATCGAAGCGGTTTTGGCCCTTGCCGAATTGCAACCTTGATACAAGTCGAAAAATCAATGATTATTCACGTAAAAGGTATGTTTCGGGGAAATTTCAGCGTATCGGAATGGTTTCAGACCAAATAGCGGAGATATTTCGGTGTGAAAGGGAGAAACGCCACACAAAAAAGAAAAATTGTACCGAATGTGTTTTTAATAGCACTTACCTAAATTGGTATTAAAAGATAAAATAAAACTAGTGCTCATGTTAACTACAACTTATAAAATTTTACTTAACTACTTGGCAAAAAAACAGTTATACATATTATATAGTAGCTAGGTTAACTAGAGCTTAAAAGATATTGTAGTCATTTTACTTGGAAATAAAATATATATCTTTATATATATGTATACTCAAGTATAACTAGAAAATATCTTAGTATTTTATTATTTAATTTTTATGCAATGTATCATTAGACGAAGTCTGTGAAATGTTTGTTTTATTGTTTGGACAATGTTATGTGTACTAGATAGTTTATTTGTGAACTTAATTGATCCATCTAGTTATTCTTATTATTTAGAATTTTTTCATTATTTTTTTAAAGAAAATTCGAAGCTCTTGACTAACGTAATGGAGCGTATCGTCCGAAACCGATACCAAAACCGAAACCGAGTCAAAAAATGACCTTTCAAAATATAGGCTACTACCGCGACGTTGAACCATGGTTAAAACTACTACTCTGAGTGGGATACTGTTTTGGTATATCTAATCAGTTTCTCCTGAATTTACACGTTTCTGGCTGTCAAATATATATATTTTGTCTATTTCCTTGTACTGCTTCCGAATTTGAATTTTATTATGTACTTGAATTTTTTGGATCCTAAATCCTGATTACCTCCCTATCCAAATTTGTAGAAATTGTGGCTTGCTGGATTCTCAAAGGGCATACAAGAGATGCACAGGAAGGCATCGTTAGTCCTTGAAGATTCAGTTAGAAATATTTACACTGTTGTAGCATTCTGTGCCGGTAACAAGGTAATGGAGCTTTACCGGATGCAACTACGGAAAATATTTAAACAGAGCTTCCTTCATGGAATGGCTATTGGTTTTGCCTTCGGCTTTTCACAGTTTCTTCTTTTTGCTTGCAATGCTGCTCTTCTCTGGTATACTGCAATCTCTGTTAAAAAGAAATACATGGATCTTCCAACGGCTCTCAAGGAGTACATGGTGTTCTCTTTTGCTACGTTTGCACTTGTGGAGCCTTTTGGCTTGGCCCCCTATATACTTAAAAGAAGAAAGTCATTGATATCTGTATTTGAAATAATCGATCGTGTTCCGAAGATTGAACCAGATGATAACTCAGCTATGAAACCTCCAAATGTTTATGGAAGCCTCGAGTTAAAAAATGTTGATTTTTCTTATCCAACTCGGCCAGAAGTCTTGGTGTTGAGCAATTTTAGTCTCAAAGTCAATGGCGGGCAAACAGTTGCAGTAGTTGGAGTTTCAGGGTCTGGAAAGAGCACTATACTTTCTTTAATTGAGAGATTTTATGATCCAGTTGCTGGTCATGTTTTTTTAGATGGCAGAGATTTTAAAATTTACAACTTGAGATGGTTGAGGAACCACCTGGGTGTTGTTCAACAAGAACCAATTATCTTCTCAACAACAATTAGGGAAAATATCATTTATGCGAGGCACAATGCAAGTGAAGCTGAGTTGAAAGAAGCAGCAAGAATAGCCAATGCTCACCATTTCATTATTAACTTGCCTCACGGTTATGACACACATGTCGGAATGGGGGGTGTAGTTCTGACCCCAGGGCAGAAACAAAGAATTGCAATTGCTCGTGTCGTGCTGAAGAATGCTCCCATTTTGTTATTAGATGAGGCAAGCTCATCTATTGAGTCTGAGTCAAGCCGAGTGGTTCAAGAGGCTCTTGATACATTAATCATGGGGAACAAAACAACCATTTTGATAGCCCATAGAGCAGCTATGATGAGACATGTCGACAACATAGTTGTACTCAATGGAGGACGAATTGTTGAGGAAGGGAGCCACGATACATTGATGTCAAAGAATGGGTTGTATGTCCGTATAATGCAACCTCATTTTGGGAAGGGATTACGCCAGCATAGACTTCTTTAAGTGGACTTTTTGATTGTAAAGTATGTATCTTTAGTCCATTGCCATCGCAACATTTCTCCATACATTGAATTGCTGAAAACGAAGGCCCTTGCCAGTTCAGAAACGATTTGTTGGGTCTTCCAGAACTGGTAACGTGAATGAGAATGATCAGTGTTGTTTTCTAACATTGAGAATTTGGCGGGGTTTGTGTAAATTAAGGCTGACATGGTGGTGACTGAGGAGCATCTACGGCAGGGATAGGTAGGTGTTTGATTTAGATGCATACTCTTTTAGAGACGAACATATAGATTAGAATTGTGCTGTCTCCATAATATATAGTAAATGAGTTGGTTGTAATTTTCATATTTGGGGGTGATTATCTTCTATTTTTCGCAGCGTATTTGCTTGTGTTCATCTGAGCCGTTGTCACCTGTTTCCCTATTGCATTTTATAGCTTTCTTGATAGTTGAGAACTAAAAGAAGTGTGTAGGAATTTGTTGTGCCTTACGTATTATAGAAAAAGAGAGTAGACAAATTGTCGGGCAGCTGTTTTCTTTTTCTCAAGTCCGCTCTAGCTTTGTGAAATGTATCTGTTTTCTTTTTCCCATGCAAGCTAGTTTTGGATATGTACGTTGCATGGGGAAAATATATTTTTAAATTATTGGTTCACGTGACTGTCATTTACTTCTATGCTATTTAAACTTTTTGAAGTCAATATTCAAAATTGATACAAGTTTTAAAAACATAAGATGATTAGTAGTACTTTTTGGGATTTTTTTTTATATTTGTGATTTTATGTCAATTTTTTTTTTGTTGTAGTTATATAAATAACTATAGTTAGTGATATTTTAAAAACATATGATGATTAGTAGTACTTTTTGGGATTTTTTTTTATATTTGTGATTTTATACGTCAATTTTTTTGTTGTTGGAGTTATAAAAATAACTATAGTTAGTGATATTTTAAAGATGTAACTAGAGATGTACAAAAAGCCTACGGTCCATAGGTCGGTCGGCCTGACCTGAGTCCGGCCTGATCAAAGTCTGGCCTGGTTAAAGTCCAGACCGGGCCGGTTTGGCTTACAGTCTATGAACAGGTTGCTATTTTGACGTAAAAGCCCGGTCTGACCCGACCTACGAAAAAGACCGGCCTGACTCGGCCTATGCAAAAGTCCGGTTCAGCTTAGGCAGAGGACCGGCCCGACCCAGTCTACGCAAAGGATCTACCCAGCCTAGCTAATTCGTTTTAATTATAAACTATGTTTATGACCTCATGTTGGTGTGGTACATAATCTCTTTGTTTATGATCTGATGTTGGTGTGGTACATAATGAATTTGAATTTTTCTATGACAATCTCATACAAATACCAAGAATATGGATATGTTTTTACTGGTGATCAATGTAAATACATATTTTTCTTTTTCATGCTCACTAGAAAAACAAAATAAAAAAAGGTTATATACAAGTATGGTCTTGTCAATGAGATAACTTTTTATGGTAGTGATTTGTGGGATATATTTTTTTTTATCACAATTTGTGGTTACAACTTTCAAAAAGGTTATATTTTTTTTGAAGATTTGAATTTTGAAGACATTTTAAAAATATTTTGAAGCAAAATATTCGTAACCGATTCATTATTTATTATTGATTAATTACTCATTTTTAATTTTTTGTCAATGCATTTAATTAATGTAGTTGATAAGTAGGATTTTATTCCTATTTATTAGGTATTTTTAGACTTAATTAATTGTGAGTTTTTAAGTATTTTTAGTGTTTTAGGTCATTTTATATAATTTATGTAATTTTATGTGTTTTTATTATTTTTATATTATTTTTATTTATTTTTAATTATTTTATATTTTATTTTGTAGGAAAAATAAGCCTGGGGGCAAATCTGTAAAATTCGTAAAAGTTAAATGGTAATTTCGTAATTAACCAGCACTAGTGGCAATTTTGTAATTTCAAAAGGAGTTGGCCAGCCACGCATGGCGCGCGTTTGTGAGGAATAGGATCCGGCCGCGCGATGCGTGAATCAGCAGTAAGGCGGAAACGACGCCGTTTGTCGCTTTAGCCATCTGCAAGAAGAAGTATCCGCGCAATGCGCGGAAGGTATATTAATCAGGATCAGAGCGACGTCGTTTTCATCTCTGGAAGGAACAGATCGCATGTAATGCGCGGCTGGCTGAGGTGGCGGCTGACTTGGTCACTGTAGCGAAGGCCCTGTTTGGTTGCGCGAAAATTGCTGAAAACGAGATTATTCGCGATTTATTGCTACTTTTTGATTCCAAATTGAATTTTAATTCCACGTTAGCTTAGGATTATTATTGTACTTCTATAAATATATTAGGAGAACACATTAACAAATTTTTATTAGCAGATTATTAGAGATAATTAAGAGCTCTTTCTCCCTCTAAGGTGTATCATATATCTCTCAATTCTTTTGCATATTATTATTATTATTATTATTATTATTATTATTATTATTATTATTATTATTATTATTATTATGTTTGGCTAATTTTTATTTATTCAGTTCTAGGGGATTTCAAACCTAATTACAATTAATGGATAAATTAATTCAGTAATATTATTTATTCTTCCTCATATGAAATTATTTGTGATAATCTGTTTTAATTGCTTTTTGATATTAAATTTGGTTGGTTTGATGAGAGTTCATTAGATTGATCAAATTACTATCAATTGCTAGATTTATGAATTATATTACGTGTAATTGATATTCTTCCTAATTGTTGGTAGTGAATAGTGATAGATGATTGTGGTCAAGCTTTTGTTTATTGCTATGGTTATCATGATATGAGTTAAATAATTCGAGCTTATGAGATTGTTGCTTAAAATAATCTAATTACCTTGTGATTAATGTTTCCATTATATTAAATTTAGAGAGCTTGTTCTAGGTTATATAATGGTTAGAATATAATAAATAATACGTTTTGTTAGATTAAAATTAAGAAAAATTACAGGTAGCAGAGCTTATTGGTGCCTAAGATTATTAGTTTTAATGCGAGGATATAAATATATATTGATTGATTGATCTAATTAATTGTAAGGGTGAGAATGAACTGAAGAACTGAATATTTTAATTTATTGATTAATCTTATTAATTTATTTTTATTTATTTAATGTTATTTAGAATAGAAAATATTAGAATTTATTGAAGCAATATCACTTTCTATGGGTTTGACCCCTTACTTACTATTATACTGATTTTGTGATTAAAAGTAAGGATTAATTTTGGAGTGTTAACGACAGCTACCAAATTTTGGCGCCGTTGCCGAGGAGTGTTTAATTGTTTTTATTTATTTTTTGTTTTCTTTGTATTATATGACTCGATCCTCTCAATCTAGTGAATTGAATTTTGATCTAGAAATAGAGAAGACTGCGAAAAGGATAAAGAAAGAGACTCGTCAATTTAGAAGAACAACCACAGACTTAGAAGAAGTTTTTGTACTATCATCGGGTCTCAACGTAGCACTTGAACTACTGTCAAATAGTTCATCAAGTGATTATGAAGAAGAAAAAATGGTTGGCCCTAATAATAGGACTATGAGGGAGTTGTCTACTACTAATTTACACCAACAACCATTATGCATTGAGTATCTTACTTTAGATGCGGCTTTTGAACTTAAATCTGGACTAATCCATCTTTTGCCTAACTTTCGCGGTCTTACAGGTGAAGACCCATACAAGCATCTAAATGAGTTCCATGTGGTATGCTTTACCATGAAGCCACAAGGAGTAACCGAAGAGCAGATTAAGCTTCGAGCATTCCTATTCTCCTTGGCACACTTAGCAAAAGATTGTTTGTATTATCTTCCTTCCGGTTCGATACAATCCTGGAATGATATGAAACGGCTATTCTTGGAAAAGTATTTTCCCACTTCAAGAGTCGCCAACATAAGGAAGGAGATATGCATCATCACATAGTTCAGTGGAGAAACTCTTTACGAGTATTGGGAAAGATTCAAGAAGTTATGCTCGAGTTGTCCACCACACCAAATTGATGATCAACACCTTATTCAGTACTTCTATGAGGGATTGCTACCAATGGATAGGAGTATGTTCGATGCTGCAAGTGGAGGAGCATTAGTCGATAAGACTCCAGAGGCTGCGAAGAATCTAATTGCAAACATGACAGCTAATTCACAGCAGTATGGAACTAGAATGAACCATGCACCAAAGAGGGTGAATGAGGTTGGTTCAAGCAATATGGAACGACAAATCTCAGACTTGACTGCTATGGTTCGTCAGATGACTACAGGAAATATGCCAACTGCAAAAGCTTGTGGGATTTGATTGCTGACAGATCATACTATAGATACTTGTCCAACACTGCAAGATGATGACAGTATGCAACAAGCCAATGTAGTGGGTAATTTTCAAGGACAACCTCAACGCCGATATGATTCGTACGCCAACACGTACAATCCAGGATGGCGAGATCATCCTAATCTGAGCTATGGAGGAAATAAACCACCGCAACAAAATGCCTTTCCGAATAGGCAACAAGGTTTTCAATCAGCTCAACAACAGTACCCACATCGACAAGTAACACCTGCAAATTCTGGGACATCTTTGGAGGATATGTTCAAAGTTTTCATGAACCAAACCCAACAATTTCAACAAGATACAAGGGCTTCCATTCATAATCTAGAGAGTCAGATAAGTCAGTTGGCTACAACCGTTGGTCGATTGGATTCTCAAGGCTCGGGAAAGGTTACCTTCATAAACCGTTATCAATCCTAGAGAAAATGCAAGTGCTATTACGTTAAGGAGTGGAACACAGTTGGACACACCAAGGGCTACTGTTGAATTTGATGAGGATAATGTTAAGGAAGAAGCAGAAATTTCGAAGGTAATCCCTCCTATTCAACTTAAGTCTAATCCTTTACCTTTTCCTCCTAGGAATCTTAGAACTTCAAAGAAGGATGAGCAAGAGAAGGAGATTCTAGAGACCTTCAGGAAGGTAGAGGTGAATATTCCTCTATTAGACGCAATCAAGCAAGTTTCAAGGTATGCCAAATTTTTGAAAGATTTATGCACTAATAAGAGGAAATTAAAAGACAATGAAAAAGTGTCTGTTGGAGAAAATGTATCAGCAGTCGTTCAAAGAAAAATGCCCCCTAAATGTAAGGATCCAGGTATGTTCACAATTCCCTGCAAGATAGGTAATACCAAATTTGAAAAAGCTATGTTAGATTTAGGAGCGTCAATTAACGTTATGCCATTGTCTATTTATGCTTCTCTAAATCTAGGACCTTTAAAGAATACTTGCGTCAATTTGAATAATGACCGTATTAATACTTACCCTAAAGGGGTGATTGGGGATGTGTTGGTGCAGGTCAATGAGCTTATATTTCTTTTATATTTTTATATTGTGGATATGAAGGATGATACATCTCCAAACCCTGCTCATATACTGTCAGGGAGACCATTTCTAAAAACAGCGAGAACAATGATTGATGTGCATAATGGGACCTTGACCATGGAATTCGACGGTGAAAAAATTCAATTCAACATTTATGAGGCTATGAGGTACCCTAGTGATGTTAATTCTGTTTTTGCTATTAATATCATTGATTATTTGGTGCAGAAATCCTTCAACCAAATACATAAGGAAACTTTGGAGGTTGCCATCGCAGATAATTTGGAGCTAGAACAAGAAGAAGAGATTGAACAAGCTTCAGAATTAAAGGACACAATAGCTGCATTACATTGTTTACCGAATATTTCAGATAAGTATGCTGTCTTGTTTATTCAATTACCTGTGACTCATCAAAAATTGTTACATTCCATTGTGCAGGCTCCCACTGTGGAATTAAAGTCATTGCCAACCCACCTGAAGTATGCATATTTAGGAAGGGAAGACACACTGCCAGTAATCATTGCCAACAATCTTACCAAAGTTCAAGAGGACAAATTACTTAGAGTTTTGAGGGACCACATCACAGTCTTTGGTTGGACAATTATGGATATTAAAGGTATAAGTCCGGCTGTGTGTACGCATCGAATTCTTTTGGAAGAGGGAGCTAAGTCCACAAGAGAGGCTCAAAGGAGATTGAATCCACCCATGATGGAGGTGGTGAAGAAAGAGATTATTAAATTATTGGATGCAGGTATTATCTACCCTATTTCAGACAGTTGATGTGTGAGTCCAGTACAGGTAGTTCCAAAAAAATCTGGTATAACTGTCATTCAGAATGAAAATAATGAGTTAGTACCTACTCGTAAGCAAACAGGGTGGAGAGTATGTATTGACTATCAAAAATTGAATGCTGTAATTAGAAAAGATTATTTTCCTCTCCCCTTTATTGATCAGATGTTAAAAAGACTAGCGGGTCATACTTATTATTGTTTTCTAGATGGTTTTTCAGGTTATAACCAAATTGTGATTGCACCAGAAGATCAAGAAAAAACCACCTTCACATGCCCATTCGGTACATTTGCATACCGTAGGATGTTTTTCGGACTCTGCAATACACCCGGTACTTTTCAAAGATACATGGTAAGTATATTTTCCGATCTTATTGAGAACTGTATTGAGATATTTATGGATGATTTCACAATTCATGGTGATACTTTGGAGGCATGCTTAGATAATTTGACACGCGTGTTAGATAAATGCTTAGAAACTAATCTCGTTCTAAATTGGGAAAAGTGTCATTTTATGGTAGAGCAAGGTATAGTACTTGGATATGTAGTTTCAGCTAGAGGATTAGAAGTAGATAAAGCTAAGATAGAAATTGTTACTGCTTTGCCTTACCCCGCAAGTGTGCGGGAGATTCGTTCTTTTCTTGGTCATGCAGGTTTCTATCGCAGATTTATTAAGAACTTCTCACAGATAGCGTTGCCATTGTGTAAGTTTCTACAAAAAGATGTGGAATTTCATTTTAATGATGAGTGCAAGGAGGCAATCGACAAATTGAAGAAACTATTGACCTCAGCGCCAGTCATTCAACCACCAAATTGGAAGTTACCTTTTGAAATCATGTGTGATGCAAGCAACTATGCAGTAGGGGCCGTCTTGGGCCAAAGAATTGATAAAGCTGTTCATGTCATTTATTATGCTTCTAGAACTTTGAATGCTGCTCAGACTAACTACTCTACCACTGAAAAAGAATTAATGTCTGTTGTTTTTGCTTTAGACAAATTTAGATCTTATTTACTTGGTACTAAAGTTGTAGTTTATTCTGACCATGCTGCTCTCAGGTATCTGCTCACCAAGAAAGAATCTAAACCTAGGATCATAAGGTGGATTCTGCTCTTACAAGAATTCAATTTGGAAATTAGAGATAAGAAGGGAGCGGACAACTTGGTGGCGGATCACTTAAGTACGCTGATTAAAGATGAGAAAGCACTACCACTGCAGGATTCTTTTCCAGACGAGTATTTGTTTTCCCTTGATAAAGCCGCACCTTGGTATGCTAATATTGTAAATTATTTAGTGAGTGCCTATTTTCCAAGTGAATTTTCTAAATTTCAAAAAGAAAAACTTAAGAGTGAGGTCAAATATTATGTATGGGATAACCCATATCTGTGAAAATTTTGTGCTGGCCAGATAGTTAGATGATGTGTGCCTAATAGTGATTTTTTGTCCATCCTAACTTTTTGTCACTCGTATGCTTGTGGAGGACATTTTGGCCCTAAAAGAACAACTCATAAGGTTTTAGAATGTGGTTTCTATTGGCCGACTATTTTTAAAGACTCTTATCTATTTTGTAAATCATGTGAAAATTGTCAAAGAACGGGTAATATCTCAAGTAGGAATCAAATGCCACAAACTCCTATTCTAATTGTTGAAATATTTGATGTGTGTGATATTGATTTTATGGGACCATTTTCTGTTTCTTTTGGTAATATTTATATTCTTTTGGCTGTTGATTATGTTTCCAAATGGGTGGAAGCTAAAGCCACTCGCACTGATGATTCTAAAGTTGTTGCAGATTTTGTGAAGTCTAACATATTTGTCAAGTTTGGTACTCCAAGGGCAATCATCAGTGATAGAGGAACGCATTTTTGCAACAGGATGTTAGAAGCATTGTTCAAGAAATATAACGTGATGCTTAAGGTTTCTACATCCTATCATCCACAAAGTAATGGCCAAGCTGAAGTGTCCAACCGTGAAATCAAATCCATTTTGGAAAAAATAGTCAAACCAAATAGAAAGGATTGGAGTTTGAGGTTAGATGATGCACTTTGGGCTTATAGGACTGTTTACAAGACTCCTATAGGTATGTCACCCTATAGGCTGATATTTGATAAACCTTGTCATTTACTTGTGGAATTGGAGCACAAGGCTTTTTGGGCAATCAAACAATGTAACTTGGACATGGAAGAAACGGGAGGTCATAGGAAATTGCAATTACAAGAGCTAGAGGAATTAAGAAATGAGGCATATGAGAGCTCTAAGATTTACAAGGAAAAGACAAAGGCCTTTCATGACAAGAGGATTTCTAGGAAGAACTTTGTTGTTGGACAAAAAGTTTTACTTTATCACTCACGGCTTAATTTATTTCCTGGTAAGTTGCGTTCTCGTTGGGTTGGTCCTTTTGTTATTACTAATGTCTTTACTTATGGTGCAATTGAGATTCAAAGCCCAAAAACAGGAAAAGTCTTCAAGGTGAATGGACATCGACTTAAACATTTTCATCAAGGTTTTCAAGTCGAGAATGTTGAGATTGTGGAGTTAGTAGAACCAGTTTATTTGGATTGCGAAGGACGGACTGAGTCAAGCCAATGACGTTAAACAAAGGCGATGCTTTGGAGGCAACCCAAGAAATCAGATTTGAATTTCTTTTTCTTTTTCTTTTTATATTTATTTGTGCATATTTCTTTGCATTATAGTTTACATTGGGGACAATGTAAATTTTAAGTGTGGGGGAAGGGATTTAGGATTTTTATTTTTATTTTTAGGGAATTTTAAAAATTTTTAAAATTTTGAATTTTATGGGTAAATTCACTACAAACCTTCACAAGACAAAACTCGTCCACTTTGGGCAACCTTAGGATTTAAAGGCTTGTTGCACGTGCTAAGTGTAACCGTGTTTCCTACGAAAATGGGTAGTTAATTTTTATTTATTTATTTAGGATGTGTCACTTGAGCAATGAGTTAGTTGGATTTCAATTTTTAGCCAATGATAAAATATTGATTTTTATTTAATAACTTTTGAAAAAGGGATAAATTTTTGTTTAGTTTGAATTTTTGACTTTTTATTGGTTATTACTTTGTTTGAGATCCCTTTAATTTTTATGCACTTATATCCATTTGTTTGAGCTGATTTTAATTTAGAGAGTTTATATGGTTAAATGCTTACATAAGATATTTTTGAGCTCTATAACTTATTTGATCATTATTTAAATTAAAATATAAGTCAAAATATAATTTTTGGAAGAGATGATTTAGGTAATTTTTCCTAGGATTATTAAATTGAAAAAAGAATTATTGTGGTGGGTTGAGATAGAGCATAAAATGCACTCACTCATAAAAACATGAAAAGTGAGATGTAGCATAAAATGCACTCACTAAGGAGAAAGAAAAGAAAAAGAACGGGATGAAGCATAAAATACACCCATTTAAAAGAAGAAGAATTTTTTTTGAAAGAAAGTACTTAAAAAAATTGATATTAATAATCCTAGTGAGTTTATCAAGATTAAAAACCTTTTGATCTTCTAGTTATATTTGTCTATATTAGTGGGAAGTGTTGTGAAAAATAAGACTATAGAGTTTTGTTGTTAAACTAACCATTTGTGATATCTTTTATGAGACATTTAATTATGTGAGCGGATCTAAGTTTTTTTTTGCTAGTTTGATACATTTGGATTCACACACACACGAAGGGTCTTGAGTAAGTAAGATTAATAAATATGTTAAATTTTTTGAATTTTGCATGATTTTAAAATTTTCTTTGAGTTATTATTTTAAAAATCGTTGAGGCTAATGTTAAATTCATATTGATTAGTTGTTCGAATAAGTTGTTTGGTTATTAGTTTTATTTTTATATAGTTTTTATTCTTGTTTTACTTGAGGACAAACAAAGATTTAAGTGTGGGGGTATTTGATAAGTAGGATTTTATTCCTATTTATTAGGTTTTTTTAAGCTTAATTAATTGTGAGTTTTTAAGTATTTTTAGTGTTTTAGGTCATTTTATATAATTTATGTAATTTTATGTGTTTTTATTATTTTTATTATTTTTATATTATTTTTATTAATTTTTAATTATTTTATATTTTATTTTGTAAGAAAAATAAGCCTGGGGGCAAATATGTAAATTCTGTAAAAGTTAAATGGCAATTTCGTAATTAACCAGCACTGGTGGCAGTGTCGTAATTTCAGAAGGAGTTGGTCAGCCGCGCATGGCGCGCGTTTGTGAGGAACAGAATCCGGCCGCGCGATGCGTGAATTAGCAGTAAGGTGGAAACGACGCCGTTTGTCGCTTCAGCCATCTGCAAGAAAAAGTATCCACGCAATGCGCGGAAGGTATATTAATTAGGATCAGAGCGACGTCGTTTTCATCTCTGGAAGGAACAAACCACGCGCAATGCGCGGCTGGCTGAGGTGGCGATTGACTTGGTCACTGTAGCGAAGGCCCTGTTTGGTCGCGCGAAAATTGCTGGAAACGAGATTATTCGCGATTTATTGCTACTTTTTGATTCCAAATTGGATTTTAATTCCACGTTAAGCTTAGGATTATTGTTGTACTTCTATAAATATATTAGGAGAGCACATTAACAGATTTTTATCAGCAGATTATTAGATATAATTAGGAGCTCTTTCTCTCTCTAAGGTGTATCATATCCCTCTCAATTCTTTTGCATATTATTATTATTATTATTATTATTATTATTATTATTATTAATTTTTATTTATTCAGTTCTAGGGGATTTCAAACCTAATTACAATTAATGGATAAATTAATTCAATAATATTATTTATTCTTCCTCATATGAAATTATTTGTGATAATCTGTTTTAATTGCTTTTTGATATTAAATTTGGTTGGTTTGATTAGAGCTCATTAGATTGATCAAATTATTATCAATTGCTAGATTTATGAATTATATTACGTTTAATTGATATTGTCCCTAATTGTTGATAGTGAATAGTGATAGATGATTGTGGCCAAGCTTTTGTTTATTGCTATGGTTATCATGATATGAGTTAAATAATTCGAGCTTATGAGATTGTTGCTTAGAATAATCTAATTACCTTGTGATTAATGTTTCTATTATATTAAATTTAGAGAGCTTGTTCTAAGTTATATAATGGTTAGAATCTAATAAAGAACATGTTTTGTTAGATTAAAATTAAGGGAAATTACAGGTAGCATAGCTTATTGTTGTCTAAGATTATTAGTTTTAATGCGAGGATATAAATATATATTGATTGATTGATCTAATTAATTGTAAGGGTGAGAATGAACTGAAGAACTGAATATTTTAATTTATTGATTAATCTTATTAATTTATTTTTGTTTATTTAGTTATTTATAGCTAATTTAAAAAATCCCCATATTTATTTAATGTTATTTAGAATAAAAAATATTAGAATTTATTGAAACAATATCACTTTCTGTGGGTTCGACCCTTACTTGCTATTATACTGATTTTGTGATTAAAAGTAAGGATTAATTTTGTAGTGTTAACGACAGCTACTAGTAGTAGTTAGTTTATTTAATATTTATATTTCACATTAAAAATTAGTTGATTATATTTTTAGGCCTGACCTGACCCGGCCTAAGGACTGACATTTGCCGTTGACCAGGCCAGGCCAGACCGACTTACTGTGCATGTCTAGATGTAACTAATATAAATGGTTAACCTTATAATTTTATGTATTTAATTTCATGTATTGATATACATTTTAATCATAACTTTCACAATAAATAACAGATTTTTTTTTTAAAATTATCTATATCTATTAGTTTCGTATGTAGATAAAAATTAAAAATAATAGTTGATAGGGAGATTTTTTTTTTTATAATTTATGAATAAATGGTACTCTTATTTTAGGTGAATGATAGTCTTAGCAAAAATGATTATTGTACAATAGTGTCATTTGAAATGCATACTCTTTATTTTTAAAAACATAAAATTATTACTAATATTTTAAAGTAAATTTGAGACCTTTAAAATTTAAAATTGGATTCATTTAACTTTGGTCAATATAATAATAAATATCATAAAATATTTAAAAATTATTATTAATTTTAAGATTTATTGTTTGATAATTTTTAATGAATTTTAACAATTTAGAGTTTGATGCTTTTATATTAACTTTCAAAAGTCAATAATCATATTATAATTTGGAACGAGAAAGTATTTTTTATTTTATTTTTATCTTCGAAAATAATAAATTATTAATTTAATTGTGATTATACAATTATGATAATAAGGATAACTCTAGGGACAAAAAATTCAAATACAAAATAACTCTACATCTATCTCAACCATTGTCGACGCCGGGATTTTCGTCGTCTCGTTTTTTAATATTAAAATGTCCCTTTCCAATTTTAGCCTTTAGATTAAGATGTGATTTTTTGAAAAGGGTCGGCTTATGTGTCGACGGGGTTTGAAAGATCGATTTTGTAATGAGCCAATTGACCAGAGTCGCCAGTTGGTATATTTTGAAATGGATGTACCAACTCATCCGAATTTTGTTTTTGTAATCGTAATGGCTCATATGTGACTCCGATTTAAATGGTCCGCAAACCGAGATTCATAGAGTTCGGGGGCTTGCTTAAGCGAGGGGAAGGTGTTAGGCACCCCCCGACTTCCGTGAAATACGGTTACCGTAATCTCGATGTTTTCCTATCCTTGTAAATCTTGAAATGTGTGTGTGCGCGTGCGTGTGTGTGTGTGCCTAAATGAATGTTTGTGGTGTCCTTTTGCATAAAATTGCTTTGATTTTATATGGCAAAATGTGTTTTGTCGGGAAAGCGTTTAGACGTCTTTTGACCCAAATGACGAGGCTTCGCTTTTTTTATAAGAAAGATTGATTTTAATTTCGAAAACGATGAGGTTTTTTATTAGATGTCCTTCTTTTAAACGTTTGCCAAATAGGAATCGAGACTATACATTGCCTTATAACAGTTAATATAAATAAAATGAAGGCAACTTCTAGAACTCTTTAACCCTATGCACAAAGTTTAATGAAAACATTTATTCATTTTTCGAAGACATCTTTTATGACATTTCAAACCAAATATAGCATTTTCGTCACGCAAGGATCAAAGTTTCGCCAAAACTCTTAATTTTACAACCTCGTGAATCTAATATCCTAATTTGATTCTTTTTAGAAAATCTTTATCATTTGCCTTATTTGGAAATCGTTTTTTGCGTCATGAATCAAAACAAACATTCAACATGTGTCGGGGCTATCCATGGGCATGTGAGCCATCTAGACAACCCTAAACACCCACAATCACATATCTTTATTATTACGGGGCCTTAAACCCGACTTTCGACTCGATGTCGTTTTAAGGCCCAAAAATTTACATATTTACATAAAGGTGCATCGCGATCGCTACATACGTAAAAGCTATAAAATAAACTAAAAGGATATCATCGGAAGGTTAGGAGGAGATCCCATCCGCAATAAATCCTCCCTAACCGTCCCTAATCCACAGATCTACAACATATATTGACTACATTGGATCTAACTTCAAAATACACAAAATCAAACTATTTAAATAGCAATGCACCAAATATTTTCGGATCTACAGTAGATCCACCCAACAAATACAATAAGAACGAAATAAAAATATATCTAACTAGATAAAACCTCAAATGCTATAAACATGAATTTTTTTCACATTTCAAATGACGAAATACATGCTTTGACACTTGAAAATCACTTAGAATACCATATATAGTGTAACGATTGAACAAAAAGGAGAAGAAATCTCACATTTCTCTCTCTTTTTATCTTTCCCGTCGCCTTTCTCTCTCTCCTCTTCCGTCCGTCCGCGCGTCTGTTTCTTCTTTTTTTTTTTTTTCTCTCGGGTGGAAATGGCCGCTCTATAGGCATCTCCAGGCAGCCGCAGGTGCATCTGCGGCTGGCCGCAGGTGCATCTGCGGCTGGCCGCAGATGCATCTTCGGCTGGGCTGCAAGCCGCCTGCGCCGTTTCCTCGGCTGTCGTGTGCCGTCTCCTCGAGCCGCGCACTGTCCCGTTCGTCGGTGGCCGCAGGTGCATCCGCGGCTGTCCGACTTGCTTTTCTTGATTGTCGTGCCACGCGGCCTTAAATTGCCAATTTCTGCTGTATTATTTTGGAAGGCTGTTTCTTGATACATAAATCGTTCTTTGTGCTTGGCTTTCAGGGGGCGCTGCCCCCTACCCCCGCCAGCTCACCGGCGAGCTGGACAGCCGCTCGCTCACCGGGGAGCGAGACCCCCGAACATCGTAAGCGTAGTGGCCATTTGTCGCCTTTTGTGCTCAAATCAGGTTCTTCTGGATCAACTGTTTGCCTTGCCTCAAGTAACCTGATGCTTGTTGTTCGTTGTGGCGGCTTTGACCGTAAATTGTTGGGGTGGCTTCGTGTTGAGGTCCACCTTCCTTTTCGCATGCCGGGTCAAGTGACGACTTTGCCCTCCTGCCAGGGTTAGTACAAAAGTGCAAAATTTGGGTGTTTACAACCATGAAAAAGTGGGGCATGACACAGTTTTTAATACCATACTTTACTTTTTAATGGTTGAGATGAATGTAGGCATACACAACAGGTCGACTTTGACCGTTGACCAAGCCAGGTCAGACTTTGACTTTTGAGCCTGCAGACTAGGCTGGGCCAGACCTTGGTCCATGTCATTTTCTGTAATTTTGTATAACTAAACATTTAGAGTGATCTATAATTATGTATAAACTTGATAGTAGAACAAAAAATTTTGAAGAAACAAACTACAAGATAAGTCTCCTCGAGAATACGTATAATTTATTAGTTTTTTAAATGGTATATTCTTATATCTTAACTTTTTATTTTGTTTTCCTCCCCCTCACTCATTTTTGTTGTAGTGGGAGACAAAGATAGGTAGATGTACTATCTTTTTTATATCTAAATATATAATAAAGTCAGTGAATAACTATTTTATTATTGACTGAATATAGACAAACATTTTTAAGACAAAAATAATATTTACAATAATAACATATTAATTAAAAATTATTTTATAATAGCGACCTACAGGCCAGGCCGGGCCTGACATGGCTTTAGTGTTCAAACTGAGGCCTTTTTGAAGCCTGCAGGCTGGGTTTGAATGGGTCAGGTCTTGATTAGACCGGATTTTGACCAGGTCGAGCTAAGGCCGAACTACGTCAGCTTGCAGGCCACAGACATTTTGTGCATGTCTAGATAGATGTTGTGTACTTATATTTATTCATAGCATAATTGAAATCGATTCTGGTTAACTTATTTATTATATTAAATAGCATAATTATTTCAAAAACGAAAGTAATCTGACATTTTTTTACTATTTGATGAACATGTGAATTTTTTATCAAAATTTTAATATATAGATGAAAATTGTTTGATTTTTAACGGAGAAAATATTCTAATTTTTTGTAGGTTTGATCATACTATCATTAATTATCTATTAACATATTTTAATCATTACTAACAAAATTATTAAAATCAAATAATTGGTGTATTGAATAGAATTAAAGAAAATGTGGAATAAAGGGGAGCCAAATCCTTTTTATAGGTACAAAAGAGTATATCTAAAAATTATTAATATCTATCACTTGATAGGGAAAGAATTTGTTTTTTATATAATATTTGAATAGATTGAACTCCTATTTTAGGTGAATGATATTATCTTGGTTATTTTTGAAAAATAATTGTCGTTTAAAATTGGAGTCTTTTATTGGTATGGAGAGAGTATAAAATAATATAAAAGCTGAAATATAAATTAATCACAAAAATAATTGATTTTTATTTTAATTAAAAAATTATATTGCATAATTAGGAATTAAATCCTTAATTAATTAGCCAAAGTAAAGTCGGTTTAGGCAACAAATTTTGCATAACCTCCAAGTTCACAACTTACGAGTTTTATACGTAACCCTAAGTTTAAAGACCTTAAACCCTAAACCAAATGCTTCTCACCTTCTTCAGCCAATTAACCAAAGCTCCATTAAACCCTAATTCTCTTCCTTTTCTTCTTCCAAACAATGGCACCACCACAGCTTTACTAGGCGCACCAGAAATCTACAACGGTGTCGTCGCCAACGCTACCTCTCCCACAGCTGCTAAACCAACAAAAGTTATTCCATCATCTGTCATGCCTCCCGTGGGTTTGACCGAAAACCTATCTGCCACGTACTTATCCTTCGACACCCCTGCCTGGACTTCTTTTTCCACGTAGTCCCCGACACGCCTGCCGATCAAGTCATCAGCCCGGTGGAGTCACGCGATGATTTGGTTGAATATCAAGACATAGAAGAATCCCATTATGCTTATAAAGTTAGGGATCAGTTGCGAAAAGAAGTACTTGTTGCTCTTCACTAGGCATTGCAGTTGCCTAAGATGTTTATTTGTGCCAATAAATGGGGATAAACTTCCATATAATCGAGTTGCCTCAGTTGCCATCAAACTATAATAAGTTGTGTTGGGCTACGTATTTTACTAGCATAAATGGAATACCAATGATGGGCTTGGTCTTGCAGACCATTAAGTCTAGTGCACGCACAAGAGGACTCCTAAGTTCGATAGGCTTGGGATCGCTTTCCTTATCGATTCGGATACTAACTAGTTACCATGTCTAATATTAATTGGTATGTGAGTTACCTATCTAGCATTGATTAGCGTGACAGTTACCTTCTCTAACAAGGATTTTGCTACACAATTCCTATTAGGAATTGGAGTCCTGTTGAGCAATATGAGTACTATAAATACATGGTAAATAATAGAGGTACATAGATCTGATTCTACCTACTAAATACTTTCTGCCTCCATTGTTGACACATCTTGAAATCTATACTTACTCTCACACCGGAGGTATTTCCTGGTGGCCTAAATCATCAAGCATTTCTGGTGGTTCTTTCTGTGCAGGTCCCTGTTCGAACCGGCAGTTGAACGTATGGACAAAATTCGAGCGTTAACATTGACGTTAGAAGGAGGGTTTCTAGTATTTAGTGGAGACGATCTTTTCAACCAAAAACAATTAAGATGACGACCACATCGCCCTCAAAGAGCCAGAATAACTCTCGAAGAGATACATACTCGCAGTCACATCACACAACAAATGCTGACAGGCAGCGTCTCCTTCGAGAGATGCTTGATAAAAAGAAAGCTCTTGATTTCCAGCAAGGAGAGCTTGATAGACAATATGCAGAGTTGGCCAAGGCTAGAAAAGATTTGTTGAGCCAGAGAGGCTCGGCCTTCCGCTCAGGTTGCCATGGTTGACACACAGATCATTTCAGATCTCCCCTACGTCATAATAGGGATGATCGAAAAAGCTTCTTTTCTCCTGAAAGCATACTTTCTTCGGGTTTGCACGATTCACTCGGTTCAGCAATTATAGTCTTACTTGGTTTTCACCACAGCTTCCTCTTCGGTCTGACGTCCTTGAAATCCCGAAGACCTCTATCTTCGGGTTAGTTGTCTTGGAATACCGAAAAAGCTTCTTTCCTCCCAAAAGCATACTTTATTCGAATTTACGAAAACAATATTTCTTCGATCTTTTTCCTTTGGTTTGATGCATCCAAGCTCCTGATGGAGCTTTCCCTTTGGTCTGATGCCTCCGGGCTCCTGATGGAGTTTTTCTCTTCGGTCTGATGCCTTCGGGCTCCTGATGAAGCTTTCCCTTCGGTCTAATGCCTTTGGGCTCCCGATGGAGCTTCCCTTTGGTCTGATGCCTACGGGCTCCCGATGAAGCTTTCCCTTTGGTCTGATGCCTTTAGGCTCCCGAAGGAACTCGTCCATCACGATCATTGCAGTCTTTGGACTCCCGGAGCCTCGTATCTACTCCTCCAACTCATTTCACATGCTGAAGGAGTGAGGGGCAATGTTGAGCTATGTGTTTTACTAGCATAAATGGAATACCAATGATGGGCTTGGTCTTGTAGACCATTAAGTCTAGTGCACGCACAAGAGGACTCCTAAGTTCGATAGGCTTGGGATCGCTTTCATTATCGATTCAGATACTAATTAGTTACCATATCTAATATTAATTGGTATGAGAGTTACCTATCTAACATTGATTAGCATGACAGTTACATTCTCTAACAAGGATTTTGCTACACAATTCCTATTAGGAATTGGAATCCCGTTGAGCAATATGAGTACTATAAATACATGGTGAATAATAGAGGTACACAAATCTGATTCTATCTATTAAATACTTTCTACCTCCATTGTTCACACATCTTGAAATTAATACTTACTCTCACACCGGAGGTATCTCCCGGCGGCCCAAGTGGTCAAGCACTTATGGTGGTTCTTTCTGTACAGGTCCCTGTCCGAACCGGTGGTTGAACGTACGGACGAAATTCGAGCGTTAACAAGTTGTTTTATAAGCACGACGAGGGTGGTTTCCTGGAGTACTTAGAGAATGTGAAGAAGGGGGAGACCAGCGTTGCAGCCGGGGCGTTGCTCCCCATGAGATTACAACATCATTGAGGGATTAGAATGGGGCAGAACTGGTTGAGCTTCAATGGAAGAGAATGGTGGATGATTTGGCAAAAAAGGGCAAATTGAAAAACTGTATGGCAATTTGTGATGTGTCAGCTAGGAGCATGTTAAGGGCTCCATTGGAGGTTGCGGTGGCACTTGGGCTATTAGTTTCAGAGCCAAGTGAAGAGCCATGGAAGGGAAAGCTGGTCACAATTTAGTGCTGATCCCCAATTCCAAGATATTAAAGGGGATTTAATTTGTTGAACACATGGAAACGGATTGAAGCAAGAATTTTCAAATGATCTAATCTTGGAAGTTGCTGTTAAGGCAAAACTTGAAGAAGATGAGATGATACAAAGGCTATTTGTTTTCAGTTACATGGATTCGAAGAGGCTTTTGTTAATCATTGGGAGACAGATTATCATGTAATATAGAGTAAGTTTAACCAAAAGGGTTATCAAAAGGTGCCAGAAATTGTGTTTTGGAACCTCAGAGAATCGCCTGCTACCCTCCGGTGCCAAGCAATCAAAAAGGGGTTGTACTTGTTGGTGGGTTTTCGAAGAATTTGGTGACCTTGTCCTTGGAGGAAGGTGGGATTTTTTTCACCAGAAGCTAGGATGCTAAAAGCTATTTGAGGGGAAGAATATCAGAAGCTTGAAGTTTTTGATTGATGTAGATATCTATGGCTATGTTTTTGTTATGCCAATTACAATCGTCTTCGCCTTTCATAGTAATTAAATAAGATTACAGTTACTTCTTATAGTGGATCACTGCTTATAAATTGAAACTGGAACCTCCAGCTTTGCACTTAAGAGCTGAGCTTACTCCTAATTGTTTCAGCAGGAAACTGGTGTTTGACAGATGAATGAATGAATGAATTTTCTTTGTTCAGTGATATGTTAATCTTTTTTTCTTTATAATACTAGTAAGAAATTACTCTCTCAATTCAGAAATATAATAGATTAATATTGAATTTATAAAACTTGATAATTGTTAAGAATATTTATTTAATTTGTGTCATCCTTATAAACTATCTAAAAATATTATTAATAATGAGATGCGTTGTTTTCAAAACTTCAATAGATCATGTCAATTTGAATTTCAAAATAAATATATAGACTTTTAAAATATAATATTTGACTTTGTTGGAGCAATTTTTTTTAGTGAAATTCTTAATCAATAAATATGAAAACGACATTAATTTGTTTAAAGACTCAGGCGGTTGCAAATTCAATTGACTAGCTGCAGGACTTTTTCCATGTTCAACTATGAAATTGAGAACTGTTGTTTTTAAAAATTTAAATGGGCCATTTTAATTTTATATTAAAAATATCTTAAATTGACTTTTAAAAATTTAATATTAATCTTGTTAATTAGACTAAAAAATTATATTTTATTTGAGTCAGCCATGAAGTGAAACTCCTTGCAGTTTATTTGTAACAAGTAATTAAGGTAATTGTCACAGGCAGGGGGTGTTCATAAGTTTACTACTGGCTTATATGTTTAAATGGTCGGTCCTATAAATCCACAAAGTAGTACCATTGAGGTGCTAAGACTTAAGAAACTACTCAATGTACCAATACATTCCATATGGTTGCAAATAGAGCTCTCAAAATGATATGAAAGGGACATTTTGTTATGAAATCAACGAAAAAGTTTACTTGTTTATATAAATGGTAAGGCTCATTAAAAGAAGAACAATGTTATATATAAATTACCTCTGAATGTCCTTTTAGACTTTGGAGGATGGTAAATTCATAATATTTCTGTTCATATGAATTAGAGGTATATAATCTGATTGGCTTGGTTGATTTTCGGCAGCTAAGATTACACATGATGTTTCCAGCACTCCTTCAGGTCTTATAACCGCTGCATTAGCCCACGCGTTTGCCCTTATTGTTGCAGTTTCAGTTGGTGCAAATATTTCAGGTGGTCATGTGAACCCCACCCTGCAGTGACATTTGGTGCCGTCATTGGTGGAAGCATAACATTGTCAAGGACCATTGTGTATTGGATTGGCCAGTTGCTAGGCTCAATTGTTGCCTGCTTACTCCTCAATTTCGCCACAGGTGGAATGGTAAGAAACTCCAGAAATACTGTAACTTGTTTACATCTACTAGAACTTCAAATTTGAAAGTAAAATGTCAAATGAAACACATAATGGTTGGGTGATTTTCTGCTTCTAACAATAAAAGCCTAAAAAGTTTCTGCATCTGGTTTTGTAGTTATATACATAAGAATGTCATAACAAGTCCACTTGAAATAGCCGTTTCGTGGTTTTCTTTTGTCTATCTTACTTTCATGTGAGCAGAACCTTGCGAAAAAATCAATTTCCTTGTGAAATCACTTTGCAATTTTTCACAACATCATAAAATAGTAATTTGACTGCAGAAAACATCAGCACCTTATCATCCTGTGTATCTGTATGGAATGCAATGGTATTCGAGATTGTGATGACCTTCGGCCTGGTCTACACAGTTTACGCTACTGCAATGGATCCAAAGAAGGGAAATGTTGGCATTATTGCACCTATTGCTATTGGTTTCGTTGTGGGGGCTAACATTTTGGTTGGCGGTGCTTTTGTCGGTGCATCCATGAACCCTGCAGTCGTAATTGGACCTGCTGTGGTTAGCTGGTCATGGATTCACCACTGGATATACTGGATCGGACCATTCATAGGTGCCGCCATTGCTGCCATAGTCTATGATAATATCTTCATTGATGAAAACGGGCACGAGCAACTTCATGTCACAGATTATTAGAAAAATTCTATTTTTTTTTTCAAATGATTTTGAACACCGTCTTTCTCTAGATTAGGTGGGAAATAAAGCTGGGAAAGGTTACAATTGTTTTGGAATTGGATTTGGTGGTTCATTTAGATTCCTTTTAGTTTTGTTATGTTCTAGTTATTATTGATTTGTAGTGACTTTAAAAAATTGATTTAGCAGCATATGTTCAAGAAGTTTTAAATGAAATTTTAGTTGGGTGCTTAAATTTTGTCATGTGGCATAAGAGTTTATGGAAGACTAAGATACAGTTTATACCCCAATATTTGTAGTATTTTTGAGGTTTACATCTCAATATTTAAAACGTATTTAAGTACACTCTCAAAGTTCTTTTCGAAATTTTAACCGGTGCATCTTGTTTAGTGAAAAAGAACCTTTGGGAATACTTTGATCAGTTTAAATCTCAGAGGATGTATTTTGTTTAGCGAAAAAAAAATCTTGGGTGAACTTAGATACGTATTAAATATTACGATACAAACCTCAATAATCCTACAAACTTTGAAACGCAAACTGTTTTTTAGGCGTTCATGGAATTTATATCTCTAAAATATTTGTACCTCTCTCTCTCAAACATGAAAAGATTAGCATATGGATATATGACGATTAATTTTATGTCAATTGGATTGTGAATTTTGACGAACATAAAACTGGAAGGGACAAAATAGAATAGTAAGTTTCTCTAAGAGTGAAGAATTCTCAAGTATCTAGTAACACTCTTAAAATGTATACGTCCTCATAGCTTTATCTAAGTTTCTCTAAGAGTGAAAAAGTCTAGGTTTCTACAAAAGCATATGCTCATGTTGTCTTCAATTTCTTCCACAAACTTGTAAGAACGCTTCCTTTTCCTAGACTTTATTCCAATTGTCCTATCTTTGGTACTTCGGAATCCGGATTAAACACTCCCTCAAGTTGATGCTACGATTCGTGGCCGGTGGCTCCTTATTGAGTTTACGCATTTTTGCTGGCTCACTAACTTCATTCAAACAATTATCAGTGCTGCTTGATGTGTTGTAGTAACTTGCAGGATCAATCTGCAAAAAATTACTTCCCAATGTCAAAGCCTTTTGGCAATCGTTCAGTTGTCAAGAAACTGAAAATTCAAAACTACTGCACTGGTAAGACAGCTCACAGAGGTCAAATTTAGTGTTTTAACAAAAAAAAAGTGCTGGTTGGTAGGGGCTTGGTGGTGTATATAGGGGTACGTACTACTGAGCACCAACTTCCACTTAAACTCCCTTGAAAATTCAAGATTTTCTCCATCAGAGAAATCAAGATTACAAACTGCACAATTCAATGTCCTCTAGAGAAGTGCTATGCTTCACAACAACATTATTGTTCCATAACCCACTCCATCCGATCGAAAGAGCGACAGTTGCTAATGCAAATTTAAGAGGTAACATGGAAAGTAAGTGAAACAGGATCTCATCAGGTAAACTGCTAATGTTTTTAGTCAATTGTACCTGACCCAGAACTAAATTAAATTACACTTAATTGTATATAGTTTGGGGACGTAAACGGATATTCTTGGATGCAGTATAGATATATCCACAATTGTCTGTCAAAATAAAATTTGATATCCGTATTTGTATACGTATCCGACCGGTATGGATCATGGAATATCTTTATTTGTATTCGACGGATAATATTTGAATACAGATATTATACGTATTTATTTTATACAAAATAGAAATAAATATATCAAATATCCACATATTTGTAACCGTATATACATGCATTCTAAATAAAATTTTAAAAGTTTCAAATTATTTTTCACTTTAGTTCCTTCCTTAGTTACCAAATACTCTCATAAATTTAGTGAACTATGTATTGGTACTTACGTACCCAAATATGATACGTATCAATACTCTAAATTTAGTGTACCGAAATATTTCTTTGTTGTTTAACTATAATTACACAAATATCAATATTATAACTTAGTATTAGATGCTTTAGATGCTCAAACATTATATTTGTGCTAGAATATTTATTAAACAATCAACCTGTTAATTTAACTAAAAAATTCTTCTATAAAACTTAGTTTTATTATATTTAGATTCTAAAACAATTCATACTATTACATTAGATTCTAAGAAAAATTCATAACTGCAAGAACTTATATAAAGATGCTCGAGCATATTGCGTTTTAGCTATGTAGCATAGCGCAAGTCATAATCGAATCACATACAAAAATGTACCACGTTTTAGGTAACGTTGATTCCTGCACAATATTGAATCAATAACCAAAAAAGTATTTATTTAATCAAATAAAAATTAGAAATGATCTACAATAAACGAAATAAAACAATAAAACTAGATATAATATTCATTTGTGATTTTTTATTATTGTATATCATAAAATAGCCATAAAAGATGTATAATTAATTGATTTTAATACATTGTTATATTGTATATCAATATTAAATATTTAAATGAAAGATTTATACATATATTGTAATGACCATAAATTTCATGTCATATTATAATTAGAATTAAGTACTAATTAACAATAAATTTAAACTTTTGTGTTAATTAATTGTGCACTTATGTGTTTGAATGATTATATTAATGTATTTGTATATTCATTTAATTATTAAAGAGAAGATAATGAATTAATAAAATAATTAATTAAAGAAGAGATTAAATAATGAAATTAAAATAAACTAGTTAACCTAGTAACCCAATTAAATTTAATAGAGTAAGTCTAATTAGATTATGAGTTTAATTAATGGATTTATTAATTAAATGACCAAGAGAATTAATTTCGTAGTCCATGGATTTATTGTAACGGTTAACCTATGTAATGAATCCATGTTATAATTAAACTAGCCTAATATTTAATTTTAATTTCAAGTATCATATGTTAGTTAATGTCAGTCCAATGAAATGACTTAATTGAGCTCAAATAAATTAAATGAATGAGCCCAATAAAAATAATTAATTTGACCCAATGTGGAGCCCATTGTATAAGTCAAATGTTGGTCAACAATTATACAAATTGGTGATTATATATATATGTATATATATTACCAATTAAGCAATAAAAGAAAAGCAAAAATTAAGAGAAAATAAAGGGTCATGGGGTGCAATGCTCCAAGCATGTCTTAAGAAGACTACCCTACAAATCTCTTCTCCAATGTATGTTAGTAGGCCTATTTGAGGTGTACTTGATGGGTATACTTACACATTTTGTAAGTAAATTATTTCACTAGTTAATTGTTCTATCACTCTCACTCTCACTCTCTCCATCTCCATTTCATTTCATTTCATTAGTTCTAAGAGAGCAAAAACTAGAGAGAAAAAAAGAGAGAGTTGTTTAAAAAAAGCAAAAGTATTCTTGAGTTCTTGAGAGTTTTTGAGAAAAAAAAACCTTAGTGAGCTTGAATATTACAACATTTCGGGTAGAACAAGGAGGGTAAATGTGCATGCCATCTAGTCTCATATCATACTTTGGAAGGAAAAGAAGAACATCTATATCATCAAGGTTTAAAAGTGTTTTATCTTTATATTTTTACTTTTCTATGGTTAAAATTTATTTTAAATGCCTTTGCCATGGTTGGCTGTGGGAGATTTATGTGTTGAGAAAATCATGTAGGGTTTTGAAGGTATAAGGATGGAGTTTTGATGGACTTATATGTGTACTATGATTATATGTTCATGCATGTGTTTGAAAAGTATTTTTAATGGTCAAAGCCTATTTTTCAAAACTCGCTAATCTTAGATCCATGCTAGAGTTATAGATCTAAGGTTGCATGGGTATAACATGAGTTTTTATATGCATTAGTGATAAAAAAAAAAAAAAGTTGATCAAATGTATGAAATCAACTTTATCAGAAAAAGCTAAACGGAACAGTCCGGTTCCCAGAGTAAATGTTCACGTTTTGTAGCTTATGTTCGAGATCTGTAAATTTTGGATGGTAGGACTATGAGATACGAAACTTTTTCAAGTGGAATGATTGAAAAATATTAAACGAGCTGTCCGTAGTGATTTTTCTCGTAAAATAGTTCATGTCGGAAGTTTTTCGAAAAATCTATTGTCCATATTTTAAAAGGGGCTGTTTTGGCCACTTATTTTGTAATGTCCTAAAATTTCCACGACATTATTAATTAAATTATTAATTTAATTTCCAACGAGTTAGTTTTACGAGATTATTTAAATCTTTTTATGTGATTAATTAATTACGTAATTAAATGATTATGTGATTAATTACTAGAATTAATTAAATGGGTCATTAATATGTTATTAAATTAGTGAACAAACCCTAAAATGTTAATATCAAAATAATTGATAAATTTCCTATTAATTAAATATGTAATTAAATTGAATATAATGAGTTAATTAAATATAATAAATTAATTAATATGATTATTAATTAATGTAAATAATGTGAAATATTAATAATAATATTTATTAGTCCATTTAGTAATTTAATACTAATGGGTTAGAATATTTAATTATTTATTCAATCTAATTATCTATTTAATCATGGATTGAATAATTAATGTGTAAATTATTAAATTAGCCCAACATGGGTCAATTAGTAGCCCAAGTGGAGAATAATAAAATTTGACAATTTAGTAGCCCAAACAATTTAATAGGAGCCCAATTGGTATTTTAAATAAAGTCCAATAATTGGCCCACTTGAAAAATACTTTATATAACTTATTAATTATTTAAAAAGTGGAAAGTGACTCTAATTTTGGGACACGAAGGAATGCTATCAGCCGACCATGTGGGTGGAGGAGAGAGAAAATTAATATTTTGTTTTTATTTTAATTTATTTTTCATTTATTTAATTAATGGATTGCTTGTTTGATTTTTCAAGTACAATGACCATCCCACTTTTCACCTAATGTGTCATTTAGTGTGACACCCCCAAATCTGGGCCCACACTGCCCAAACTTGAGTTGTCAAAAGACTACAACAAAATTATTACAAAGTAGTACAACGTTCAACAATACAGTGTATAATAATACACAACTAAGTCTTCACTATTATTATCACACTATTTTACAACACGTGAAGACGGTAATAACTATCCCTCGGACTCTCACTCCTTTTCCCGGCTAGACCCAGCTACATTCTCATCTCCTGTTGAAAAACAATGGAACAAAAGAAAGGGTGAGCTCAAATAGCCCAGTAAAGAATATCATGACTAAGATAATGACGAATAAATTATCATTAGTCTTCAACAGTTGAGCTCTTGATATAATACAATAGACTACAAGGTTTATATTAAAAACTGCAGTTAAATTCTTGAACAATGTTCAGATCAATAATAGCAGCGGAATGAGCAATTTATTAGAAGAATAATGCAGACTATAATGTCCACTCGGTTCTCTTTTTAGGAAAAACATCATCAACTTTTATAATCTGAAATATCATTAGTCAAGATAATACAATTTCACAGTTCCTGATCATAATCATGCAGATCAACAGTTCACCTTTGCACTACGGGCCAAAGACATTCAATATAACACCAATGGTCATGATTATACCAGATTCAGCCTTTGGTCATAATCATATCAAACAACAGTTCATCTTTGTACTACGGGCTAAAGAGAACATTCACCACGTGCCATAAAAGACACCGAACAGATGTATCGCCTTTAACATATTATATCGCCTTTAACCTAACATCTGTTCAACAATTATATCGCATATGTGCCCCCGGCCACAGATATTCACAACAACTTGATTCTTGAATATTAATACAAATAACAGTGATACGAATGATGAACAGAAGAAACAAGATAAACAATAAGTATCGGAAGTTTACCTTGTGCATATTCAAATAATGTCTAAATTGTCAACATGATGTGGAGTGAAATTTAAAAATGATATTTAAGATCCACAGTTCAGAATAACGGTTACGGTTCAATAGAAAGGTTCAGAAAATAGGAAGGTTCAGTTGAAATAATGAAGTTCAACTATTATGGAACATATAATATTTTCAGGAATTATAGAAGCAATAGTTCCATAATAAGTTTCGATTTAGGAGTATGAAAGAAAATAATATCCCTTACCGTAACAGGTTTGATTAACAAAAGGTGAAGGAAATTAATATACCTTACCATAGTAAGTTTGAATAATGGAAGATGAAAAAGATGGTATCCCTTATGAGTATAAAGGAAAATAATAACATTTACGAATATGAAAGAAAATGATATTACAAATGAATATGGAATAAAAGTGTCATGTGATAATTCGTGTAGACAAATTATTTCCACACGAGACAAATAATTACAAATGGTTATTCACCAACAGGCGGTAGTCCGCACAGTAAGGTTATTCCCACAATTTAATAAAATTTAAATACGAAGAGTTATTCACCAAACAGGAGGTAATCCGCGCCGTAAGGTTATTATCATGGATTAATAAGGAATGAATACGATAGGTTATTCACCAACAGGCGGTAATCCGCGCCGTAAGGTTATTCCCACAATTTAATACATGGAAATAAATGGCACAAGAAAGAAACGATATTATTTTCGAGAATCAAATAATGATAATCCCTTCTAGTAAGAAAGAAAATAATATCCATTTATGATGATGAAAAGAAAGATATCCCTTACCGTAATAAATTTAAGAGTGTGAAAAGAATAATATTCCTTACAAGTAAGGGGAAAAAAAATGACATTCCTTACCTTAACACGTGATTGGATATTGATTTAAATGAGGTTGATCAACCTATATATTTTTAATATAATTAGTAATTACCACATATAAATTTCAAAGTGTATGATAATTCGTATAATATGAACTATCAAAATTCTATATATTTAACATAATTTTTGTAGTATAATATAACTACTTTAAAATAGTTTTTAAAATAATATTCCAAAATAAATATTCCAAAGAAAGTTTTTAAAAATGAATCTTCTCAAAGAAGAGTCTTCTAAAGGAAGATTTGTAAATACCGAAAAAAATAGAAATTTATGAAATTACTACCCTTTAATAAAAGACTTACTTGAAAAATTTTTGCACTCCTTTTGGCTTTCAAACACTCAAAATAGTCTTACTATTCTCAGAGAAAACTCATAAAATTCTTATAGAAAAATTTTATGTTTTAGGTGTGATTTTTCTATTCAGCTGAGCAAGCTATTTATAGGAGAAAATAAAGCACTATGCGATGGTAGGTGGCACGCCAGTGCTGAATTCATTCAGCACACGTTTTCTGTAAAATTTATTTTCATATAAAACAAAATCTTATTATAATATTCATAATAAAACAAATAACTTTATATATTATATTTATAATAAAACAAACAACTTTATATAATATATTATAATAATATAATATATTATAATTAATCAGATATCTTTCCTCCACCTGTCATATTTTTCTTACCACCTTATTAGACTAATATCCAAAGTAGCAATAATTAATGTCACAATAGTGATAACAGGAATTCAACGATAATGTAAGAAACACGTTACTGATGATTATTAATTTAATAATATAAATTATTGTATATTTGCAACTGTGACAATTATTAGGTTCAATAATTTTAAACTACAGTGCACCAATAATTATTGACTCAATGATATAAAATACAGTGTAATGACAATTATTGAATCAATAATGAAAAATACTGTGCAACAACAATTATTGATGAATACTGTGCAATGACCACGTTATCAGATCAATAATATGAGATACTGTGCAATACCGCGTGCTACTGTAGAGTACCGCGTGCTACAGTAAAATACCATAAATTACCATATGCTACTATTCTTTTATCACTGGTATTTTAACAGTTAACACCGTTGACTATTTTTATTTAAAACGGTTACTTCTGTCGTTTTCTATATCCGACAAATATTCCGTTGTGGGGTCCACCAATAATTAGTTATTTCGGCGCCGTCGTACGACCCGAATAATCCTCGACAAAACGAATATTGTCCGACAAAACGAATATTGTCCGACAAAATAAAATTTGCACATAACATCCCTAACTTTCAATTTCGTCAATTTAACCACTTACTGTTTCATGAAAAAATATATATGAAGAAAAATTAAATTTTATATTTCATAAAATTCAGAGTCTTACATTTAGCCCATTCCTTGTGCTAGCTTGTGTAAGACCCTCATTATGACAATTTTAATAGATATAGATTTTATATCTATCCAAATTGTAAGTATACTTACAATTTAGGAGTTTATGTTGGTCATTTCTTCTTCTTCTACTTTGCAAGCTAGAGAGCATTTGAGAATGTAGAAAAATATTTTGAGAGCAAAATTATCAAGGGAAGGAGTTCTTGGTTCATGTCATCTTCTTTCACCACTTATTTTGGAAGAAAAATGAGGATAGTCATTAAATCAAGATAATGATTATTTTAAATCTAATTTTTGTTTTAAATTAAATAAACTAACATGTGTGTATAAATATGTTAATATAGTTAATAATGTGTAGTGGTAATATTTATGTCATGCTTGAGTTAATATGCTTGATTTGTATTTTGGTATCATTTATATGTTAAAAACATGTGTTTAATAGTGTGTAAACAAGTTTTGGAATTTATGCCCAATTTTTTTTTTATAAAACTTAGGTTTGATGTTCTAATATTATAGAACATTAAATCATGAGAAAAATAAAGTTTGAATCACTCAAAATGGAGTTATATACAAAAAGTTATGATTTGTGGTAGTTTATATGATGTAAAAATTTATATAAAAAAAATGATATTAAATCATGAAAAATTAAATTTTCATGTTATAAATTGATATTAGGTGTTTGGTAATTTTTTTGGATTTTTATTGAGGATTTAAAGCTTACTTGATGGTATATTTTTATTTAAAATGAGTATTGCCGGAACACTGTTCACGTTCTGCAAAGGGAAAAAAAATTAAAGGGTTCCGCGCAATGCTCGCAAGCACTGTTCACTGTCGGACGCGGAGCCAAACGGTGTCGTTTGGCGAGAATGAAAATTTCATCCGCGCGTTATGCGCGGAAGCTGTCACCGGCTTTTCAAAAACGACATCGTTTTGGTCCGTGGTACCATTGAGCGTGCAATGCGCTGGAGTAAGTTTCCGGGAAAATTACGATACTGCCTCTCCGTGTTTTTTTTGACGAAATTACTATTTTGCCCTCGGATCAGTTTTCAACTTATTTATAGAAATGTCATCCGGGTTAAATTTAATTAATTTAAATATTTAAAAACTAATTCAAAATTATAACAAAAATAATAATAATACAAAAATGATATTGGGGAGGATATTTTTCATTAAGTTTAATATTTAAATATTTTAAATATTTATCTAGTTAGCTAAATCATGGTTAAGTTAAATAAATTTATTAGTTATTTATTATTTAAATGTTAATAATAAATAAATGTGATAAATTAGCAATTATTATTTAATTCCTATTAAATAATAATTAAAGAGAGATAAAAATTTATAAATTAACTATTTATTATTTAAATATTATTAAATAATAAATAAGGATAATTAAGTAATTAATTATTATTCAATTAGTATTAAATAATGATTATGGGAAATTAAGTTATTTAATTTAAATAATAAATAAGGATAAATAAATTTAATTTTATTTAATCTTAAACACTAATTAAAATTAATTAAATAATTAATTATTATTTAATTGACATTAAATAATAATTAAAGAGGATTAAAATGAGTAAACTATTATTTAATTTCCTTAAATTAAATAATAGGTAAGGTTAATTACTTAGTTAACTATTAGTTGATTAATATTAAATTAAAGAAGGTTAAAATGAATCAATAATTATTTATTATTTAATTATTATTAAATAATAAGTAAGTACAATTAGTTATTATTTATTTTAAATAATAACTAGAGTTAATTAATTAATTTCTATTTAACCAAGATTAAATAGTAATTAAATAAAGATCGAGTTAATAAAATAAATTAAAATTAATTATGCTTTAATTAAACAATTGTAATAAGTTGTTTAAGGGTTTAATAATAAGTGTTCAACACTTAAGAAAAATATTTTTAACTTATTAAATTATTAACCTAATATGATTGAAGGTCTATAAGGTTAATAATATTGTTTTGACTAATGTAATTTATGTGTTAGTACTTATATGATAGATAAGTCCCTTAGTGAGCGTATAGTTGTGCAAATACGCCGTACTAATTATTAGACCAACTTTATTAATGTTAGGTCTTTCAAAGCAAGTTAGTTAAAGCTAGACATTTATTGTAGCTGAGCAGACAGACAAGTTTCCTTATCTCTAAACTCATTTCATTGAGCAAATTATTTATTTAAGCTTGAACTGTTATTTTCAAGCATGCCTTGAGTGGTTTAATTACGTTACAATTATTTCACATCGATATTATTGTTATTCGCACTTGTTGCACTTGAGATTGTACAGTCGTTGACTTGTACTTAATTACTGTTCTACTGTTTAAAGTACTGTTCAAAGTAGGTCTAAGCCATTGTTCGGCTAGACATTTATGTTAAAGATTTTAAAAGCTATCCAAATTATTGAAGATGCGGATTCTTAGACTATTATGAACACCTCTTTATTATAGGGGAGTACCCTGTATCTAATATTAGGTACAAAATACGGAAATTAAATGTTATGCATACACATATTGTACTGAGGTTGATCCCCTCGGGTACATATTTCTGGTAGTAACCATTGGGTCAACCTGCTATTGACTCCAGTGGATATTTATAGTTCATAGTCTATTTGACTATCCTAATTTTAAAAGCAAATTATTATTCCTGCTTATGTTATTCACATTATTGAATTGTTCAGCTATTCCTTTTCATTCATGATATATTGTTTCTTGTTGTTATTTAAATTTGCTGAGCAAACTAGTTGCTCACTCTCAGTGCAACCCGAGACTTCGGGAAAGAACAAGGGTAAAGGAAAGATAAAGTAATAGACTTTGAGATGCAGCCTTGTAGTTAATTACATTAATTGTTATGTAATATAAACCCTAATTATTTTATTAAGGATATTTGTGTACTTTTGTGTAAGGTTATCGTATCTTGGGACTAGTAACACCTTTTGAATGAACAACATATGTTTATTATTCCGCATTTAGTTATTGTATGTTGTTTAGAGGTGAATGTTTGTATTGGATCGTGATGACCGGATTCGGGTATTTGGAACCCGAATTTGGGGGCGTCACATATCTTATGTCAAAAATTCTAGCTATTTTATTCCTGATAATATATGGTATAAAGCAACCACTGTCTAAAAATGAGTTTATTCCGAGGTCGGATGAGTGAGATATGACCCGGTAAACATTTTACGATTTAAAAAAGAAACTATTATAACTTGAGTTGTATAACTCAGAAAATTATAATTTTTTTTGCGGACGTAGTACGTGTTAAGATGTAATTATATTGTAAATTTCATTTCATTATGATGTACATATATTATTTGATAAATGTTGTTATTTTGGACAGAAATGACCTATTTAAAAATAGGAAATGAACTTGAAAAATTATTTTGTGTGTAAAATATATAATAATAAAGATATTCAGAATATATAAAAATAATAAGTAAGTTAGGTATTTTTAATAAATACAATTGGGTTAGGAAGGATTAAAAAAATTAACGTAAAATAAGTCATAAAATTATGAAATATAATGTTATGGACTAATATGTGTTAAAATAAGTTAATAAGACTAATCAAGGGTAATTTATTCATTTTTATATATGTATTATAATAATGACATGATTTGGTTATTAAATGAATTGAAATATATGAATTAAAAATAATTAAATTAAATGTTTAATAGTGTTTGGCTGATAGTTAAATAAATGTTTATTATTTAATAATATAATAATAAATTGATTCAAAATCAATTTAAATAATTTTGAAGTAATGTAACACTTAATCATTATGAATAACATTAAAATTATTTAATCATTTGTGAAAAATTAAATATTATGAAATTAATAAAATATTATAAAATAATTAATAATATTAGAAACTAAATAAAATATTATTAAATATTTAATAATATTATAAAATGAATAAAATTTTATTAAATGATTAATAATATCATAAACTTAATAAACTATTATTAAATGATTAATAATATTAAAAACTTAATAAAATATTATTAAATAATTAATAATATTAGACAAGAGTTTAAAGGATATTAAATGGTTAATATTTTTATTAAGTGATTAAAATATTATCAAATGATGATAATATATCTAAGTATTCGTGTTTGATTATGTGATTAAATATTAGTAATTAAGATGATTTAATGTTATTAATATGTTACTAATTGGGAGGTCAACCTTATCAATGTTAAGTCGTTTTCAAATGAAGTAGATACGTTTACTTTAAGCAGTAATTCACGGAAGAGACAAGTTTTCTTTACCCAGTTTTGTATTTATTTTACAACCATACTGTGTGGGTTAATTATTGAAAATTAATCCACATCAATATTACTATTCGCACTTGGGTGCATGGTAGCTGTCGCAAGCACTCAAAAATAAAATTTTACTTTGAAAAAATATTAATGTAGTAGTGTAAGTAAGAGTCGATCCCACAGAGAATGATTAATTTAATGTTATGCAATGTAAACTAAAATTGGGGGGGGGGGGGTGAATTAATTGTAATTAACTAAATAAATAAAAGTAAATTAATAAGATTAATTAATAAATTAAAGACTTCAGTTCTTCGGTTCAATCTCACCCTTATAATTAATAGATCAATCAATCAGAATATATTTCTATCTTCCATGAAATTGATAACCCTAGGCAACAACAAGCTCTACTACCTGAAATTTTCCTTAATTTTAATCTAACAAACAAGCTCTTTCATTAAATTCTAACAATTATACAAACCTAGAATAAGCTCTCTAAATTTAATATAATGGAAGCATTAATATCAAGAAAATTAGATTATTCTAAGCAACAATCTCATAAGCTCGGATTGTTTAACTTATATCACGATAACCATAGCAATACACAAAAGCTTGACCACAATCATCCATCACTATTCACTACCAACGATTAGGAACAATATCAATTACACGTAATATAATTCCTAAATCTAGTAATTGATAATAATTTGATTAACTCAAGAAGCCAAAATTAAATCAATCAAACCAATATCAAATAAACAATTAAAATAGATTATCACGAATAATTTCATATAAGGAAGAAAAAAATAATATTACTGAATTGATTTAACCATTAATTGTAATTGGGTTTGAAATCCCCTAGAACTGAATAAAAAAACTTAGTCTGACATGTTCTCAATCTTGCCTCTAAATGTTGATCTCTTCTCTTTCTTCTACGTTAATCTATGATAAAACTATGTTAAACTCCCTAAAAGATGTGTGTTAACATGTATTTATAGGTCACATAATAAATCTCTAGCATTAGAAGGAAACTCAATCCAATTTGGAATCAAAAACATCAAAAACGCGTCCAAAATAAGTCCTCGGCGACCTTGAGCATCTAGACGCCATTTCTTTTGCTATTCCGGGGGTTTATACGTCAGTGCACATCTAAGTATTCTGCAATAGGGAGTCTAGATCCCGCTTTCCTTCACTATTTGGGCATCTAGACGCCGATTCATTTTTTGGTCCAATATCTTTTGAAAAAATGATCATAACTTCTTCATAAGAACTTCAATTGAGATGATTCAAGATGTTCTGGAAAGCTGAGAAGTATATCTACAACTTTCATGTTTTAGGATTTTGTAAATTCTGCCCGGATCAAGGATAAAACGGAGCTTAAAGTGACTGCTAGATAAATTACAAGCTGAAAATCCAAATATAGCCATTCCAAGTTTCAATTCTCCAAACCCTTATTCCAATTCCTACAAAACAATGTCAAAACACATGAAATTAACATAAAACACTTAAAATTAATATAAATCACTCAAAACTCACAAAATAAAAATAAATAATATAATTAGACACAAAATAATTATAAAAACTAATAGTTAAGGGATAAAAATATAATAAAATTCATTCTTATCAAATTTTCTCACACTTAGCTTTTGCTTGTCCTCGTACAAAACAAAAATATAAAATATAAAATTAAGACTTTAATAATTAAACCAATTAACCTGAGCAACAAATCAATACGAATTTCAAAATTAACTTTAAATTTTTCAAAGAAGATAACTGAAAGAAAATTTTAAAATCATGCAAAGTCTAAAATTTTAACACAATTGTTAATCTTATATACTTTATTCATGACACTTCGTGTGTGTGTGAATTCAAATATATCAAACTAATTAAAACTAAGATGAGTTTAGGTCATTAATTATCTCATAAAAGATATACAACAAAATTCTATATACTTATCTTTCACATCACTCTCTGTTAATACAGACAAATATAAATTAGAAAATCAAAAGGTTTTGAAACAATTAAATACACTAGGATTATTAATATTAATTCTGTCAAATATTTTTCTAATTTTTCTTCTTTTATTTTTTAAATAATTGCATTTTATGCTCCATCCAATTTTTTCTCTCTTCCCTCGGTGAGTGCATTTTATGCTCCATCTCACCAGCGAGTGCATTTTACACTCCTTCTCGCTTTTTATGTGTTTATGAGTAAGTGCGTTTTATGCTCCATCACAACTCACCATATAATTTTTTAATTTAACAATCCTAGAAAAATTACCTAAATCATCTCTTCCAAATTATATTTTGCCTTATATTTCACTTTAAATAATGATCAAACAATATATAGAACTCAAAAATATCTTCTATAAGCATTTAACCATATAAACCTTCTCTAAATTAAAACTAGCACAAACAAATGGATATAAGTGCATAAAAAATTAAAGTCTCAAATACAGTAATAATCAATAAAAAGTCAAAATTTCAAACTAAGCAAAAAATTATCCTTTTTTCAAAAGTTATTAAATCAAAATCAAAATTTTTATCATTGATTAAAAATTACAATTCACTTAACTCATTGGTCAAGTGACACATCCTAAATAAATAAAAAAATTAACTAACTATCCATTTTTGTAGGAAACACGGTTACATTCAGCACGTGCAACAAGCCTTTAAACCCCAAGTGGACGAGTTGTGTCTCGTGAGGGTTTGCAGTGAATTTATCTATAAAATTCAAAAATTAATCCTAAAAATGTAAAGAAAAAAAAAAACCTAAATCCCTTCCCCCACACTTAAAATTTACATTGTCTCCAATTTAAAAATGTAAAGTAAAATGTAAAGAAAAAGGTACAAATAACTAAAATATAAATGTAAAAATAAAAAGAAAGAAAATTATACTCCCCTTGGGTTGCCTCCCAAGCAACGCTTTTGTTTATTGTCATTAGCTCAATATCATGCCAAATTATTACGTCACTCCAATTTCATGAATTTTGAGTATCTCATCCATCACGTTATCCTTCGTAGGTAGATTCAATCTCCCTTGTATTGGACATAAACGTTTTACTCCATATTCAAGGAACATGTATTTAAGATGACTAGGGAGAGTCTTTAAATTTAAAATGGAATCCTGCAAAACAAAAGACAAAAATTTGTTATGAGTAATAGACAATGAAATGAAAATAATTGCATTACTATCCAAAATCATTGGCAAAGAATTTAATGCAACTTCAGCCTCCTTCAAATTTTGTTTCAGCTCAATTTTTTCTTCTTTCTCTAACTTCAGATTGTTGGTAATTGAAACCTCCAAATTTTTCTTGTTTATTTCCTAGAAAATTTCTTGCATCTTAGGTATTTCATCATTACAAATAACATTATTTTTTGCATTGTCACTGTCTGCTTATGTATTGATGTTGTCTGTTTCCTCTTACATCTGCAATGCAGGGAATGACCCTTTAAAATCTAATTGATCAACTGTAGTAGCAATTTGACTCATTTGATTCTCCAAATTATATATGGAAGTTTTTGTCTCTTGTTGGAATTGTTGTGCCTGAGTCATAAAAGCTTTAAACATATCTTCTAAAGACATTTCATAATTAGACGATTGATCTTGTTATTGTTGGGAATATGGTTGCATGTACTGTGGATTATTTGAAAAAAATTTATTTGCACGCCAATTCATATTTACTTTCTAGTTGACCAAGGAAACCACCAGCTGCATTGACTTGTTCATAGGACTCCTTTCGAAGCATTGGGCATATATCAGTTGGGTGTCCTATTGTCGCACAAATCTTACAAGTACTTACAGCCATTTGATAAACAAGAGAAGTTAGACTATCAGTTTGTTACTCATGAGAAGAAATATTTACCTCATTAACATAATCAGTTATGACTTTCATCCTTATCCTGCACAACTCAATTAAACTATGAAAAAACTATAAAAAGAAAATCTAAGAAAATTACTAAATTAAAATAAAGTTTACAAAAGCAAAAAAAAATAAATTAAAATCACACCTCTGCAACGGTGCCAAAATTTGGTAGCTATCGCAAGCACCTAAAAATAAAATCTTACTTTGAAAAAATATTAATGCAATAGTGTAAGTAAAAGTCAATCCCACAGAGAATGATTAATTTAATGTTATGCAATGTAAACTAAAATTGGGGGGGGGGGTTCTGAATTAATTATAATTAACTAAATAAATAAAAGTAAATTAATAAGATTAATTAATAAATTAAAGACTTCAGTTTTTTGGTTCAATCTCACCCTTACAATTAATAGATCAATTAATCAGAATATATTTCTATCTTCTATGAAACTAATAACCCTAGGCAACAACAAGCTCTATTATCTGAAATTTTCCTTAATTTTAATCTAACAAAATAAGTTCTTCATTAGATTATAATCATTATACAAACCTAGAACAAACTCTCTAAATTTAATATAATGGAAGCATTAATATCAAGGAAATTAGATTACTCTAAGCAATAATCTCATAAGCTCGGATTGTTTAACTTATATCATGATAACCATAACAATACCCAAAAGCTTGACCACAATCATCCATCACTATTCACTACCAACGATTATGAACAATATCAATTACACGTAATATAATTCTTAAATCTAGTAATTGATAATAATTTGATTAATTCAACAGGCCAAAATTAAATCAATCAAACCCAATATCAAATAAACAATTAAAACAGATTATCACAAATAATTTCATATAAGGAAGAAAAGAATAATATTACTGAATTGATTTAACCATTAATTGTAATCGGGTTTGAAAACCCCTAGAACTGAATAAGAAAACTTAGTCTGACATGCTCTCAATCTTGCCTCTAAATCTTGATCTCTTCTCTTTACTCTATGTTAATCTATGATAAAACTATGTTACACTCCCTAAAAGATGTGTGTTAACATATATTTATAGGTTACATAACAAATCCCTAGCATTAGAAGGAAACCCAATCCAATTTGGAATCAAAAACATCAAAAATGCGTCCAAAATAAGTCCTGACCGACCTTGAGCGTCTAGACGCCATCTCCTTTGTTATTCCGGGCGTCTATACACCAGTGCACATCTGAGCATTTTGCAATAGGGAGTCTAAACGCCGTTTTCCTTCACTATTTGGGCGTCTAGACGCCGGTTCATTTTCTAGTCCAATATCTTTTGAAAAAATGATCATAATTTCTTCATACGAACTCCAATTGAGATGATTTAGATGTTATGGAAAGATGAGAAGTAGATCTACAACTTTCATATTTTAAGATTTTGCAAATTCTGCTCGGATCAAGGATAAAACGGAGCTTGAAGTGACTGCTAGATAAATTACAAGCTAAAAATCCAAATATAGTCATTCCAAGTTTCAATTCTCCAAACCCTTATTCCAATTCCTACAAAACAATGTCAAAACTCATGAAATTAACATAAAATACATAAAACTAATATAAAATAATTAAAACTTGTTGTCAGATTTATGTATAGACAAATTCACGCAAGTATACGTGGCCAACAAGTAATATAATAGTAAGTAAAGTAGAGTATCGATCCCACGAGGAAATAATAATAATAATATTCAAGTACTAATTTTATATCAACTCAATTTTATTTAAACAACCGATTCAAGTTTTATGGAATTAAATTAACTAATTAAAATAAGCAAATTATTAAACAAATATGAATATCAGATTTAAAAGTTAAGACTACAATTTCCCCCAATGCTTCGCATAAATATTTTCACTCTCTTGACAACTATTTAATCGATATAATTCATTAAGCGGAAATTCATAAGTATTTATTAAACCTTTTCCAAGAGTTTGACAAAAATATCTATTCCAATTAATTTACTATATTCCTATGTAAAATAATTAGGAATAGATTCATTAAGTTTAAATTCCCAAAACACTTACATGCAACATATAAATATATTCCTATTTTATACGTAATGCATGTTATCATATTTAGATCAAAACCTAGATTTCATCTTCCAATGCCATCTAGGAAATCAAATAATTGTATGACCAAACAATTATAACATGTAAGCACAAAATATGATAAATGAATTATAAAGATTAATAATTGAAACAAGAGAGAATTAATTTATACTACACATTGGGTTCCATTGTAATCTTAAAATAAAATTAGTTCATAAATAAATAAAAAGAATTCCACAAATTAAACAACATCGTAGCAAAAATTAAAGAGCAAAGAATAAAGAATAAACTATTTGTAGCGCTTCTTCAATCTCCAATTCTTGAGCCCTTGATGTTGCCTCCTTTGCTTCAATGCTTCAATGTAGCTCTAGGTAATTGTGTGTATGTGCTTTCCCTTTGGCATGTATTTATAGGCCTCAAATATGTCCAAACCCTAATAGGATTTAAAACCCTAATAGGATTTATTTTTTCAAACCCTAATAGGAATTAAAATCCAATTGGGAATCAAAAAGATGCAAAAATCCCGAAATCTGCTGTTTTGGCCAATTTCCGTGTCAGCCAAACGCGGCGTTGACCAAGTCAACGCCCGCTCAAAACAGCCGCGCGCAATGCATTGCGCGCATTCTGTCCAGCACCGCTCGATAAAACGACGCCGTATCCGTGCCCTGCCTCCTTCCGCTGAACATCCGCGCATTGCGCGCATGTTGCTTCTGCCGCGTCCCCTGAAACGACGTCGTTCCACTTCCGGTTTTTGTCACCTGCATGCGCGCATGGCGCGGGAGTCCGGAGGAGTTAATTACGAGAATGCCACCGCGCTGGATTTTTACAGTTAGCACCCTCAGGATTCTGCTTTATTACGATATTGCCACCGGCTTCTTGCAGAATTACACTTTTGCCCTTCCTTCTTTATTTCCTACACAATAAAATATAAAATAAATAAAAATAATATAAAAATGCTAAAAATAATAATAATTCATAACATTAAATAAAACACTTAAATTACTAAAAATACTTAAAAACTCACAATTAAGTAAGCCTAAAAATATTAAATAAATAGATATAAAATCTAATTATCAAATACCCCCAAACTTAACTCTTTGCTTGCCCTCAAGCAAAACAAAAATCAAAACTAAAATTCTACCAAATTACCAAAAATCACTCGAGCAACTCAAGCAATAAATCAATATGAATTTCAACTTTAACCTCAAAGATTTTTAAATGATAACTTAAAGAAAATTTCAAAATTATGCAATGTTATAAAATGTCAACATATTTATTAATCTTATTCTATTCAAGACCCTTCGTGTGTGCGTGTGAATCCAAATGTATCAAACTAACGAAAAAACTTAGATCCGCTCACAAAATTAAATGTTTCATAAAAGATAAAAATAGATACAACAAAACTCTATACTTTTATCTTTCACATCACTCAAAGCTAATATATGCAAATATGACTTAGGAGATCAAAAAGTTTTTAATCTTTCAAGCACCACTAGGATTATTAATTTTTTTTTGTTTTTTTTTTTTTTTTTTTCAACCTTGGTGAGTGCATTTTATGCTCCATCTCACCAGCGAGTGCGTTTTACGCTCCATCTCGCTTCTCTTCACATATTTATGAGTGAGTGCGTTTTACGCTCCATCTCAACTCATCACATAATTCTCTTACTATTTTTTCCTCCACAAGATAAATTAATTTTAATAATCCCAGAAAATTCACTTAAATCATCTCTCCTAAATCATATTTTACCACAATTTCGCTTCAAGTTACGATCAAATAAAAATATAGAATTCAAAAATATCTATTATAAGCATTTAACCCAATAAACTTCCCTTAAATTAAAACTAGCTCAAACAAATGGATATGTGCATAAAAATTTAAAGGATCTCAAATAAAATAATAACCAACAATATGCCAGAATTCAAACTATGCAAAAATTTATCCAATTTTCAAAAGTTATTAAATAAAAACCAATTTTTATCATCGACCAAAAATTTAATTCAACTAATTCATTGCCCAAGTGACACTACTAAAAAAAACTAAATTACCCCATTTTCGTAGGAAACACGATTGCACTTAGCATGTGCAACAAGCCTTTAAACCCCATGGTTACCCCAAGTGGACGAGTTTTGTCTCGTGAGGGTTTGCAGTGAATTTACCCACAAAATTCGAAAATTTTAAAAATAAAACCTAAAAATTTGAAAAATTCTTTCAAATTTACCCACACCCCCAAACTTAAAACAGACATTGTCCTCAATGTATAAAATGAAGAAGATTAAGAACAAGGGACTCCCCTGAATATGTAGCATGTTTTTCTCCTCATCTGCTAAGTCTGAGTTGCATAAATAACCTGAACAAAACAAAACAATAATAAAATATTAAAATAAACTAAAATTTACTACTAAGAAAAATTTAAAAAATAAAAATAAACTAAAACTTGGGTTGCCTCCCAATAAGCGCTTGTTTTTCAAGTCTCAGCCTGACTACTCCATTTTCTCTAGTCTGGATCGAATTTATGCTTGATGAATTGCTTTGGAAGCCATGCCTTGACCACTCGCGCAACTATTCCGTGAGACTTGAGACCCCCAAACTTGCGTTTATTCTTCTTCCTCCAATCACACTGACCTTTCAAACCCCCAACATTAATCTGAAAACATTCTTCTTGACCACTCAGAGATTCCATTGCATTAAACACCTTGAAGGTCACCTCTTCATCTTGAACTCTCATAGTTAACTCGCCTTTTTGTACATCAATTAGTGTTCTCCCTGTGGCCAAGAATGGGCGCCCAAGAATAATCGGTATATCCCGATCTTCCTCAAAGTCTAAGACTATGAAATCAGCTGGAAAAATAAATTTGTCCACCTTGACTAACACGTCTTCAACTATGCCTCGTGGATAAGTTAGTGATCTGTCCGCAAGCTGCAGTGTGATATTCGTAGGTTTTGCTTCCTTCAATCCCAACTGCTGGTAAATTGAGAGCGGCATCAAGTTGATACTAGCTCCCAAATCACATAACGCTCTCCCAAAGAATTTTCTGCCAATCGTGCATGGAATTGTGAAGCTACCCGGATCCTTGAGCTTTGGTGGTAACTTCTTTTGAAGTATTGCGCTGCACTCCTCAGTTAACGCCACTGTTTCAAATTCGCCTAACTTTCTCTTCTTGGATAAAATATCTTTCATGAACTTTACATAGCTCGGCATCTGCTCCAGTGCATCGGCAAATGGAATGTTGATCTGCAATTTCTTAAATACTTCCAAAAATTTTGAGAATTGTTTTTTCAACTTTGATTTCTGCAGTCGTTGGGGGAAAGGCACAGGTGGTGCACTAGAGCTCTGTTTGGCTGTATCTTGCTTTGTCATTGGGGCCTCATGCGTTCCATTATTTTCATCTTGCTTGTCACCCTCACAATCATCTTCATGTGTCTGATTGGGAGTTTCTTCAACAACTTCGGGTAACTTCTTACCATTGCAAAGTGTTATTGCCTTGCACTGTTCTTTACCATCTCGTCTAGGATTGACCTCTGTGCTGCTTGGTAAGGTGCCTTGGGGCCGATTGTTGATGGCGTTCACAAGCTGCCCTATCTGATTTTCTAGGTTTCGGATTGAGACTTCCTGACTGTTTATCCTTGTCTCATTCTGTGCAATGTACCTAGAAAGTAACTCCTCTAAATTTGTCTTCCTCTCCTGTTGTGGTGGGACTTGATTCTGAAATCCCGGTGGGTATGGTTGTTTTGGAGCAGATTGTTGCGCTTGATTGTTGCTCCATGAGAAATTGGGATGATTCATCCACCCTGGATTGTAGTTGTTGCTATTGTGCTGCTTGTGGTAATTTCCAACGAACTGAACTGATTCTGCGTTGATTGCACATTGTTCACTTGGATGGCTTCCTGCACATAAATCACAAATAGCTGCTATATTCTGTATCGGCTTTCCTCCTAAAGCATCGATTTTCTTTGTTAATGTAGCAACCTGTGCTGCCAATGCCGTCACTGCATCTACCTCATAAATTCCAGCCACCTTCGGTTGATTCATCCTTGCAGATGGCCATTGATAATTATTGGCTGCCATTGTTTCTAGCAACTCATAGGCATCATCAAAATTCTTGGCCATCAACGCTCCTCCTGCCGCGGCATCGATACTCGTCCTTGTATTACTAAGTAAACCGTTGTAAAACGTCTGGACTTGCAACCATTTGGGAATGCCATGGTGAGGACATCGTCGCAGCAAGTCCTTAAATCTTTCCCACGCTTCATAGAGTGATTCTGCGTCGTGCTGAACGAAAGAAGTGATATCGTTCCTCATCTTAGCTGTTTTGGCTGGTGGGAAAAATTTTGCGAGGAACTTCTGTGCCAAATCATTCCATGTAGTGATGGAACCTGGTGGTAGTGAATGAAGCCAGCTCTTTGCTTTATCACGGAGTGTGAAAGGAAATAGTCTGAGTCGAATTGCATCCTCCGTAACACCATTGTACTTGAAGGTGTCACAAATCTCCAAAAAACTAACTAAGTGATCGTTTGGGTTATCATTCGGTAAACCCCCAAACTGCACAGAGTTTTGAATCATTTGGATCGTACCAGGCTTGATCTCAAATGTGTTAGCTTGAATTGCGGGCCTTTGAATGCTTGATTGGATCTCCGTTACTCGTGGCATTGCGTAGTCCCTCAATGATTTCTGCTCTTCAGCCTCCATGTTGCCTTGTTCCTGTTCGGTTTCTTGGCAAACTCTTTTCAAGGCTCGGCACCTCCTCTCGATCTCGTCTATGTATGGAGTTGGCTCTTGTCCCTTCGATCTCGTGTTCATACACAAATTCCGTATCCCCAAACCTTAAAATTCCGGGAAAACGTAATGTTACGTTAGCGGAATTTTAAGTTATGATCGATCACTTGTAATTGCTAACACTTGATGAAAACCTGCAAAAGCAAAAGAAAAATATAGCAAATTAAAAACGTTTAAATAAAAATCGAATTGATTATAACTAATATTGAACTAATTATTAAAAATATTTCCCCGGCAACGGCGCCAAAAACTTGTTGTCAGATTTATGTATAGACAAATTCACGCAAGTATACGTGGCCAACAAGTAATATAATAGTAAGTAAAGTAGAGTATCGATCCCACGAGGAAATAATAATAATAATATTCAAGTACTAATTTTATATCAACTCAATTTTATTTAAACAACCGATTCAAGTTTTATGGAATTAAATTAACTAATTAAAATAAGCAAATTATTAAACAAATATGAATATCAGATTTAAAAGTTAAGACTACAATTTCCCCCAATGCTTCGCATAAATATTTTCACTCTCTTGACAACTATTTAATCGATATAATTCATTAAGCGGAAATTCATAAGTATTTATTAAACCTTTTCCAAGAGTTTGACAAAAATATCTATTCCAATTAATTTACTATATTCCTATGTAAAATAATTAGGAATAGATTCATTAAGTTTAAATTCCCAAAACACTTACATGCAACATATAAATATATTCCTATTTTATACGTAATGCATGTTATCATATTTAGATCAAAACCTAGATTTCATCTTCCAATGCCATCTAGGAAATCAAATAATTGTATGACCAAACAATTATAACATGTAAGCACAAAATATGATAAATGAATTATAAAGATTAATAATTGAAACAAGAGAGAATTAATTTATACTACACATTGGGTTCCATTGTAATCTTAAAATAAAATTAGTTCATAAATAAATAAAAAGAATTCCACAAATTAAACAACATCGTAGCAAAAATTAAAGAGCAAAGAATAAAGAATAAACTATTTGTAGCGCTTCTTCAATCTCCAATTCTTGAGCCCTTGATGTTGCCTCCTTTGCTTCAATGCTTCAATGTAGCTCTAGGTAATTGTGTGTATGTGCTTTCCCTTTGGCATGTATTTATAGGCCTCAAATATGTCCAAACCCTAATAGGATTTAAAACCCTAATAGGATTTATTTTTTCAAACCCTAATAGGAATTAAAATCCAATTGGGAATCAAAAAGATGCAAAAATCCCGAAATCTGCTGTTTTGGCCAATTTCCGTGTCAGCCAAACGCGGCGTTGACCAAGTCAACGCCCGCTCAAAACAGCCGCGCGCAATGCATTGCGCGCATTCTGTCCAGCACCGCTCGATAAAACGACGCCGTATCCGTGCCCTGCCTCCTTCCGCTGAACATCCGCGCATTGCGCGCATGTTGCTTCTGCCGCGTCCCCTGAAACGACGTCGTTCCACTTCCGGTTTTTGTCACCTGCATGCGCGCATGGCGCGGGAGTCCGGAGGAGTTAATTACGAGAATGCCACCGCGCTGGATTTTTACAGTTAGCACCCTCAGGATTCTGCTTTATTACGATATTGCCACCGGCTTCTTGCAGAATTACACTTTTGCCCTTCCTTCTTTATTTCCTACACAATAAAATATAAAATAAATAAAAATAATATAAAAATGCTAAAAATAATAATAATTCATAACATTAAATAAAACACTTAAATTACTAAAAATACTTAAAAACTCACAATTAAGTAAGCCTAAAAATATTAAATAAATAGATATAAAATCTAATTATCAAAACTCACAAAATAAAAATAAATAATATAATTAAACACAAAATAATTATAAAAGCTAAGAGTTAAGAGATAAAAATATAATAAAATTCAGTTCTATCAGTGCACTTAAAGAATTATTTCATTATTTATCTGTGAAACACTAGAGTTCTGTTATTCTTGAACTGTTTAAGAAGTAGTCTATGTTAATTGTTTCAACTAGACCTTGCATGATTAAATTCAATAAATTGACTATTGTTAAAGCTTATCGAAACCAATAGTTAGTGCGGACTCTTATAATAAGACTGAGAAAGAACAATTCTATCAAGGGATTAAAATTGGAAAATTGAACTTACGCAAGATGTCTAAGTGTTATGCATATACATATGGGTTGAAAATGCTGATCCTTTTGAATACCAAAATACTGAAAGGATCAGATTAAATTCTAATTTGTTTTCTCTAGTTTTTGGTCCTTAGTGACCCCTCAGCAGTAAAGATTCAGTTATTCTTTTTAAATTGAAACTTGATTTTCTTACCTTCACATGTGTTATATCTTGACGGAAACTTTAAAAATTATATCTTTAAATCGTGATATGCCTTTCATATGATTATGTTTATTTAAATTTGTTGAGCAAAGTAGTTGCTCACCCTTGTTATATCACATTACTTTTCAGTCAAGCCAGAAATCTCGAAGAAGAACAAGGGCAAGAATAAACTTCAAGAATAGTGTAGCTATGCATGCTGTTTACTTAAAGTATGTTGGTATTATGTAAATGTTAATAGGCATTGGGACTAGAAGTATCTTTTTAATGAACAATGTATGTTTATTTATTCCGCTTTAGATTATAGAATGTGTTTGATGACGTTGTTTCGTGAGCAACAAACCCGAGGTTATGGAACCCAGATTTGGGAACGTCACATATATATATGTGTATTTTTGAAAATCCTGCTGACATGATCATTTTTCAGTGGACAATAGTTGCAAACATGAGTAATGGTGAAGAAGTTGTCCATCCTCTAATGACTGCTGACTTTGAACAAAATCAATCAATGTCGTACAACCATTTGATGACTGACTTTCATGAGTTAGCTGATTGCTCAGTTCAAGGTTACAATACTATCCTCAAACTTAATGCAAAAGGGAAACTCCTTATTGATCAATGTGACTCAGATGAGAAATTGACCGATGTCGCAGACGATGAAATTGATTGTGCGCTCGAAGATTCAAATGTGGAGATGGGAATAAACTCTGATAATGACAAGGGGGAGGTTGAGTTACTGCTATCGATTACTTTTGTAACAAAGGGCTGCAAAACAAATCCAGATTTAAGAGTAGTTTTGAGAAACTTGGGGGTCCTAAGGCGCATCAAAAATATCCAATTTGTAGTTTTCAAACAGATCATGACAAGCGCAATCATTATAAAATTATAGGACTAGCTGAACCAAACAAATAAGTAATGTGCTAAAAAAAATTAACTTTTGGCATTTATGTAACATTATAAAGGAATGGAAAAGTTTTGTGTTTGAGCTTTTTTTATGTCTTAAATTGAACAAAAAAAGAAGAAAAAAATTGACGAACGCTTCCGGAGTACCATCTAGAGGACCTATTATGTAGGGGGCACTCAAATTTTATTTTATTTTATATTTTATTGATGTTTTATCAATTAAACTACTAGGAAAAATATTGTGCGTGAACGTATATTATGGCTTAAGTTGAAAAAAAAAAAAAAATTGATGAACACTTTCGAAGTACTATCTAGAAGGCTTATGTAGGGGGCACTCAATTTTTTATTTTTTGTTGTTTTATGAGGTAAAGTACTTTTTATTGTAAAATATTGTGTGTGAATTTATATTATGGCTTAAATTGAAAAAAAAAAAATAAATTACTAACACCCTACTTGTTGATGTTGGTTGTTGTTGGGAAAATAAATTACATTTTGTAATAACTGTCACTAGGAGTAGCGGCCACTGTGGAAAGAACATATTTTTTTCTTTCTGCAGAAACAAAACGACGTCATTTAGTCTCCTGACCGTTACTCCTAGTGGCGGCTAAGAATGAAATCAAAACTACGTCATTTTATCTCTGTCGGACTTATTACTAGTGATTTCCTTCCTTAGCCGCTATTAGGAGTGGCGGTCAGGGGGTAATTTGATAATTTTTTCGAGGCGCTACTCCTAGTGGCAACTGGAAAAAAAATAAAAATCTTTCATAGCCATTGCCTGCAAAAAGTCCATTTTAATAATGATCGTTAGATTACTTTTTGAAAAATCTAAAATCTATTTGCTGGAATAGTTGCCCTAACAAATGCTTGCTATGAACACACACACGCACACACACACACACACACATACACACACACACACAAATATATATATATATATATATATATATATATATATATATAGGAGATCTTTCTCCAACGAGCCATATACCACGAACTATTGACGAACTTTAAAAAAAAATACACACATGGCAATTTGGTTGGGTGGGGTATGAGAAATGGGTCAGCCATATTAACCAAAAAAAAACTCATTCGTAACTCATAGTAGATGAACTCTTTCTCTCTTTAACTCATCTCTATCTCTCAGCTCTGTCCAAATCGAACGAGTGAACAATACAACAAATAAGGATTGAAATCGAGCCTAAAAGATTTGTGAAAGTTCAGGGTATGAGTTGTATATACAAATAGCTGTATTTATCTTTTAGATTCTATCGATTCGTTGGAGTGCTTTGTAGACCCTAGAATTTCTTTGGGGGAAAAGAACAGATTGACAGCGAGACAGACTCATAGAAGAAGGTTATTAAATAATGGAAAAGTAGATTTTGGTGTTCCCTTGTTATGAATGCATTTATGTGAAGTAATGGTCTTTAAAAGGTTGTTTCAATGTCAAAACTTGTATGTAATGTCTAATTTGTCTCTTACTTTAGAAAGATATGGGACTTGCGACTACACCCGCTTGTTTCATGAGTACATTATTGCCTCCGTTTGAATATGGTGCTTCTATTATGGTATATGGCACTCTAAATATATTCATGGTTTAGGTCATTGTCACAGTTTTAAGTTATTAAGAAAAAACTGTTTTTCCAAGACCATGGAAATCTACTCTCTTTTTTTTAGGAAGACTAACATGGGAAAACACTGACTTTGAAGTTTTTAGAACAGTAAATTAATATAATTTGACAATTAATAGCACAGTAAATCCCATGGTTCTATGATTTGACAAAAAGATTACGGGATTAGAATTTGATCAGATTTGTTATAAATCTTCCCTGGTTAGGCTGGTTGGAATAACATAGTAAAACACTGACTTTTGCTAGAATTGCATGATTTGAGGAAGAGCAGATCGGATCATCATAAATTACATTTCTTTTACATGCTTAAACAAGAATAGATCTGGCTAGCTAATTAGAGAGATTGGCACCATTATGTCAACCTATTTTTGGTGTTGGCATGACATAAAAGCTATACCTCCACTATGCCCACTTGTAATTCCTTTTCCAAAATGCCAATAAGATGTGTCAAAATTCAGAAGCAAAAACCCACTAGACATAAAATGTTGCTAAGTGTCATATAGTGGCCTCATATAGTAGCATACTATCATATCACTATAAAAAAATATCTATGTACTAGTATAATTTTTTTCCAATAGTTTATGTCAATTTAAATTAGAACTAGTCTTGCGCTAGACTTATTGGTAAATCTTAGTATTTACAAACTCTTCTCTAAATTAAGACGGATATCCTATTCAATAAGTTATTTAGTTTATGAATCTTCAGTTGAGTCATTCAATATGAACCTTGTTGAATTACATGGTTATTATAATTTATAGGCTAAATTTAAATAATTGTTGATCGATTTTATGCCTTCCTGTTGATAGAAAATATGTCATAGAATTTGTCTACTGCTACATCCGTATGGCCTCCGTTCATATGTCGTTGTGGTACGAGCCCTTGTATAGTCAAACTTTCAGTGTCGGAAAAGAATCCGGGTAGACACTATTATTCTTGCCTAAGAATAGAAGTATGTATTTATTTATTGTAATATTTATTTATTTGGTCCTTTTACACAAGTGAATAAATTTATTGTGTCCCAAAATATGCAATAATGTGGTAACTTCATCAGTTGGTGTGACAAATATATTCAAGCTCTGCATAATCAAGGAATGTTGCAAATGGAAATGTAACGACTCATCCAACGAATGCTAACGACTACAGGGAATTAGCGAGGGTGCAAATTGAAATGCATCAATTGTAACTAATCGTGCAATTTGTCATAATTATTAATGTTATGTATGCGGTGTTGTTGTTAATGTTATTAAATCGGTTATAATTGTATTTTGAATTAGGTATTCGTGTTTTAGCTTTTCCCGTTTTTAGTAGACTCGAAATGCTACTCTTATGACTTCAAGTTTAAAGTAAAACAAGTTCAGACATTTTCAGTTTAAAAAGATCGTTGCATTATTGCATCTTTGTTGTTTCAGCCAGTATTATGTTGTTATTTGAGCTGTGTCATTTTTGTTATTGATATTTAAATACATTGGCACCCCTTTTTCAGTAGACTCGAAATCCTGCTCTTATGACTTCAAGTTTAAAGTAAAACAAGTTCAGACATTTCCAATTTAAAAAGATCGTTGCATTATTGCATCTTTGTTGTTTCAGCCAGTATTGTGTTGTTATTTGAGCTGTGTCATTTTTGTTATTGATATTTAAATACATTGGCATAGCTTATATTTTTCTTACAATTAGCATACCTTACATATACAACCATTACGACAGTTGGGACATTATGTAGTGAAAAAGGGTCAAAGTCACATTATCTCATTAATCATTGCCGATGTCCCAAAGAGACATCACAAAAACATAATGAAGAAAAATTACATAAACTTAATTAACAATTACATTACAGCCACATTACGAAATGGTTATAACTCGAGATAATAATACTAGTGCACCAAAAGTTAGAACACATCATATACAACCTCAGATCAATAGATTATCATGTTAATGGTTACAGTACACCATTGACATCATTAGTATTAGATCTCCCTAAACTTACAATAGATATTCCTTTAATGAACCATTTCAAAAAACATACAAATCCACAATAATCACCCCCAACTTGTCTCTTCCAAGAATCTTCCACAATCAATTCATCTACTCCCCAGTCTTCATAGCTACAGAAAGTGGCATATAACCAACATAAAAAAAGTTTCAGGGTTAAGAGAGGGAAGAATGAAGAAATAGTAGTTATGGATTAAGAACTTATAAAACAACCTCACTTTCTGCTGTCACAGTTCCTTCATTGCAATCTAAAACAAAAGGATAGAACAAATTTATGAGATCGATTACAAGTAGGAAAATACAACTATATTAATTTTCTAGCAAATGTTTATTTTATTTCAGGTTTATCAAAATAGTGCATAAAACTCAAAATAACACTCATCATTTAAAGATTGAGATAAAAAAAAAATATTTACTATTACGTAAATATTACTTACTGATGTGCAACCATTGGATAATTCATTTTATCATGTGATTGTCTAACTTTGCCATAACCATGACAACGATTAGCCTTTAAGTTCTTTGCATTCCCTAATGCCCTTTCTTTCCGGCCTTCAAGTCTTTTGCCACATCATTTTGCCCTCACTTGATTTCGTTCATTGTAAATATGGTCTTTATTACAACTCATTTTCCCGGAGACTACACTTGCATTTCTTTCACATTCTAAACTTTTACCACTATCTACAGCAAGATTGATTGATTTGAGTACATGAGGCAAAGCATCTTTATAAACATTAATTCCTTATTGACTTGTGAAGACTTTATCAATAACACCCAAAGAAATTTGAATTAATTCACTCCGCCTGATTAGATATTCTTTGTCACTATTTATCATTATGCCACTTTCATTATCGACCACTATCTTGGAGTTTGCCTTCTTAGTCCACCTTTTTAAGATGTATTGTTGTGGTAATTTGTCAAAAATCATGCATTTTGTGCAAGTAACCGAGCACGTGTCTACGTGGTAACCCCACACTTTCAAACTTGTCGCAACTACATGAAACAAAAGCCAATTCTTTGTCATAAATTAGTTCTCAGATTCTATGTGTGAACATTTTTTTCCTATGAACTTGAAACACGTACTGATTGTCAGTTTCCTTGATAAGCTCAAAACGGTAATTCAAGCATTCCCATATCTCATCTTGAAATTTATAAAACATTTTTTGAGTATAAATATCAACCATTTAGAACAAAAAGTCATTATTCATCTTCAATTTAGACTTCTCAACCAAATCTTTATGATCGACCAAAAACTCTTCTCGACGTTGGCGTACTTGTCCCTTACTAAATTGAATCATGAAATCAACTAATGAATTATTCTTAGATACATATCTTTTGAAAAATGCGTGAGACCCTTCCGCTGGTTGGCTACTTGACATATTGGCCGAGAAAACACGATTACAATAAGCGCTTCCAATGTGAACGAATTTCATACATTGTTTGTAACCATTTGTTATCATGTAACCCACTCTTCCCAACAAGCTCCATTCATGTCAAATTAAACTCTTCTTTAGATTCCAAATTCCAAATACAATCGGCAAATTCATTATAGTGAGGATTATATTTCATCGAGTCTAGCTTTTCAGAAAATTTTGTCAATATGTGCTAACTACAGTATCTATAACATGTATCCAGAAGACTTTTTAAAATTGCTTTAGACATAGCGGGATCTTGATTAGTAATGATCATTTTAGGGGCATCACCTAGCATAACCTCTAAAAATTGGTTGAATAGCCAAACAAATGAATCCGAGATCTTATCACTTAAGAATGTACAAGCAAAAATTATGGTTTGACCATGTTTGTTAACTCGGATTGGTGTTGTATGTCGTATCGAAAATGACTACATCGTCATAAAAACTATATACCATTCTAAAGGTAGCATCAGCCCAAAAATAATGTGTTATCATCTATTCATTATCGACCTTAATTTCATAAGTAAATGATGGATTCTTTCCCTTTTCTAATTTACAAAACTCACTCAACATTTCTCTGTCATGCCCATTTAACTCATTACATTTATCCCTTTCATAATTATATAAATCTGTTTGTGTACACCCAATCTTTTCAAACCCTTTAGCCTGTACTCCAAGGAAATTGAATTGTTGATGTGAGAGTATATTTATCATGGTAAGTTGTTGAGTTAAACACTTTTGCGCACTCGAAACACTTCGGTGAGATCTTAATAAATGCTTCTTTTATGGAGTTGCCAAAATGTGACTATGACCCTCAACAAATTAGATGACTACATATGCCCCAGGATTTATTTTCAACATAGCTACCTTTGTTTTACAACTCTCTTTTATCGATCCCTAACGCCTTTTAGTTTCAACATCCACAATTGTTATTCCCTTACCTTGTTTAAAACAAACATACTCGTTCCTTTTCATTTTATCACTTCCTTCGATTTTCTTAATAACCCAACTTCGAATACTAAATCTCGCCTCTTTAGTATATGCATTGTAGAAATTGTTTGGAATTCTTTTCCAACACTAGACTTGAGATGGTCGACTACTTGCGGATTATAAATAAAAAATTTCCTACCTTCATCACTTTCAACTTCTTCTATTAACTCAAAACTCTCTCTTTCAATTCTCCTATTCTCTACATCTACTTCACTATTGTCTACATTATCACCACATTCATCACTACCTCGTATTTCATCCTCTAAATTATCATCCATAACCTATACGATTAAATTAAATCAATGTATTTAATTTTCTATACATAACAGAACTTAAATATATACACTTACTCAGTAATCCTTTACAGTTAGAAATAATGTTATTAATTTTCTTAATTCCCCCTTTACAGTTAGAAGTATTGTGCAAAGTAAATTTTAGACAAATAGAGCTTCTAAAGGCCTACTTTAAAATGGTCTCATCCAACTAAGAACTTTCTAAAAACTTCAAAGTCAGTGTTTTCCCATGTTAATCTTCCTAAAAAAAAAAGAGTAGATTTCTGTGGTCTTAGAGAAATAGTTTTTCTTAATAACTTAAAACTGTGATAATGGCCTAAACCATGAATATATCTAGAGTGCCATATACCATTATTTAATTACCTTCTTCTATGCGTCTGCATCTCTGTCAATCTGTTCTTCTCTCCCAAAGGAATTCTAGGCTTTACACAGTGCTCCAACAAATCGATAGAATCTGAAAGATAAATACAACTATCTATATTTACGACTCATACCCTAAACTTTTACAGATCTTTTAGGCTCGATTTCAGTCCCTATTTGTTGTATGGTTCACTCGTTTGATTCAGCCAGAGCTAAGAGATAGAGATGAGTTAGAGAGAGAAGGAGTTCATCAACTATGAGTTACGAATGGGTTTTTTTTGTTTAATATGGCTGACCCATTTCTCAAACCCCACCCGGCCAAATTGTCTCGTGTGTTATTTTTTTTAAAGTTCGTCAATAGTCCGTGGTATATGGTTCGCTGGACAAAGATCTCTTATATATATATATATATATATATATATATATATATATATATACGGTCAGGCTCTCCAGCGAATCTTGAAAAGCGAACCAAAGACGAACCGTCGTCTTTGGTATCTATGGCGACAGTTCGACCCGTCGCCATAGCCATGCAGTCTATGACGACATGTCGAACCGTCGTCATAGATACCAAAGACGACGGTTCGTCTTTGGTTCGTCTTCTCCAGTTCGCTGGAGAGCCGGACTGTATATATATATATATATATATCAGGCAATCTTACGTTCTATGCTATATACTTGGAGGATATTTTGGAATCACAGCAGAATTGACAAAAGAAACTCTTATAAATATGTTTTGAAAGGTACAAGATAAACCACTAGGCTATAAAGTATCCTACTAATTCTTCTAAAAGTTACAAACTGCCGAAATAAAATGATAAATTGACAATAAAGAGTTAAAAGGATGACAGTGATGCGATGCGATGCACTTTTAATTTTTAGATGATTCAAAAACGCCTCCTTTTAATAATTTTTTCACCGCAATCAGACAACTACATCGTGTTTCTACATCACCAAAAAATTTTAAAAGTTATTAAAATACTAAATTTTCAAAATGTAATCCAAGTATATACGACATATATCAAAATAGTTTACATAATAACAATAACTTTTCGTAGTAGATGAAATATTATCAACCAACAAAATATAAGCAAAAGAAATTGAATATGTCCAAATAATTTTAGAACAAACAAAAAATCTCAAATCACATTCCTTCAATTTTAATCCATCTCAATTCCACAAGATATAATTATTTTTTTACAAATATAGTGTATATATCTTGTTCAAGTTTTTGGTGTAGCATGTTCAATATTATAAATTTAATTAGATTGCACTTGTCGCGGTTTAAGTTTTTTTTCCAACTTAAATCACATCGACTAAGCCAATGATTTGAAATTTATTTTTTTTGTCTAATCTGATATAATTTAAATATTTTTAATGCCATGTCAAATTAAATTGTCATCCATAATATTTTATTCTTTCTATTATATAGGTCGTTTAAGACATAAACGTATTAAGAATATTCATTAATACTAATGTTAAGCAATTAATGTTGATTTAAAATTTTATTACTATCTATAAACTAATTAATTACTCATCATCTTCTCTCTTTCTCAATGACTTCATCTTTAAAGGTAAAATATGAAATGGTTAAATTTTTTCTTCTAAATATATATAAAATGTATTATATTTTGAAAATAAAAAATTTTATAAAATGACTTAATAGAAAGGGGGGAATAATAAAATAAGAGTAAAATAACAATGGTCTTAAAAAAAATTTAAAACAAGAAATTAAGCAAACGATGTCGCTTTAAGGATACATTGTAACATTGGCTCTTTCTTGATGCAATCTCCCTGCAAAAAAAGGGTTTGGTTTCCCTCTCTCTTTCCACCTCCAGGCCTCCAGCAACTCTATTCTTCTCCTCTACACGACTGCACTGGTTTATCCTCTCTTTTTCGCCGTCAGAATGGTTTTATCCAACAAGAAGCAGAAGCAGAAAATAAGAGCCACGTTAGAGTCAATAGCAGCATCAGAAGAGGCTCAAAACCACTCGACTAAACCCAAAGATTCAGGTGACCCAGATCAAAACTCTCTTAAATTTCTCTTTGATTCAGTGACCCAGAAACCCAGATTGTCCAAAAGAGAAAAACGGAGAGGAAAAATCCTTCCTTTTCAAGAATCTGCTGAGAATTTGAATGCAAGTGGTGATATTAGTGCCCAGAAAGAGAATGGAGAAGGTGGGTCAGAGGGTGTGAAAAAGCCAAAGAAGAGGAAGAGAGAAGGTGAAGACGAAGGTGGAGGTGAGAAAATGGAGAATGGAGTTTCAGCTAATGTAGAGGCGAAAAAGTCGAAGAACAAGAAGAAGAACAAAAAGCAGAAGAAAAAGAAGGCTGGGAATGTGGAACCTAAGAAGGATGTGGAGAGTGCAAATGGGGTGAGTGGAGAACAGTGTGTGGCAGTGTCAATTAAGGCCAGTGAAAGGTATACTTTTAAATATATTACTTATCAATTTTTGAATTTGGGTTTTTTATTTATGGGTTGTGTGTACTACTGATATCAATTGTTCATATCAATTCATTTAGGTTTATTTTTATGATTGTGTTGATTCTGTTTGTTTTCTTCCTGTCTACTGTGGGTTCTGTTTGTGACTGACAATTGATTGTTGAGAATATTGGGTTAAATTGGTTGTAATTTTTATGAGAATGTGAATTTTTTTTAGTTATATAGACTTAACATATTTATCCCTTTTTATTGCAGTTTTAATACTTTTCATAGGTATTAACTGGTCAGTCAATATTCTTGTGGAGCCCTGTTGTCAAATAAATTTTTAGTTCTTGAATTAAGTTGTTTTTTGATTGTGCTACGTAGGGATGAACTTTTGGGTTTTGAAATTCTATGTAGGTCACCTGTTTAGTGAGCAGATTCAGCAAAAGAAATTAGTTAAGACTTGGAATTAGGAATATAAAGAGTTTACTCTACTGAGCACAACGAAGTTAAGTGGTTTATGTAAATTTTTCTGTAATAGAAAATGACAAAGAATGATATATATAGGAGCAAATGTTTTGCTATGTTTTCCTAAACTACCGTAAAATGATTATGTTCTTTAATAGAAAGGGGTTGTAAATTAAGTTGAAGATGCTCATATGTTGCAATCTGTTATTGCAGTCAAGAAAACGTGGATAATTCTACTAAAGTTTATGTTGGAGGCATTCCATACTACTCAACTGAGGATGATATTCGTAGTTTCTTTGAAAGTTGTGGCTCCATTACTGAAGTTGATTGCATGAAATTTCCAGATACTGGAAAGTTCAGGGGGATTGCTATCATCAGTTTCAAGGTAGGCCTTAAATTAGATTTCACCTGCATTGTGTTTGCTTATTTATGGCCATTTCAATTCATGTTGCTCGCAACTTACACTAATACTTGGACATAGTTAGTATTGCAAACCTAATGACTCTATACTCTAAAGTGTATGCTGAATGCCCATCTGTTTATGCATGTGGAGTGAGGTTAGGGATTAAAGATAAAAGAATGCAGATTCATGATATCCTGGTAGCAAACCTCAACACATGTTAAAAAGTCAAATTGAACTCCTTATAAGACAGGGAATAATACATTTTTAGAAACAATTTGAACTTCCCTTTATTCTCTAGTAAAGAATAGTGCATGGACAAACTCTGTCTGAACTTAAAAAATTGACCAAAACAATCATATAGGTCAAAAACGGAAATGCACTTCGTTTGGCTGCACTATCGCCTATGTTTGTGTGCACACACAACTAAAGTCAAGAGCATGTTTGTTGCGTGCGCACACCGGGAGGAGGGGGCTAAGGGCTACCAACATGAAAACTGCATTGAAGTATACATCTTTGAAACACACAGGATTCATGTTGTACTTTTGATTTAATCATTGCATTTGTTTCACAGACCGAAGCAGCAACTAAAAGGGCTTTGGCTCTTGATGGAGCTGACATGTAAGTAAGCTGTAAGATTTTCGTTAGTTGTTATTCTTGTACCTCATTTTCCTCCAGATTGCTTAGAACTTCCAATTATGCAGGGGTGGACTATTCCTGAGAATCCAGCCTTACAAAACAACCGTAGAGAAAAAAGTATCTGATTTCTCCCCTGCAATTGTTGACGGTTACAATAGGATCTATGTTGGAAACTTATCTTGGGACATTACTGAGGATGATTTAAAGAAATTTTTCTCAGATTGCAGTGTATCTTCTATTCGATTTGGTGAAGATAAGGTAACAGGAGAATTCCGAGGCTATGCCCACGTGGATTTTTCTGATAGCCTCTCGGTAACCTTGGCATTAAAATTGGACCAAAAGATTGTCTGTGGGAGACCTGTGAGAATAAGATGCGCAGTTCCTGCAAAGAAAGTAGCAAAATCCAATATGAAATCTGATCCAACCAGTAGTAATGCTGATAGTGTTGCTGTTAATAGCGACAATGTTGTTGTTAGTACCAATAATACTGAGATAAGTACCATCAGCGGGAAGATACGGAGGAGGACGTGCTATGAGTGTGGTGAGAAAGGCCATCTAACTTCATCTTGTCCAAAGAAACAAACTGCTGATACAGTGAAATCTGTGCCAACCAGTACGAATGAAGATAATGTTGGAGTAAGTACTAATAATGTCGAGTTCAGTACTGATAATGTTGAGGTAAGTGCTGTCCACGGGAAGATAAGGCAGAGGACATGCTACGAGTGTGGTGAGAAGGGCCATCTTACTTCATCTTGTCCAAATAAACAACCTGATGAGTCGATGAAATCTGTGCCAACCAGTAAGAATGCTTATAATGTTGAAGCGAGTACGGATAAGGTTGAGGCAAGTACGGTCAGTGGGAAGATAAGGAGGAGGACATGCTATGAGTGTGGTGAGAAGGGCCATCTTTCTTCATCTTGTCCAAAGAAACAAGCTACTGAATCAATGAATCTGGATGCAAGTTAATCATGTATAAAGGTTTGTTGTCCAATATAACAAAGGTGTTGGTGTATTATTTTTCTTTCAATTTATTGGATTGTCCTTTAGATTATAAGCTGTTCTTGAAACTGGCTTAGGTTGGAGCCAGTCCTCCCCAAATTTCTCAATTTTGTCCTTATCCCGGAATTACCTTATATTAGTGCAACTTTTTCAATTATTAGTTAATGTTACTTAAGTTCCTCTCGATATAAATTGATGAAATTGCTTATGATTTACTTTATATGATTTGGAAACAGAGCCCATCAATTTGACAGCCATGCCAATTAGGGGTTGTTTTAAATGCCTTTTTTCTTTGGCACCATAAAGATTTGGCTTAGGTAATAGTTGGACCTCAAGGTTTAGGTCAACTTGTTAGCAACTACGAAGTAAAACCTTGAGGTTGATCCTCTTGGTGCTAGGCCGCGAGTAATTACTTGTTATTCCGTAGTTAGCACAGGGAAAGGGCCTGCCTTTGACCGGAATGTGGTGAGTGACAACAAAGTCACAAGGAGAAATTAAGGCGATTTACTTTCTTCTACTTGTAGAGGTGTGAACTGTAGACTGCAATTTTTTGGAAACACTTCAGGTTAGTAAAACTCATCTGATGCTACTGGCCTATTAATGGTTTAAATCACTTTTTCCCCATGGTACTGAACATTAATTTATATATGCATCATTGAACTAATTTTTTTTATAATTGCATCACTGTACTTAATTTTTTTTTATAAAAATTGAATTTTCCGTCCAAGTTTGTTAAAAGTTAATGGACTGCTGACGTGGCATGTCACGTCATCAATCTAGTACAATTATGTGATTATAAAAAAAATCAGATTAGTGATACATATGTAAATTGATATTCAGTATGGGAAAAAAGTGATTTAACCTGCCTATTAATAGGGTACAAATTTGACAAGGGTGTTTTTCCTTGTGATTGTATGGTAGTGATTGTATGCTAATAATCTGAATGCCTTGTTAGTTATATCCTCTCGAGGTTGTAAGGATCACTTTGAGGGGTAAAGAGAGAAAACTAAAGACACTGGCAAGACTCTTAACCAGTTTTCTGATTAGAATGTACCATGAGAATAACGGATTATGCCTTGTTTAACTGTGAATTTTAGTACCCCAATTGCATAATTTAGAATTGAAGATCTTGATCAATTTTTGAGCATTTAGAGCTTCTTCAAAACTGAAAAACATTGGATATGAAAAATGTGACGGCAAGTATTTGTTGGGGATTGTATGGTTTGTTATTGTTTCACGGAACTCAGCTTTGACTTGGAAATTGAAATCCTATGAATTGGAACTTTTCTGTACATAAAATGGATACAAAATATCGTGTTAAATTATAATTAGTTAATATTTTATCATGTATCATGCATGGGGTAACTCCGTGATTATAATTAATCACGATTGTATACATTATGTTGAATCTCATTTTTGTAATTATTTATTATTCACTAAAACATTATTGCCTTCGTGGGGAGCTAACTCTCTTTTTTATTTGAGAGCTTGTTTAAAAAGGAAAATAAGAGAGTTAATCTATCTATTTATCTATACTGTAATTAAATAGACAATTTAATTTTCCTTTTTTAGTTGGCTTGGCTATTTTTTGGTTCCCCTGTTTTTTTGTTCGACTTTTTACTTCTTTTTTTTTATGTCAAGTCAATTATTTTTTATTTGTACATTAATTCTACGACCTTTTACTTTTTCTACTTTACATAAAAAATTAAATTACTTTTTGTACATTATTACTTATCCTACTTTAAGTCAAAAACTTACTTTTCTTATTTTAAGTCAAAGATTATTTTTCCTACATTTATTCAAAACCTAACTCATCAACATACATAATATTAATTTGAATTAGTATCGTAATTTTATATAAAATTAAGAATTAGTAATCTAATTTAATAAGAAAATAATCAAAGTAAGATTATCTTACTGAATATTAATATGTGAAAAAGTATTAGTAAATTTTATTTTATTTTCAAAATAAGAAATCTCAACATAGATAGCTAAAAAATATTAAATATATATATATATAGAAAAAATTAACTTAAAGAATAAAAAAAAATTATCATTAAAAATAAATAATAATAAATATAATTTGAAAATATTTGAAAATATTAACATGTAAAAAACAAGATAGTCTATTAAGTCAAAAGTAATATTACTTAATATAATCAAAATATTATATGAAAAAATATTAATAAAAAATAATACTATAAAATTTAATAATCAAGAATAAGACCATGTAATTTGCACGAGGTATTCATTCTCTTTTTTTTTGGGGTTTTATTCATCCTCCTCTTTTTTTATTCGACCTTTGACTTTTTTATGCATTAAGTCAACTTTTATTATTTATCAATTCATATAAGAAATTGAAATTAGTATTGTAGTTTTATAAAGAAACATGAATTCACAATATAGTGTGATAAAAAATTAATCAAGGTAAGATCATCCTACCTAAAATTAATTAATTTTTTTTATTTCAATATACATACAATAATATAAGTTTCAATAAAATTATATTACTGCATAGATAATATAGTTTGAGAAGAAAAGTAAATTATCATAAAAATTATCTACCTAACTTAAATTTGTTACTATTATTAAAATATAAGTATAATTATTGTTTTGAGTATAAGTAAAATTTAATCATTATTTAGATAATATTACTGTTATTATATTAAAATACAAGTATAATATACTAATCAACTGTATGATTTAATTACCAAATAAAAAATAAAAAAAATAATTACTCAATCCAATAATAATTTGTAAAAATAAAATTCAAAATATCAATAATACTATAATTTTATAACAAGGCATTTTGTTCAGTTTAACCTTGTCAAAATAAAATTTAGTAATATAGTTTATAAGAAAACAATCATAAAATTATATTACATACTATTAATTTGTTGCCAATATTAAATAAATTTTTATTACAATGTAGATGATATAGTTTGAGAATTTTTTTTTTCCATATAGATGGATTACCTAACTTGAATTTGCTAGTCTTGGTTAAATATAAATGTAATTATACTCAAATATTAGTAAAATTTTATTATACGCTAAATAATATAATTTTAGACTGATAGTATTTTCATATTAGAATTATTTTACTTAATAAATCCAATGATATATTCATAAAAAAATAAAAATATATTTACAATATTATAACGTTATAACAAAATATTCATACATAATTAAATAAACAATATGGTTCATCCTCATTTTTTTTTGGTTTGGTTCGTCTTCCTTTTTTTTTTTTTGGTTTGACCTTTTAACTTTTCTCACATTAAGTCGACTTTTATTATTTATCAATTCAAATCAGAAATTAAGATTAGTGTGATGCCCCCAAATTTGGGCCCACACAGTCCAAACTTGAGTTGTCAAAAGATTATAACAAAATTATTACAAGTAGTGCAACATACAACAATACACAACTAAGTCTTTCACGATTATTGTCACACTATTTTACAACACGTGAAGACTATGATAGCTATCTCTCGGACTCTCACTCCATCCTCCGGCTAGACCCAGCTACATTCTCATCTCCTGTTGAAAAACAATAGAACAAAAAGAAATGGTAAGCTCAAATAGGCCAATAAAGAATATCATGACTAAGATAATGACGAATAAATTATCGTTAGCCTTCAATAGTCGAGTCCTTGATAGAATATAATAGACTACAAGGTTTATATCAAAAATTGCAGTTAAATTCTTGAACAACGTTTAGATCAATAATAGCAGCGAAATGAACAATCTATTAGAAGAATAATGCAGACTATAGTGTCCACTTACTTCTCTTTTTAGAAAAAACATCATCAACTTTTATCATCTGAAACACCCTGACCATGAGAATACAAACTCATAGTTCCTGGTCATAATCATGCAAATCAATAGTTCATCTTTGCACTACGGGCCAAAGATATTCAATATAACACCAACGATCATGATTATACCAGTATTCAGCCTTTGGTCATAATCATACCAAACAACAGTTCATCTTTGCACTACGGGCCAAAGAGAACTTTCACCACGTGTCATAAAAGACACCGAATAGATGTATCGCCTTTAACCTATTATATCGCCTTTAACCTATCATCTGTTCAACAATTATATCGCATCTGTGCCCCCGGCCACATATATTCACAACATCTTGATTTTTTTATGATTAGTACAAATAACAGTGATACAAATGATGAACAGAAGAAACATGATAAATAATAAGTATCAGAAGTTTACTTTGTGCAGATTTAAATAATGTCCAAATTATCAACATGATGTGGAGTAAAATTCAAAAATGATATTCAAGATTCACAGTTCAGAATAACGGTTACAGTTCAATAGAAATGTTTAAAAAAATAGAAAATGAATACAAAGAGTAATTCACTAAACATGCGGTAATCCGCGTAGTCAGGTTATTCTCAGAGATTAATATGGAATGAATACGAAAAATTATTCACCAACATGCAGTAATCCATGTCGTAAGGTTATTCCCACAATTTAATACATGAAAATAAATGACACATCTTATGAGTAAGAGAAAAACGATATTATTTTCGAGAATCAAAGAATGATAATCCCTTACCGTAGTAAGTTTGAATAGTGGAAGATGAAAAAGATGAAATCTCTTACCTTAACACGTGACTGGATATTGATTTAAATGAGGTTGATTAACTTGAACAGTACTCGTACACTTATAGATTTTCACAAATACTCAAGATGACTTAAGCACACTTAGAGAGAACTTACACAAAGAAGTATTTAGAGAGTGAAAGAAAGAACAAATAAGGAAGTTTATGAAAAATCCTTAAGTTAATGCCTCTATTTATAGCCAAAAATCTTATCATAACCAAGATTTCCTAATTTAATCCAAACCGTTCATTTCAAGATAATGTTTGATCCTTACCACTCATTTCATCTTTTAAAATTTCTTTAATTTAAATCATTCATTTAAAGATCATCTTTAATCTACACCATCTATTTTTAATTCTATATTATCTTTAATCTATACCATTCATTTCATCTTTTAAGATTTTCTTAATCTAAACCATTCATTTAAATATCATCTTCAATCTACACCATTCATTTAAAATTATATAATTATTACATTATCTTTAATATATACCATTCATTTTATATCACCCAACTTTATATTATTTATTATAATAAACAAATAACTTTATCAATTCAATTATTCAACAATAATTCACACTTATTCATTATTATGACTAATTGTTATAAATACAGTGTAGTTGGCTCTCTGAGTTAGATATCAAATTAATTAATAATGAAATACAGCAGTTTAATTAATATCATAATAGAGATAACAATAATGCAGAAAGTATGTAAAAGAAAGAATACGTTACTGTGTCATGACAATTATTGATTCAATAATGTGAATTACTGTGCATATGCTACTGTGACAATTATCAGTTTAATAGCATGAATTATTGTGCATGTGACAATAAAGTCAAATATTGTACGATAACCACTTTATCAGTTTAATAATACTGTGCAATGTTGTGTGCTACTATGCAATACTGTACGTTACTTGTAATACCGTATATTACTATTCTTTTACCACCGGATATTTTAACAATTAAAAGTGATATTACCATTGACCATTTAAAATTTTTTTATGTCATTTTCTATATCCGACAATTATTCGTTGTGGGGTCTACCAATGATTGGTTCGCACGGCGCTGTCGTACGAATATTCCCCGACAGAACGAATATTCCCCGACTAAACGAATATTGTCTGACATAAAATAATTTACACATAACATCCTTAACTTTTAACTTTACCAATTTAACCACTTACTGTTTCAAGAAAAAAATATATATGAAGAAAAATTAAATTTTGTATTTCATAAAATTCGGGGTCTTACAATTAGTATCATAGTTTTATAAGAAAAGAAGAATTAACAATATAGTTTTAAAAGAAAATAATCAATAAAATGTCATCTAACTTAATATTAATTTGTTACTATTATTACTTGTATTTATAAAATTCCCTGTTTGATTTAATGATGATTGTGCTATTAAAGTATATTTGTAAAATCAATTAAGTTTTGTAAAGTTCTTATGAAAATTTATGTGTAAAAGGTCTTCGTTAGGGATCTAATATGTTAGATAGATTCATAATCATAGGGTATATAACTTTGTAATTTATGTAATAGCTGAAGTTATTTAAAATAGACTGGTATTTTGTTGAGTAGAAATAAAGATCATTGAGTGAAGTATCAGATTATAGAGTTATGTTACAAAACTACTCTAAAGTAGATATCGTTGAGTAAAATCACTCAACGATCATAAAACTAACTCTACTTTTCCACTCTGAAGGAAAAAATGATCAAAATCGTAGAGTACTAAAGTCTGACAAGACAGGTGACAGGTTTATAAAAAATGTTATATAACCTTAATCTCACATACCTCAAAAATGATATTCAAAATGAGATAGTGATAATGATGAAGAGTTAACACAACTTTTGCAACAATTATCTTTACAAGGATAAGGATATACGACTGCTACTGCATCAAATATAGTACTATCGAAAGCAACAACATGTGGTTCAACAAACAAGATTTTGAAGTCAAAGAAATGATCATTTGACAAGTGTCTTAGGGCATTTGGAATAACGGTAACAATCCAATAAATTTATCAATAAGAGTATATAAAATGATTATTTTTATAATAATGAGCAATAACTGATCTTCAAGCATTCATCGCCTAAAAGCTCAAGTGTTCAAAGTGCTTCACTTTATGATCCAAAGATATTTATACTACTGTAAATACATTTGAAAAAAGGACTTGAAGCATATTAGCAACACCTCAAACAAACATTATTTTTTGTGATTGTAATAAGATTTAAGTAATCTTTTGTATCAAGTCCTAGTGGCTTTGAAAATTCTAAGTGAATCCTTATTGTACTGGTTCCAAGAGAATCTTGGTTTGTGTAACTATTTCATCCTTGGTGGATCATTTATACTCTCAGAGTAGAAAATATGACTAGGAGACTTTTTATTTTGAACCTTTTAAAATTCTCGTGTTCTTACTTTACTGCCTTTATATTTCTGCAATTTATTATTTATCACTCTATGATTTCTTTCTGCGACCTATTTCTATAGCTGCACTAAATTTAGAACTCTAGTTTTAATTAATCTTTGAAGGGTTTTTCAAAACATATGGATTGTGCTAATCAAGTTCAATTAATCTGTTTAATCATTTGGTAACTTAATCTCTAAAAAAAAATTAAAAGAATTTATTCAACCCATCTTCTAGATTTCTTTTGTGTCTTTGAGAATAACAATTACTTTTATTCAAAAATTGAAATTAATAACGTAATTTTATAAGAAAACATGAATTCGTAATATAGTTTTATAATAAAATAATTAAAAGAAAATCATCTTACCTAATATTATGTGATTTCTTTTATTCAAATATAATAATAATAATAATAATAATAATAATAATAATAATAATAATAATAATAATAATAATAATAATAATAATAATAATAATAATAATAATAATAATACAAATTTAAGTACAATTATATTACCACTTTGATAATATAGTTTGAGAAGAAAATATAATTATCATAAAAATAATTTATCTAACTTAAATTATTGCTATTATTAAATTATAAACATAATTATAGTTTTGAGTATAAGAAAGATTTAATCATTATTTATATAATATAATTGCTATTATTCTTCAAATAAAAATATAATTTACCAATCGACCAAATGATTTAATTATTAAATAAAAAATAAGTACTCTATAGTCTATCCAATAAGAATTTATAAAAATAAAATGCAAAACATCAATAATATTATAATTGTACAACAAGACTCTTCGTTCAGTTTAACCGAGTCAAAAATAAAAATTAGTAATATAGTTTACAAGAAAATAATCATAAGATCATCTTACATAATACTAATTTATTATCATTATTAAATTTTTTTTTTATTACAACTCAAATAATTTAACTTAAGAAGAAAAAAATAAAATTCTAATAGATCGTCTTACATAATCTAAATTTGTTACTCTTAATTAAATGAGTTTAATTATATTCAAGTATAAGTAAATCTTATTATAATTAAAATAATATAATTTTAGAAAGAAAATATTTTCCTATTAGAACCATTTTACCTAATAAATATAATAATATATTTATAAAAAAAATTAATAAAATATTTACAATATCACAGCTTTATAATAAGATCCCGTGGTTTATACCAGGGGTAGATGCTAGAAGTATTATATATCTATATACTTTAACTAAATTTTGAATCTTTTTTTTTCTTTTTTGGCAAAAATTACATTTCCTATTGTATTATTTTTTCTACTTTAAGGCAAAAATTATTTTTTCTACATTAATTCAAAAATTAACCCATCTACATATACAGAAATATTATCGTAAAATCAAGTTTATTATTGATAAAATATTATGATAATCATCAATTTCTTTGGTAACTTGGTATGTTATATGTCTCAATCTATTGGATCATCATTATAGTAACTTTGTATGTGTATTTAATAAGTTCATCACCACCGTTGTTCAATTTATTGTTAAAAATAAAATATGGTATTTATATAATATATAATTGAGTTTTATTGTTAAATAAAATATTTTATTATACTATACTGCATTGCTTGCTGACTACTCGTATCAAAATATTTTGAATTGAAGGTAAAAAAAGTTCTTTTTTTATACATAATTATTAGTACAAAATTTCTTTATTTTAAAATAAGAAATCTGAACATAGATAGCTCAAAAAAAATTAAAAAATCTAAATCAATGTGTGTGAGTATATATATATATATACAAAAAATAACTTAAAGAATAAAAAAATTTAAAAAGCAAAAAAATTATCATTAAAAATAAATAAAATTTGAAAAAAGTCCAAAATATCAATATGCAAAAAAAAAAAAAATAGCCTGTTAAATTAAAAGTAATATCAATTATTCTATTTAAAATATTATATAAAAGTTATTAATAAAAAATAAATATTAATTTAAGAATCAAGAATAAAACTTAATAATTTGTGCGGGTATACAGCTAATATTACTAGATAAGATAAATGGAGCGGGAGTCATAGTAATTTTTTTCTTGTGTCTGTGAATTACGGAGAGAAAGTGGACAAAGGAGGAGTTAAAAGTTGAGTGTTTGACTGTTATTTTAAGGATAGAACGGGAGTAGTGAAATTTTTAAAAAGTGATAATTTTCCACCCGCTTTTGAATAGAATATTGGGGTTAACTTTCTACCCATTTCTCTCACTTTCCCTTCTTAAGAAAGGCTGCAAACATAATTGGGTTCAATTCCTCCCATTTCATTTCTTTTCTACCCTTTTTAAAACTCAGAAACATAATGTAGTGCCTTCTTTCTATCAAGTAATACGCACCAATTTCTTAAGTGGATCGAAGTAAAATATAAACCTAAATATATAGTTTCAATATTAATAAAAATCTAATATTGTGTTTCTCAAAGAATATATTACAAAACTTTCAGTTCCTTACCTTAATTGATTGAAGAAAGTTATACTATACGATTCAATTAATTAATTATTTGCCCTAATAAAGATATGATGATTTACCAATTAGCTTTTCAAAGTCCTAATATAATACATATTATATTTAATTCTTGTATTAATAATTAACCAAGAAAATCTTTATATATGAAGTTGCGCTACATATTTCTAAAAACAGTTAGTTTTAGGGTTATATGGGAAAAAAATGAAATTTCTATTAATTAGAGCTAGTTGTAGACATGCACATTTGGCTCGGGGCCCGCGGTCCGGCCTTGATCCGGCCTGGTCAAAGCCTGACCTGGCTTGGCCTGGCCCGACAGACAACAACATGCCACGTTTTTGCAGCTTAAATCTGGCCCGGTCCGGCCTTGCAAAAAAATCGGTCTGGACTGGCCTGCGCCCTGGCCTACAGTCTGGACCGGCCTTCGGCTTGGCCCGCATTCCCAAGCCTACGGCCTGGCCTTCCTCCCCAACTTTGTGCGTGTAACCAAGTCGTCTCGATTTTTGTTCTCTCTAGCAATATATATTTATATATGTGTCTGGGTCAGTGTGTGTGTGAGATTGTGTGTATAAATATTAAGTATGTATAATATTATTATATAATATATATGCATGTGTGACTATTTGTGGCTTGTTCTTCTTTTATCTTTTATTAGTATTTATTAATAAAGGCAGAAAGCAACGGTAACATCAGCTGGCGTGGACTGTTGGAGTGGCCAAGTGGGCCGCGTGGCATGCACAGAGCCGCAGAGGCTGTGACTGGAGTGGCCGAGTGGGACGCGTGGCGTGCGCTGGAGGGCTGCTGCTGCTGCTTTGCTGACGCTGACGTTGACGCTGACGACTGATTTGACGAGTCGGCTGCAGCCTGCACCTGCCTGCCAGTGCGGCAGTGCCTCTGCCGAGTCCTTCCTTCGCCAGTCTGCTGTCCGCATCAGTCAAATTATCAATACATGCAAAAAAAAAAAAGGTCAAATTTTTCAACGGTTAATTGCGCAACGGAAATATTTGAGTTGTATAAAATGAAGGTCGTGTGTTGTATTATAGATATTCACAATTATTATTACAAGATCAATTATTTTAGCATTTTTTTGTCTCCAACACTGATTTAATTATTTTCTCTCCATAAGATTTCAATTTCTTTATATTATAACTCTCACGCTGGTTAATACAATTTTTTTATTATACCCTTTATTATTATATTTTTATACCCATTATTATTGTATTGTTATTATAATATTTTATTATAATACAATGGATTCTTCCAACACTGCATCCGGATCACAAATGCCACAATTTATTCAAAACGACCAAAGTAGCATTCGGCCTGATAGTGGAACGAGTTCGAGTCTGTTATTTCCACGTCCTACTGGTGAACAAAACAAATGTACAGCGCCGATTTGGGAACATTTCACCGAAGTGTGGGCTGCCGATGGTGTTAAAAAGACTCAATGCAAAATATGCAACGCCTTATTTGGTACTAAAGGTAATAACACACTACAACGACACTATCAATCGTGTTTGCAAAGGCATAAACTAACTGACAAAAGCTCTCAAGCACAAATTGATCGTTCCGGTCACAGTTGGAGTTATGATCAAATATTAGAAAAAGAGTTACAAGCCAAACTAGTGATCGAGAAGGAGCTCCCGTTTAATTTTTTTGCCGATCAGCGCTGTACCGAGTACATTCAATCTGGATTGCAACCGAAATATAAACAAGTAAGTAGAATGACTACTAAATGTGATGCTATTAAATTATATAATAAAGCTAAAAAAGAACTTATTGAATATTTTGATAATTTTGACGGTAAAATTAGTTTAAGTAGTGATATTTGGTCTGCTAATCATCAACCTGAAGTTAGCTATATTTGTATGACTGCTTATTGGATAGATTCTGAAATGATCATGTAAAAAAGAATTATAAGATTTGAATTTTTTGAATTACCTCATACTGGTCAAAAAATATATAGTCAAATTATTGAGATTATTCGTACTTTTAAAATTAAAAATAAAATAATGAGTATTAGTTTAGATAATGCAAGCAATAACACTAGTGCTGTTACCATGTTAAAAAATGATTTATTACCTATAATAAATGGTTCATTTTTTCATGTTAGATGTATTTGTTATATAATAAATTTAATTGTTCAATCCGGATTTAATTATTTAAAAATGACTATATCTAAAATTCGTTATACGATTACCTGTGTGTATGGTTCAAACAGAAAAATTCAAAATTTTAGACATTTTTGTCATGCAAGAGGAGAAAAATTTAAAAGAGTGAAATTTGATAATAACACAAGGTGGAATAGTACATATGATTTGTTTAGAGATGTTTATAAACGTAAAAATATACTTATAGAGTTTTATAATACTTTGATGGTTCATGAATTAACAAACGAAGACTAGGATTTACTTGGTCAACTATTAAAGATTCTTAAAGTTTTTAAAAAACATACAAAAATATTATCTGCTGTTTATTATCCTACAATTCATCATGTTTGTATGCATGTTTAGAAATATCATTTATTTTTAAAGAATTTAAAAATAATGACATTTGATCTGCCCTTATTTTGTCAATGGAAGAAAAATTTTAAAAATATTTTGAAGACATGCCAACTATTATTACTTGTGCCGCTGCATTAAACCTAATTATAAAATTAGAAGGCGTAGAGAGTATTTTGGAAGATATAGTAGAAAATATAGGTAGTAGTAATATTGATAACCTTAAATTAAAATTTAATACTACATTTACTGAATTTTATAAATTGTATGAATCTGTATATTGTACATCTGTATGTGCACCGCCCCCTGCCCCTTCATCTTCTAAATATGCCAACTTATTAAAAACAATATCTAAGAAACCAAAATCTTCAACACACACGAGTAGTTTAAACGAACTTGGTTTATATTATAGTACCGATTTTAGAAGTTTTATGACCGAAGAAGAATTTGAAAATTTTAATATTCTCGCTTTCTGGAATAAACATAAACGACAGTTTTCTACTTTGGCCGCGATGGCCCGTGATTTACTAACTATCCAAGCTAGTACCGTAGCTTCAGAATCTTGTTTTTCTTTATCTGGCAGGGTATTAAATGAAAAAAGAAGTAGACTTAGTTCGGAATCGTTAGAAATATGCATCTGCTATAGAGATTATCTTGCGGCGCAAAGAAGAATACAAGACGTAATAGACGATCAAGATAGCTCGGAAGATCTCGAAGTCGGAGCAGAAATTGTTGAAAGTTCAATTCCATAAATTTTGAAGATTCGAAGACATATATTTTAAAATTTTGAAGAATTTATTTGTAACCAATGAATAATTAATTATTATTTAAGTTATATTTTAAAGTTATAAACTTATAATTATTCATTATTGTAATTTGTAAATTCATTATTTTTAATAAATACATCAATTCTTATTTCTTTTTTTAATACGGTCGAGTCGCATTATATTTTAAAAGTTATGAGTGTGTGTGTGTGTGTGTATATATATGTGTGTGTGTTTAATAACATATATACGTGTGTGTTTATGGTGTAATAAAATAATATGTATATTATATATATTTATATATGCGTGTGTGTTAGTGTGTTAGTGCTTACAACTTACTGAGTAATATATATATATATATATATATATATTATTAGCACTGACACACACATTGACACAATAACAAATTATAAATTACGTGTGTCAGTGTGTGTAGCTCACTAACTTGTGTCAATTAATATCAAGTGCACTGCAGTCACGCTCAGGGGATATATATATATATATATATATATATATATATATATATATATATATATATATATATATATATATATTACATGCGCACAATGACACAACACACACATATATTTATTATATTATAACTTTATTATCGCTAGCCGCCAGGCTCGTTATCCAACTTTAGGCCTGGCCTGGCCCAGCCCTCAGGCCAAAGCAGGCTCGTTTTTTCCGTCTTAAATCCGGCCTGGCCCGGACTAGTTTCTTTTATGTTTAGGCCTGGCCTGGCCTGGTCAACGGTCAAGGCCTGCCAAACCTGGGCCAGACCAGGCCAGGCTGGCCCGATGTGCAAGCCTAGCTAGTTGTAGGGTTATGAATAACCCTCAACTCGATTCATTTAAGCTTGACTCAACTTGATTTGACTCGAGTTCGTTAATTTACAGAGTCGAGTTCAAATAAAGAATCGTATTTCTTTAATTAAATGAGCCGAACTAGAATTATATTAGGTTCAACTCGACTATGCTCAACTTTAGCTCAATTTGTCTAAGTTCAGTTTGAGCTCGATCATTTAATCTCGACTTGTTTAGTAGTTAATTAATTAAAATAATTATTTTTACATATATAATATGTATTAAGTAAAAGTCTTCAACTCTTAGAATTTAGCATTTAAAATTTTTAGATCTTAATTTTCAATTTTATCAAACAATTGATTAGACTTGACAAATTACAAAAAAATTATGCAAATAAACAAAACCATATAATCCAGGTTTTCAGGCTTCCAGCCCGTGGCACAATCTCTATGACGTGGAGAAGGGAGAGCGATGAACATGAATAAACAAAATGTATACTAATATTAATATATATCACCCGTGACGTTTACCATCTAATCTCGGATATTGTTTTACATCACGGACTGGGTTTCATTTCTCAAATTTATTAGATTTCATGTTTAACATCCATCTAATTAATGTGCTTAAAATGAATATGCTATGTATTAAATAAGTACAATTTTGGATCACACGCACAACCACTACAAGTACAAGTATATCCCGTAATATAATTTGTACCTAATGCCATATATCCCTCCCAATAGAGAATATATAAATCAATACAGGATGGATGAATGTATTAATTTCAGGCGGGATTAATATTTAAAATTTGTACGTAAAAATTACTGAACGCCACTATCCAAGCTCTTGTCCCCCACCCACTAGCTATAAATATCTCAACGGACGGACGGACGGACGGACGGGCCGGCAGCAGCTAGCCTTGTATTCTCTGCCCTTTGATGGCGGCCAGTGCAAGATCAAGTACGGAGCTTTCGTTCCCAAGCAAACGATATCATTATTATGATAAGGATCATAAGATGAGTACTAGTCCTGACAGAATGAGTGTCCATTGGGTTGAACCAAAATCGGAAGGCGGTAAGGTCGATGTTGTTTACTACATCTCTAAGAATGGGGACCTTCAGCATCCTCACTTCATGGAGCTTTTCCTCTCTTCTGCCCATGGTCTCTATCTCAGAGGTGATTTATTAATTAACACGTACACACATGCATATATATAATTGTCAATCTCTCTATTTGTTATTGAGTAAACTTGAGATGACGATGACCGTTTTCCTTACATTTTACTATATATATAAAATGGAATAATAGTTTATAATAATAAAAATAACATAGATATATATATCCTTAATATATATTCATAAAAATTAACAAGTCAATTATAAATCAAATATGACCTTGCATCTCTTTGTGTCTTTCTTTCAGATGTAATGAACAGATTGAACACGCTCCGAGGTGATGGGATGGCGAATACGTACTCTTGGTCTTCCAAACGGTACTACCTCTACTTCCTCTTTTGTATCGACATACTCTCCTTTTACTCACTTTTTACATATTACTTAAGAGATTTTTAAATTTAAAATTAATATAATTTTTTTTAATTTTAATTAATATAATAATAAATATTATAAATTTTTTAAAAAAATATTACTCATTTTAAAAATAATATTATTCATTTTAAAAATTAATAATAATTTTATAATTTAAAATAAAAAAATACTGTTTAATTATTTTTTATCTTACTAAAATTATTTAATTAATCATACTCAATATGCTAAAATAATTCAAATACTTTAGTTTGCTCTAGTACGTACATGAAATAGTAGTGTCATTAGATGGTATGGTAAACCGGTAGTTATATGGTGTTAGGAGCATTTTGAATGTCAAACATATTTTAAAAATTTATTCGTTTAATAATAATTTATTTAATATATAATTTATTTAAATTTATAAAAATAAATTTTAAAATTAAACACAATGTACTAAAAATAAAAATAAAACAATACGCTTAAAAGTACAAAACTACAAATACCAATAACCGAATAAATACTTATTCTTATGTTATAATCCCCAGAAAGTCAAAAGATTACAATTACATATTTATTATTATTATTATTATTATTATTCCCATTTGCCCCTCTTTCTATGACAACTTTTCTTCGCAACAATGGACTATTTGATGATTAATTCAGGAGCTATAAAAATGGATACGTGTGGCAAGATCTATCAGAAAATGACCTCATTCATCCGACCAACGGCAAAGATGAATACGTTCTCAAAGGATCAGAAATTCTCCCATCCTCTTCCAGCTTCAGATCATGCGAAACAGCTTTATCACGAAATCTACCGGAGACGAAAGATTCCGGCGACGACGCTATTACTCCGGCGACCGTCAGGCCGAGAAGAAACCAGTCGTGGAGCTCATTTGATAATCCTCAAGAGTACAAAGTCTACAAGTGTGAATCCAGCCGAGGCTTCGCCGGAATAGCCGGCGTGGCCACGGGAGGAAGGAAAGAGAGAGGGGAACATGAGAGTACTATTGTGGAGCTGAGCAGAGAAGAAGTATCTCCGCCGGTTTCGAATTCTAGCTCGGAGGTTTTGATAGGTATGAGCGGAATAATAGACGTCGATCGGTATCATGGTACCGGTGATCGGACGGCTAAGCAGTTAAGTGGGACCATGAAAGTTTCGAAGGTTTTGATGCAATTGATCAGCTGTGGGTCCGCTTCAATGAAGGATCTTCGGTCAATGAGAAGTCGTGGTGTTTGATTGGGATGGTGTACGAGAAGGATTACAGCGTCATCCACTGGATCAATAAGTTTAGACTTTATATGCTCTTAAAAAAGAAAATGTATTTCCATAAACTTTTTTTTTCCCTTTTCAGTCCCTCAAGTTTCTTTATCTCTTTGTGTTTTTCTCTTTTTTGGCACTAGTTCCATAAAATCCTTCTTCTTTTTTCCCCCACATAATAATTGAGTGAGTTCTATTTTTATGCAACCAGAAAATTTAGAAATTATCAAAATTTCTTGTAAAAAAGAATCTAAGAGGTTGATCTTGTTATCCAAGTGTTTGAGGGTGTGTTTGGTAAATTTCTAGTTTATTTTAAGCTTCTTATAATCACAATTACAATATCAACAAGTTCATATTAATGATGAGAATTACAATAATTAATTAAAATTACACATAAAATAAAAAATAAATGCACACGGCCATAATGTTACGTTTGAATTATAGGAATGCAGATAGATGGAAATAGAATAATTCATTTTTATTAAATAAAAATAAATATATTTTGTTATTCTCTTGGAGTGATATGAAATGGATTATTCTCATTTTTTTAAAATTTATAAATTTTATTCTTTAGGGAAGATATAAAATAACTTATTCCAATTAGAATAGAATGAATTATTTTATTTTTCATTCTTTCATCTATTTTATTTATTATTTTTGGTACATTAAATTTTGTATGTTAAATAAGTTAAATTACACTAATAAATTTTTTAAATACATTTAAATTTTTAAATACTCTAAAACCCACTCAATGCTATGTTACCCAGATATACACAGTAATAATAGAAAATTAATATTTGTACAAATAAAAATACATGATAGTTTTACAAAAGATTTTTTCTCACATAAAAATGTATTCTATTTATTATTCATGTAAAAAATAACTTATAAAATAATTATTTTTACTTGTGAAATTATTAATTCCCTAATAATAATACTTGCATGATTCAAAAATACCAGAGAAAAAAATAAATCTAGAACAAAATAAAAAAAGGCACCAAACCCGAGAATCCTTTATGCTACATCTTCATTTCCGTATCCCTTCACAAATAAATACCATCTTCTTCCATTTACCTTTGCTTTTTGGGTAAGTCATCTTCTTCTATCTTCATTTTCTTCTGATCGAGGTTAGTGGGTTTTCCCAGCTTCGAATTTAGTGCTCTTTTGAGTGCCAATGGGACCCATTAGAGGGTTAAAGAGAAGGAAGAAAGCAGAGAAAGGGGTTGACCACAATGGTTCTGTCACTTCTATCCCGACCCAACTCCAGCCCTTGGAATGGTGGGATGATTTCTCCAAGAGGCTCACTGGTATATACTACTATAATTTTACAATCTTGTTATATGCATACGCTTACAATGTTATTGCTTTTACTGGGTATGCTTATGAGAGAATCTCTTAGGTTTTATTTGTTATTAGTGATATTTCTTGACATGGGTCAAATCTACTTTTTTTGTAAATCTGTTAGTTCCTTGCTTTATTAATTATCATGGACAGCTAGCTTTTGATTTGTAACATATACTGCAGTTTTATCTGGCACTCTGATAAATTTAGGTATTTTATATCCTTTTAGTTTTACACAAGTGCTTGTTGCTTAATTCTAAAAACAATGGCGTCGAAAGATTAGATGGACAAATGTGTCTCTTATCAAGGAGGCCTACCTTATTGAAATGTCGTTTTAGTTCCGAGTATCTCTGTAGATGTGCAGGAGTCATGAAAACGCCCTTCTTAAATAATCTTTTTGGCTTCTTGCTCTGTGTCTTGCGTGCTCTCTAGTCTAATTTTTGTCATGTATTATTGTTTCAAAATGAACTACTTGCTTGCATGAATAATACTGCCTCCGTTCCAAAATCATTGATACATGAATTTGTGAAATCCTGCAATTCAAGATTGATATGGATCCGTTTATGCTTTGAAATCAACAAATATAACAAGTAGTAATACTTTATACTTTGTTTATAGCAATTATAGTTGTTGTACCAAAATTTTAAAAACTTGTATTAGTTTTGAATTTTAGAATTTAGCAAATTGATCAAGGAAAAGTCAAAATATATCTCTAATTTTGAAAAGGAGGGAGTAAGTCAATTGGAGTATTTCTAGGATAGACACTCGATGGTGACCTAGTTTTATGCAAATTGAGTCCTCTGAAGATGTACATAACTGAGCTAATTTTGATGACATGCTATTGTTCTTTCCACATATTTCAAGACCGGACTAATACCTATGTAAATATATAGGTTAGCTTTAAGACGTGTGAAGAAAACTTTCTCCTAGTTGAATAATTCTTACAACTTTACATGATGCACCATATAGATTGATTTTCTGTTGATGTTAAATTGAATTTGAGAAAGGCCAGCAACTGTTTGAAATGCATAATGGATATCTTGTACTTTGAGAGTCAGGTGACTCAGGTGATCACGGTACGTTGAAGATATTTTCTTAGAGAGACAAGAAAGCGTTAAGTTGGCTGCTTATAAACACTTTCAGTAAGTAGGAGCGGAACTCTCTGCTTCATTGGATAAATAATCCCCACTGGAGTATTATTCATGTATGGTTGTATTGTTTTTGTTGTGACCAATTATAATACGGAATGATATTGTGATGGAGAGACGACGATGCAAGTATGGTAATGGAATTGAAGGTAGTAGTTAAGTTGTTACTGTCGGTTACGGTGCTGATTATGATGGTGACAACATCGATTGTAGTGCATTGGTGCTTAATGAGGAGATGCTATCAGCAACTACAATGTTGACTGTGCTGATTGTGATTTTCTTGCAGCACCTAACTGCGTCATAAGATATATTTCGAGCCCATTCACTGATGTTTTAGCTTTTGGAGTAGTTAGAAACTTAATATGGAATCAGAAATCTTTGTTTATGAGGTTTTGGTTTTAAGCTTTTGCATTTGTCCCTCCATTATGTTAGTACAGTTGGCACTCTGTTCTGTTTCTATATATCAGAGGCACTTGTTTTTCATTTTTTATTTTGCATATAAGATATCAGGGGCGCCTAAGTTTGTCACTTAATGTATGAGTGGGAGTATGTTAGCGCAAGTGTTAAAAACATAAAATGCATAATGCATTATTGGAATCATTCCCTAAAAACTTAGGTGGCATTTGGTTTGCATCAAATAAATGTAATAGTTTCGTAATGCAATAGATTATTATATTAATGTAACATTTATAATGTTTGGTTCACCTATTATATGTATTAGTCCATTATGGGTGTAATGCTATTACATTAATTTTTAAAATTTTCATTACATTCTCTAATTGATGTATGACCTATTATGTCCGTAATACAATAGGTCATAAAAGACAAAATAGTAATGATTACAACTGATTTGACATTTTGACTTACAGCTTACTTTATTCATTACATACAATCATATAATTTAGTGAACCAAACACGATTTTGAACATAATGTAATAGCATTACAATTATTACACAACTACCAAGAATCGACCAAACAAATATGTTGTAATAACCTATTCTCATTACATTACATTACAACTCTATTGTATTATGTTGATTATTGCATTATATCAAATTTCTATTTGGCAAACCAAGCCCCACCTAAGTTTTTTGATTTCGTTCTTAAAATCAATTTTGAATCATCTATCAAAAGCTAATGTTTTCCTGCCGTAGTATAAGACTCCCTGGCCTGTAGTACCTTAGCGGCTAGAAGAAAATGTTTTTTTCTCAGTTGTGGTAAACATCATATCTTCAATTATTATTCTGTTAAGGGATGCTTACTGGACTAATTCACCCAGTTCTGATCAGGGATGCTTAGTGGGCTAATTCATCCATTGTGCTGGTTTTACTCGGCTGCCCCATCATCCGTTGGGAGCTTGGAGTATTACTACATTACATTGTTTTCCCGTGTCTCATTTTTTTGTGTATTTGTATAAACCGTGATTCTTAGGTAGCGTTTGTTAGCACATTGGTATGCATTGTCTTGGTGTTTTAACTCCCAACTCTCAGAAATAGTAGGTTAACTTTTCTTTCTTCTCAATGGATTTGGGCACATTGTCATTTAATCCCTATGTTGTTTGTTTGATTTGCTAATATTCTTTGTTGCAATAGTAATTGGATGTTTTTATACTTAACAGAACTTGCAGTATTGGTTTCTTATGATTATAGTATGGTTATTATGTGGAAAAAAATAATTCTATGCGCTATACCAGAGGGATTGTATGAGGATTTTAATGATCCCAAGAAATGATTTTTGCAAAGCGTGGTCAACATGTAAATGATGTAATGCTATTTCAGGCTTTGTAGAGGTGGTGAATACATGCTTCTATACTTGCCATCTCTTGAAAAAACTTTTTCTTTGAAAATAATCAGGACTGAGGTATAATGTCATGGTTTGAAATAATATTTCTTTGTGAAAATGTATTATACTAGTGATGGCTATGAAAGTGAAAAAATGAAATCACAAGGATTTGAATACAACATTTTCTTTCTCATTTATTGCTGAAACACAATAATGGACCATGACCAAACAGGGTCTCTTGCTATTATTGCTAATTTTATTAGTTTCTAGTGCAGATGAGTGATGCGACAAGTTTTGAAACTGAGAAAGAAAAGTAGTCTATTTTTAGTTGCTAAATTCCTTGAAACAGATGTGGAAAATTGCCCTGTAATAATTAGTGAAATTACATTCTCGCTACACGATTTTGGACGAAGCCAGCTGGTGGGTTTCAGTTGGTGTAAGGAGCTTCACGATTTCAAAAGTCTATTATGTATATTGAGTTCGGATTTTTTTATTGGTAGACATCTAGAAAGTACAGGTACAGCTTCCAATTCAAACTTATTTCTAGTCATAAACTCATAATTGGTGACCGTCTGATAGATAGTTTATACAGGTAGTGTTTGAAGGACCACACCACATGGTAACTTAGAAAAGAGAACGAAGTTAATCTCTTAGGATAGAAATTGCTGGTGCAACTTTCTCTCACATGTCTAAGTAGTACCTCCTTACGAGTTACGAATATTAGTAATCAAGTTATTCCTGGAAGTTCTAGATGAACAGACACTTGGTAGAAAACTAAAGGAATTTTTAAAAGTTTTTTGTTCTCAGTTTTCTTTCTCGTTCCTAAATTTTGGTTTGGATATCAAGATCGAACATAGTATCAAAATTTTCTTAGTGAAATTATGTAAGAATAGAAACAAATCAGTTTGTTCTTATCCCCTCTTTACCAAGCAACAAAATAAAACGTTGGCCTTTTCTGGATAGTGCAGGCAATGTTAAGGTTTTTCCAATTATCTTTCAAATGCCATTTTAATTAGTACAAGTTTGATAGCCCATGCGAGCCATGGGTTAGTTTGTATAATTTTTTTCATAAATATTTAATAATTTTTATTAATATATTTATTAATTTTCACTGACATAATACATATATAATGTTAATAATTTGGTTTAATATATTTTGCTACAATTGAAAGAAATTTAATTACGATCTTCAGAGCCGTTATGGACGGAATTAGGAGAGGAAGAGATAGGGATAGAAAGGAAATTTCAAGAATTGTTGTGAGATAAGTGGGTTTAGGAAAAAGTATTTATGGACGGAGGAGCCAAACGGGAATTTAGTTTGTTGCAAATTAAACTTAGACTCTATTGGATTTTCAAAGACAAATTGGCTTAAGCTTTCTTTGTCGCAAAGTTAGACTTGGAATTGAACTTGGATTGGAGAGGCTATTGAATTATACTGAGAAAAGAATAAGAGGAGATTGAATTTAAAGTGAGAAGGAGAAGGAGAAGAGTTAGGGAAGATTTCTTTGCCGCAACTTGGAATTGGAATTGAACTTGGATTGATTTCAGCTGCAAATTGGAATCGATTGAAACCAACGTGAATTGGACTCTTCCCCAAATTACCGAGCTCATTTGGCTTTAGTTTGTTGCAAATTAAACTTAGATTCTATTGGACTTCCAAAGCCAAATTGGCTTAAGCTTTCTTTGCCGCAACTTGAAATTGGAATTGAACTTGGATTGAAGAGACTAGCTATTGAATTATAGCGAGGAGAGAATAAGAGGAGATTGTTGATGTTATCAAATGGCAACAACTTATTTATAACAGTATAGAGATACATGATTGTTCAAAATATAAATGCATTTAGAATTCTGAGTAATCAAAGTGAATATGAAAAGACGATTAAGAATATACATCGGTCCAATTTGAGAAGCTTTAAATGCTAATTGAGAATTTGGGAAGAAACGACCATTCAACCTAATAATCCAAATTGGGTTAATTGAGAAGATGGAAGAGCGAGGAATAGTTAAGCCAAACTCGTAAATTAACTATTGACTAACGAAATTGACTCGGAATAATTAGATTTGAGATCGCCTCTTGCGTTGTTATATATTACTATTGATTTGTGGAGGCTTCAACTTCTTTCTGTTTTTTCGCATTGTAGCTTCAAAATGGTTTCTCCAGAGTGGTCATAATATGATTTTGTGCACCATTTCCTTGTTGTTTGCTCCGTGAATAAGATGTAAAATGCGGTAAATTGCTGAGTAGATCTTAACTGGCCATGCTTTCAAGTGCTGTTGAAATTTTTTACATGAGTGTTCCCTCAGTTACTGTCTATTTATTTCCCTTTTCCTCTAAGTGAATGCTGTTTATCATGCCCCCTTAAAATTTACCATTCTTATGAATGTATATTTGACTCCATATTACATCTTTCTTAGGCAATTGCATCTGCTATGTGAAACCTCCATAATGCTTTGATTGAATCTTTCTTAGATTGTAGAGTTGTTTGTTTTTCACCAGATACATGACTCTAATGTCTCTGACATTCCAGATGATGAGAATGATTAATTGCCTTATTATGGCTTTTCAGGGTCTTTATCTCAATCAAAGGATTCATCTAATTTTGAGTCAATCTTCAAGATATCGAGAAATACATTTTCATACATTTGTTCGCTTGTGAAGGAAGAGATGATGGCAAAGCCATCAAACTTCACTGATCTAAATGGGAAGCCTTTGTGCCTTGAAGATCGGGTAGCGGTTGCTTTGAGAAGGCTGAGCTCTGGAGAATCATTATCAGCTGTTGGTGATTCATTTGGTATGAACCAGTCAACTGTTGCCCAAATAACCTGGTGGTTTGTAAAAGCCATTGAAGAAAGAGGAATGCACCATCTCCAGTGGCCTTTAACTGGAACAAAGATGAAAGAGATCAAGTCTAAATTTAAGAAAATCCGAGGCCTTCCAAATTGTTGTGGTGCCGCTGACACCACACACATCAAGATGTGTCTATCTACAGTTGACAGATCAAATGAGGTCTGGTGTGATGAAGAGAATAATCACAGTATGATTCTGCAGGCAATTGTGGACCCAGATATGAGATTTCTTGACATCTTTGCTGGGTTGCCGGGTAGTTTGAGCGACTCCCTTGGGTTCAGAAGCTCAAGTTTCTACAAACTTTGTGAAGAAGGAAAGAGACTAAATGGGAAGGCGAAAGAGCTTTCAAACGGAATAAAATTAAGAGAATATATTGTGGGGGATGTAGGGTTTCCCTTATTACCGTGGCTGCTCACTCCTCATCAAGGAAGGAACCTTTCTGACTGTGAGGACTACTTCAACGAGCGGCATAATGCAATGGTAATGGTGGCACAAAAGGCACTGGCGCGGTTGAAGGAGACATGGAAGATTATCAATGGAGTTATGTGGAGGCCTGATAAGAATAAGTTGCCAAGGATTATTCTTGTTTGCTGCCTGCTTCACAATATAGCCATTGATTTAAACGACGAGGTGCAAAATGAAATCCCCTTCTCTCATGACCATGACTTGGAATATCGGCAGCAAATGTGCGATTGTATTGACAAGTCTGCCTCTGAAATGAGAATGAAGCTTTCTCTCTCTCTCTGTCTGGAAGGTTGCCACCATAATAGTATGTCATCTCTCTTCTTTTAAGGCTTTTATCTCTCTCATATCATCAGTTAACAATTAGTTTGTAGTTTTGGTAAGTTTTGATAGTTTTTTTTTTATGTGCTGTTGCTGAGTTTAATTAGAAGCAATTAAGAAATTGTGTCATGAACTCTTACCGTCTAGATCATTCGAAAGAATAAAAATTATAGTTAATCTTGTGACTCTTTCTTTTTACTTAGCTTGGTGATATACTTGTGAGATCTACTCTGAAATGAATGCTAGAGTTTAAGTATATTGCCTATCAAAAACAAATTATTCAAAAGGTTCCTTTTGTATATAGGTTCCTTTTGTATATAGCACTAATCAGATGTATCAACTTTGTATTTCCAACACAGATAACCTGATATAACACACAAAAAACTAGTGTATGGCAAAATATTTTGCATGCAGCTTTTTATTTGTTAAAAATATTCACACAAGTTGAATATTCAGAATCATCAGAGGATAAACCTTCAGAATCATCGAGGATAAACTACAATGAGAGACCTCAGGCCCGAATATGGGAGTTATCTTGTAGTCACTAAATCGAGCATCATAAAAGAGTTTGGCCCATTCTTTCTCATTTCTCTATTCCTGTACTGAATACCATCACCATCATGTCAAGGAATAATAATAACCTTCTCTCCCTTTTCCTTGCTTTGAGTAATAGCCTCTTTGCATTGCTTCAAGATTTTTACACATTCTTCCTCACCCCAATCATGCAATATCCACTGCTTTCATGCATGTTTTTCCTCGTATTAGCCCCCTAGTAATTAAAATATTTTTGAATTTATAAGATTTACAAATTGACTTCTCAATGTCAAAAAATGGAATCTTTAATTTTGCGAACTGAGCTAGTAAATTAAGGGGACAAAATGGAAAAAGGTTACCTTAAGTGGCATTTTTTCTTTTCACATGGTTGTTGTCATGTTGGATTAAAAAATGTTAAGAGCAATATCAATGATGTCAGATCAATGAATGTCTTTAGTTAAAAATAAAGTGTTGTTAAAATAAATTTAATGGTCAGATCAATGAATGTCTTTAGCTAAAAATAAAGTGTTGTTAAAATAAATTTAATGGTCAGATCAATGAATATCTTTAGTTAAAAATAAAAAGTGTTGTTAAAACAAATATAATAGTGTCTGTATATTTGATCAAACACCATATATATATATATATATATTTTGTTGTGGCATTGTTAGTAGCCTTAAAAAAAATCATTTCTCATGTTCATATAAGAAACTTAAATGGAAATTGTTGCAAGCTAATTCTTCAATTCTAATAAAATATGAGTTGTCCCAACTCGTTCATGAAAGCAAACTAGATTGGCGACTAATATTATTTATAACGCTTGAATCTGCCCATACGTTCAATCACTCGTTCGGAAGGGTACCTGCACAAAAGTTCTGACGACTTGGGCCGTTTAGGACTAATTCGGTGAAAGAGAAAGTAAGGTGTCAATGTAAGTTAACAACGGAGGTAGAGTATTTAGTAGGGTAAAATCTTAGATCCCCTTAACGTATAGCCTTACCGAGTATTTATAATACTTACTCTTTTTCATTCCCGTTAGGAGTGTATGGCTAAGGAGTTTTAGTTGGAGAGGGTGACTGCCGTCCTATTCCACTTGGGATAAGTTATTTTGAATCTAATTGGACATGATGAGTAACTAGCATCTGGGTGGGCGTAAGATTTTAACCCAATCCTGTTAGACTAAGGAGACCTTTTGGATATGAACCAAACCAATGGGCCATAGGGCTGAGCCTAACATGATCGGCCCATAGCGGTAAGTAAAATATGTATCATAACATTGTCCTCCACTCTTTCAACGTATATCATGGGCTGAAGGAGTAAATTACAGGCTTTGGGGGTTCTTAATCCGTGAGTCCCAGATAGGGGAATGATTCCTCGGGAGACAGAAGGCGTTAGACCGAGGATGGTATTCCTTCATATGCCCGGGGACTCCTTTTAGATAGGAGGCGTCGTATTTATTTTGAAGCCCTTGTAATAGAACTTCAATCCGATGGGTTGCCTTGCTTAGGTGTTCAGGCCCAAATATTAATTTTAAGCCCAATATTACAGCCCAAGTGAATATGATCCATTAGATTTTGAATTTTTAATTAGGGTTGGAGACAATTGACGAGGGACAATTGCGACAAGGTAACCATTACTTCGCTGTAAAAATCCTAGGGCAATTTCCATCCATTGGATCCACAGAATCTAGACCGCCATTCTTATTGGGAATTTCATCTATCAGAGGGAGAGGTAAAATTAATTATCTGAAAGGAACTTCTGCATCAGCATCCTTCCTTTCCCGACCTATCGTTCATCATCTGATCTTCTATTCAGTCTCAAGCAAGTTATCTTCCCCTTTTTTCATCATTTTTGAAATGGTTAAAAAGAATAGAACTCTAGAAGCTCGTGCTTCGTCTTCCCAAGTTGAGGAGGAAATCACTGTGGTTGTACCAGGAATCCTAGAGGGTCTTCCCTGGAAACCTGTTGTCATCGAGCGAATGAAGGATGTAGAGGAATATAATAGGGCAAAGTATTTTGCTCTTGTATATAGGATAACTAATATCCCCTCCTCAATCAAAGATCATTACTACCAGTTGTTAAAGGCGGAGTTTTATATCCCCGATTCATATGAAATTAGGAAGCCCACAGTAAAGGAAAGGGTATACTGGTAATCCCAGGGGGGATGGATTCCGATCCATCGATAACCTCTAGCATTCGGACTTCGATTTCCCCTTCGTCACTTCGTTCTAAAACTACTACATACCATTGGCCTTAGTTTAAACTAGTTATCCCCTTTAACTCTTTTATTCATCTACATAGTTTTATTACTTTCTGTACTCAAGAGTTTGTCAATCCTGCCCTAGATTTCTTTTTCCAACTATTTTGTATCACCAATAGTAAAGAGAAGAGATTTTTCCAAATAATGAAGAATGTGGGTAGGGAAACCCTGATGGTCACCCCTTCGATCGACAAGGGGTGGCACGAGGATTAGTTTTTTTTATTAAGGAGTCAGACACTGAGTTGGTCAGACCTTGGTTGAATCCCAACAAAGATCAATTGAACCCCAACCGGATATCACAACAAGGTTTGAGGCATTCGAGAATCTTTATTCCAATAGACCATCAGTGAAGTGGGACCGGAATCTCCTTAATGACTAAGATTGACTATATTCTTTCGGTCGTACATCTTTTCCATATGTGTTATTCATCTGCTTTAACTTATACTGACAGAGTACTAATCCCGCTTCCTGTTTGTTTTGCAGTGGTCGATCAAGGAAGAAATCCCGATAATGAAAACATCTTAAAAGCTGCTGGAGCACGAAAGATCAAACTTCCCGGAGTCGAAAAGCTTAGGACTGCCCGGGATAAAAAGACTGTCAGTTCCAAAGGTCCAGTCGTGATGGCAGAGGCAAATAAGGACGTTTCTGGGTCCTCCAAGGCTTTGGACTCCTCTAAGGCAGAAGAGATGGTGCAGAAGACGAGAGAAGAAGCATCCAAGAAAGAGAGTCGAAAGCCTGACATACCTAGGCTCAAAAAGAAGAAGTTGGTCCTCAGTTCGTCTGTTGTGACGGAGGTTTACTTGGCTCTATCAATTGAGGGAGACCCGAATACCCTGACTGTTGGCCCATCTGCCAATGACGAAGACAAGCGGCGACAAGTACCTCTTCTTGTAGATGCTGCATCTTCAGCCATTGAGGATATGGAGCCCTTGAGGAGGAAACAAAAGAGGTCTGCTTCTCCGCTGATAAAGGCAGAGAAACATAAAGTGTCTGAAGAAGTCCTTGGCTTTGGGACCCTCGGGTCCTCGATGATCCCTTTTGAAACAACAACATTTGAAGGAGCCGATCTGAAGACTCTGATAGAGTTACTTTTTTCTTTCCATGCCAAGGTAATGGGTTTTCATGTTCGTCAATTAGTTTCACAAGCTATGCGTTGTCCGTTCAACTCCTAAGACTTATTCTGTTAATGTAGGGAAATGCGGTTCTCCTCCGGGTTTCTGACGAGCAGAAGGCTCTGGAACGCCGATTGGGAGAAGCTTCCAAAGAGTGTGATGATGCCAAGAAAGACGAAGAGAAGATCAGTGACCAGCTGATTGCTCAGCATGATGCATTTCATATCATGAAGAATGACTATGAGGCGGCTTGGAAAGAGAAGGGCGACCATGACAAACAGATGAATGCCCTAACAAAAGAGCTGAAGATTGCCGAAGAGAAAAGGGATGAATATGCAAAGTTGGCCCAAGAAGCTACTAAGAAGGTAGAGGCCGAAGATGATAGGAGACTGATGCTTGAAAAGGAGCATCAGGACCTAGAGACCCAAGCTCAGAAACAAAAGGAGCTTATCGAGCAGTCCGAGGATATCATCAAGCTTCAGACTGACCAAATACAAAATCTTAAGGATAATGTGGAGAAGATCATTGAAGGCTGGTCTAGAAAGGAAGCTAACTGGCTGCAGGGACCTGTTGCCTCTGCTTCTCCGGGCGATCTTACTTTGGAACTTCGGGCCAAAGTTATCGAAGAGTACAAGGCATCCGAAGTTTTTCACAAAGACATTTATGATGCGGTGATGAATGAATTCGATGATGGTTTTGAATTTGCCAGGGAGCTTATTAAGAAGAAAGGTCATGATCCCGATGCCCTTGAGATTATTATTCCTAAAGATTAACTTTGATTTGTTTACTCATTTGTAACTGCTAAAAAACTTTGTATCCCGATGAATGGAACTATTTTTTTTCTCTTCGTAATATGGTTAAGTACTTGTTTCTTTTGAGTTCGATCTTACTGTTTGAGTGTATGATTGTTTATTTATACTTCTTTGCCCCTAGCCTTGTCGCCAATCTTACTGTTTGAGTGATAGTCTGATGGTAATGCTAGAGGGTGAAATTAAAGTGGATATATCAAAACAGTGACGCAAAGATAAAACGTAATAAATGTTCTCATTTATTTCGAAAAGAGTAATGTTATCGGCTGTTATGAAGCCTCAAAATTTAACTGAGTACAAAGTTCATCTATTGATAATATATTCGGAGTCGAACAACATGCTAGAATTTGGGGATGATTTTCCCATTCATGCCTTGAAGTTTGTATGTTTCTGCTATTAAAACCTCAATTATCATGTAGGGACCTTCTCTAGTGGGCATTAACTTTTCAATTCCTTGAGGCATAGAAGCTTCAGTCTGCTGAAGTATTCTCTTATGTTGAACGATCTTTTTTTGACATTTTTGTTGAAGTGCCTTGCAGTGTGTTGTTGATAAGTAGCTAGTCTAAGGACAACGACGTCACGTTTTTCTTCCAATGGATTAAGATTCTGCCAAAGTCCTTCACTATTGAGAATTTCGTTAAAATTTTGGACTCTTGATGAGGGTATCCCGATCTCAATAGGTATTAGGGCTTCGGCTCCATAAGCAAGCTTAAAATGTATTTCTTCTGTGGTAGTCCGAGGAGTTGTTTGATAGGCCCAAAGGACGTGCATGAGTTCCTTGGGCCAAACCCCTTTTGCATCTTCTAACCTTAGTTTTATTCCATTGAGGAGTGTCCTATTAGTGACTTTGACTTGATCATTTGTCTGAGGGCGGGCTACTGAAGTTCGACGGTGCTGAATGCCAAGTTATTTTAAAGATCCTTCGAATTCCCTATTGATAAACTATAGGCTCTTCGGGAAGTTGGTGTGATACTGAGGCGAATAATTGATATTTATGACATTTTTTTACGAAGTCTTTGGCATCCTGGAGCATGGTTGGCAAAAAATATCATTGTCTCAAAATTTTATGTGCAAGTGTTTTTGCTCATATGTGATCATCGCATATCCCTTCATGAACTTCCAAAAGAACATAATCGGATGCTCTGGAGTCGAGGCAGCGAAGCAATGGAGAGGAATCATATTTTTTGTACAGTTGATCATTGATGATGCAATACTTGGAGGACTTATATTTTATCCTTCGGGCAAGAGTTTTATCTTCTGGCAGGTCATCTTTTCTTAATAATGTGAAGATAGACGTCATCTAGGATTCTTCTTGTTCTATATCCATTATTGTCTGAATCATTGTACTTGGATGTTGTAAATTTTCCAAATAGACCCAACCTTCTAACTTACCTTAATCTGTGGTTGCTAACTTTGAAAGGGCATCGACCATTATGTTATATGATCTCACTACACTGACAATTTGATGCTTTGGAAAATGTGTAAGCAGCATACGTACAAGTTGGAGATAGGCTTGCAAATGTGTTTCTTTCGTCTCATATTCTCCTAAGACTTACTTCACCACCAATTGGGAATCACTGTAAGCAACCAGGTTTTTCACTTCAAGGCTTCGGACCAACTTCAATCCTTCCATGAGTGCCTCGTATTCTACTATATTATTGGTGGCCATAAACTTGAACCTTACATACTGTTGCACTTTGAAACTCTCGGGTGAAGTAAGAATTATACTGGCTTCGCTCGTTGTCCTCGTGGAAGACCCATCAACAAACAAGGTCCATGCAGAGTCATCAGAAGTTGGGGGGTCGGATATTTCAGCTAAGTCATCTTCTCTTTCCTCAGGGAAGGAACACTCGATGATAAAGTTGATAAGGGCCTATGATTTGATGGCAGTTTTGGGGTAAAATTCCAGGTTGAATTAACTTAACTCTACAACCCATGGTGCTAATCTTCTTGACGAGTTAGGACGATATAAAACCTTCCTAAGGGGTTGGTCCGTGAAGCCAATAATCGTCCTCCCTTAGAAATAATATCGAAGTTTTCTATTGGAAATAATCAGAGCGTAAGCCAACTTCTCCAGATTCTGGTATCTAGTTTTTGTGTCCCGAAGAGCATGAATTACATAATAGATGGGCTTCTATCCCTGAGAGTTTTCTCTAACTAAGGCCGATCCTATTGCTGCTAATGTGGCAGATAAATACAATTGCAGATCTTCTTCGGGAAGTGCCTTGCTGAGTATCGGGGGGGGGGGGGGGGCAAGAGATATATTTTTTGATTTTTTTGGAAGCTTCTTGGCATTCTTCGATCCAAAGAAACGTCTTCTGATTTTGAGCCCCCTTTTGGCGACTGCATATTGAGGATATCCATTATCTTTTCGGAATTTGCTTCTATCCCTCTTCGACTAAGCATGTATCCTAGGAATTTGCCTGACCCGAGGTCAAAAGTGCATTTAGTGGGGCTGAGCCTCATGTTGTAAAACCTAACACTCTAAAGGCATTCCTTAAGATCAGATATATATGTGGTCCTCCTCCTTCATGGTGTGGACGATCATATCGTCGATGTAGACTTTCATATTTTTTTTCAATCTAGTTTCTAAATACTTTATTCATCATCCGTTGATAGGTGGCTTTAGCATTAATGAAATCGAAGGATATGACTCTATAAGCATATATGGTTTGATGAGTGATGAATGTTGTCTTAAGGATATCTTTTTTATCCATAGCAATTTTGTTATATCCGTAAAAGGCATCGAGGAAGCTCATTACAGCGTGTCCTGAGGTAGAGTCAATCAATTGGTCGATGCTCGGGAGAGGATAATAATCTTTCAGAGACATGCTTTGTTTAAGTCTGTATAGTCCATACACATCATCCAGTTCCCATTGTGTTTCTTCACTAATACCATGTTGGCGAGCCATTCTGGATAAGTAATTTCAAAGATCAAATTAACAGCCAATAATTTGTCAATTTCTTCGTCAATTATCTTCTGTCGTTCAGGAGCTATGTTTCGGCGCTTTTGTTTGACGGGTTTGAAACTTGAATTCACATTTAGCTTATGCATGGCAACACTCCTATCTATTCCTGGCATATTGGTTGGAGTCTATATAAATATGTCTGAGTATTTTCTTAACAAATTGATTAGTTGGGTCTTGATGTCCGGATGCAGTTTTGTTCCAATTTATACTGTTCTTTCATCATTCCTTCGGAATAGGGATATTTCCTCAGTTTCTTCGGCGGGCATTGCTATTGGCTCAGTTCCCCCTTCCGTAAAGGGTTCTAGCTCCATCTTCATCGTTGTTTTTTGGTTGCTAACCCCTACAGATGTCGTTTGAACAACCTGGAGATAACATCTTTGGGATAGGTCCTGATCACCAACAGTCTCTCCGACCCCATTCTCGATCGAGAATTTCATTTTTAAGTGAGGAATCGAAGTGACTGTTCTACGTGCTGATAAAGTAGTTCTCCCTAAGATGGCATTGTAATTGCTTTCTACTTGAACCACATAAAATCTGACCATAATGGAAACTTGTTTTGGGGAAGTACCGAAAATCACAAGCAACTATATCGTCCTTTTAATTCAGATTGGATTATTACAGAAACTGTATAGAGGGGACTCATTGCATATTTTCAGCTTCCTGCTCCCCAAGTCCAAACGATTGTACGCGTGACTATAAAGTACATCAACTGAACTCCCATTATCCACGAACATCCATTTTAGATCCATAATTCTTACTTGAGCTGTGATGACGAAGGCATCCTGGTTCGGCATCATTGCTTCCGGGATTTCTCTGTTGAAAATCACCTGTGTTTTTCAAAGATCCCCGAATATTGGTGATTGCCTCTTCTAGTTCTACAAACTTGTCTACTTTTTCATAAGCTTTGGGCAAAGATTCAGGGGCCTTGGAGATGATTTCTTCGATCAATCTGCTCGATTTATCAACGTTTAATCCCATGGTCAAAAAATGGATTACCTGCTTCGGATCTATTCCGTTGATTTCAAATACTGCTTTTCGGAACCTTTTGATATACTGTCGAAGAGTTTCATTCATTCTTTGTTCCACTTGTAAAAGAGATGTCATCATCTTGACACATCTTTTATTGCTGTCAAAATGTGTGTGAAATTGTTCCTATAACTCCTCCCGCGAGTTAATGGAGCGGTGAGGGAGAGAGATTATCCACTCACTGGCCATCTTCTTCAGAGTGGATAGAAAAAGGTGGCACATCGCCATTGCGTCGTAGTCGTGAAAATGCATGGCCTGTTCGAAGGAGAAAATGTGATCGTGGGGGTCCCCTGTTCCATCATACATCTCTAGAGGAAGGAGAACTTTAAGGCTCCGGTTAATATTTACTTCTACAAGTTCCTTCGAGAATGGAGAAGTCCGGGACTTCTTCGTTCCATAGCATTTGTTTGAAACCCTTTTGGGTGAAGATTCTCTTGTATGGCTCCCTTCACTATGTCGGTCTTTTCTCGAGGGTAAGATCTTTGGTGTAAATGGATTGGGAACGAACCGGCTCTCGATCTCGATTTCAATGTTACTCATGGTGTCCATCGTTTTGTCGATCATGATAGTCTGAGCAGGAGGTCGAGCCTCTCTGGTTTAGAAGACCACGTCCCTCATTATCTAACTCCTCATACTGTTTATCTAGCTTTTCCTGTTGGACGTTAAGAGCCTTTTTTTTTTGTTGAGGATCTCCTAAAGACGGCGGTTATTGTTTGCGTTTGTCTCCCAGTGAGTTTCTAAAGGGATCGGCCGTCGTGAATTGATGTGACTATGTTGTGACTGTGAAGTTGCCATATAAATTATTTCTGGGTTGAATATTAGAGATAACTACTAAATACTAGAAGGAGCTACTAAACACTAGCTCTCCTTCTAGTGTCAATGTTAACGCCTGAATCTGTCAGCACGTTCAACTACTCGTTCGGACGGTAACTGCACAAAAGTTCCGACGGTTTGGGCTGTTTGGGACTCCTCCGGTGAACGAGTAAGTAAGGTATCAATGTAAGTTAACAATGGAGACAGAGAATTTAATATGGTAAAATTTTAGATCCCCTTAACGTATAGTCTTACCAGGTATTTATAATACTTAACCATTACCATTAGGAGTGTATGATCGAGTAGTTTTAGTTGGAGAGGGTAACTGACGTCTTATTCTACTTGGGATAAGTTGCTCCGAATCTAATTGGACATGGTGAGTAACTAGCATCCAAGTGGGCATAAGATTTTAACCCAATTTTATTAGACCAAGGAGACCTCTTGGATACGGACCAAACCCGTGGGCCATAGGGCCGAGCTCAACATGATCGGCCCATGGTGGTAAGTAAAATATGTATCCCAACAATTATCATAGTAGAAATGTTGTTCAAGTATAAAATATTATTTAAAGTATTAAGTGTTGTTAGAATAATTACAAAAATATCACTAATTATATATTTGATCCGCTAGTATCATTTTGTTCGAACAGTATGCAAGAGCCTAGCTAGGTTATGCAAGAGCCTAGTGAGGAAGAATGTATAAAAATGTTGAAGCAACGCAATGCAATGCAAAGCCGCCTACAGAGCCACAGAGGTCTATCATCGGGTTTTTATTTTTCCTTGGTGATTCTGAATATATATTTAACGTGTATGAATATTTTTATCCATTAATTGAACCAGTGTATTAATTGTTGATTTGGAGAGCCTCAACTAGGTGCACCATGGTCACCTTTATATTCTTCTATTTTCCTTTTAATATAAGACTTGTATATGGAATTAATTAATTGTTGACAGAATAAAATAAAATTTGACCACTTTTAAATGAAAATATTTTATAAAATAATACTATATTCTCAAATTTACAAACATAATTTCATTATCACTTCTATATATTACTAGCTAGTTCTATACCACAAATTTATTAATTATATTAGGAGGACTCTTATTATTTATTTATTTTTAACAAATAGGAGGACTCTTTTTATATAATAGAGCTGAGGGAATAACACCTATTAAATGGAGAATTATTTGTAAGCTTATCGGTAGTTTGGCTCCTTTAATAACTTCAATAAAAATCCATTACATAGATGATAGAACTGACTCGGTATCTTGCATAAGATATTTACAACTAATGGTATAGAGTAAAATTAGTGACAAACTTCTTAATTTCATAATCAAAATTATCATGACAATTTGTTAAACTGATTTTATATACTTTGGTTCGTCCATTAAAGCATAAACTTCCATTTCATAGAGTTGGCCATGATGTTTTGGAGTTATAAGACAAAGATGGCGTTCGGTTTCGCTCTTGTCGATCGTTAACCTAATTATAGTATCAAGTTTCTGAAAGTTTTTTGCATATTTCGATGAGATAAATTTACGTCGATTATAAATATTGACGTACGTATGTGATTGCAAAAAATATGAAAGAATTAAAAATAATCTCACCCAACTATTTTATCGCTTAAAGTTTTACATTAATCGCAATTTAATTTTGTCATAAATTTATTGATATATAAATCATTTTCTTATTTTGATAAACTTAATGCTACAGTACTGCATAGATTTTGCGAGGTTGTTTGGAGCAGCAATTATGATAAGTTTTTAGGTGGAGTTTGGTTCTTGTCTTATAAATTTAATTGGCATAGAAACTTGTATAAGACACGGGCTAAGAGTAAATATGTGTTAGATTATATATGGAGAAAATATATATACATATCTGTGTAGTACACAATTGTCTATGACTATAATTTTTTTAGACTATGACGTCGGTTGATGGTCCAAAAAATCGTCGTTATAGGCGATTGTGCATTATAGCACATATAAGCTATATATATGTTCCTTCTAAAGTTGCTGTATAGTGATTTGACTTTGATTAGTGAAGTTTAAAAAAATTCTTTTGAATTATTTCTATTAAAAATAATTTAAATGCCTCTAAGCAATAGATAAATTACTTGAACTTCATCGAAACTAATAAATAGTCACAAATATTATACTTGGATTCCCACACTTTTGTTGATTAGCCATCAGAAATACCACCAACTAAGAATAATGTACAGTAATGCATATTCTCTCTTTTTTTAAATTTAAATTTATTATGATTTTTAAAAGTCAAATAAATTTTAAAAACAACAAATATTGTAATCAGTACCTTCTAAATAATTTATAATATCTATAATTTAACTGAATAAGAATTTCATATCAAATTTGAATTTAAAAATATCATAAATTAAATTCAAAAAGTTAAAATTAATATTATCTTTTGGAATAAAGATTATGTTTATTTGTAAAAATTGACAAATCCGATAAAATTATTTGTACTAATTTAATATTATTACAGACTATTTTACATTATTAATATTTTATTAATCTCATGGACTATATATGTAAATAAACAAACATTCTAGGCCAGTATTTGAGAATTAGATTTTAATTCATGGAGAGTATATTTAGTATCATAAAAGGTAATGTTTACCCAATTACTACAAATGATAGAATTATTATATTCATGGCCAATTAAAAGAACTTGCATAAAAGAAGTCGTACGCAGGAAAAACTTCTCATGCATATATTTGCAAAAACAGCCATGAATGTTCTATATATAGTGGTATTGATTCTCTCCTTATTGACAAACCAAAAGAAAAAAAAATAATAAAAAAATAAAAGTAGAAAAAATTACAAAATCATAATAAAAAATAAAACCATAATCATAATAGGAGAGGTGAGAGAATTTGTAGAAAAATCAATAATTAATTCATAATCAAAAAGATAAACTCCTTCAAATATATATATATATATATATATATATATATATATATATATATATATATATATATATATATATATATATATAAAAAGAGATACCTGAAAGGGTAGGGAAAAAAACTCGTTCAAAGTCATGCTCGATCTTGTACATACTTTCCGTTTCACAAAAAGTATCTTATTTGACGTTGTCGTACATTTTTTCTTAATATATGAAGTTGTAGTACATTTTTTTTTCTTACTTTGATGGATCCTTAATGAGTCATAGATGTATTATTTTAATAACCATATTTTTGACTGTTTAGATGAATAAATAATGATTTTGATTAATTGAACTAAAAACTTTGTTTTTAAAAATTCTAACGACAGTAATTTTTTTTTCTTAATAACAAAAAATCCCTAAAACTGAAAATGACCCACATTAAAATTGATTGCCGCTGTAGGATGTAGCGGCAACTTGCATATCAATTATACAAATCCACTTGTTTAAAAATGGGCTTTTTTCTAACCACGCAGCGGCTTAAAGAAGACCACCCTTCTGCGTGTTGTCACTATTATACGCTGACTAGTATTTATTTTTAATTATTACTAATGTCTTCGTCAAAAATAAATGCCTTATTTCAAAGATGTCTCAAAACATTATTATAAGCTTATGTTGAAGCGGGGAAAAAAAAGTAGTAGAAAATCTCATTCTGTCATATTATTATCATTAAATTAAATATTTAATTAATAAATAAATTAAGAATAAAATTATAATAAAAATACACTTATAAAATTTATAAATTAATTTAACGAGTAAAACTTTTTATTTAGAATGTAAATTAAGTATTCTTCTCTCATATTCATCTACGAACATAATAAGTTTAGTGTGATGATAAAATTATGTTATGATATTAAGTGAAGTAATGACAACATAATGACATTATGATTTTTTATAAAGATCAAAGAGCACATTTTTATTTTATAAAACAAATAATGATAATTACTATAAATTATCTAAAAGATATATAATATTTATTGTTTGGTAATTATTAATAAATCATCTTAATTTTTAATTTAAAAATGCCTCATATTCAAAAATCAATAATACATTTATAATTTGGAACGGAGATAATATATGATTGTTGTTTAATTGGAAAACCAACCCTATAAGAAACTTTATATTCGTATCCGATTATGATAAAGTTATCATCAACTCTACCGTAATTAGTTATATAATTTTTTGTTATATTAACTATAGCAAATATTACATGAATAGGTTTTATAACTTTTTATTATATTAGTTATAACATTTATTACAACTAATTCAATAAAATGTTAGTATAAAAATTAATTATGGTGAAGTTGCGTTGTAGCATGCATCGAGTTTTCTCAATTTCCGTATGGGACTTATGGTTATGGTCATATAGACTTGTACACTATTCCAATTTCGGACTTGCAAAGACAGATTTATACCCCCTTGCCGATATATATATATATATGTATGTACATATATATATACAGTTGTATGCGACAATCTTTTTAAATTATAATGACAGTTCAACTATTGTCATAAATTAAAAATAATTAATTATCATTATAACTCAAAAAAATAATCAGCATTGTGTATATATTTTTTTTCCATATATATATATATTTCAGTACTATCAATCGTCCTTACGGATAGCGTACTATCAATCGTCCTTACGGATAGCGTAAGCATGACTCATGTAGGCCGCCTTTACCCTAATTCCTAAGAGTAAGATTAAGTAATCGGATTAAAAGTGTTCTAGTTTATTTAAACAAAATATTGAAGAATTGTATTAAATGTATATATATTTTATCTATATAAATTAGATAATTTTTTAATTATTTAATATTATTTATATGTTAACTAATTTTTCTTTTCCATTGTGTAAGATTAATTAATTTATATATACATTTTTTATATAAATCACTTTATTTATACATGGAGAGGAGAAAGATTTTTTTTTATTTCACAAATAGACATGATTTAATGTATTTATACGTTATAATTTTGTTATATTTAAGATATATAAAATATTCTCCATCTCATTCACAAAAAATGTCTCATTGATAAAATCATTATGATAATTAATCTAATTATTACTCTCTCTCCCTCTCTTTATATATATTTATATATTACGAGTTTGTAAATTAATACAAATAGTCCGTCAAACAAATTATTGGATGCAATTCTATGTTCTGGTGTGGAACGAGCCAGCATTAGGTTGATTTTCTTATTTCATGTGGTTAGAGTTGACAAAATGGTTAAGTTACCCATAAACCCATCCAATAAATTGAGTCAATTGACCTTTTTTTTCCATGTGTTAGTTTGACAAAGTGGTTAAGTTACCCATAAACCCATCCAATAAATTGAGTCAATTGACCTTTTTTTTCCATGTGTTAGTTTGACAAAATGGTTAAGTTACCCATAAACCCATCCAATAAATTGAGTCAATTGACCTTTTTTTTCCATGTGTTAGTTTGACAAAGTGGTTAAGTTACCATTAACCCGTCCAATAAATTGACCTTTTATTGGGGTTGGTTATCCAGGTAATAAATAGGTAATGGGTTTTAGTTAGATGGGTAAACTCGTGGGTCAGAATTGGTAAAATAACACTCTCGTTTTACCTTCTTCTTGATAGAATAGATTTCCGTTCATTACTTTCCTTTTATCTGGCTCCCGTATTTTGGGATTTCATTGGACCCACCCATCCACCATTAGCTACAGGTTTTACAGTTTTCTCTCACGTGTAACATTATAAAATATAAAACATCCCCATTTTGACTATAGTTTACTGCTTATATAAACACCTTAAGAATTCTTGCTGCTTACTATGGTCATGAGAATAAATGCATGTGAAGCTGCTGTAGTAACTTTTAATAGGCGTATTTTTCATCTTGAAATTGCAGTTTTTTTAATTTAATTGATATAATACATTATATATATATATATATATATATATATATATATATATATATATATATATATATATATAGTTTATGATGACTTGTTAACACATTAAAGTTTTGGTGTTGTTTTGAAAAAAATTAAAATAATTAAAATTATGAATTTATATATGGGTCGAGTATGACTTATATCTATTTAAAATTATTCATTTATAACCTCATTACTTATTAAATTTTATTCATTATTTATTAAATTGACCTATTTATCAACTCTACATGTGGTTATAGACTGGACCATTTTCTCATGGACAAAGACACCCATTATAGACTAGCCATGCAGTTGCGCATAGCTGTGTCAAGTCGAAGATACCATTCTATGTGGAAATAGGTAGTCCTACTAGAAATAGAGAAAGTGAAAGTTGGCAGGGTCTTTGACCGGAAACTTATGAAGTTGGAAAAAAATTCTAGCGGAATCGAACTATTTATTTCATATGAATCCAATTAACATGAAATTAATTTTATAATAAGTTAGATAATAGACTAATACAATATTAATACACACAGAGAGAGAATATCCCCGGCCTACGGATCAAAATTATATTAATTCATTATCTACCTTACCATAAAATTAACTTCATACAATCCGAATTCATCCCATATTAATACATTAATATATTATTAAAACAACGAATATTTATATAAATTGGTTCAGCAAGTATATTAGATCATCTCTTTATCAAAAAAATTAATCTATTAAGTTAAAATTCTCTCATACTTCTTAATCTATTCATACTCTTAAATTTATCGATCTAAAATTTATATAAAATATCCCAACAAAAATATAGACATTCATAATTAACTGCACAACACTAAAATATGAATCCAATTATATATACCTGACGATAAATTCATATCCATATTAAATATTAAAGTATATATATAAATATAAATGGAAAAATATGAATTAAGAAAATATCGATCTACGTATTATTTTTTATTTTATTGTTTAGATACACGGAATTACAATCAAATTTTGCCAAAAGATTTCTCTATATACTTGTCATTATTCCTAAAATATATAGGCAAGTGGATCATATATGTACGTATTGTCACCTGAAAATTTTCTTTTCATCTTGATCTTTGTCAAATATGTACTGCAGTTACGCATGCACTGCATATTAAGTGACTCATGCACTTTAAATCAATTGTACTTTATACGATGATATGCCAGCCTACCGACCTGATTTTCCCAAATTTTCCAAAATTTTAAATTTATTGTTTCATCATAATAAAACATTTAAATGAGGATAGTACCTTTTTAATTGTAAAGATGGAAAATCGCTTGTGGAAATAACAAATTTCTATAAAATTAAAAAGAATATATGCGTATTAAATTTTGATTATATTCATTTCAAGAAAAAAGTCAAAAATATTGACACAGACTCTACCGAAACTGAATTATCAGTATTATTACTAATTAATCCGCAGCCCCTTCAATCTATACAGCTGGTCATGGGCCCATGGCTGATGAATGTCGACCACCACGACGACGACAATTAGAAAATAATCAATTAAATTGTTTTTAAATTTGATAGATATACAATTAAGTCAACCACATCTAACCTTCAAATTTGATAGATATACAATAACAAAAATCCAGTCGGCAAAGTCTCCTTCCAGTTCTTGAAAACAAAGGCATGATTAGTTTCGTATTGGCGCTTGTACGGCATCACCACTTGACTTCGGCTTATTTTAACAATGTCCCTCTCGCAGGGATGAGTGAGGAATTATGGCAGAGACGTTGAGGAACACAAAATTTAAAATTTCTTGAAGTTATATTTTATGTATGATCGGCGAAAATGAAAGCACGTAATTATTTTACGTGATCATGAGAATTAAAATTTCTTATTGAATTGTTTGAAGCGTCGAAAAAATTCCTCATTTTTTAGCACAATCAAAATCTTTAAACCTTGCGCAAAATGATTGAAGAATATAGGAATTCGGATGAAACAAGCCAAAAAATAATTGTCTTTAGGCTTTGTCAACATATTTAAATTTTAATTTAGCTTTCTCACGCCAATGTAAGAGTTAAAAATGGTTTTTGTTAATTACGTAGGTCACACGTAAGATCTGAGGTGATAAATTAATCTTGATCGGCAATGATTTTCTTAAACCAAACTGGACTGACCAGTAGTCCTAACTAATACAAATGTATCTGTTTACTTTCTCCAGTACTAGCTCTTGCATTCAAAACAATGTTTATACCTTACATAAATTTTTATTTAAGAAAATTTTCTGATTGCTTTATTAGTTCTTTCAAAATTTACAAATAGAGAGGTGATTAGGAGTCTTATTAGTTTGTTCTAATTTGTTTAGCATTAAAATGAGCAATTTCATCACTCTCGCGTTCAAAACGATTTGTATAATTCACATAAGTTTTTGTGAAGGGAAACCTTATTATTATTTTATTATTTCTTTCAAATTTTCAAAAAAAAAGGTGATTAGGAGTCTTATTACTTTGTTCTAGTTAGCTTAACATCAACAGTAGCAATTTTATCACTCTCTCTTTCAAAATGACGCGTACATATCACACAAATCTTGATTTAGAAAAACCTTCTTATTATTTTATTAATTCTTTCAAATTTTCAAACATCAACTTGCAGTAAGCAAATTATTGTCATACGTGATTACCATGACAATTCATATAATATTTTTAATCACGTCTTTCTGCTCACATCCAACGAGACTATTAAGAAAAATTATGTCATCATCTCGTCAAGCAATACCGCTCCAAAACGTTAGTAATCAAACATAATTTATACCCAACTTATTTTAAAGACAGATTATTTAATTAACTCACAAACACAACTTATTTAATGAAACATAAGACAAAAAAGAAAAAGAAAAAGAAAAAGAGATTGCGTTTGAATTGCAAATGCACCCCAAAATTTATTTTAAGCTCCCAAAGCAGACGATAGTAGATTATTTACTTAGATAAATATAGAAACTTGTTATTTTTTAAAGAAGTGCACGGCAAGGAAATCTACTTATCTTCTAGATTTAGTATGCATGTTAGCTACATTAGTCAAAGGTTCTAGTCTTATTGACTGTTTCTCTCTCTCAGGCTAACACTAGAACATTAAAAGTTCTAGTTACAAAATTATACTTATTCGGATCCAAGATTTTTAATTAAGTAAAAAATTAAATTTTAACATTTCATATATTCAAAGTTCAAACTGTCAACTAATGTCATGCGTAAGCGAGGAGCGCTATGTATTGACTTAATATATGTAATCTGCTGCTTGGGGGGGGGGGGGGGGGGGGGGGGGGGATGATGTTAAACGGGTTGGAATGTAGAATTGTCAATTGAGAATAATCGAGTTTAATTTACTTACAAATTTTCTAAGCTTACTTTTTCTAACACGTTATTATAAAATACAATTAGAAAATCAGTAACTGATGACCAGAGTTATTAATTAATTATCTAATATAGTTATATTGGTTATATTATATAGACATATTCTGTAGGATACACTTCATGTGGTTGTGTACGAGGGAAAATAAGATAACATATTTATTTAGAAGAGAATAAAAAATTCTTTGTATTATCCATTAACCATAGATGATATATATATACACACACACACACACAATGCATTGTGTAACACTAGACCTCATGATATTAGTTTTGACTATGTGTGTAGCAGCCTACGTGCTAGTTGTGTTGGTCTTTTTGAAAACTAGCTACCTTATTAATTACTAATAATTCACCGGCACATAAATACATAAGTACCATTTCCATTGGAAACTAAGAAGAACCCCTCTTTCTCAACTCTCACCAAAAGGTCAAGTTACATGCATGGTAATAATCTAACAACCAACGACAACCCACTTTTGTTATTAATAATACTCCACAAACAAATTTGGATACCACCGAGTACACAAAGTCACTTGTAGAAATCTCATAACCATATGCATGATAGACCATCAGATCAGAACACGTGTTTCAAAAAGAACGGATCATAATGATAAATTATATATATATCTATATATATATATAGAGAGAGAGAGAGGGAGAAAACAATCCTTGTAATTTCCACAGGTAGTTAGTTGTAGCAAACGTAGGCCTAGAACTTAATATTAATTAATAAAATATGAAATCAAAAAAATGTTATTAATAAAATACTATCGTGATAATGTTGGCATATCCAATAAAACAGCCACATACACGTGCATATAGAAAGAAAGAAAAAAAGTACATATCTTAGTCAATTTTAACTAAGACAATTTAATAAAACAATATAGTTTATTAAAAATTATTAAAATATTTTACATAAATTTTATATTAAATAAATTCAAAAATATAGATAAATTAATAAATATAATAAATTCTCAATTTAATAAATTAACTTTTTGACTAAAAAAATGATACAATATGTTTTGTTGAGTCATTTTACATAAATGCACGTTTTGTGGATGATGAATTACTGGGAATGGATCATATAATTTCCTTACAATTGGTATCATTTGGTACTGAAGCATAGTGTAAGTAATGATTTGACACGTTGAATTGTTGCATGGAGAAATTATTCAATATTTTTGAAATATTATTATATAATATTTTAAATTAATTATATATTATTATTTTAATATATATAATAAATTATTTATATTTAAATTCATAAATAATAATAAATAATTAAATTAATAACGTCGCGTGATAATATTCAAAAACATCGAATACACAATGTCGACGCCGGGATTTTAGTCGTTTCGTTTTTTAATATTAAAAAGTCTCTTTCCAATTTTTAGCCTTTGAATTCAAAATGTGATTTTGAAAAGGGTCGGCTTGAATGTTGACGGGGTTTGAAAGATCGATTTTATGATGAGTCAATTGACCAGAGTCGCCAGTTGGTATATTTTAAATGGATGTACCAACTCATCCGAATTTTATTTTCGTAATCGTAATGGCTCATACGTAACTCCGAATTAATTGATCCGCAAACCGAGATTCATAGAGTTCAGGGGCTTGCTTAAGCGAGGGGAAGGTGTTAGGCACCCCCCGACTTCCGTGAAAACACGGTTACCGCTATCTTAATGCTTTCCTTTTCTTTTAAATCCTAAAATGTGTGTTTATGCGCATGTGTGTGTGTGCCTATGAAAATCGTTGGAATACTTTATTTTTCAAGTGCTTCAGAAATCTCGTTGACCCTATGCACGAAGGATTTGACTTAATCGAAGAGTTCATTTTTATTGATTTTGTTTCGATAATAAAACTGATGATATTTTGTAAAACATATTTTTTCAAATCCTTAGCCAAATAGGAATAGAGCTCATCCGACACTTACAATTTTATTTTAGCCTACGGATGATCTAATATCCTAGTTTGATTGATTTTATGAAAATCTTCATCTTTTCATTTCAAAATTCTTTTTCCATGTCGAAAGGGAAAATCAAGCATTAAAATAACGTTAAGGTTATTCATGGGCATGTGAGCCATCCAAATAACTCCAAACGCCCACAATCACATATTTCACTATTACAGGGCCTTAACCCGATTTCGATTTGACATCGTTTTAAGGCCCTAATATTACATAATTACAATACAAATGCATCGCCATGACTACATAAGCTCAAAATCGTTCATCTTCAGAATTTGATCAAAATGATCTCTCTCTTAGGCTCACAACCCAAAAAAAACGTCACAAGGCAAGCAATAACAATAAATCTAACGGGAAAACATAATAAACTAGTTTAACACCCAAAATGATAATAAATAATAATGAAAATCTAAACTAACAATAGATCCCAAACAACGCAAAGTGGACATCCTCGGGTGATTATGAGGGCACATCGTTCATTAGGAACCCTCGCTAATCACCCTAGTCCAAGGATCTATGCAAACCCGCTAAGAAAACTACATTTAATCTATCCAATAGCAACAAAAATAATATTAGAAAAACACAATAAAATGCTATAAAAATGGGATTTCAACCTCGCAAAGCTCTCAAGAACTCTTTGATGTTTCAATAATAAGATAATACACAAGATATGGGAGAGATTGGAGTAAAAGGAAGACAAAATCAAGCCATTATATGCCTAACCCGAAGCTTTCTCTCTCTAAAACCTCACTTTCTCTCTTTATTTTTCGCCATTTCTTCTTCTTTCCCTTCTCTCAGACGCAGAAATGGCCGCTGTATAGTATTCTGGAGGCAGCCGCAGGTGCATCTGCAGCTGGCCGCAGATCCATCTGCGGCTGCCTGCGTGGCCGTCCGCGCCGAACCTCGGCTGCCGTGTTGTTTCCTCGAGCCACAAAAAGCGCCACGTGTCTTGGTCGCAGATGTATCCGCGGCTGTCTGGCTTCCTTTTCTCGATTTTCGTGTCACGCAGTCTTAAATCATCATTTTTTGCTGCATTATTTCGGAAGGCTATTACCTGATGTATAAATCGCTATTACCGTGAGCGAGACCCCCGAACATCGTAAGCGTAGTGACCATTAGTCGTCTTTTGTGATCAAATCAGGTTCTTTTGGATCAGCTGTTTGTCTTGCCTCAAGTAACCTGATGCTCATTGTTTGTTATCACAGTTTTGACCGTAAGTCGTTGGGGTGACTTTGTTGTGGGGCCCACATTCCTTTTCGCATGTCGGGTCAAGTGACGATTTTGCCCTCCTACCAGAATTCATAGAGAAATGCAAAATTTAAGTGTCTACACACAAACATAAGCAAATAATATATTATTGCATATTTGAGTCGAATAAAGGCACGGTACTCGAACAAATTATTATACATTGCACAGTGATACACAAGATATATTGCATGGTCGTACAAAAGTGTGAATATATGAAGGTTAGGTTAAGGACCCGTACTTTTCTAGACGAACCGCGTTGAATATATTTATATTATTATATTATAGGTGTAGTACTTTCACTAGTCATTCATCAGCAATATATATTCCAGCGTCTTGTTCTTCTGTAATGAATACAATGCACTTTCTGTTTTTTTAATAAATCGCAGTCCTTCCACGGTCCATAAATAATACACAAACTCTGCTACAAATATATATGTCAATTTTTTTTTATACAGAATTAATTAATAGCTATATACTACCTTGGCATTTTATGAAAATGAAAGTCTTACTTCTTTTTTCTTTTTATTCTTCAACTTTAAGCTTTATGTTTGATATATTTATACGGACATAATTTTTTCTCAAAAAAATTGATAATAATTTTTAATCTTTAAAATTTTATATTAATAAAATTCATTCAAAATATTTTGTCTATTAAAACGCTTAATATAAAAAAAAAACACAACTGATGAAGTTAAGAGAATTCACTATTATATTCTCCCCTTTTGTGTCACGATTATATAATTGTCAAATTATTTAATTAAGTGAAGTGATCAGAGTTTTCAACAAAATACTCACGTGAATTGTCACCTAAATTTCGAACAGTCTGGTGGCAAAAAGGATTATATATACATATAACCATTTTCTTTAATATATTTTAAAGGCCAAATCACAAAATGCCATTCTCTATACGTTCAGACATTATACTGCATTAATTAGTTCATGTATATTAATAAAGTGTAAGGAAAAAGTATTTTTTTTTTATGTTAACAATTTTTGTGATTTTTTTTTATATTTAATTTATTTCACATTCCATCTCTATTAATTTTTTCAAACAAACAATTATGTTTTTCATTTTTATTTTCTCTCTCACACTCTCTTCTCCCTTTACATTAAATCACACACTATAAAACATAGTTTTCAAATTTAGACCGGACCGTCGGTTCGATCGGAAAAAATCAGAAACGATTGGCCTTCTAGTCTGGTTCAAACTAAAAAATCAGAAACGATTGGTCTTCTAGTCCGGTTCAAACTAAAAAATCAGTTTTGGTCAAAAATCAGCCAAACTCGATAACCCGATAGTTGGAATGGTCGACCCAGTGACCCGATCACCAGTTTTACCTGTTCCCTATCTTCTTTTCTTTTCTTATTTTTTTAAAAAAAAAAATTAAACATTTGAACTTGATTAAATGTATCATTGATTGAATTTTGAGTTATGATCATAATTCAATATCTTTCTTTTTATATAGATTTAGTATTTATTTGAATTGTATAAAGTAAACATTGTACAAATAGTTTTTTTTTTTTTTTTTTTTTTTTACCGAATTTGATTGGATGTATCTTAGAGATATTTATATTCATTTGTGTTTGATTTTATCACTCTTGAGTCTTGAATTTTGAGTTATGAACTTATGATCATGATTTAATATCTTTTTTTATATATAAATTTAGTATTTATTTGAATTGTATAAAGTAAATAGTATACAAATAGGTTTAATTTTTTTTTATGTGTAGATAAATTGATTAATTTGACATATTTACTAAATATTACATATTAATGACGTCACTAGTTCAATATCGGTCTGACTATTAATTAGACTAGTGACCTATTCACCCGATACCTTTTTCAATTCGATGACCAGTTCGAATCTAAGAACACTATTATAGAGTATGTAAGGAGCCTTTGGTTGAGAATCAACGCTTAGCTCTTATTATAAAGTTTATAAAAAAAATTTAAGTGTTTTTTGTTTAAACCTTATAATAAAAGAGTCTTAATAAAATTGAAAAAATAGTGATAAAAGAAAATGGAATTTGTTTGTGAATAAAACTCCCACTAACTCACATTCAATTCATCCACAATAACTTTCAACGATATTTTACAGCTACTTCTTTCACACAATTCAAAATATTTTATTCTTTCACAAATATTATATATCCATCTAATTGATTTTCAACCATTTTTCTTTTTTATTCTTTTGTCCAATTCCCATCTCATATTTTTATTTTCAAAAAGATGTAGTCAGATTGAGTTATTTGGGATGGTAAAGTACAACGTGAGCGTATTTTCGTTACTCACCCATCTTACAATACGAAGAAGGATGAGGAGCAAGTGGAATTAATTATAACTCATCAGATTACAAAGACGACTATGATAATCGTTTTATAAAAAGTAAGTAGACTTATCTAAGAGTTGTTTTGTTGAACGAAAATTTTGATTGTTTTTTTTTTTTAATTTTCAAAATTTATAATTTTTATTGTTCTCTGAATTCAATTCTCTAAATTCAATCGATCTTTTTAGCATATGCATATGACTTTATAAATTACGTTAAAATTTTAAATTCTAACATTATTTATATATGTTACATGTGTTGTGTGTGCAGATTATTAATCTATATTATAAAGTGTGTAATTTTTTATAACTATTTTTTTGCTATTATTATATCACAATTTAAGAGTTTTATTAACTTTTCTTTTTCTTTTCCAATTTTTTCTCGATGCATGTTTTGATTATCACTCCTTTTTTTTTTCTCTCACCACTTTTCTCTCTATTTTCCTATAGTTTATTTTTTCCATCACCTTATTTTTTACTCACAATTAATTTACGCTTTCTTTTCTCCTCTTTCAGATTATAACGCATTTTTTTTCTTCTGTAATTTTATTTGTCATAATTTTATCCTCAATTTATTTTTCTTTTACAACTTGTTTTCTAACGCGCGTAGCACACGTGCGTTGACATTAGTCTTCATAATTCACTTTCAAATTAATGCAATTACACACTTTTAGGATTTACAATATTATTATCATCAGTCTTATGTAAGACTTAGAGCCTTAATTAGACCGTTTTCTTTTTTAAAAAGATATGTTGATATATATATATATTAGTTGTATTTACTATTTCAGTAAATATATTTAAAATTGTTAAAATAATGATTTAATAGTTTGAAGGAATTCCACCTCACTACTTAAGTTAACGGGTAGGATATGAGAAAAAAAAAATTATCCCAACCTACCACCTTAGTTAGCGGGTAAGATAGGAATAAAAAAAAAAGTAATCACCCACACACTAACTAAAATGCCGAGTAGAGTAAAGAAAAAAAAACATAGACAACGGATAAAAGAAAAAAAAAAGTAGTCACCCACTCCCTAAATTAGACGCCTGGTGGGATAAAAAAAAAAAGTACAAAAGTACAAACATACACAAGGGAGAAAAATATATAAAAAAAAAATCACCCACCCGACAGCTTAGTTAGCTGGTGGGAAATTTTATTTATTTATATTTTTCTCCCTTGTTTTTTTATGTACTTTTGTATGTTTTTTTTATCCCACTCGGCATCTGGATTAGCAGTGGGTGATTAATTTTTTTTTCTTTCTCTTATTTGTTGTGTATGTCTTTTGTATGTTTTTTTTTAACTTCAACCGGTATTTTAGTTAACGGGTGAGTGATTAATTTTATTTTTTTATTCCTGTCCTACCCGCTAACTAAGGTGGCGGGTTGGGATATATATATATTTTTTCCTATCTTACATATTAACTTAGGTAGCGGGTTGATAATTTTTTTTTTTTATCCTACCTGTTAATTTAAATAGCGGGATATAATTCTTTCAAGCCAAGATCATTATTTCAATAGTTCTAAATGTATTTATTAGAACAACAAATATAACTAATATTTACTATAAATCATTAACTATCTATCTATCTATCTATATATATATATATATTGGCAAATATTTCACGTTAACAAGTATATATAAACGCCACGTGTTTGACTTAAGCTTAAGTGACACATAATAAGTGAATGTGTTGAGATACTATAAAGTGGTTCATAAGACAATTTAATAAGTTCCGATATAATTTTAATTAAGAGGCTATTTTATTTATTGTTAATTAATTTTGAGCTAACTACTTAAAAAGTATAAAAACCATTTAAAAATAAATAATGTAAAGCTTAGAAGTCACTAGTGTATACTTGGTTCATACCTAGAACATTTATTTTCTAGAACATTGAAAATTCTAGATCACTCTGGCTCACCAGCTGTAATACCCAGTTTTTTTCTTTTCTTTTCACATTTCTAAGTCTTGCAACTTATTTTTCTTCTTTCACCTATATATATAGTTTTACTCCGTTTAGTTTTATTTCACTAAAATTAAATACCTTCTATTTATGTGAGGACTTTTTTATATAAGGACTTTTTTAGTAAAGACCTTCCTAGTTAAATTTTTTGGTATCGAGGACGTAGACGGACTGCGAACCTCATAATTTCGAATATATTTCTTTTTATTTCTTTGTATAATTATTTAATTTTCTGTATTAGTTTTAATTTTTGTATGTTATTTAATTTATTAGTTGATATATTTTGGTATATCTTTATTAGTAATTAGCATGTTGAAATATTAAATTATTATTTTTGTAATTTTAAAATTTTGACATAAAATTATGATAATAATAATAATAATAATAATAATAATAATAATAATAATAATAATAATAATAATAATAATAATAATAATATTTGTTTGTAATAGAATTAAAAATAGAAAGAATATTTTTGTGAATATACTTATATATATTTCGGAAAGAACAAGAATACTATTATTTATTAATATATACGTTACCATGATTATAATATTTATGTATGTATAACTTTAAGTAGAATTTTATTTAGAACGAAATAATTTCAGATTCGCCTACGAGAAAGAAAATGTGTAAAACTTAATCAATTGATTAATGTATTATTTATTTGTTCTATTGTTAGTCCCGACGGAGGGAATTTAATGAATCAGTTTTACAATATAATTTTGGGTATTACATTGCTTATTCTAGCTACGGATTTCGTACTCCTTTAGCAATATTCATTTGATTCTAATTTGTTTGTTTTGTTTCTTATTAGAATTTGGATATTATTTCGATAGTTTTAAATGCATATGATAGTTTTATTTGATTTTAGATATTCGCAACTTAACTTGTACTCTTTAGACTTATTAAGCATGTCTAGTATTTATTTTGATTATGTAGAAACTTACATGCTAGTTTATTTGGGAGACTTTGTGTCGATTTGTTTCGGTTTAGCATGTGCATATTAGAACCCCTTTTGTGGTATTGTGTTGCATTCGTTGTGACAATATATCTTTGTTAGATTATACCGTAGGGTGTACCAAGCTATAACCACCTATGAGGGTACCACATGCAAGTCTCTGGGTGCATTGGTGCTTTGTTGTGGGAGGTGTATAGGTCGACCCTATCATTCTATTCTGTTCTATTCTACGGTTTGGTGTTGTTTGTAGTGCCGAACACACCTTTTCGATTTTGCATGCATTTGGATCTATAGTCCGATGTGTGACTTCTGTGTTTGTTTTGAGCTCGGTATGAAATAAACTTAGCCATTCAATTCAGCCTATTATGTTAATAAGTAAATCAGTTCAGTTCAGTTGATCAGTTTCAGTTCAGTAGATCAGTTCTGTTCAGTAGATTAGTTCAATTTAGTAGATTATGTTATTCAGTTCAGTTCAGTAAGATTAGGTTATTCAGTTCAGTTGATTTTGTTAATCTCAGTTTAGTTTAGTTGATTTTGTTATTTAATTTCAGTTCTTATTTCTACACTTTTTATCCGTACTGGACATTTGACTCATGCTGTGTTTTTCTTCCGGCAGGTTTGCAAGGGGATTCAAAGGCAAGTGTGAAGAGAGTTTTCTTTTTGTTTTGATATTCTGCTTAGAGTTCGTTTGTGCGCAGCCTCCCTTTCCACTAGTTAGAAATAGTGTGTTACAGAGTTAGTATCAGAGTTATGGTTTTTTCTTGTAAAAAATCTATTTAGATTTGACCTGTGAGTTATGGGTAGATATTTGGGATAGATTTTTGTTCTGTTTGAAATTTTGTTCAACTATCATATGAGTTTGTATTTGAATTTGCCTTAAATCAATTTCACTTTTGTCCATTTTATTTTGTCGAGAGCTCGTAAAACCATTAGAGGTGGTGGAGGCGGTGATAATGGTAGCAATGTTGGTCGGCACCACGGAGGACGTGTGTTCGCCTTATTATATAATTAGGTGATAGATGCGTAATATTTTATTTTGGCACTCTTTTAGTTGGCAGTCGTGAGACTTTTATTGATCTTGACTCTACTCATTCGATTATTTTGTATTCTTTTGTTCAGCATCTTGGTGTGTCATTTCAGTTATTAGATTCTGCTATGTCTATTGCTGTTCCGATGATTTTTTTTATTATTTTTTTTGCTATCTCTGATTTTTACCGAGATTGTTTCTATTAGTTTTAAAAATAAGATTCGTGGAGCTAATCTTCTGTCGATGCGTATATATGATTTTGATGTGATTCTTGGGATGAATTGGTTGGAAAAGTACGAGGCCACTATTGATTGCCAAGCGAAGAAGGTTATATTTGGAAATTTGAAGTCTCCAAATTTTGTGTTTCAAGGTTCACGATGGGGTAATGTGATGAAATTAATTTTTGTCTTGAAAGCTAGAAAGTTGGTGGCTAAGGGTTGTGAAGAGTATTTGATATTTGTAAAGGATACGTCTTTGAGAGAGTTGTATTAAAAATGTTTCAGTCGTACGTGAGTTTTCTGATGTATTTAATTAAGAATTATCAGAGTTGTCATTGTAATACGAAATTGAGTTTACCATCGAGCTTATTTCGGGTGTGAAGCCTGTAGGAAGGTTATGTGGTGCAGAACAACAGACAATGCTAGGCACTGGGTTATGTTAGGTGCAAGACAACGTTTGATTATCGATGACAAATGTTATATAAAATATTTTAATATATAACAAGTAAATTTATTTTGTATAGCCCTTATATTTGAATCTATTGTACAAGGGCTTAAAGATCGAAATTGTTAGGATAATCCAAATTAAATAAACTCTGAATAGTCCTTATGATTAAAAATATTATAATCATTGTAAAAGAACTTAGAGATCAAATTTGTTAGGTTGATAAAAAATTTTAGATAGAAAAATGTAATAGACTAAGTTAAAGATTCGCAGAGCAGACATATCAGTAGAATAGAACAACATCAACGTGCATTAAAGTGGATTGTCCAGACTTCGGAGAATATGTTAAGGTCTTGTGCATTAGAGTGGTCGACTAATTGGGATGATTATTTGAGCCTTGTTAAATTTGCTTATAACAACAATTGGCATACAAACGTTGGGATGACTTCGTTTAAGGCGCTGCATGGTAGGAAGTGTGAGCAACAATTTGATGGAATGAGGTTAGTGAGAAGGTCATAGAAGGGTCTAAGTTCGTTCGAATCATTACGGAGATTGTAGCCGTGACTAAGGAGAAATTTAAGTCTGCTCAATCAATATTTGACGATTTGGGTTAATGGGTAAACCCAGTTCGCGTTTTATTGTCCATTTGAGATTTTAGAAAGGATTAACGAAATAGCATTTTGGTTAGCTTTGCCTCGACAACTAGCTTATGTGTATAACGTATTTCATATCTTAGTGTTGAAAAGTTATCATTATCATTTGTTGCACGTAGTGCACTATCCATTTTTGATAGGATTTTAGAAGAAAACTATGTCGTTTCTTTTGTGAAAATTCTATTTGAGCGAATTATTCGCATATTTTGATAATTAGGTTCGTCTTATTATTATTATTTTTTTTTATTCTGGGGACAATTCTTTTTAAAGGGGAGATAATGTAATACCCAGTTTTTTTTTTCCCCTTCTAGTCCCACATCGCCAAGTCTTGCAACTTAGTTCCCTTCCTTCACCTATATATATGGCTTTACCCCCTTTGGTTTTATTTCACTAAACATTAAATACCTCTCATTTGTGTGAGAAACTTTTTATGTGAAAACCTTTTTAGTAAGGACCTCTCTGGTTAAAATTTTTGGTGTCGAGGACGTAGGCGGACTGCGAACCTCATAATTTCGAATATGTTTCTTTTTCTTTCTTTGTGTAATTATTTAATTTTTTGTATTAGTTTTAATTTTGTAGTTTTAATTTGTTAGTTGATATATTTTGATATATCTTTGTTAGTAATTAATATTTTGGAATATTAAATTACTATTTTTGTAACTTTAAAGTTTTGACAAATAATAATAATAATAATAATAATAATAATAATAATAATAATAATAATATTTGTTTGTAATAGAATTAAAAATAGAAAGAATATTTTTATGAATATACTTATATGTACTTCGAAAGGAACAAAAATACTATTATTTATTAATATATACGTTACCATGATTAGAATATTTGTGTATGTATAACATTAAGTAGAATTTTGTTTAGAACGAAATAATTTCATATTCGCCTAAGAGTTAGGAAAAAAATGTATAAAACTTAATCAATTGATTAATGTATTATTTGTTTGTTCTTTTGTTAGTTCCGCGGAGGAAATTTAATGAGTCAGTTTTGCAATATAATTTCGAGTATTACATTGCTTATTACATGTACGGATTTCGTACTCCTTCAGTAATATTCTTTTGATTTTAATTTGTTTGTTTTGTTTCTCACTAGAATTTGGATATTATTTGGATATATTGTTCATAGTCAAATGCATATGATAGTTTTGTTTAATTTTAGATATTCGCAATTTAACTTGTACTCTTTAGACTTATTAAGCATGTCTAGTATTTATTTTGATTATGTAGAAACTTACATGCCAGTATATTTGGGAGACTTTGTGTCGATTTGCTTCGGTTTAGCATGTGCGTATTAGAATCTCTTTTGTGATATTGTGTTGCATTCATTGTGACAAGATATCTTTGTTAGATTATATCATAGGGTATACCGAGCTATAACCACTTGTGGGGGTACCACAGACATGTCTCTGGGCACTGAGGCATGACACCTTCCGTGGCGGTGTGATCAGTCCACGGAGTCTCCATTTTATGTTTTGGTGAGCATTGGTATTTTGTTGTGGGAGGTGTATGGTCGATCCCTAACATTATGTTCTGTTCTGTTCTGCGGTCTGATGTTGTTTGTAGTGCCGAGCACGCCTTTTCGATTTTGCATGCATTTGGATCTGCAGTCCGATGTGTGACTTTTGTTTTGTTTTGAGCACGGTATGAAATAAACTCAGCCATTCAATTCAGCCTATTATGTTGTTTAGTAAATCAGTTCAGTTCAGTTGATCAGTTTCAGTTCAGTATATCAGTTCAGTTAAGTAGATTAGTTTAGTTAAATAGATTATGTTATTCAGTTAAGTTCAGTAAGATTATGTTATTCAGTTAAGTTGATTTTTTTAATCTCAATTTGGTTTAATTGATTTTATTATTCAATTTCAGTTTTTATTTCTACACTCTTTATCCGTACTGAGCATTTGACTCATATTGTGTTTTTCTTCTGGTAGATTTGCAAGGGGGATTCAAGGACACGTGTGAATAGAGTTTTCTTTTTATTTTAATATTCTACTTAAAGTTCATTTGTATGTAACCATCTTTTTTACTAATTGACAAGCAGGGGCGAAGCCAGAAAATAATTTCAGTGGGGTCAAAATTGTTACTAAGCTATAAATAATTTATTGGGGGTTCGGGGGCAGTGCCCCTGAGCCATTTTTTTTTAATACTTTTGTACTTTCAGGTCACACACACACACACACATATATATACTATATTACAATGACAATATAATAACTAATAATATATGATATATATACATTATATTGACTCATATTAGATTTTTCTAATCACAACTGTTCATAAATAATTAATTTATTAATTATTTTGAAATATAATATAATATAAATTATTATTTAGTTTAAAAATATTATAGAAAGAGATATATATATTTCGGATATATGAGTCATGTGATTAAAATTTGATTGAGAAAGTTATAAATTTTCAATTTGACCCCGATAATAAAAAATTTATAAAATTTGAGTGGTGTCAATTTATATATAATATTTAAAAATTTTAAAATTTATCATACATTATAAAATAAAATAAAAAATTCATTGGGGTAAATTGACCCCACTCAACTCCACCTAGCTTCGCCACTGTTGACAAGAAGATTTAAAAACAAGTTTAAAACTTCGAAGTAGGGCTGTCAACAGGTCGGATTCGGATCAGATCGGGGGTGATCTGGATCCGAATCGATAAGAAATTATCGGATTCAGAGCAAACCTGATAACCCGACGGATATCATATATTAAGGACCAAACCCGAATCCGATAATACCCCGATAACCCGATCCGATAATCCGATCCGATTAAACTTAGTATTAAAATGTATTAAAATGTATATATATCATAGTATTAAAATGTATTAAAATCTTTTAAAATGTATATATGTTAACGGATCGGAGTATTATCGGGTCGGATTTATATCAATCCGAATCCGATCCATTTAGTTATCGTATAATAGGGTCAATCAGGTAATCGAGTTTCAAAACTGGATCCAAATCCGGATGAACGGATCGGGTCCGGGTCGGATCCGGATCAAGACCCGTTCCGTTGATAGCCCTACTTCAAAGCCACTAGTATATACTTGGTTCATACTTAGAACATTTATTTTCTAGAACATTGAAAATTCTAGATCACTCTGGCTCACCAGCCATGACCCGCGACTCGTCCATGTTCTCTACATCCAGGCTTTCAGCTAACTGCGTCAGCCACACTGTCATGCTTACATGGTCCATGGCGATTACCTCCTTTTTTCCCCATAACCATAACCATCTCCATCTCCATCTAACTTCTTTCTTTCGCAAGCCCCCAAGGGTACTTTGGTCATTCAAACAAAATAATAGTCAACTGAATAAGTCAATACTTCCCACCTTCTCAACCTATATATGTTAAACTCCATTCATCACTTCCCAAAAAAACTTTCATTATTCCTCATTTAACTTTCCTCCAAAATTAACAAAAACCAACTTTTTCCACAATTCCACCGTCCAAACAAAACCCTAAACAACACACAATTTATTTATCCATGAAGAGAGGGAGAGAAGGAGAGAATGAAAGCATAATAACCATGGCCAACTACTTGTTGTTACTCTCTCGAGGAGGCGGCGAATTCAACAATATTCTCGAAAAAGCTCTTGCAATTAACAGTACCTCTATAAATCAGTACAACAAAATACAAATAGATAATTCTGCTACAACTACTCGTGTCTTCGAGTGCAAGACATGTAACCGGCAGTTCCCATCCTTCCAAGCCCTCGGCGGCCACCGGGCAAGTCACAAGAAGCCAAAGCTAATGGGATTGGGAGCTAACTTGAGTCAACATGAGGATTTGGAAACCTCGCATCCTAAACCTAAAATCCACGAGTGCTCGATTTGTGGGCTGGAGTTCAATATAGGGCAAGCTTTGGGAGGTCACATGCGGCGGCATAGAAGCGGTGGTGCCGCCATAAACGAGGACCTGCCTCCTCCCTCTTTGACTTCATCGGTGGTGAAGAAGTCAAATAGTAGGAAAATTTTGTGCTTGGATTTAAACTTGACACCTATGGAAAATGATATGGAGTTTGAGCTTGGGAAGAAGGTGGCTCCTATGGTAAATTGTTTTCTATGAGAGAGAAAGTATAGCTACCTAAGGAGCTACCCCAAACCCTTACATTTCAATATTTCATCTAGTGATTTAGATTTTTTCTATTTATTTATTTATTTATTTTGAATAAATATAATTATATAATATTTAAATATTATATTTATTTTAATTATTAAAAAATGGGATATAATATTAAAATTTGTATTATGTCTTATTTTTTTATTAATTAAGATATATATATATATATATAATGTTTAATTTTATTTTTAAATATTATATATATAGACTTATATATTTATTTTTGTATTGAATATGTTATTGTGTGCTTAATTAGATCACGATGTTGATTTGTTTATAGACGACAAGAATATATCATATTATACTTCTATTACTTATTTCGCCAGATTCAGACTTGGTTAAATTAACATATAATGAAAAGTATTTAATGTTACGTACCATTATCCAGATAAATAGAAGTCATATTCTATGTTGACTTTTTTATTATGATTTTTTAAAGTTAATTTTATAATTTGTCTAATATATTTTACTCTTTTAAGTTTATTTTTGGGAAGAAAGAAAAAATAATCGCACAAGAATTATCTAACAGCGACATGGCGTGTCTTGTGCTAGCTTTGATATTATTTGTTTAGAGCAAAATTGTAGAGCTGAGAATGATCAAATATATATGGTGCTCGAAGAAAGTTGTTCAAATTATCTCCCAACATTTTTATTTGTGCAATTAAGAATTCTCAATCAGATGCAAGTATGAGAGGTCTACTCCTGTTAGGTTTCTTATCAATGATACTTTGAGTATTGTTAAATGTAAGCTCCATACTAATAGGAAATTCCAAAAACAATGTGCTAGAGCTGGTCATTGTATGCTTAATCTTAACTTAGAGTAGTCTTGGCTTCATTTGGCTTGTCCTTTGATGTCTTTACTAATTTTTTTTGGAATTTCCAAGTCCTTGTTTTCTCTTGCTTTTTATATGGTGAGTTAAGAGTATGGAATCGTTGCTGGATTCTTCGTTGCTGCTGATTAAGTCAAGAGTTGTCTGCCTGTGTTTGTTGCGCTGCTTCTTAATGATTTGATTTGCTGTGGATTTGCTTCAAAGCAGTGGCTGTTTTGGCTTGTGTTTTGCTGTTGCTGTTTTGCTGTGCTGCTGGTTTTAACTGGGTGGCAGTGTCTAGGCAGTTGATAGATGGGTTGTAGTGTCTCTGCAGTTGATAGTTGTGCTGCTCTTGTGCTGGTTGTAAGTGGTTGGTTGTTCTATCTAATTTCTGATTCTTGGGGCTGGGTTTAGTTCCTGTTTGGGCAGCTGGTTGTGCCATCTTTTCGGACATCCTATGGCTTGGCCTGTTTGATCTGGGGTATGCCCCAATGCTATTGTAATTTCTTCCTTTTTTATTATATTCAAATTTTAATTTAGCAAAAAAAAAAAAAAGTATGCAACTCAAAAAGCTTTATGTAGATCAAAATCAAACTCAGTGTCCCGTTTATAAAATTTATAAAGTTTAAGATATATTTTGTTTATATTTAATTATTCTTACAAAATTTTAGTGTTTAGTTTAATAGATAGTTGGTATGATAATAAAATTGTAATGATAAATTTAAAAGGATTGTAATAAGATAAAGTTGAGAATATTGTATATTTATAATATAATAATTAAAAAAAATTAACAAAAGAGATTATTTCGTGGAACAATAAACAACTTTTTTCTAGTTCAAGAACACTATAATGATGCAGAACTTAAATTGTTTTGCAACTTCACAATTGTAATATCCTACTCTCACATCGTAATATGTAAAATACTTAGATATGTATATAAAAACTCACACTGTTAATATTAATACATTTAATTATGACTTTTTTTACGTGAGTTTGTGGTGAATTAATTAAGATGGTCCAAGAATATGCTATTGAATTAGTAGTTTAAGGTCTTGTTTAGATAAATTTGATTCGATTTAGACTTGAGATTTGACCCAAGATTTATTTCGTACTCGAAATTTGACTCGGGATTGTTGCATATGGTATATCAGAGTCAACTCTTAAAAACTCGATCATGGTTGCCAAAGGTGGGGATGCCAGATATTTAAGTAGGAGAATTTGTACTCCAATCCCACATCGTAACAAGTGAGATATATACTTGGATGTGTATATAAAGATTCAAGCTATTATCATTAATATATTCAGTCACGACCTTTTGTGTGTTTGTAGTAGTTTAAGATGACTCAAGAAAATAATATTAGAATAGTAGTTTAAAGTCTTATTTGAATGTATTTGTTTCGAACTTGAAATTTGACTCGTAGGATAACGGAGTACCTAATTATTATCAGTTTTTTTTTTTAAGAAAGTTTCAGCAGGGACTTATTTTCTTGACAACTGAAGTACTACGTACGTTCATTGTCCAATTTAGACGAATTTGGTTAGCATGAAGTTAATTTCATGATAAGTTGGACAATAGACCAATACAGTGCTAACATGCACAGAGAGAGAATACCCCCAAGCCTACGTGTCAACACGTTATTGGTCAATTATCCAACTTATCATGAAATTAACTTCATACTAATCGGATCCAATTTAGACCGATCAAAAATTCAGAATAATAAATAGCACACAACAAATCGGAATGCGAAAATTAATTATTTTATTCCACTAATAGAGCAGTCTATAATGCTTTGACAAACATACTAAAAAATTTAAAATTATATTTAATAAAAACACAACCATCTAGCAGTGCGTAATTATTTCTCATCTCTAAGTTCTAATTCAAAAGCTTATTTTTACATTGTCTTAAAATGTAATCTTTTTGAGAAGTTTAGGTAGAAAAAACTTATGAAGCTCACAACTTTACCTGCTTGTACGCTATAATGCTACTAATTTGGTAAGAAAATTTATGGCTAATGCTAATATATTTCAGTTCATATGAAATACGGATATACGGCTATTCACAAATAATAAAAGATGAACGCACGGCAAGGGTCATGATTTTTGGACCAAATATAATGGGACCAAAGCATATCAGCTTATATTATAACATGAAATTAGCAAAGCCATAATTAGGGAGTACGGCACTTTGTTTTTCTTTTTTCTTTTTGACATTATTATAGTCATATAAAATAAACATATTTTTTTTACAACCTAAATATTTTATTTTCATTACTCTCTCATCAATTCGTACAAAATTCACATGATCTCATATTTTTTGCATCGCGATTGAATTTTCAAAAAAAAATAAAAATTCAATAGAGTTTTTTTTTTTTTTTTTGAGTATTATAGATTCTACATCCATTAAGCTATCTAATTTATTTAGTATAACAAAAAATAAAAAATTTTAAAAAATAAAAATTAAACCAAATAATGTTTAACAAAAAATAAAAATACTAATTAATACCGTATATATATCAAAATAAATTATCACATTATTTATTTTATGTTCTTTATCTAAATAATTATTTAAATATAAATGAAATAAATAAATAATCACTACTATTATTTGGTTCTATTAACGAAAAAAATAAGTTTAATATTTTTATTTTAAAATTAAATTTAGAGTTTTGTGAATTTTTTTTGGTTAAAAACACTTAATTATATTAAGTTCCACTTTTCTCACAATTCGGCTCCCAAATTGAAGTCAAATCGTAATTTAATACTGTCAAACCGCATAAAAATACTTACCAAAAAATTAGGTATTCTGGTCAATTTTTGCCGAAAATTGATTTTGGAGGCTAAATTGTGTGAAATTATGTATTTAATGTAACGAATGTATAAGCACAATTAGTTTAAAGGGGCTAAATTGTGGGTAGGGTGGAATTTCATTTAACTAAACTGTGTTTTGTCCTTTTTAAAATTTAAGAAGTCTCAAATTAAATTGAATCATTTTATGTACAAACTGACATTTATAATTTAATTTTGATAATTTTCATAGGCGACAAAGGACGCCTAAACAAATTTATTTGGCAATAGTCAAACCATTGTACATTTGTACATACCTCTCAATAAACACCAATGTTATTTAGTGCATCTTTTGAACTTATAATAATTAGTCTTTTCTAATTCTTTTTAACAAGAAATCTGGAATCAAACCATTGTACATACTCTTCAATATATATATATATATATATATATCTTTCTCGGAAAGAGAAAACAGATAGAGCTTTAACGGGAAAATACATTCTAAGATTTAGAGCTTATAGAGAAAATTTTCAACAATCATTCATGCCTTGTTCTTAATTCCTCTTAATTGGTTCGAAAATCATAGTTATATTGTAATTATATTCATTCTTATTGAAACTTGTATTCAAGTCGAGTTTGACTTGGTTGATCCAGTAATAAATAGGGTTGTACAAAAGAAGTTCTAAAGGTTGCAGAACTTTTGCAGTGGTGCAAGAGTTACAAAGGTGGAAAACAATTAAAGTCGTGCAAAGGGGGCTGTCGTGTCTAGCAAAGATCAGAGCTTTTTTATACATGGAGTGTTTGTAATTGATTAAATTAAATAATATATTAATAAAAAAAGTCTCCAATATCAATTGGTATTGTACTTGGAGTAGGCCACTGAAATAGAGATTAGAGACCAAACCACGTAAAAATCTTGGCGTATTTATTATTATTTCAATTTAATTTTATCCTGCACTACAATATTTTACACATACATCTGCGTACCTAATCTTGCTGAAACTTTAGTTAGTTATTGTGAATTAATAGCTACTAAATATTTTCTCTATTTACATAAAATCTTTATATATGATCTTCCAATATCTGTGCTTTTAGTTTGGAACTTGTGTAATTGTGCAACATATACCAAACGTCCAAACCATATAGAAAATGTTCTATACGCTACTCTCTCCTCGCACAGACATAGTGTTCCCTTCTCCAAATTTACTCATTATTTTTCTTTGAGCATTTTTGGCTTATTTAGCATGTTTTTTAAGGGTGTTAAAATTAAAACAAGTCCATTCTATTGATAAATAAATAAGAATTAGGTGACAGTAATACAGGTAACGAGACAATAAAATGATACGCGAAATAGGATTGCAAATTTGTTAAACTAACTTTCGAGTTTGAGCTTTACTTGAAAATTGAACTCTGCATTAATGTATGTTTCATTGTTCATTATTATTATTATTATCATTGTTCATTGTTGTTGTTGTTGTTGTTATTATTATTATTATTATTTTATTTATTTAGTTATTTTTTGTTGTGTGGATTGCATCTTGATTAAACCATTTATATATATAATAATTAGCACAAAATCATCTTTCAAACCTAAAATTTAGCAATAAAATCTAACTATAAATAAAATTCTATTTAACCCTAAAAAGATATCCTCAAATCTCTTGATCACTGTGTCAAAATAAAATAATCTCTTGATCACCAAATTCTATCCTTGTGTTCCACCACCACTCAAATCTCTTGGTCATATATATAATAAATAGCACAAAAAAAAATTAGTACAAAATTGTCTATCAACCCTACATTTTATGAGGAGCCCTTCAACCCTAAAATTTTACAATAAAGGCTAACTATAAATAAAATTATATTTAACTCTAAAAAGATATCCTCAAATCTCTTGGTCATCAAATTTCTTCCTTACAATTTCAGCCCTAGCTCAAGTCTCTTGGTCATATATATAATAAATACACAAAATTATTTCTCAACCCTACACTTTAGGAGTAGTCATTTAACCCTAAAATTTAGCAATAAAGCCTAACTATAAATAAAATTCTATTTAACCCTAAAAAGATATCCTCAAATCTCTTCGTCACCAAATTGTATCCTTGAAATCCGTAACCCCTCAAATCTTTTGGACACCAAACAATCCATAGTCGTAGGTACAATAATTACTCATCTCTTTTAAATTTTAGTCGGTATAATATATATGATATGAATCTGTCTAACTTCACTTCAAAAACTAGCTCATAAGGGGAGATTTGTAAATTCATATATATAATACCCAAGATCATTCTTGCTAATTGATGTAAGACTCATCATACCCGAACCTTATAGACTGCAAATCCTCGTGCAAAGAACCTTCGTGCATATGGTTCATTGACCATACGAATAATAACGCTGATACCAAATGATATAAACCTGTCTAACTCTACCTCAAAAATTAGCTAGCTCATAAGGGGAGTTTTGCAAACACATATATATAATATTTAAGATCACCCTCGCTAACCAATGTGTGACTCATCAATATATGTTACAAGTACTAAATTTATTTAATATTGTTTGTTGTCTCTTCCTCTCTTGTTCTGTAATGTAAAACTTTTGTTTTTGTGTTTATTGTTTTTATCAAGCACTATAACGCATAATCCTTTCATCAATCTTTTTACACATAATTATTGTTACTACACAAATTTTAATTTACTTATGATTCGTAAATCAATACCTAATCATATACACGTGATATTCACAAGCTTATATGGAGAATACTTAAAATTAAAAAATGAAATCAAATAAAAAGGGTCATATGGAGCTAATTACAAACACGTATAAGAAAAGCAAATGTAAGTTAAGATATAAAATATAAATACTTGTGTGTCTAAATTTATATATTTATATCTACACAAATAATTAAAAAAAAAATCCAATTTTTTAGCCCTTCAAAAGTAATTTTTTCATATAAACATTAATTTTGCTTGAAAACACAAATTATTTTTATGAAAATTACGAAAAGCCTGGTGTTTTTTCAACATATTTTGAGCGCAGTAGCATTAGTCTTAAGCATCCTCATCTTTGACCATAAGTCAATTCATAAAAAAGTAAAAAATAAAAAATAAATTGGGAGATCTAATTGCCTCACTTCACTACGTATAAGAAGCTCCATAGTACATGTTTGAACACACATTAAAGATTAAATGAGTTATTTTGAAAATTAGCTATTTAAAAATTAAGAATTTTTAGGTAATTTATAAATTATCAAAAGAGGGGTAATTTCATGCATAAACGTACGGTAAACTAGAGTAGATGGCTTAGCATGTGAAAGTTGGTTCATTCAACTAGGGGTGTAAACGGATATAAACGGATACGGATAATATTCGTTTCCGTTTATATCCGGATTCGATTATCAATTTCCTAATATAAAATTAATTCAAATTATTTATAATAATAATAATAATTAATATAATAATAATAATAATAATAATAATAGTAATAATAATAATAATAATAATAATAATAATAATAATAAATTAATTAAACCATTACCAATATCAATTTGAATAATTACTCATTACCATTTACCAATCACAATTTAAAGTTTAAACCATACATATTAATTAAACATCCTAATCATAACGAGAAGGAAAATGTCAAACACATCATTATACATCATTGATCATAAAAGTCCAAATTTAAACATCCTAGAGAAAGTATCAAATTAACATCATTGAAAAGATGGTAAAACTCTTGTTCTTCTTTGCAATCATCCTTCATTAAGCTGCAAGAGAAAAATAAATAATATTAGTATAATGTTAATATAAAATAATTAATATAATGTTAATACTAGTTTTGAAATATTCAGATTACATCTGAAAATTATGCATCTATGCATATAAACATTCAGGCAGAGCATTATAAGTGGTAAAAATCTTCCAATCTAATTACAAGAAATATTATCTGCCCAAAATGCCATCTACAACAGCCCAAGTGTAAACTTCACTATCTCAATACTAGAGCGAGCTACCTTAGTTGCAGAACCATTTGACAATCTTACATTCATTCATAATAAGGGAAGAAATGATTAGCTAAACCATAGTTGGAAATTTTCTTTGGAAGTTGTGGTAGGCCTGAGAATCATATTTCAACTATCAAGAGAAACTTTTATTGAGCAACTTCATTAATCAGATACTGGTTTAAAAAAACAATGAATATATCTTGCAAACTAAGTGAGTCATAACCCATATAACATACATTATGCAAATAAATTGAAATCATAAAACTACCAAAATCTTGTCAAACTCTAGAAAGTTTGCCCCTTGAACAATCAAAGGTTTTCTGTTTAAAGTACTAAAGAAATTTCTAAAGACAAACACAAAATCAAGTCAAACTGAATGTTCAAGCCAAACTGAATGTTGAATCCAGTGGTAACCACTTAGTGAGTCTTGTTCCAGACCGGATTAAAGATCATAACATTATAGGAGGTAAAAATCTTACAAATGATAAGCTCATGATCCTCACTATCTCCAATGGTAGCACCAACTTCAATTGTAGATTCTCCAGCTATATATAAATAGTAAACATAGATAAAATTAGTACAAGTATTAAATAATTTAGAGAACAATTATAAATTAATCATACTTACATTTACTAACTTCAACTTCCGGCAACCAATCTTTGACACACATTAGAGTTTCCACCGTTGCCGAATTTAATGATGCACGATTGTCGGTGATAACTCTACGTGCGTGGCTAAAAGATGACTCCGAAGCAACGAAAGAAGTAGGAATAGCAAGAATATCCCGAGCCATCTTTGCAAGTGTTGGAAACTTAAGTCCATAATGTTTCCACCAATGCAAAATATTAAAAGTTAGTGGATTATCATCATCCAAATGGTGCAAAGTTTCTTCAAGATACTCCTCTAATTCACTTTTTTTTCACAACATTAGATGCACAATCTTAAATTTCTTGAATCTGAAATTTACGCTTGGATTATTTTTTGACTTTGATAAATTATTTTCATGGCTTATGGATGAAGTACTAATGTCATCCCTTCCTTCAAATCCATTAGCATCATCATATTCGGTAAATAACTCAAGCAAAAATTTACGAACTTTGCTTACATATATTTCGGCATAATTACCATGCATTTCCCTACAAGCATACTCAACAATTTTCATCTTATAACGAGGATCAAGAATCACTGCAATCGTAAGAAGCAAGTTAGATTCCTCCCAATACTTATCAAATTTTGTTTGCATCTCAATGGCCATTGTAGAAATATAATCAATATCACTATCTTTCCACTCCAACAACTTCATGCGAATAGAATGCACTTCCGTGTAATACAAATTTGACGTAGGATACTTAATTCCCGAAAGTCTTTTTGTCACGTCATTAAACAAACTCAAACACTGACAAACGATTTTTCCCCTTTCCCATTCTTCCGAAGAAGGCAAAAAATTATAACCATTATCTAAATCAGCTAAACGTTCAATTACATCCCGAAGCTCCAAAGCACTCACAAGCATATCAAAGGTGGAGTTTCATCTAGTTTCAACATCTAATGGGATACGACTTTTAGAATTCAATCTTATTTGGGTCAAAGCAAGAGCAAAATTTTCATCTCTAGCGAGTGAGCTATTAATATATTTGACAGCTTTTCGAATCTCCTCAATTAAACCATGAACTATCTTCAAACCTTGTTTAACAATCAGATTTATAATATGAGGAGAACATCGAAGATGAAACATGTCACCATTATGCAACAAAGCTTTCTTACCATTCAACCATGTTTTGATACCGTCTAACATTCCAGAATTATTTGAAGCATTGTCAACAACAACACTAGACAATTTTCTATCAATATTCCATTCAAGAATTTCATGTTTTAACCAGTCACTTAAATTCACACCATGATGTGGATATTCAACAACATGAAAAGCAATTATTTTTTTATGCAATTCCCATTCATTATCAATAAAATGACAAGTCACACAAAAATAACCCCGATTTTGAAAGTTCGGTTTCCATCTATCGGTAGTTAAACTAACTCTAGATGATAAACTCTCAATTTCTTTATAAATTCTAGCCCTCTCCTCTTCAAACATATCACCCAAATCTTTCTTCACAGTGTTTCTTGAACGAAATTTATAAGTTGGCATAATATATGAAACACAAAGACGAAAGTAGCCATGCTCAGCCATAAAAAAAGAATAATAATGTTTTGCAATCATTTTCGCATACAAAGACCGTTCAACTGATAGGTCATATTTATGTGTACTTACCTTCGGAATAGAGCTCTCATTAGTGACACTTCCCAAGAAATTGTTGCATAGGGTCACTGCGTTGTCTCTTGGCAAGGGGACAATTGTTTACATGATTTTTCAAATGAGTTGTGCCTTTATTGCTTGATCTGTCAAATTTTCTTTTACAATGTTTGCAAGTAGCAACAACATTGTTACTCGTTCCAACCCTATCAAATTCTGCCCAAACACTCGATGTTAAAACTCTTGTCTTACGACCAGTTGCGGTTGGGGCTATCTCTTGATTAATGGTATTAGACGTATCAATTGGGGCATTAGTTGTTGTAGCATTATCAGAAGCAGCCAAACTTTGAACCAGTCCAACTGAGGTACCACTGCTACTACCTACTTGTTGATACATTTTTTAACCTGCAATTAATTTAAGGTTAACAAAAGCTTCTACTTGTAAAAACATTTTAGAATCAGTTGCATATAACTGTAAATATTTCATATACAACATTGAATTTAATCAAAACCCAATTTAAAAAGTCTACTAAATATACTTGAGTACGGTAAGTTGCTGTAAAACTAATTACATGTAGATATATGAAGGAATTTTAAATATTAGCATTTGACTATTGTAAATGGTTGAATAAATAAATATACATCAAAGACTCCTCCTATAAAGAGATTGTTGTAAATGGTATGGACCGTATGCTAAACTAGTGAGCCAAACACTATTATTATGCGCCTGCAATCCCATAATCCATATATCCACATTATAAATATACATGAGCCCATGCTTAATCATGCAAATGCGTTCTACTGTTCTTAAGAACAAGGGGCTTTGTACCGGTCATACATCATTTTTCCCCACTTCCCTCAAAATCCATGACCACTACAAATTTTAAATCTAGAACAAATATTTAAAGAAAGTAAATAGTACATGTCATAAAATAATTTTTTAGAAAATGCAAATGCTAATATTGAGTACGGTAAGTTGTTGTAAAACTAATTACATGTTATTAGAAAAACTAGGGTTAGGATTCATTAACCTTTGAGAGTGAACATGAACAGACGAGATCTGATCCCTGCAAACCAAACAAACGAGATCCAGGGCCAAGGGTTTCAGTGTTTCACTGAGGAGAGGAGGAAGAGAGAGGAAAGAGAGTTGAGAACAAGCGACTGAGAACTGAGAAGTGAGAACTGAGAAGAAGCGAGAACATGCGGCTGAGAAGTGAGAAGTGAATCAAGTGATAAGGAAAAAAAAATGTTAAAGTAAAATTCAATGTTAATAACTTTTATAAATTTTTTTCCTTTTTAATATTACAGTACTTTTTAAAAAAAATTGAGGTGAGGTGATTGTTTTGCTTAATGTTGATCAGAAATGGCATTGTGATTGTTTTTTGACTTTTTCAAAGATAGATTAGATAAAGAAAGGAGGTGAGGTGTTGTTAGTTGTGATCACTTTTCCAAATATTAGATAATGAAAGAAAATAAATGATCCTTTACTATACAAAAATAGTCTCATATATTAAAATATAAAAAAAATATTTTCTTAAAAATAGATTACTTTTCAGTGATATGCTATAAAAAGACATAATATTATTAAGTTTGTATCGTATTTTATTATCATATTATAATGTTAAATTAGCACATTATTAATTTATAGGTACATATAAAACAAAAATATAATCTTAATATCAATAATTCATGTTTATTTTAAACAAAAATATTTTAGTTCATGTTTATTTTAAAACAATAATTCATTGTAAAATAAAAAATTTAATTTAAAAATTTTAAATATCTTGTCATTACTTATAATTTTTAAATAATTTATGATTCTTATAAATGGATTGTCTTATCAAATTAAATTTGAAAATATGTTAATTAATTTTAAAAAGTCAAAATCAATATAATATTTCAGGACATAATACGTAATTTTTTATTAATTTTATAATGGTGACATGAGAATATAATTAAGAAAATAAACATGATTATATTATGGTAGTGCTCGATAAACTCTTATTACCTCTTTTCGATCTTGTATCCATTTTTGATCTTGTATATTTAGTAAAAAAAATTATAAAAGTTATTAAGAGATTTCTCAAATTTTAAAATAAATGCTCAAATTACAATTCAAATAAGTTTTCATCAATTTTAAAATCATAAATTTCAAAATGAATGTTCAAATTGCAACTATAATTAGAATAAGAAAAAAAAATGAGTTTTAAAGTATATAGTTCATTAATGAATGAATGTTAAATTATTTCTTTTTAATAAATACAATAATCAATGCTCTAAATTACAATTCAAATAAGTTTTCATCATTTTTAAAATCCTAAATTTCAAAATGAACGTTCAAATATCCGACAAATATTCCGTTGTGGGGTCCACCAATAATTTGTTATTTCGGCGTCGTCGGACCAAACGAATATTCCCCGACCAAACGAATATTCCCCGACAAAGCGAATATTGTCCGACAAAATAAAATTTGCACATAACATCCTTAACTTTTAACTTTATCGATTTAACCACTTACTGTTTAAAAAAAATATCTATATGAAGAAAAATTAAATTTTGTATTTCATAAAATTCGGGGTCTTACAAGATATATATGTGGTCTTCCTCCTTCATGGTGCGGACGATCATATCGTCGATGTAGACTTTCATATTTTTTTTCAATCTAGTTTCTAAATACTTTATTCATCATCCGTTGATAGGTGGCTTTAGCATTAATGAAATCGAAGGATATGACTCTATAAGCATATATGGCTTGATGAGTGATGAATGTTGTCTTAAGGATATCTTTTTTATCCATAGCAATTTTGTTATATCCGTAAAAGGCATCGAGGAAGCTCATTACAGCGTGTCCTGAGGTAGAGTTAATCAATTGGTCGATGCTCGGAAGAGGATAATAATCTTTCAGAGACATGTTTTGTTTAAGTTTGTATAGTCCATACACATCATCCAGTTCCCGTTGTGTTTCTTCACTAATACCATGTTGGCAAGCCATTCTGGATAAGTAATTTCAAAGATCAAATTAACAGCCAATAATTTATCAATTTTTTCGTCAATTATCTTCTGTCGTTCAGGAGCTATGTTTCGGCGCTTTTGTTTAACGGGTTTGAAACTTAAATTCACATTTAGCTTATGCATGGCAACACTCCTATCTATTCCTGGCATATTGGTTGGAGTCTATATAAATATGTCTGAGTATTTTCTTAACAAATTGATTAGTTGGGTCTTGATGTCCGGATGCAGTTTTGTTCCAATTTGTACTGTTCTTTCATCATTCCTTCGGAATAGGGATATTTCCTCAGTTTCTTCAGCGGGCATTGCTATTGGCTCAGTTCCCCCTTCCGTAAAGGGTTCTAGCTCCATCTTCATCGTTGTTTTTTGGTTGCTAACCTCTACAGATGTCGTTTGAACAACCTGGAGATAACATCTTTGGGATAGGTCCTGATCACCAACAGTCTCTCCGACCCCATTCTCGATCGAGAATTTCATTTTTAAGTGAGGAATCGAAGTGACTGTTCTACGTGCTGATAAAGTAGTTCTCCCTAAGATGGCATTGTAATTGCTTTCTACTTGAACCACATAAAATCTGACCATAATGGAAACTTGTTTTGGGGAAGTACCGAAAATCACAAGCAACTATATCGTCCTCTTAATTCAGATTGGATTATTACAGAAACTGTATAGAGGGGACTCATTGCATATTTTCAGCTTCCTGCTCCCCAAGTCCAGACGATTGTACGCGTGACTATAAAGTACATCAACTGAACTCCCATTATCCACGAACATCCATTTTAGATCCATAATTCTTACTTGAGCTGTGATGACGAAGGCATCCTGGTTCGGCATCATTGCTTCCTGGATTTCTCTGTTGAAAATCACCTGTGTTTTTCAAAGATCCCCGAATATTGGCGATTGCCTCTTCTAGTTCTACAAACTTGTCTACTTTTTCATAAGCTTTGGGCAAAGATTCAGGGGCCTTGGAGATGATTTCTTCGATCAATCTGCTCGATTTATCAACGTTTAATCCCATGGTCAAAAAATAGATTACCTGCTTCGGATCTATTCCGTTGATTTCAAATACTGCTTTTCGGAACCTTTTGATATACTGTCGAAGAGTTTCATTCATTCTTTGTTCCACTTGTAAAAGAGATGTCATCATCTTGACACATCTTTTATTGCTGTCAAAATGCGTGTGAAATTGTTCCTACAACTCCTCCCGCGAGTTAATGGAGCGGTGAGGGAGAGAGATTATCCACTCACTGGCCATCTTCTTCAGAGTGGATAGAAAAAGGTGGCACATCGCCACTGCGTCGTAGCCGTGAAAATGCATGGTCTGTTCGAAGGAGAAAGTGTGATCGTGGGGGTCCCCTGTTCCATCATACATCTCCAGAGGAAGGAGAACTTTAAGGCTCCGGTTAATATTTACTTCTACAAGTTCCTTCGAGAATGGAGAAGTCCGGGACTTCTTCGTTCCATAGTATTTGTTTGAAACCCTTTTGGGTGAAGATTCTCTTGTATGGCTCCTTTCACTATGTCGGTCTTTTCTCAAGGGTAAGATCTTTGGTGTAAATGGATTGGGAATGAACCGGCTCTCGATCTCGATTTCAATGTTACTCATGGTGTCCATCGTTTTGTCGATCATGATAGTCTGAGCAGGAGGTCGAGCCTCTCTGGTTCAGAAGACCACGTCCCTCATTAGCTAACTCCTCATACTGTTTATCTAGTTTTTCCTATTGGACGTTAAGAGCCTTTTTTTTTTGTTGAGGATCTCCTAAAGACGGCGGTTATTGTTTGCGTTTGTCTCCCAGTGAGTTTCTGAAGGGATCGGCCGTCGTGAATTGATGTGACTATGTTGTGACCGTGAAGTTGCCATATAAATTATTTCTGGGTTGAATATTAGAGATAACTACTAAACACTAGCTCTCCTTCTAGTGTCAATATTAACGCCTGAATCTGTCAGCACGTTCAACTACTCGTTCGGACGGTACCTGCACAAAAGTTCCGACGGTTTGGGCTGTTTGGGACTCCTCCGGTGAACGAGTAAGTAAGGTATCAATGTAAGTTAACAATGGAGGCAGAGTATTTAATAGGGTAAAATTCTAGATCCTCTTAACGTATAGTCTTACCAGGTATTTATAATACTTAACCATTACCATTAGGAGTGTATGATCGAGTAGTTTTAGTTGGAGAGGGTAACTGTCGTCTTATTCTACTTGGGATAAGTTGCTCCGAATCTAATTGGACATGGTGAGTAACTAGCATCCAAGTGGGCATAAGATTTTAACCCAATTTTATTAGACCAAGGAGACCTCTTGGATACGGACCAAACCCGTGGGCCATAGGGCCGAGCTCAACATGATCGGCCCATGGTGGTGAGTAAAATATGTATCCCAACAATTATCATAGTAGAAACACTACTACAAAATAGTAAAAAGATAACACTTAAAAAACGTTGTAATTTTCTCCCAGAAACGTCGAGGTTAAGGGTGTCATCTATTTGACCCATTTTATACAACGTTTTTAAAACGTTGTAGTTGGCTCATAATACAACATTTTTTACTAAAAAACGTTGTACATTGTCTTTAAATAAATACTAAGATGCTTGAAAACGTTGTAGATGGTATCATTCCACAACATTTTCTGGTATAAAACATTGTAGTTTGATACATCACACAACTTTTAGACTAATTTATACAACGTTTATAAGATGTCATCTATTGTTGTACGTTTAGACAACGTTTTTAAAATGTTGTAGTATAACATAAAAATGTTGTAATATATCTTTGTTAATACATTACACAACGTTTAGGCTCATTTATACAACGTTTTAAAGGTGTCATCTATTTAGCACATTACACAGTAGTGGTGCACCTGCAATGTTGTACTTGTAGAACTGTTAATATTAATGCAATGATATATAGTTAAAAAAACACTAAATTCTCATTTAAAGCCAAAATGTATCAACCATTCTCAGTTTCAGAATACATCCAATAATACCATTCGTTTATAGTTTCAAATTATTACATCCACAAAATATACCAACTATCCACAAAATATACCAAATTAACTTTGGCGCACTACTACCTAATCATGTGCAAAAAAGTCTTCTCCCAAAATACATTAATCTAAGTTGAGAAAAGTTGAGAATAAAAGGCCATCTCCATTCTAAACAAACAAACAAACCCACAAAGCAATAAAGTTCCCAATCTAGTTGAAAGAACCATCAGAACTAAGCTCACTAACTTCACAGCTTCTGGTAAACCCCTCTTCACCAATCTCTCCGCAACCTATCCACAAATCAAGAAAAACAAAAAATATTAATAAATCCAGAAATAAAAGATAGAAAAAAAAATCTTGAAATCACACCCTTCATTAAATATCTTGCATATGCATAATTCCCTATATTCGATTCACCAGCATAATAAGAACAAAACTAGAGAAAATAGTGATTATCTATAACCAGTCCCAGTTTCCTTCTTGGCAGGCAGTAGTGTCATGATAAACACAGCTACATACATAGTAGATAGACATAGTAGGAACAAGCTGTAAGTTAAAAAAATACAAGGGGATAGATGTATGTCAATCATTCATGTCTGTCTTGACTCTTGATCGTACCTTGAGGAGCCATTTGCAAACTTGCTTGCAAATCATGCCGGTCTCTGTTAGTACTGGAACTTTTGCAATAAACTACCCTCATGTACGCCACCTCCATGCATTTATAGGCCAAAGCAGCAGCAACCATTTCTTGTTGTTTCTCAAATTCTTGGGCACAGGTCCTGCAAATTCAATAGAGTTGAGGAGAAATCCAAATAAAGAATGTAGTAATGCAGATAATTTTTACCATTGAGATATTTAAATTATCTTGCTTGACAAAACGGTTTAAAACATATACTCCATACACATTCCTAATGAAATACATTATCTTTGTATGCTTAGCACATAAAATTTTTATAAAAATGAAAAAAAAAATGAAAAAAAAATGAAAAAAAAAATGAAAAAAAAAAGGAAAGACTAACTTCGAAGCAAAAGAAATGCATTAGCAACCAGGGAGACACAAAAAGAAAAGGTAATCAGAAGGATTACAAAATTTCCGAAGTACTTCCAACAGTATAACAAGACTTTTGACGATCAAAAATAGAACAATTAATACTTCCATTGCCCCATAGAACTTTGACTTGGGAGGTTTAGCTAGCGTTAAGCATTTAATTACAAAGTACATCTTCCAAGATCTAGCTTCAAGAACTTCATGTGAAGTTTCTCTCCAAATAATTAATGATCACATATTCACTTTTCCCAACAATGCCTATTAATAAATTCTAATGCAAGGAAAGAATGAACTACCAAAATCAATATGTCGGGCTGCAAAAGTAAATTTGAGAACGAAGTATAGATCTTCAAAAGACAATACTACATATCATATTGGCAAAATATGAAAATAAACAACACTTCTTGCAAATCTACTTACTCGCAAAGTTTGGCAGTACTATTATAGATTTGTATTTGAGACATTTCCCCATGTTTTCTACTTTCATATTTAGAGGTTTCTAAAAGTGAAGCACCAAGAAGAAACTTCAAGGCAGCTTGGAAATATGTCATGTTGCTTTCATATTTGAATCCAGAGTTCTGTAAAAGATGATGAAATATTAAGACTTCAGAAAATAATAACAGCAATACAATGTGAAGAACGATTTAGTTGAACAAGTGGGGAAAAGGAAACATAGACTGAATAAAGAGCAATCTAAAAGAACCTTAAGATGATCGGCACAGCCTCTGAGATGTTCAGCTTCTTTCAAGACATTAGTAGCAACTAGACTAGAGAAGTCCCCTTTCGTTGGATTTGGAGTAGTAGGGAGGTACAAATATTAACAAGCAGTTAAACTAAGCCTGTTACAACCAGCTCATTATATATAGTTTGTACATGCACTCATCAGGCAAGCGTTTCAGACAAGTGACATCTGTGATATGTTAAAAACTTAAAAGCTCGACATCAAAGCAGGCACACTGCACTTGCCAACTCGTAGCCTTAGTGCCTCATGGGTATCCACTGATCTATAACAAGCTCGTTACTCCAGTGACCTTAGCTAAGTGACTTGAGCCAAAAAGATCACTAAGGTAATCACTTCATCTTCAACAATGTTTGCAGACATACACTGGAATTATAAACAACAAAACCAGGTTATAAAGGAATACCTGTGAGGTGCAGATGAGGGGAATTTTACTTCCTAACATACATTTGAACCCTTGTTTGAATGTTGTGCATAGCATGCTCCAGGAAAGATTTTGACATTTCAAAACTATTACCATGATAGGTCAGGGAAAAATGGCTTGTACTTTACAGCCCACAGACTACAGAAATATGAACAAGTGAAGAATGAAAAAAGTATAATCAATTCAACTCTACATAAGTCAAATCCCCATATAGCCTACGAAAATAACAAAATTGCGTGTGGTAATATCAACTCCCAATAAAACTGATTACTTTATGAGCAGAAAATGGAAGCCAGTGTGAACAAAAACAACGTCTCCTTTTTAGTTCGACTTCCCTCAGGTTAAGTGAGATTTAAAGCGTAAGTCGCACCAGATTTATGCAGCCACCAACTGTTTCCTTTCCTACATGAAAAGCTACCGCTAGACAAAAAAAGAAGAAAGGAAAAAAGAAGAGGAAACTCTCCCGAGCGCCTAACCAACAGGCTTGTATTTCATTGCCTATAGTTCATCCTGCAGAAATAGTAAAAGATATATATGACATGAGAAGAGGAAGAAATGGCAAATGGTATGTTTAAAGCTTTCAATAGAAGAAAGCACATTCTTACGACCTTTCCTTTACATCAGAATCCACTTCGGCAACGGGATCGTCGTCTTTATGATCTTCCTCATTGGAATCGGCAACATCATCTCCGTCATCCTCAGCCTGGAAAATAGATTCCAATATGTTAGCTAGATTTCTTATTAAAAGACATTTACAATTCTATAGGGAAATTGGCAAGCTTTACATCAGAATCAACTGGATCTTCCTTTGATTCCTTCATACAGAATCAAAACAGGATTAGATATAATTTTCAACAAGATAATTTGAAAGTCTTTTATTTTACGCGGGAGCATTCAAATAGAAGAAAGAATGCCTTCCAAGTTATAATGGGTAAAACATGTTTCTAAAATCACTAGTACATTTGAATTTGAAAGCCGGCAGGGGACCTTCATCTGTAATTAAAGAGTGCAATATCCATGTGCTAACACAGGGGACCTTCATGCTATGACATCATTAAAATCTTTCTGGAAGTAGTCTGTGCTATCTTCCAAAAGACATGGTGGAACGACCATTTAATCCCAGATTAGTAATTTAAAAATAAGTGCTATGTTAAAAATCCTCTTAAACAACGCTAACCAACTTAGGAGTCCAGTCTCAACAATATGCTTATAGTTAAGGTCAGAGATACCATTGTGTTATGTTAGGTGAGGTTGTGGTTTTAATATTATACCTCCCATGAAGGATCTTAGCTACATTTTAACACAAATATATAGATTTTGAAAAATGTAGCTAAAGAAGAAGCCCACTCACCCATATATGGTTAATTGACCGGCGAGGAAATTCTGGATAAGTTGCCCTAAACGAGGAGTCATACGAGGATTAACTAGAGCGAAATCAATAAACTACCAGGAAAAAAAGAGAGACGCACAGATCTGATACCTATTAAGAAATCAACGGAGCCACGGAGAGGAGCAGACTAGCAGAGAGTCGAGTCAGCGACTGCGTGTCTGATTTGGGGACAACCGGAGAGTCGGTACAGCGATGGCGAGAGCGAGGGTTGGTTGCTCAGTCCACTTCTGGCTTGTTAGGATTGATGAACGGCTCCCGACCCCTAATTGTGACAAAGGCACTGCAATTAACACTGCTGACTTCTGGCTTATGAAAGGAAATGAAGAGTTTTCGTCCAGGAGAACTAGATCTGGGGTTTTCATCTCTTCCATCTTCTTCAGAGTATTCCGATATGAGTCGCCTCTTCTAACAGAACATCCTCCAACACACAACTTTTTGTGCGCTTCATATTGTGTTCACACTAGGCTTCCATCGAAAAGGACTTTTTTTTTTTTTGTGCGCTTGACAACTTTTTGTGCGCTTCATATTGTGTTCATAAGATCGGAAAAGAAGAGCAGAAGAAATGCAGGGAAGAAGGAGTGCGGCGGCTAGCTAGGGTAAGGGTAAGGGTAAGAGAGAAGGGGGAGTAACAAGTTTAGTGAGAGAAAACCTATAAAATTTGTTTTCAGAGTTTTCAGAGAGAACAACTTTTTGTGCGCTTCATATTGTGTTCAGAGTATTCCGTGTTTTAAGTTTAAGTTTTCACTTCCGCGCTATTTTTTTTAAGCTCCGTGTTTTTTAAATAGATAACATTTTCTTAAAAAAACGTTATAAATTTGAAACCAAATATTGCCCCTTATAAATACACAACGTTTTTGCATATGTATCTATAACGTTTTTTGAAAAAACGTTATAAAAAAAAACACCACAACGTTTTTTACAAAAACGTTGTTGTTTAAGTGTTATCTTTTTACTATTTTGTAGTAGTGAAATGTTGTTCAAGTATAAAATATTATTTAAAGTATTAAGTGTTGTTAGAATAATTACAAAAATATCACTAATTATATATTTGATCCGCTAGTATCATTTTGTTCGAACAGTATGCAAGAGCCTAGCTAGGTTATGCAAGAGCCTAGTGAGGAAGAATGTATAAAAATGTTGAAGCAACGCAATGCAATGCAAAGCCGCCTACAGAGCCACAGAGGTCTATCATCGGGTTTTTATTTTTCCTTGGTGATTCTGAATATATATTTAACGTGTATGAATATTTTTATCCATTAATTGAACCAGTGTATTAATTGTTGATTTGGAGAGCCTCAACTAGGTGCACCATGGTCACCTTTATATTCTTCTATTTTCCTTTTAATATAAGACTTGTATATGGAATTAATTAATTGTTGACAGAATAAAATAAAATTTGACCACTTTTAAATGAAAATATTTTATAAAATAATACTATATTCTCAAATTTACAAACATAATTTCATTATCACTTCTATATATTACTAGCTAGTTCTATACCACAAATTTATTAATTATATTAGGAGGACTCTTATTATTTATTTATTTTTAACAAATAGGAGGACTCTTTTTATATAATAGAGCTGAGGGAATAACACCTATTAAATGGAGAATTATTTGTAAGCTTATTGGTAGTTTGGCTCCTTTAATAACTTCAATAAAAATCCATTACATAGATGATAGAACTGACTCGGTATCTTGCATAAGATATTTACAACTAATGGTATAGAGTAAAATTAGTGACAAACTTCTTAATTTCATAATCAAAATTATCATGACAATTTGTTAAACTGATTTTATATACTTTGGTTCGTCCATTAAAGCATAAACTTCCATTTCATAGAGTTGGCCATGATGTTTTGGAGTTATAAGACAAAGATGGCGTTCGGTTTCGCTCTTGTCGATCGTTAACCTAATTATAGCATCAAGTTTCTGAAAGTTTTTTGCATATTTCGATGAGATAAATTTATGTCGATTATAAATATTGACGTACGTATGTGACTGCAGAAAATATGAAAGAATTAAAAATAATCTCACCCAACTATTTTATCGCTTAAAGTTTTACATTAATCGCAATTTAATTTTGTCATAAATTTATTGACATATAAATCATTTTCTTATTTTGATAAACTTAATGCTACAGTACTGCATAGATTTTGCAAGGTTGTTTGAAGCAGCAGTTATGATAAGTTTTGAGGTGGAGTTTGGTTCTTGTCTTATAAATTTAATTGGCATAGAAACCAATATAAGACACGGGCTAAGAGTAAATATGTGTTAAATTATATATGAAAAAAATATATATACATAACTGTGTAGTGTACAGTCGTCTATAGCGATAATTTTTTTAAGTTATGGCGACAGTAAACCGTCGCCATAGCTAGTTTTAGTCACGACGGTTGATAGTCTAAAAAATCGTCGTCATAAACGACTGTGCACTACAGTATAGATAGACTATATATGTTTTTTTTAAAGTTACTGTACAGTGATTTGACTTTGATTAGTGAAGTTTAAAAAAATTCTTTTGAATTATTTCTATTAAAAATAATTTAAATGCCTCTATGCAATAGATAAATTAGTTGAACTTTATTGAACTAATAAATAGTCACATATATTATACTTGGATTCCCACAACTTTTGTTGATTAGCCATCAGAAATACGACCAACTAAGAATAATGTACAGTAACGCATATTCTCTCTTTTTTAAAATTTAAATTTATTATGATTTTTAAAAGTCAAATAAATTTTACAAACAACAAATATTATAATCAGTACCTTCTAAATAATTTATAATATCTATAATTTAACTGAATAAGAATTTCATATCAAATTTGAATTTAAAAATATCGTAAATTCAATTCAAAAAGTTAAAATTAATATTATCTTTTGGAATAAAGATTATGTTTATTTGTAAAAATGAAAAATGCGATAGAATTATTTGTACTAATTTAATATTACTACGGACTATTTTACATTATTAATATTTTATTAATCTCATGGACTATATATGTAAATAAACAAACATTCTAGGCCAGTATTTGAGAATTAGATTTTAATTCGTGGAGAGTATATTTAGTATCATAAAAAAGGTAATGTTTACCCAATTACTACAAATGATAGAATTATTATATTCATGGCCAATTAAAAGAACTTGCATAAAAGAAGTCGTACGCAGGAAAAACTTCTCATGCATATATTTGCAAAAACAGCCATGAATGTTCTATATATAGTGGTATTGATTCTCTCCTTATTGACAAACCAAAAGAAAAAAAAATAAAAATAAAATAAAAGTAGAAAAAATTACAAAATCATAATAAAAAATAAAACCATAATCATAATAGGAGAGGTGAGAGAATTTGTAGAAAAATCAATAATTAATTCATAATCAAAAAGATAAACTCCTTCAAATAATATATATATATATATATATATATATATATATATATAAAATCAAAATAAAATAAAAAGAGAAACAGAGATACCTGAAAGGGTAGGGAAAAAAACTCGTTCAAAGTCATGCTCGATCTTGTACATACTTTCCCTCACAAAAAATATCTTATTTGACATTGTAGTATATTTTTTCTTAATATATGAAGTTGTAGTACATTTGTTTTTCTTACTTTGATGGATCCTTAATGAGTCATAGATGTCGTATTATTTTAACAACCATATTTTAGATTGTTTAGATGAATAAATAATAATTTGGATTAATTGAACTAAAAACTTTGTTTTTAGAGATTTTAGTAACAAAAAAAATCCCTAAAACTGAAAATGACCCACATTAAAATTGATTGCCGCTGTGGGATGTAGCGGCAACTTGCATATCAATTATACAAATCCACTTGTTTAAAAATGAGCTTTTTTCTAACCACGCAGCGGCTTAAAGAAGACCACCCTCCTGCGTGTTGTCACTATGATATGCTGACTAGTATTTATTTTTAATTATTACTAATGTCTTCGTCAAAAATAAATGCCTTATTTCAAAGATGTCTCAAAACATTATTATAAGCTTATGTTGAAGCGGGGAAAAAAAAGTAGTAGAAAATCTCATTCTGTCATATTATTATCATTAAATTAAATATTTAATTAATAAATTAAGAATAAAATTATAATAAAAATACACTTATAAAATTTATAAATTAATTTAACGAGTAAAACTTTTTATTTAGAATGTAAATTAAGTATTCTTCTCTCATATTCATCTACGAACATAATAAGTTTAGTGTGATGATAAAATTATGTTATAATAATATTAAGTGAAGTAATGACAACATAATGACATTATGATTTTTTATAAAGATCAAAGAGCACATTTTTATTTTATAAAACAAATAATGATAATTACTATAAATTATCTAAAAGATATATAATATTTATTGTTTGGCAATTATTAATAAATCATCTTAATTTTTAATTTAAAAATGCCTCATATTCAAAAATCAATAATACATTTATAATTTGGAATGGAGATAATATATGATTGTTGTTTAATTGGAAAACCAACCCTATAAGAAACTTTATATTCGTATCCGATTATGATAAAGTTATCATCAACTCTACCGTAATTAGTTATATAATTTTTTGTTATATTAACTATAGCAAATATTACATGAATAGGTTTTATAACTTTTTATTATATTAGTTATAACATTTATTACAACTAATTCAATAAAATGTTAGTATAAAAATTAATTATGGTGAAGTTGCGTTGTAGCATGCATCGAGTTTTCTCAATTTCCGTATGGGACGTATGGTTATGGTCATATAGACTTGTACACTATTCCAATTTCGGACTTGCAAAGACAGATTTATACCCCCTTGCCGATATATATATATATATATGTATGTATGTACATATATATATACAGTTGTATGCGACAATTTTTTTAAATTATAATGACAGTTCAACTATTGTCATAAATTAAAAATAATTAATTATCGTTATAACCCAAAAAAATAATCAGCATTGTGTATATATTTTTTTTCCATATATATATATATTTCAGTACTATCAATCGTCCTTACGGATAGCGTACTATCAATCGTCCTTACGGATAGCGTAAGCATGACTCATGTAGGCCGCCTTTACCCTAATTCCTAAGAGTAAGATTAAGTAATCGGATTAAAAGTGTTCTAGTTTATTTAAACAAAATATTGAAGAATTGTATTAAATGTATATATATTTTGTCTATATAAATTAGATAATTTTTTAATTATTTAATATTATTTATATGTTAACTAATTTTTCTTTTCTATTGTGTAAGATTAATTAATTTATATATACATTTTTTATATAAATCACTTTATTTATACATGGAGAGGAGAAAGATTTTTTTTTATTTCACAAATAGACATGATTTAATGTATTTATACGTTATAATTTTGTTATATTTAAGATATATAAAATATTCTCCATCTCATTCACAAAAAATGTCTCATTGATAAAATCATTATGATAATTAATCTAATTATTACTCTCTCTCCCTCTCTTTATATATATTTATATATTACGAGTTTGTAAATTAATACAAATAGTCCGTCAAACAAATTATTGGATGCAATTCTATGTTCTGGTGTGGAACGAGCCAGCATTAGGTTGATTTTCTTATTTCATGTGGTTAGAGTTGACAAAATGGTTAAGTTACCCATAAACCCATCCAATAAATTGAGTCAATTGACCTTTTTTTTCCATGTGTTAGTTTGACAAAGTGGTTAAGTTACCATTAACCCGTCCAATAAATTGACCTTTTATTGGGGTTGGTTATCCAGGTAATAAATAGGTAATGGGTTTTAGTTAGATGGGTAAACTCGTGGGTCAGAATTGGTAAAATAACACTCTCGTTTTACCTTCTTCTTGATAGAATAGATTTCCGTTCATTACTTTCCTTTTATCTGGCTCCCGTATTTTGGGATTTCATTGGACCCACCCATCCACCATTAGCTACAGGTTTTACAGTTTTCTCTCACGTGTAACATTATAAAATATAAAACATCCCCATTTTGACTATAGTTTACTGCTTATATAAACACCTTAAGAATTCTTGCTGCTTACTATGGTCATGAGAATAAATGCATGTGAAGCTGCTGTAGTAACTTTTAATAGGCGTATTTTTCATCTTGAAATTGCAGTTTTTTTAATTTAATTGATATAATACATTATATATATATATATATATATATATATATATATATATATATATATATATATATAGTTTATGATGACTTGTTAACACATTAAAGTTTTGGTGTTGTTTTGAAAAAAATTAAAATAATTAAAATTATGAATTTATATATGGGTCGAGTATGACTTATATCTATTTAAAATTATTCATTTATAACCTCATTACTTATTAAATTTTATTCATTATTTATTAAATTGACCTATTTATCAACTCTACATGTGGTTATAGACTGGACCATTTTCTCATGGACAAAGACACCCATTATAGACTAGCCATGCAGTTGCGCATAGCTGTGTCAAGTCGAAGATACCATTCTATGTGGAAATAGGTAGTCCTACTAGAAATAGAGAAAGTGAAAGTTGGCAGGGTCTTTGACCGGAAACTTATGAAGTTGGAAAAAAATTCTAGCGGAATCGAACTATTTATTTCATATGAATCCAATTAACATGAAATTAATTTTATAATAAATTAGATAATAGACTAATACAATATTAATACACACAGAGAGAGATTATCCCCGGCCTACGGATCAAAATTATATTAATTCATTATCTACCTTACCATAAAATTAACTTCATACAATCCGAATTCATCCCATATTAATACATTAATATATTATTAAAACAACGAATATTTATATAAATTGGTTCAGCAAGTATATTAGATCATCTCTTTATCAAAAAAATTAATCTATTAAGTTAAAATTCTCTCATACTTCTTAATCTATTCATACTCTTAAATTTATCGATCTAAAATTTATATAAAATATCCCAACAAAAATATAGACATTCATAATTAACTGCACAACACTAAAATATGAATCCAATTATATATACCTGACGATAAATTCATATCCATATTAAATATTAAAGTATATATATAAATATAAATGGAAAAATATGAATTAAGAAAATATCGATCTACGTATTATTTTTTATTTTATTGTTTAGATACACGGAATTACAATCAAATTTTGCCAAAAGATTTCTCTATATACTTGTCATTATTCCTAAAATATATAGGCAAGTGGATCATATATGTACGTATTGTCACCTGAAAATTTTCTTTTCATCTTGATCTTTGTCAAATATGTACTGCAGTTACGCATGCACTGCATATTAAGTGACTCATGCACTTTAAATCAATTGTACTTTATACGATGATATGCCAGCCTACCGACCTGATTTTCCCAAATTTTCCAAAATTTTAAATTTATTGTTTCATCATAATAAAACATTTAAATGAGGATAGTACCTTTTTAATTGTAAAGATGGAAAATCGCTTGTGGAAATAACAAATTTCTATAAAATTAAAAAGAATATATGCGTATTAAATTTTGATTATATTCATTTCAAGAAAAAAGTCAAAAATATTGACACAGACTCTACCGAAACTGAATTATCAGTATTATTACTAATTAATCCGCAGCCCCTTCAATCTATACAGCTGGTCATGGGCCCATGGCTGATGAATGTCGACCACCACGACGACGACAATTAGAAAATAATCAATTAAATTGTTTTTAAATTTGATAGATATACAATTAAGTCAACCACATCTAACCTTCAAATTTGATAGATATACAATAACAAAAATCCAGTCGGCAAAGTCTCCTTCCAGTTCTTGAAAACAAAGGCATGATTAGTTTCGTATTGGCGCTTGTACGGCATCACCACTTGACTTCGGCTTATTTTAACAATGTCCCTCTCGCAGGGATGAGTGAGGAATTATGGCAGAGACGTTGAGGAACACAAAATTTAAAATTTCTTGAAGTTATATTTTATGTATGATCGGCGAAAATGAAAGCACGTAATTATTTTACGTGATCATGAGAATTAAAATTTCTTATTGAATTGTTTGAAGCGTCGAAAAAATTCCTCATTTTTTAGCACAATCAAAATCTTTAAACCTTGCGCAAAATGATTGAAGAATATAGGAATTCGGATGAAACAAGCCAAAAAATAATTGTCTTTAGGCTTTGTCAACATATTTAAATTTTAATTTAGCTTTCTCACGCCAATGTAAGAGTTAAAAATGGTTTTTGTTAATTACGTAGGTCACACGTAAGATCTGAGGTGATAAATTAATCTTGATCGGCAATGATTTTCTTAAACCAAACTGGACTGACCAGTAGTCCTAACTAATACAAATGTATCTGTTTACTTTCTCCAGTACTAGCTCTTGCATTCAAAACAATGTTTATACCTTACATAAATTTTTATTTAAGAAAATTTTCTGATTGCTTTATTAGTTCTTTCAAAATTTACAAATAGAGAGGTGATTAGGAGTCTTATTAGTTTGTTCTAATTTGTTTAGCATTAAAATGAGCAATTTCATCACTCTCGCGTTCAAAACGATTTGTATAATTCACATAAGTTTTTGTGAAGGGAAACCTTATTATTATTTTATTATTTCTTTCAAATTTTCAAAAAAAAAGGTGATTAGGAGTCTTATTACTTTGTTCTAGTTAGCTTAACATCAACAGTAGCAATTTTATCACTCTCTCTTTCAAAATGACGCGTACATATCACACAAATCTTGATTTAGAAAAACCTTCTTATTATTTTATTAATTCTTTCAAATTTTCAAACATCAACTTGCAGTAAGCAAATTATTGTCATACGTGATTACCATGACAATTCATATAATATTTTTAATCACGTCTTTCTGCTCACATCCAACGAGACTATTAAGAAAAATTATGTCATCATCTCGTCAAGCAATACCGCTCCAAAACGTTAGTAATCAAACATAATTTATACCCAACTTATTTTAAAGACAGATTATTTAATTAACTCACAAACACAACTTATTTAATGAAACATAAGACAAAAAAGAAAAAGAAAAAGAAAAAGAGATTGCGTTTGAATTGCAAATGCACCCCAAAATTTATTTTAAGCTCCCAAAGCAGACGATAGTAGATTATTTACTTAGATAAATATAGAAACTTGTTATTTTTTAAAGAAGTGCACGGCAAGGAAATCTACTTATCTTCTAGATTTAGTATGCATGTTAGCTACATTAGTCAAAGGTTCTAGTCTTATTGACTGTTTCTCTCTCTCAGGCTAACACTAGAACATTAAAAGTTCTAGTTACAAAATTATACTTATTCGGATCCAAGATTTTTAATTAAGTAAAAAATTAAATTTTAACATTTCATATATTCAAAGTTCAAACTGTCAACTAATGTCATGCGTAAGCGAGGAGCGCTATGTATTGACTTAATATATGTAATCTGCTGCTTGGGGGGGGGGGGGGGGGGGGGGGGGGGGGGGATGATGTTAAACGGGTTGGAATGTAGAATTGTCAATTGAGAATAATCGAGTTTAATTTACTTACAAATTTTCTAAGCTTACTTTTTCTAACACGTTATTATAAAATACAATTAGAAAATCAGTAACTGATGACCAGAGTTATTAATTAATTATCTAATATAGTTATATTGGTTATATTATATAGACATATTCTGTAGGATACACTTCATGTGGTTGTGTACGAGGGAAAATAAGATAACATATTTATTTAGAAGAGAATAAAAAATTCTTTGTATTATCCATTAACCATAGATGATATATATATACACACACACACACACAATGCATTGTGTAACACTAGACCTCATGATATTAGTTTTGACTATGTGTGTAGCAGCCTACGTGCTAGTTGTGTTGGTCTTTTTGAAAACTAGCTACCTTATTAATTACTAATAATTCACCGGCACATAAATACATAAGTACCATTTCCATTGGAAACTAAGAAGAACCCCTCTTTCTCAACTCTCACCAAAAGGTCAAGTTACATGCATGGTAATAATCTAACAACCAACGACAACCCACTTTTGTTATTAATAATACTCCACAAACAAATTTGGATACCACCGAGTACACAAAGTCACTTGTAGAAATCTCATAACCATATGCATGATAGACCATCAGATCAGAACACGTGTTTCAAAAAGAACGGATCATAATGATAAATTATATATATATCTATATATATATATAGAGAGAGAGAGAGGGAGAAAACAATCCTTGTAATTTCCACAGGTAGTTAGTTGTAGCAAACGTAGGCCTAGAACTTAATATTAATTAATAAAATATGAAATCAAAAAAATGTTATTAATAAAATACTATCGTGATAATGTTGGCATATCCAATAAAACAGCCACATACACGTGCATATAGAAAGAAAGAAAAAAAGTACATATCTTAGTCAATTTTAACTAAGACAATTTAATAAAACAATATAGTTTATTAAAAATTATTAAAATATTTTACATAAATTTTATATTAAATAAATTCAAAAATATAGATAAATTAATAAATATAATAAATTCTCAATTTAATAAATTAACTTTTTGACTAAAAAAATGATACAATATGTTTTGTTGAGTCATTTTACATAAATGCACGTTTTGTGGATGATGAATTACTGGGAATGGATCATATAATTTCCTTACAATTGGTATCATTTGGTACTGAAGCATAGTGTAAGTAATGATTTGACACGTTGAATTGTTGCATGGAGAAATTATTCAATATTTTTGAAATATTATTATATAATATTTTAAATTAATTATATATTATTATTTTAATATATATAATAAATTATTTATATTTAAATTCATAAATAATAATAAATAATTAAATTAATAACGTCGCGTGATAATATTCAAAAACATCGAATACACAATGTCGACGCCGGGATTTTAGTCGTTTCGTTTTTTAATATTAAAAAGTCTCTTTCCAATTTTTAGCCTTTGAATTCAAAATGTGATTTTGAAAAGGGTCGGCTTGAATGTTGACGGGGTTTGAAAGATCGATTTTATGATGAGTCAATTGACCAGAGTCGCCAGTTGGTATATTTTAAATGGATGTACCAACTCATCCGAATTTTATTTTCGTAATCGTAATGGCTCATACGTAACTCCGAATTAATTGATCCGCAAACCGAGATTCATAGAGTTCAGGGGCTTGCTTAAGCGAGGGGAAGGTGTTAGGCACCCCCCGACTTCCGTGAAAACACGGTTACCGCTATCTTAATGCTTTCCTTTTCTTTTAAATCCTAAAATGTGTGTTTATGCGCATGTGTGTGTGTGCCTATGAAAATCGTTGGAATACTTTATTTTTCAAGTGCTTCAGAAATCTCGTTGACCCTATGCACGAAGGATTTGACTTAATCGAAGAGTTCATTTTTATTGATTTTGTTTCGATAATAAAACTGATGATATTTTGTAAAACATATTTTTTCAAATCCTTAGCCAAATAGGAATAGAGCTCATCCGACACTTACAATTTTATTTTAGCCTACGGATGATCTAATATCCTAGTTTGATTGATTTTATGAAAATCTTCATCTTTTCATTTCAAAATTCTTTTTCCATGTCGAAAGGGAAAATCAAGCATTAAAATAACGTTAAGGTTATTCATGGGCATGTGAGCCATCCAAATAACTCCAAACGCCCACAATCACATATTTCACTATTACAGGGCCTTAACCCGATTTCGATTTGACATCGTTTTAAGGCCCTAATATTACATAATTACAATACAAATGCATCGCCATGACTACATAAGCTCAAAATCGTTCATCTTCAGAATTTGATCAAAATGATCTCTCTCTTAGGCTCACAACCCAAAAAAAACGTCACAAGGCAAGCAATAACAATAAATCTAACGGGAAAACATAATAAACTAGTTTAACACCCAAAATGATAATAAATAATAATGAAAATCTAAACTAACAATAGATCCCAAACAACGCAAAGTGGACATCCTCGGGTGATTATGAGGGCACATCGTTCATTAGGAACCCTCGCTAATCACCCTAGTCCAAGGATCTATGCAAACCCGCTAAGAAAACTACATTTAATCTATCCAATAGCAACAAAAATAATATTAGAAAAACACAATAAAATGCTATAAAAATGGGATTTCAACCTCGCAAAGCTCTCAAGAACTCTTTGATGTTTCAATAATAAGATAATACACAAGATATGGGAGAGATTGGAGTAAAAGGAAGACAAAATCAAGCCATTATATGCCTAACCCGAAGCTTTCTCTCTCTAAAACCTCACTTTCTCTCTTTATTTTTCGCCATTTCTTCTTCTTTCCCTTCTCTCAGACGCAGAAATGGCCGCTGTATAGTATTCTGGAGGCAGCCGCAGGTGCATCTGCAGCTGGCCGCAGATCCATCTGCGGCTGCCTGCGTGGCCGTCCGCGCCGAACCTCGGCTGCCGTGTTGTTTCCTCGAGCCACAAAAAGCGCCACGTGTCTTGGTCGCAGATGTATCCGCGGCTGTCTGGCTTCCTTTTCTCGATTTTCGTGTCACGCAGTCTTAAATCATCATTTTTTGCTGCATTATTTCGGAAGGCTATTACCTGATGTATAAATCGCTATTACCGTGAGCGAGACCCCCGAACATCGTAAGCGTAGTGACCATTAGTCGTCTTTTGTGATCAAATCAGGTTCTTTTGGATCAGCTGTTTGTCTTGCCTCAAGTAACCTGATGCTCATTGTTTGTTATCACAGTTTTGACCGTAAGTCGTTGGGGTGACTTTGTTGTGGGGCCCACATTCCTTTTCGCATGTCGGGTCAAGTGACGATTTTGCCCTCCTACCAGAATTCATAGAGAAGTGCAAAATTTAAGTGTCTACACACAAACATAAGCAAATAATATATTATTGCATATTTGAGTCGAATAAAGGCACGGTACTCGAACAAATTATTATACATTGCACAGTGATACACAAGATATATTGCATGGTCGTACAAAAGTGTGAATATATGAAGGTTAGGTTAAGGACCCGTACTTTTCTAGACGAACCGCGTTGAATATATTTATATTATTATATTATAGGTGTAGTACTTTCACTAGTCATTCATCAGCAATATATATTCCAGCGTCTTGTTCTTCTGTAATGAATACAATGCACTTTCTGTTTTTTTAATAAATCGCAGTCCTTCCACGGTCCATAAATAATACACAAACTCTGCTACAAATATATATGTCAATTTTTTTTTATACAGAATTAATTAATAGCTATATACTACCTTGGCATTTTATGAAAATGAAAGTCTTACTTCTTTTTTCTTTTTATTCTTCAACTTTAAGCTTTATGTTTGATATATTTATACGGACATAATTTTTTCTCAAAAAAATTGATAATAATTTTTAATCTTTAAAATTTTATATTAATAAAATTCATTCAAAATATTTTGTCTATTAAAACGCTTAATATAAAAAAAAAACACAACTGATGAAGTTAAGAGAATTCACTATTATATTCTCCCCTTTTGTGTCACGATTATATAATTGTCAAATTATTTAATTAAGTGAAGTGATCAGAGTTTTCAACAAAATACTCACGTGAATTGTCACCTAAATTTCGAACAGTCTGGTGGCAAAAAGGATTATATATACATATAACCATTTTCTTTAATATATTTTAAAGGCCAAATCACAAAATGCCATTCTCTATACGTTCAGACATTATACTGCATTAATTAGTTCATGTATATTAATAAAGTGTAAGGAAAAAGTATTTTTTTTTTATGTTAACAATTTTTGTGATTTTTTTTTATATTTAATTTATTTCACATTCCATCTCTATTAATTTTTTCAAACAAACAATTATGTTTTTCATTTTTATTTTCTCTCTCACACTCTCTTCTCCCTTTACATTAAATCACACACTATAAAACATAGTTTTCAAATTTAGACCGGACCGTCGGTTCGATCGGAAAAAATCAGAAACGATTGGCCTTCTAGTCTGGTTCAAACTAAAAAATCAGAAACGATTGGTCTTCTAGTCCGGTTCAAACTAAAAAATCAGTTTTGGTCAAAAATCAGCCAAACTCGATAACCCGATAGTTGGAATGGTCGACCCAGTGACCCGATCACCAGTTTTACCTGTTCCCTATCTTCTTTTCTTTTCTTATTTTTTTAAAAAAAAAAATTAAACATTTGAACTTGATTAAATGTATCATTGATTGAATTTTGAGTTATGATCATAATTCAATATCTTTCTTTTTATATAGATTTAGTATTTATTTGAATTGTATAAAGTAAACATTGTACAAATAGTTTTTTTTTTTTTTTTTTTTTTTTTACCGAATTTGATTGGATGTATCTTAGAGATATTTATATTCATTTGTGTTTGATTTTATCACTCTTGAGTCTTGAATTTTGAGTTATGAACTTATGATCATGATTTAATATCTTTTTTTATATATAAATTTAGTATTTATTTGAATTGTATAAAGTAAATAGTATACAAATAGGTTTAATTTTTTTTTATGTGTAGATAAATTGATTAATTTGACATATTTACTAAATATTACATATTAATGACGTCACTAGTTCAATATCGGTCTGACTATTAATTAGACTAGTGACCTATTCACCCGATACCTTTTTCAATTCGATGACCAGTTCGAATCTAAGAACACTATTATAGAGTATGTAAGGAGCCTTTGGTTGAGAATCAACGCTTAGCTCTTATTATAAAGTTTATAAAAAAAATTTAAGTGTTTTTTGTTTAAACCTTATAATAAAAGAGTCTTAATAAAATTGAAAAAATAGTGATAAAAGAAAATGGAATTTGTTTGTGAATAAAACTCCCACTAACTCACATTCAATTCATCCACAATAACTTTCAACGATATTTTACAGCTACTTCTTTCACACAATTCAAAATATTTTATTCTTTCACAAATATTATATATCCATCTAATTGATTTTCAACCATTTTTCTTTTTTATTCTTTTGTCCAATTCCCATCTCATATTTTTATTTTCAAAAAGATGTAGTCAGATTGAGTTATTTGGGATGGTAAAGTACAACGTGAGCGTATTTTCGTTACTCACCCATCTTACAATACGAAGAAGGATGAGGAGCAAGTGGAATTAATTATAACTCATCAGATTACAAAGACGACTATGATAATCGTTTTATAAAAAGTAAGTAGACTTATCTAAGAGTTGTTTTGTTGAACGAAAATTTTGATTTTTTTTTTTTTTTTAATTTTCAAAATTTATAATTTTTATTGTTCTCTGAATTCAATTCTCTAAATTCAATCGATCTTTTTAGCATATGCATATGACTTTATAAATTACGTTAAAATTTTAAATTCTAACATTATTTATATATGTTACATGTGTTGTGTGTGCAGATTATTAATCTATATTATAAAGTGTGTAATTTTTTATAACTATTTTTTTGCTATTATTATATCACAATTTAAGAGTTTTATTAACTTTTCTTTTTCTTTTCCAATTTTTTCTCGATGCATGTTTTGATTATCACTCCTTTTTTTTTTCTCTCACCACTTTTCTCTCTATTTTCCTATAGTTTATTTTTTCCATCACCTTATTTTTTACTCACAATTAATTTACGCTTTCTTTTCTCCTCTTTCAGATTATAACGCATTTTTTTTCTTCTGTAATTTTATTTGTCATAATTTTATCCTCAATTTATTTTTCTTTTACAACTTGTTTTCTAACGCGCGTAGCACACGTGCGTTGACATTAGTCTTCATAATTCACTTTCAAATTAATGCAATTACACACTTTTAGGATTTACAATATTATTATCATCAGTCTTATGTAAGACTTAGAGCCTTAATTAGACCGTTTTCTTTTTTAAAAAGATATGTTGATATATATATATATTAGTTGTATTTACTATTTCAGTAAATATATTTAAAATTGTTAAAATAATGATTTAATAGTTTGAAGGAATTCCACCTCACTACTTAAGTTAACGGGTAGGATATGAGAAAAAAAAAATTATCCCAACCTACCACCTTAGTTAGCGGGTAAGATAGGAATAAAAAAAAAAGTAATCACCCACACACTAACTAAAATGCCGAGTAGAGTAAAGAAAAAAAAACATAGACAACGGATAAAAGAAAAAAAAAAGTAGTCACCCACTCCCTAAATTAGACGCCTGGTGGGATAAAAAAAAAAAGTACAAAAGTACAAACATACACAAGGGAGAAAAATATATAAAAAAAAAATCACCCACCCGACAGCTTAGTTAGCTGGTGGGAAATTTTATTTATTTATATTTTTCTCCCTTGTTTTTTTATGTACTTTTGTATGTTTTTTTTATCCCACTCGGCATCTGGATTAGCAGTGGGTGATTAATTTTTTTTTCTTTCTCTTATTTGTTGTGTATGTCTTTTGTATGTTTTTTTTTAACTTCAACCGGTATTTTAGTTAACGGGTGAGTGATTAATTTTATTTTTTTATTCCTGTCCTACCCGCTAACTAAGGTGGCGGGTTGGGATATATATATATTTTTTCCTATCTTACATATTAACTTAGGTAGCGGGTTGATAATTTTTTTTTTTTATCCTACCTGTTAATTTAAATAACGGGATATAATTCTTTCAAGCCAAGATCATTATTTCAATAGTTCTAAATGTATTTATTAGAACAACAAATATAACTAATATTTACTATAAATCATTAACTATCTATCTATCTATCTATATATATATATATTGGCAAATATTTCACGTTAACAAGTATATATAAACGCCACGTGTTTGACTTAAGCTTAAGTGACACATAATAAGTGAATGTGTTGAGATACTATAAAGTGGTTCATAAGACAATTTAATAAGTTCCGATATAATTTTAATTAAGAGGCTATTTTATTTATTGTTAATTAATTTTGAGCTAACTACTTAAAAAGTATAAAAACCATTTAAAAATAAATAATGTAAAGCTTAGAAGTCACTAGTGTATACTTGGTTCATACCTAGAACATTTATTTTCTAGAACATTGAAAATTCTAGATCACTCTGGCTCACCAGCTGTAATACCCAGTTTTTTTCTTTTCTTTTCACATTTCTAAGTCTTGCAACTTATTTTTCTTCTTTCACCTATATATATAGTTTTACTCCGTTTAGTTTTATTTCACTAAAATTAAATACCTTCTATTTATGTGAGGACCTTTTTATATAAGGACTTTTTTAGTAAAGACCTTCCTAGTTAAATTTTTTGGTATCGAGGACGTAGACGGACTGCGAACCTCATAATTTCGAATATATTTCTTTTTATTTCTTTGTATAATTATTTAATTTTCTGTATTAGTTTTAATTTTTGTATGTTATTTAATTTATTAGTTGATATATTTTGGTATATCTTTATTAGTAATTAGCATGTTGAAATATTAAATTATTATTTTTGTAATTTTAAAATTTTGACATAAAATTATGATAATAATAATAATAATAATAATAATAATAATAATAATAATAATAATATTTGTTTGTAATAGAATTAAAAATAGAAAGAATATTTTTGTGAATATACTTATATATATTTCGGAAAGAACAAGAATACTATTATTTATTAATATATACGTTACCATGATTATAATATTTATGTATGTATAACTTTAGGTAGAATTTTATTTAGAACGAAATAATTTCAGATTCGCCTACGAGAAAGAAAATGTGTAAAACTTAATCAATTGATTAATGTATTATTTATTTGTTCTATTGTTAGTCCCGACGGAGGGAATTTAATGAATCAGTTTTATAATATAATTTTGGGTATTACATTGCTTATTCTAGCTACGGATTTCGTACTCCTTTAGCAATATTCATTTGATTCTAATTTGTTTGTTTTGTTTCTTATTAGAATTTGAATATTATTTCGATAGTTTTAAATGCATATGATAGTTTTATTTGATTTTAGATATTCGCAACTTAACTTGTACTCTTTAGACTTATTAAGCATGTCTAGTATTTATTTTGATTATGTAGAAACTTACATGCTAGTTTATTTGGGAGACTTTGTGTCGATTTGTTTCGGTTTAGCATGTGCATATTAGAACCCCTTTTGTGGTATTGTGTTGCATTCGTTGTGACAATATATCTTTGTTAGATTATACCGTAGGGTGTACCAAGCTATAACCACCTATGAGGGTACCACATGCAAGTCTCTGGGCATTAAGACATGATACCTTCCGTGGCGGTGTGATCAGTCAACGACGTCTCTATTTTGTGTTTCAGTGTGCATTGGTGCTTTGTTGTGGGAGGTGTATAGGTCGGCCCTATCATTCTATTCTGTTCTATTCTACGGTTTGGTGTTGTTTGTAGTGCCGAACACACCTTTTCGATTTTGCATGCATTTGGATCTATAGTCCGATGTGTGACTTCTGTGTTTGTTTTGAGCTCGGTATGAAATAAACTTAGCCATTCAATTCAGCCTATTATGTTAATAAGTAAATCAGTTCAGTTCAGTTGATCATTTTCAGTTCAGTAGATCAGTTCTGTTCAGTAGATTAGTTCAATTTAGTAGATTATGTTATTCAGTTCAGTTCAGTAAGATTAGGTTATTCAGTTCAGTTGATTTTGTTAATCTCAGTTTAGTTTAGTTGATTTTGTTATTTAATTTCAGTTCTTATTTCTACACTTTTTATCCGTACTGGACATTTGACTCATACTGTGTTTTTCTTCCGGCAGGTTTGCAAGGGGATTCAAAGGCAAGTGTGAAGAGAGTTTTCTTTTTGTTTTGATATTCTGCTTAGAGTTCGTTTGTGCGCAGCCTCCCTTTCCACTAGTTAGAAATAGTGTGTTACAGAGTTAGTATCAGAGTTATGGTTTTTTCTTGTAAAAAATCTATTTAGATTTGACCTGTGAGTTATGGGTAGATATTTGGGATAGATTTTTGTTCTGTTTGAAATTTTGTTCAACTATCATATGAGTTTGTATTTGAATTTGCCTTAAATCAATTTCACTTTTGTCCATTTTATTTTGTCGAGAGCTCGTAAAACCATTAGAGGTGGTGGAGGCGGTGATAATGGTAGCAATGTTGGTCGGCACCACGGAGGACGTGTGTTCGCCTTATTATATAATTAGGTGATAGATGCGTAATATTTTATTTTGGCACTCTTTTAGTTGGCAGTCGTGAGACTTTTATTGATCTTGACTCTACTCATTCGATTTTTTTGTATTCTTTTGTTCAGCATCTTGGTGTGTCATTTCAGTTATTAGATTCTGCTATGTCTATTGCTGTTCCGATGATTTTTTTTATTATTTTTTTTGCTATCTCTGATTTTTACCGAGATTGTTTCTATTAGTTTTAAAAATAAGATTCGTGGAGCTAATCTTCTGTCGATGCGTATATATGATTTTGATGTGATTCTTGGGATGAATTGGTTGGAAAAGTACGAGGCCACTATTGATTGCCAAGCGAAGAAGGTTATATTTGGAAATTTGAAGTCTCCAAATTTTGTGTTTCAAGGTTCACGATGGGGTAATGTGATGAAATTAATTTTTGTTTTGAAAGCTAGAAAATTGGTGGCTAAGGGTTGTGAAGAGTATTTGATATTTGTAAAGGATACGTCTTTGAGAGAGTTGTATTAAAAATGTTTCAGTCGTCCGTGAGTTTTCTGATGTATTTAATTAAGAATTATCAGAGTTGTCATTGTAATACGAAATTGAGTTTACCATCGAGCTTATTTCGGGTGTGAAGCCTGTAGGAAGGTTATGTGGTGCAGAACAACAGACAATGCTAGGCACTGGGTTATGTTAGGTGCAAGACAACGTTTGATTATCGATGACAAATGTTATATAAAATATTTTAATATATAACAAGTAATTTTATTTTGTATAGCCCTTATATTTGAATCTATTGTACAAGGGCTTAAAGATCGAAATTGTTAGGATAATCCAAATTAAATAAACTCTGAATAGTCCTTATGATTAAAAATATTATAATCATTGTAAAAGAACTTAGAGATCAAATTTGTTAGGTTGATAAAAAAATTTAGATAGAAAAATGTAATAGACTAAGTTAAAGATTCGCAGAGCAGACATATCAGTAGAATAGAACAACATCAACGTGCTAAAGTGGATTGTCCAGACTTCGGAGAATATGTTAAGGTCTTGTGCATTAGAGTGGTCGACTAATTGGGATGATTATTTGAGCCTTGTTAAATTTGCTTATAACAACAATTGGCATACAAACGTTGGGATGACTTCGTTTAAGGCGCTGCATGGTAGGAAGTGTGAGCAACAATTTGATGGAATGAGGTTAGTGAGAAGGTCATAGAAGGGTCTAAGTTCGTTCGAATCATTACGGAGATTGTAGCCGTGACTAAGGAGAAATTTAAGTCTGCTCAATCAATATTTGACGATTTGGGTTAATGGGTAAACCCAGTTCGCGTTTTATTGTCCATTTGAGATTTTAGAAAGGATTAACGAAATAGCATTTTGGTTAGCTTTGCCTCGACAACTAGCTTATGTGTATAACGTATTTCATATCTTAGTGTTGAAAAGTCATCATTATCATTTGTTGCACGTAGTGCACTATCCATTTTTGATAGGATTTTAGAAGAAAACTATGTCGTTTCTTTTGTGAAAATTCTATTTGAGCGAATTATTCGCATATTTTGATAATTAGGTTCGTCTTATTATTATTATTTTTTTTTATTCTGGGGACAATTCTTTTTAAAGGGGAGATAATGTAATACCCAGTTTTTTTTTTCCCCTTCTAGTCCCACATCGCCAAGTCTTGCAACTTAGTTCCCTTCCTTCACCTATATATATGGCTTTACCCCCTTTGGTTTTATTTCACTAAACATTAAATACCTCTCATTTGTGTGAGAAACTTTTTATGTGAAAACCTTTTTAGTAAGGACCTCTCTGGTTAAAATTTTTGGTGTCGAGGACGTAGGCGGACTGCGAACCTCATAATTTCGAATATGTTTCTTTTTCTTTCTTTGTGTAATTATTTAATTTTTTGTATTAGTTTTAATTTTGTAGTTTTAATTTGTTAGTTGATATATTTTGATATATCTTTGTTAGTAATTAATATTTTGGAATATTAAATTACTATTTTTGTAACTTTAAAGTTTTGACAAATAATAATAATAATAATAATAATAATAATAATAATAATAATAATATTTGTTTGTAATAGAATTAAAAATAGAAAGAATATTTTTATGAATATACTTATATGTACTTCGAAAGGAACAAAAATACTATTATTTATTAATATATACGTTACCATGATTAGAATATTTGTGTATGTATAACATTAAGTAGAATTTTGTTTAGAACGAAATAATTTCATATTCGCCTAAGAGTTAGGAAAAAAATGTATAAAACTTAATCAATTGATTAATGTATTATTTGTTTGTTCTTTTGTTAGTTCCGCGGAGGAAATTTAATGAGTCAGTTTTGCAATATAATTTCGAGTATTACATTGCTTATTACATGTACGGATTTCGTACTCCTTCAGTAATATTCTTTTGATTTTAATTTGTTTGTTTTGTTTCTCACTAGAATTTGGATATTATTTGGATATATTGTTCATAGTCAAATGCATATGATAGTTTTGTTTAATTTTAGATATTCGCAATTTAACTTGTACTCTTTAGACTTATTAAGCATGTCTAGTATTTATTTTGATTATGTAGAAACTTACATGCCAGTATATTTGGGAGACTTTGTGTCGATTTGCTTCGGTTTAGCATGTGCGTATTAGAATCTCTTTTGTGATATTGTGTTGCATTCATTGTGACAAGATATCTTTGTTAGATTATATCATAGGGTATACCGAGCTATAACCACTTGTGGGGGTACCACAGACATGTCTCTGGGCACTGAGGCATGACACCTTCCGTGGCGGTGTGATCAGTCCACGGAGTCTCCATTTTATGTTTTGGTGAGCATTGGTATTTTGTTGTGGGAGGTGTATGGTCGATCCCTAACATTATGTTCTGTTCTGTTCTGCGGTCTGATGTTGTTTGTAGTGCCGAGCACGCCTTTTCGATTTTGCATGCATTTGGATCTGCAGTCCGATGTGTGACTTTTGTTTTGTTTTGAGCACGGTATGAAATAAACTCAGCCATTCAATTCAGCCTATTATGTTGTTTAGTAAATCAGTTCAGTTCAGTTGATCAGTTTCAGTTCAGTATATCAGTTCAGTTAAGTAGATTAGTTTAGTTAAATAGATTATGTTATTCAGTTAAGTTCAGTAAGATTATGTTATTCAGTTAAGTTGATTTTTTTAATCTCAATTTGGTTTAATTGATTTTATTATTCAATTTCAGTTTTTATTTCTACACTCTTTATCCGTACTGAGCATTTGACTCATATTGTGTTTTTCTTCTGGTAGATTTGCAAGGGGGATTCAAGGACACGTGTGAATAGAGTTTTCTTTTTATTTTAATATTCTACTTAAAGTTCATTTGTATGTAACCATCTTTTTTACTAATTGACAAGCAGGGGCGAAGCCAGAAAATAATTTCAGTGGGGTCAAAATTGTTACTAAGCTATAAATAATTTATTGGGGGTTCGGGGGCAGTGCCCCTGAGCCATTTTTTTTTAATACTTTTGTACTTTCAGGTCACACACACACACACACACACACACACACACACATATATATACTATATTACAATGACAATATAATAACTAATAATATATGATATATATACATTATATTGACTCATATTAGATTTTTCTAATCACAACTGTTCATAAATAATTAATTTATTAATTATTTTGAAATATAATATAATATAAATTATTATTTAGTTTAAAAATATTATAGAAAGAGATATATATATTTCGGATATATGAGTCATGTGATTAAAATTTGATTGAGAAAGTTATAAATTTTCAATTTGACCCCGATAATAAAAAATTTATAAAATTTGAGTGGTGTCAATTTATATATAATATTTAAAAATTTTAAAATTTATCATACATTATAAAATAAAATAAAAAATTCATTGGGGTAAATTGACCCCACTCAACTCCACCTAGCTTCGCCACTGTTGACAAGAAGATTTAAAAACAAGTTTAAAACTTCGAAGTAGGGCTGTCAACAGGTCGGATTCGGATCAGATCGGGGGTGATCTGGATCCGAATCGATAAGAAATTATCGGATTCAGAGCAAACCTGATAACCCGACGGATATCATATATTAAGGACCAAACCCGAATCCGATAATACCCCGATAACCCGATCCGATAATCCGATCCGATTAAACTTAGTATTAAAATGTATTAAAATGTATATATATCATAGTATTAAAATGTATTAAAATCTTTTAAAATGTATATATGTTAACGGATCGGAGTATTATCGGGTCGGATTTATATCAATCCGAATCCGATCCATTTAGTTATCGTATAATAGGGTCAATCAGGTAATCGAGTTTCAAAACTGGATCCAAATCCGGATGAACGGATCGGGTCCGGGTCGGATCCGGATCAAGACCCGTTCCGTTGACAGCCCTACTTCAAAGCCACTAGTATATACTTGGTTCATACTTAGAACATTTATTTTCTCGAACATTGAAAATTCTAGATCACTCTGGCTCACCAGCCATGACCCGCGACTCGTCCATGTTCTCTACATCCAGGCTTTCAGCTAACTGCGTCAGCCACACTGTCATGCTTACATGGTCCATGGCGATTACCTCCTTTTTTCCCCATAACCATAACCATCTCCATCTCCATCTAACTTCTTTCTTTCGCAAGCCCCCAAGGGTACTTTGGTCATTCAAACAAAATAATAGTCAACTGAATAAGTCAATACTTCCCACCTTCTCAACCTATATATGTTAAACTCCATTCATCACTTCCAAAAAAACTTTCATTATTCCTCATTTAACTTTCCTCCAAAATTAACAAAAACCAACTTTTTCCACAATTCCACCGTCCAAACAAAACCCTAAACAACACACAATTTATTTATCCATGAAGAGAGGGAGAGAAGGAGAGAATGAAAGCATAATAACCATGGCCAACTACTTGTTGTTACTCTCTCGAGGAGGCGGCGAATTCAACAATATTCTCGAAAAAGCTCTTGCAATTAACAGTACCTCTATAAATCAGTACAACAAAATACAAATAGATAATTCTGCTACAACTACTCGTGTCTTCGAGTGCAAGACATGTAACCGGCAGTTCCCATCCTTCCAAGCCCTCGGCGGCCACCGGGCAAGTCACAAGAAGCCAAAGCTAATGGGATTGGGAGCTAACTTGAGTCAACATGAGGATTTGGAAACCTCGCATCCTAAACCTAAAATCCACGAGTGCTCGATTTGTGGGCTGGAGTTCAATATAGGGCAAGCTTTGGGAGGTCACATGCGGCGGCATAGAAGCGGTGGTGCCGCCATAAACGAGGACCTGCCTCCTCCCTCTTTGACTTCATCGGTGGTGAAGAAGTCAAATAGTAGGAAAATTTTGTGCTTGGATTTAAACTTGACACCTATGGAAAATGATATGGAGTTTGAGCTTGGGAAGAAGGTGGCTCCTATGGTAAATTGTTTTCTATGAGAGAGAAAGTATAGCTACCTAAGGAGCTACCCCAAACCCTTACATTTCAATATTTCATCTAGTGATTTAGATTTTTTCTATTTATTTATTTATTTATTTTGAATAAATATAATTATATAATATTTAAATATTATATTTATTTTAATTATTAAAAAATGGGATATAATATTAAAATTTGTATTATGTCTTATTTTTTTATTAATTAAGATATATATATATATATATAATGTTTAATTTTATTTTTAAATATTATATATATAGACTTATATATTTATTTTTGTATTGAATATGTTATTGTGTGCTTAATTAGATCACGATGTTGATTTGTTTATAGACGACAAGAATATATCATATTATACTTCTATTACTTATTTCGCCAGATTCAGACTTGGTTAAATTAACATATAATGAAAAGTATTTAATGTTACGTACCATTATCCAGATAAATAGAAGTCATATTCTATGTTGACTTTTTTATTATGATTTTTTAAAGTTAATTTTATAATTTGTCTAATATATTTTACTCTTTTAAGTTTATTTTTGGGAAGAAAGAAAAAATAATCGCACAAGAATTATCTAACAGCGACATGGCGTGTCTTGTGCTAGCTTTGATATTATTTGTTTAGAGCAAAATTGTAGAGCTGAGAATGATCAAATATATATGGTGCTCGAAGAAAGTTGTTCAAATTATCTCCCAACATTTTTATTTGTGCAATTAAGAATTCTCAATCAGATGCAAGTATGAGAGGTCTACTCCTGTTAGGTTTCTTATCAATGATACTTTGAGTATTGTTAAATGTAAGCTCCATACTAATAGGAAATTCCAAAAACAATGTGCTAGAGCTGGTCATTGTATGCTTAATCTTAACTTAGAGTAGTCTTGGCTTCATTTGGCTTGTCCTTTGATGTCTTTACTAATTTTTTTTGGAATTTCCAAGTCCTTGTTTTCTCTTGCTTTTTATATGGTGAGTTAAGAGTATGGAATCGTTGCTGGATTCTTCGTTGCTGCTGATTAAGTCAAGAGTTGTCTGCCTGTGTTTGTTGCGCTGCTTCTTAATGATTTGATTTGCTGTGGATTTGCTTCAAAGCAGTGGCTGTTTTGGCTTGTGTTTTGCTGTTGCTGTTTTGCTGTGCTGCTGGTTTTAACTGGGTGGCAGTGTCTAGGCAGTTGATAGATGGGTTGTAGTGTCTCTGCAGTTGATAGTTGTGCTGCTCTTGTGCTGGTTGTAAGTGGTTGGTTGTTCTATCTAATTTCTGATTCTTGGGGCTGGGTTTAGTTCCTGTTTGGGCAGCTGGTTGTGCCATCTTTTCGGACATCCTATGGCTTGGCCTGTTTGATCTGGGGTATGCCCCAATGCTATTGTAATTTCTTCCTTTTTTATTATATTCAAATTTTAATTTAGCAAAAAAAAAAAAAAAGTATGCAACTCAAAAAGCTTTATGTAGATCAAAATCAAACTCAGTGTCCCGTTTATAAAATTTATAAAGTTTAAGATATATTTTGTTTATATTTAATTATTCTTACAAAATTTTAGTGTTTAGTTTAATAGATAGTTGGTATGATAATAAAATTGTAATGATAAATTTAAAAGGATTGTAATAAGATAAAGTTGAGAATATTGTATATTTATAATATAATAATTAAAAAAAATTAACAAAAGAGATTATTTCGTGGAACAATAAACAACTTTTTTCTAGTTCAAGAACACTATAATGATGCAGAACTTAAATTGTTTTGCAACTTCACAATTGTAATATCCTACTCTCACATCGTAATATGTAAAATACTTAGATATGTATATAAAAACTCACACTGTTAATATTAATACATTTAATTATGACTTTTTTTACGTGAGTTTGTGGTGAATTAATTAAGATGGTCCAAGAATATGCTATTGAATTAGTAGTTTAAGGTCTTGTTTAGATAAATTTGATTCGATTTAGACTTGAGATTTGACCCAAGATTTATTTCGTACTCAAAATTTGACTCGGGATTGTTGCATATGGTATATCAGAGTCAACTCTTAAAAACTCGATCATGGTTGCCAAAGGTGGGGATGCCAGATATTTAAGTAGGAGAATTTGTACTCCAATCCCACATCGTAACAAGTGAGATATATACTTGGATGTGTATATAAAGATTCAAGCTATTATCATTAATATATTCAGTCACGACCTTTTGTGTGTTTGTAGTAGTTTAAGATGACTCAAGAAAATAATATTAGAATAGTAGTTTAAAGTCTTATTTGAATGTATTTGTTTCGAACTTGAAATTTGACTCGTAGGATAACGGAGTACCTAATTATTATCAGTTTTTTTTTTTAAGAAAGTTTCAGCAGGGACTTATTTTCTTGACAACTGAAGTACTACGTACGTTCATTGTCCAATTTAGACGAATTTGGTTAGCATGAAGTTAATTTCATGATAAGTTGGACAATAGACCAATACAGTGCTAACATGCACAGAGAGAGAATACCCCCAAGCCTACGTGTCAACACTTTATTGGTCAATTATCCAACTTATCATGAAATTAACTTCATACTAATCGGATCCAATTTAGACCGATCAAAAATTCAGAATAATAAATAGCACACAACAAATCGGAATGCGAAAATTAATTATTTTATTCCACTAATAGAGCAGTCTATAATGCTTTGACAAACATACTAAAAAATTTAAAATTATATTTAATAAAAACACAACCATCTAGCAGTGCGTAATTATTTCTCATCTCTAAGTTCTAATTCAAAAGCTTATTTTTACATTGTCTTAAAATGTAATCTTTTTGAGAAGTTTAGGTAGAAAAAACTTATGAAGCTCACAACTTTACCTGCTTGTACGCTATAATGCTACTAATTTGGTAAGAAAATTTATGGCTAATGCTAATATATTTCAGTTCATATGAAATACGGATATACGGCTATTCACAAATAATAAAAGATGAACGCACGGCAAGGGTCATGATTTTTGGACCAAATATAATGGGACCAAAGCATATCAGCTTATATTATAACATGAAATTAGCAAAGCCATAATTAGGGAGTACGGCACTTTGTTTTTCTTTTTTCTTTTTGACATTATTATAGTCATATAAAATAAACATATTTTTTTTACAACCTAAATATTTTATTTTCATTACTCTCTCATCAATTCGTACAAAATTCACATGATCTCATATTTTTTGCATCGCGATTGAATTTTCAAAAAAAAATAAAAATTCAATAGAGTTTTTTTTTTTTTTTTTTGAGTATTATAGATTCTACATCCATTAAGCTATCTAATTTATTTAGTATAACAAAAAATAAAAAATTTTAAAAAATAAAAATTAAACCAAATAATGTTTAACAAAAAATAAAAATACTAATTAATACCGTATATATATCAAAATAAATTATCACATTATTTATTTTATGTTCTTTATCTAAATAATTATTTAAATATAAATGAAATAAATAAATAATCACTACTATTATTTGGTTCTATTAACGAAAAAAATAAGTTTAATATTTTTATTTTAAAATTAAATTTAGAGTTTTGTGAATTTTTTTTGGTTAAAAACACTTAATTATATTAAGTTCCACTTTTCTCACAATTCGGCTCCCAAATTGAAGTCAAATCGTAATTTAATACTGTCAAACCGCATAAAAATACTTACCGAAAAATTAGGTATTCTGGTCAATTTTTGCCGAAAATTGATTTTGGAGGCTAAATTGTGTGAAATTATGTATTTAATGTAACGAATGTATAAGCACAATTAGTTTAAAGGGGCTAAATTGTGGGTAGGGTGGAATTTCATTTAACTAAACTGTGTTTTGTCCTTTTTAAAATTTAAGAAGTCTCAAATTAAATTGAATCATTTTATGTACAAACTGACATTTATAATTTAATTTTGATAATTTTCATAGGCGACAAAGGACGCCTAAACAAATTTATTTGGCAATAGTCAAACCATTGTACATTTGTACATACCTCTCAATAAACACCAATGTTATTTAGTGCATCTTTTGAACTTATAATAATTAGTCTTTTCTAATTCTTTTTAACAAGAAATCTGGAATCAAACCATTGTACATACTCTTCAATATATATATATATATATATATATCTTTCTCGGAAAGAGAAAACAGATAGAGCTTTAACGGGAAAATACATTCTAAGATTTAGAGCTTATAGAGAAAATTTTCAACAATCATTCATGCCTTGTTCTTAATTCCTCTTAATTGGTTCGAAAATCATAGTTATATTGTAATTATATTCATTCTTATTGAAACTTGTATTCAAGTCGAGTTTGACTTGGTTGATCCAGTAATAAATAGGGTTGTACAAAAGAAGTTCTAAAGGTTGCAGAACTTTTGCAGTGGTGCAAGAGTTACAAAGGTGGAAAACAATTAAAGTCGTGCAAAGGGGGCTGTCGTGTCTAGCAAAGATCAGAGCTTTTTTATACATGGAGTGTTTGTAATTGATTAAATTAAATAATATATTAATAAAAAAAGTCTCCAATATCAATTGGTATTGTACTTGGAGTAGGCCACTGAAATAGAGATTAGAGACCAAACCACGTAAAAATCTTGGCGTATTTATTATTATTTTAATTTAATTTTATCCTGCACTACAATATTTTACACATACATCTGCGTACCTAATCTTGCTGAAACTTTAGTTAGTTATTGTGAATTAATAGCTACTAAATATTTTCTCTATTTACATAAAATCTTTATATATGATCTTCCAATATCTGTGCTTTTAGTTTGGAACTTGTGTAATTGTGCAACATATACCAAACGTCCAAACCATATAGAAAATGTTCTATACGCTACTCTCTCCTCGCACAGACATAGTGTTCCCTTCTCCAAATTTACTCATTATTTTTCTTTGAGCATTTTTGGCTTATTTAGCATGTTTTTTAAGGGTGTTAAAATTAAAACAAGTCCATTCTATTGATAAATAAATAAGAATTAGGTGACAGTAATACAGGTAACGAGACAATAAAATGATACGCGAAATAGGATTGCAAATTTGTTAAACTAACTTTCGAGTTTGAGCTTTACTTGAAAATTGAACTCTGCATTAATGTATGTTTCATTGTTCATTATTATTATTATTATCATTGTTCATTGTTGTTGTTGTTGTTGTTATTATTATTATTATTATTTTATTTATTTAGTTATTTTTTGTTGTGTGGATTGCATCTTGATTAAACCATTTATATATATAATAATTAGCACAAAATCATCTTTCAAACCTAAAATTTAGCAATAAAATCTAACTATAAATAAAATTCTATTTAACCCTAAAAAGATATCCTCAAATCTCTTGATCACTGTGTCAAAATAAAATAATCTCTTGATCACCAAATTCTATCCTTGTGTTCCACCACCACTCAAATCTCTTGGTCATATATATAATAAATAGCACAAAAAAAAATTAGTACAAAATTGTCTATCAACCCTACATTTTATGAGGAGCCCTTCAACCCTAAAATTTTACAATAAAGGCTAACTATAAATAAAATTATATTTAACTCTAAAAAGATATCCTCAAATCTCTTGGTCATCAAATTTCTTCCTTACAATTTCAGCCCTAGCTCAAGTCTCTTGGTCATATATATAATAAATACACAAAATTATTTCTCAACCCTACACTTTAGGAGTAGTCATTTAACCCTAAAATTTAGCAATAAAGCCTAACTATAAATAAAATTCTATTTAACCCTAAAAAGATATCCTCAAATCTCTTCATCACCAAATTGTATCCTTGAAATCCGTAACCCCTCAAATCTTTTGGACACCAAACAATCCATAGTCGTAGGTACAATAATTACTCATCTCTTTTAAATTTTAGTCGGTATAATATATATGATATGAATCTGTCTAACTTCACTTCAAAAACTAGCTCATAAGGGGAGATTTGTAAATTCATATATATAATACCCAAGATCATTCTTGCTAATTGATGTAAGACTCATCATACCCGAACCTTATAGACTGCAAATCCTCGTGCAAAGAACCTTCGTGCATATGGTTCATTGACCATACGAATAATAACGCTGATACCAAATGATATAAACCTGTCTAACTCTACCTCAAAAATTAGCTAGCTCATAAGGGGAGTTTTGCAAACACATATATATAATATTTAAGATCACCCTCGCTAACCAATGTGTGACTCATCAATATATGTTACAAGTACTAAATTTATTTAATATTGTTTGTTGTCTCTTCCTCTCTTGTTCTGTAATGTAAAACTTTTGTTTTTGTGTTTATTGTTTTTATCAAGCACTATAACGCATAATCCTTTCATCAATCTTTTTACACATAATTATTGTTACTACACAAATTTTAATTTACTTATGATTCGTAAATCAATACCTAATCATGTACACGTGATATTCACAAGCTTATATGGAGAATACTTAAAATTAAAAAATGAAATCAAATAAAAAGGGTCATATGGAGCTAATTACAAACACGTATAAGAAAAGCAAATGTAAGTTAAGATATAAAATATAAATACTTGTGTGTCTAAATTTATATATTTATATCTACACAAATAATTAAAAAAAAAATCCAATTTTTTAGCCCTTCAAAAGTAATTTTTTCATATAAACATTAATTTTGCTTGAAAACACAAATTATTTTTATGAAAATTACGAAAAGCCTGGTGTTTTTTCAACATATTTTGAGCGCAGTAGCATTAGTCTTAAGCATCCTCATCTTTGACCATAAGTCAATTCATAAAAAAGTAAAAAATAAAAAATAAATTGGGAGATCTAATTGCCTCACTTCACTACGTATAAGAAGCTCCATAGTACATGTTTGAACACACATTAAAGATTAAATGAGTTATTTTGAAAATTAGCTATTTAAAAATTAAGAATTTTTAGGTAATTTATAAATTATCAAAAGAGGGGTAATTTCATGCATAAACGTACGGTAAACTAGAGTAGATGGCTTAGCATGTGAAAGTTGGTTCATTCAACTAGGGGTGTAAACGGATATAAACGGATACGGATAATATTCGTTTCCGTTTATATCCGGATTCGATTATCAATTTCCTAATATAAAATTAATTCAAATTATTTATAATAATAATAATAATTAATATAATAATAATAATAATAATAATAATAATAATAATAATAATAATAATAATAATAATAATAATAATAATAATAATAATAATAATAATAAATTAATTAAACCATTACCAATATCAATTTGAATAATTACTCATTACCATTTACCAATCACAATTTAAAGTTTAAACCATACATATTAATTAAACATCCTAATCATAACGAGAAGGAAAATGTCAAACACATCATTATACATCATTGATCATAAAAGTCCAAATTTAAACATCCTAGAGAAAGTATCAAATTAACATCATTGAAAAGATGGTAAAACTCTTGTTCTTCTTTGCAATCATCCTTCATTAAGCTGCAAGAGAAAAATAAATAATATTAGTATAATGTTAATATAAAATAATTAATATAATGTTAATACTAGTTTTGAAATATTCAGATTACATCTGAAAATTATGCATCTATGCATATAAACATTCAGGCAGAGCATTATAAGTGGTAAAAATCTTCCAATCTAATTACAAGAAATATTATCTGCCCAAAATGCCATCTACAACAGCCCAAGTGTAAACTTCACTATCTCAATACTAGAGCGAGCTACCTTAGTTGCAGAACCATTTGACAATCTTACATTCATTCATAATAAGGGAAGAAATGATTAGCTAAACCATAGTTGGAAATTTTCTTTGGAAGTTGTGGTAGGCCTGAGAATCATATTTCAACTATCAAGAGAAACTTTTATTGAGCAACTTCATTAATCAGATACTGGTTTAAAAAAACAATGAATATATCTTGCAAACTAAGTGAGTCATAACCCATATAACATACATTATGCAAATAAATTGAAATCATAAAACTACCAAAATCTTGTCAAACTCTAGAAAGTTTGCCCCTTGAACAATCAAAGGTTTTCTGTTTAAAGTACTAAAGAAATTTCTAAAGACAAACACAAAATCAAGTCAAACTGAATGTTCAAGCCAAACTGAATGTTGAATCCAGTGGTAACCACTTAGTGAGTCTTGTTCCAGACCGGATTAAAGCTCATAACATTATAGGAGGTAAAAATCTTACAAATGATAAGCTCATGATCCTCACTATCTCCAATGGTAGCACCAACTTCAATTGTAGATTCTCCAGCTATATATAAATAGTAAACATAGATAAAATTAGTACAAGTATTAAATAATTTAGAGAACAATTATAAATTAATCATACTTACATTTACTAACTTCAACTTCCGGCAACCAATCTTTGACACACATTAGAGTTTCCACCGTTGCCGAATTTAATGATGCACGATTGTCGGTGATAACTCTACGTGCGTGGCTAAAAGATGACTCCGAAGCAACGAAAGAAGTAGGAATAGCAAGAATATCCCGAGCCATCTTTGCAAGTGTTGGAAACTTAAGTCCATAATGTTTCCACCAATGCAAAATATTAAAAGTTAGTGGATTATCATCATCCAAAGGGTGCAAAGTTTCTTCAAGATACTCCTCTAATTCACTTTTTTTTCACAACATTAGATGCACAATCTTAAATTTCTTGAATCTGAAATTTACGCTTGGATTATTTTTTGACTTTGATAAATTATTTTCATGGCTTATGGATGAAGTACTAATGTCATCCCTTCCTTCAAATCCATTAGCATCATCATATTCGGTAAATAACTCAAGCAAAAATTTACGAACTTTGCTTACATATATTTCGGCATAATTACCATGCATTTCCCTACAAGCATACTCAACAATTTTCATCTTATAACGAGGATCAAGAATCACTGCAATCGTAAGAAGCAAGTTAGATTCCTCCCAATACTTATCAAATTTTGTTTGCATCTCAATGGCCATTGTAGAAATATAATCAATATCACTATCTTTCCACTCCAACAACTTCATGCGAATAGAATGCACTTCCGTGTAATACAAATTTGACGTAGGATACTTAATTCCCGAAAGTCTTTTTGTCACGTCATTAAACAAACTCAAACACTGACAAACGATTTTTCCCCTTTCCCATTCTTCCGAAGAAGGCAAAAAATTATAACCATTATCTAAATCAGCTAAACGTTCAATTACATCCCGAAGCTCCAAAGCACTCACAAGCATATCAAAGGTGGAGTTTCATCTAGTTTCAACATCTAATGGGATACGACTTTTAGAATTCAATCTTATTTGGGTCAAAGCAAGAGCAAAATTTTCATCTCTAGCGAGTGAGCTATTAATATATTTGACAGCTTTTCGAATCTCCTCAATTAAACCATGAACTATCTTCAAACCTTGTTTAACAATCAGATTTATAATATGAGGAGAACATCGAAGATGAAACATGTCACCATTATGCAACAAAGCTTTCTTACCATTCAACCATGTTTTGATACCGTCTAACATTCCAGAATTATTTGAAGCATTGTCAACAACAACACTAGACAATTTTCTATCAATATTCCATTCAAGAATTTCATGTTTTAACCAGTCACTTAAATTCACACCATGATGTGGATATTCAACAACATGAAAAGCAATTATTTTTTTATGCAATTCCCATTCATTATCAATAAAATGACAAGTCACACAAAAATAACCCCGATTTTGAAAGTTCGGTTTCCATCTATCGGTAGTTAAACTAACTCTAGATGATAAACTCTCAATTTCTTTATAAATTCTAGCCCTCTCCTCTTCAAACATATCACCCAAATCTTTCTTCACAGTGTTTCTTGAACGAAATTTATAAGTTGGCATAATATATGAAACACAAAGACGAAAGTAGCCATGCTCAGCCATAAAAAAAGAATAATAATGTTTTGCAATCATTTTCGCATACAAAGACCGTTCAACTGATAGGTCATATTTATGTGTACTTACCTTCGGAATAGAGCTCTCATTAGTGACACTTCCCAAAAAATTGTTGCATAGGGTCACTGCGTTGTCTCTTGGCAAGGGGACAATTGTTTACATGATTTTTCAAATGAGTTGTGCCTTTATTGCTTGATCTGTCAAATTTTCTTTTACAATGTTTGCAAGTAGCAACAACATTGTTACTCGTTCCAACCCTATCAAATTCTGCCCAAACACTCGATGTTAAAACTCTTGTCTTACGACCAGTTGCGGTTGGGGCTATCTCTTGATTAATGGTATTAGACGTATCAATTGGGGCATTAGTTGTTGTAGCATTATCAGAAGCAGCCAAACTTTGAACCAGTCCAACTGAGGTACCACTGCTACTACCTACTTGTTGATACATTTTTTAACCTGCAATTAATTTAAGGTTAACAAAAGCTTCTACTTGTAAAAACATTTTAGAATCAGTTGCATATAACTGTAAATATTTCATATACAACATTGAATTTAATCAAAACCCAATTTAAAAAGTCTACTAAATATACTTGAGTACGGTAAGTTGCTGTAAAACTAATTACATGTAGATATATGAAGGAATTTTAAATATTAGCATTTGACTATTGTAAATGGTTGAATAAATAAATATACATCAAAGACTCCTCCTATAAAGAGATTGTTGTAAATGGTATGGACCGTATGCTAAACTAGTGAGCCAAACACTATTATTATGCGCCTGCAATCCCATAATCCATATATCCACATTATAAATATACATGAGCCCATGCTTAATCATGCAAATGCGTTCTACTGTTCTTAAGAACAAGGGGCTTTGTACCGGTCATACATCATTTTTCCCCACTTCCCTCAAAATCCATGACCACTACAAATTTTAAATCTAGAACAAATATTTAAAGAAAGTAAATAGTACATGTCATAAAATAATTTTTTAGAAAATGCAAATGCTAATATTGAGTACGGTAAGTTGTTGTAAAACTAATTACATGTTATTAGAAAAACTAGGGTTAGGATTCATTAACCTTTGAGAGTGAACATGAACAGACGAGATCTGATCCCTGCAAACCAAACAAACGAGATCCAGGGCCAAGGGTTTCAGTGTTTCACTGAGGAGAGGAGGAAGAGAGAGGAAAGAGAGTTGAGAACAAGCGACTGAGAACTGAGAAGTGAGAACTGAGAAGAAGCGAGAACATGCGGCTGAGAAGTGAGAAGTGAATCAAGTGATAAGGAAAAAAAAATGTTAAAGTAAAATTCAATGTTAATAACTTTTATAAATTTTTTTCCTTTTTAATATTACAGTACTTTTTAAAAAAAATTGAGGTGAGGTGATTGTTTTGCTTAATGTTGATCAGAAATGGCATTGTGATTGTTTTTTGACTTTTTCAAAGATAGATTAGATAAAGAAAGGAGGTGAGGTGTTGTTAGTTGTGATCACTTTTCCAAATATTAGATAATGAAAGAAAATAAATGATCCTGTACTATACAAAAATAGTCTCATATATTAAAATATAAAAAAAATATTTTCTTAAAAATAGATTACTTTTCAGTGATATGCTATAAAAAGACATAATATTATTAAGTTTGTATCGTATTTTATTATCATATTATAATGTTAAATTAGCACATTATTAATTTATAGGTACATATAAAACAAAAATATAATCTTAATATCAATAATTCATGTTTATTTTAAACAAAAATATTTTATTTCATGTTTATTTTAAAACAATAATTCATTGTAAAATAAAAAATTTAATTTAAAAATTTTAAATATCTTGTCATTACTTATAATTTTTAAATAATTTATGATTCTTATAAATGGATTGTCTTATCAAATTAAATTTGAAAATATGTTAATTAATTTTAAAAAGTCAAAATCAATATAATATTTCAGGACATAATACGTAATTTTTTATTAATTTTATAATGGTGACATGAGAATATAATTAAGAAAATAAACATGATTATATTATGGTAGTGCTCGATAAACTCTTATTACCTCTTTTCGATCTTGTATCCATTTTTGATCTTGTATATTTAGTAAAAAAAATTATAAAAGTTATTAAGAGATTTCTCAAATTTTAAAATAAATGCTCAAATTACAATTCAAATAAGTTTTCATCAATTTTAAAATCATAAATTTCAAAATGAATGTTCAAATTGCAACTATAATTAGAATAAGAAAAAAAAATGAGTTTTAAAGTATATAGTTCATTAATGAATGAATGTTAAATTATTTCTTTTTAATAAATACAATAATCAATGCTCTAAATTACAATTCAAATAAGTTTTCATCATTTTTAAAATCCTAAATTTCAAAATGAACGTTCAAATATCCGACAAATATTCCGTTGTGGGGTCCACCAATAATTTGTTATTTCGGCGTCGTCGGACCAAACGAATATTCCCCGACCAAACGAATATTCCCCGACAAAGCGAATATTGTCCGACAAAATAAAATTTGCACATAACATCCTTAACTTTTAACTTTATCGATTTAACCACTTACTGTTTAAAAAAAATATCTATATGAAGAAAAATTAAATTTTGTATTTCATAAAATTCGGGGTCTTACAAGATATATATGTGGTCTTCCTCCTTCATGGTGCGGACGATCATATCGTCGATGTAGACTTTCATATTTTTTTTCAATCTAGTTTCTAAATACTTTATTCATCATCCGTTGATAGGTGGCTTTAGCATTAATGAAATCGAAGGATATGACTCTATAAGCATATATGGCTTGATGAGTGATGAATGTTGTCTTAAGGATATCTTTTTTATCCATAGCAATTTTGTTATATCCGTAAAAGGCATCGAGGAAGCTCATTACAGCGTGTCCTGAGGTAGAGTTAATCAATTGGTCGATGCTCGGAAGAGGATAATAATCTTTCAGAGACATGCTTTGTTTAAGTTTGTATAGTCCATACACATCATCCAGTTCCCATTGTGTTTCTTCACTAATACCATGTTGGCAAGCCATTCTGGATAAGTAATTTCAAAGATCAAATTAACAGCCAATAATTTATCAATTTTTTCGTCAATTATCTTCTGTCGTTCAGGAGCTATGTTTCGGCGCTTTTGTTTAACGGGTTTGAAACTTAAATTCACATTTAGCTTATGCATGGCAACACTCCTATCTATTCCTGGCATATTGGTTGGAGTCTATATAAATATGTCTGAGTATTTTCTTAACAAATTGATTAGTTGGGTCTTGATGTCCGGATGCAGTTTTGTTCCAATTTGTACTGTTCTTTCATCATTCCTTCGGAATAGGGATATTTCCTCAGTTTCTTCAGCGGGCATTGCTATTGGCTCAGTTCCCCCTTCCGTAAAGGGTTCTAGCTCCATCTTCATCGTTGTTTTTTGGTTGCTAACCTCTACAGATGTCGTTTGAACAACCTGGAGATAACATCTTTGGGATAGGTCCTGATCACCAACAGTCTCTCCGACCCCATTCTCGATCGAGAATTTCATTTTTAAGTGAGGAATCGAAGTGACTGTTCTACGTGCTGATAAAGTAGTTCTCCCTAAGATGGCATTGTAATTGCTTTCTACTTGAACCACATAAAATCTGACCATAATGGAAACTTGTTTTGGGGAAGTTTCGAAAATCACAAGCAACTATATCGTCCTCTTAATTCAGATTGGATTATTACAGAAACTGTATAGAGGGGACTCATTGCATATTTTCAGCTTCCTGCTCCCCAAGTCCAGACGATTGTACGCGTGACTATAAAGTACATCAACTGAACTCCCATTATCCACGAACATCCATTTTAGATCCATAATTCTTACTTGAGCTGTGATGACGAAGGCATCCTGGTTCGGCATCATTGCTTCCTGGATTTCTCTGTTGAAAATCACCTGTGTTTTTCAAAGATCCCCGAATATTGGCGATTGCCTCTTCTAGTTCTACAAACTTGTCTACTTTTTCATAAGCTTTGGGCAAAGATTCAGGGGCCTTGGAGATGATTTCTTCGATCAATCTGCTCGATTTATCAACGTTTAATCCCATGGTCAAAAAATAGATTACCTGCTTCGGATCTATTCCGTTGATTTCAAATACTGCTTTTCGGAACCTTTTGATATACTGTCGAAGAGTTTCATTCATTCTTTGTTCCACTTGTAAAAGAGATGTCATCATCTTGACACATCTTTTATTGCTGTCAAAATGCGTGTGAAATTGTTCCTACAACTCCTCCCGCGAGTTAATGGAGCGGTGAGGGAGAGAGATTATCCACTCACTGGCCATCTTCTTCAGAGTGGATAGAAAAAGGTGGCACATCGCCACTGCGTCGTAGCCGTGAAAATGCATGGTCTGTTCGAAGGAGAAAGTGTGATCGTGGGGGTCCCCTGTTCCATCATACATCTCCAGAGGAAGGAGAACTTTAAGGCTCCGGTTAATATTTACTTCTACAAGTTCCTTCGAGAATGGAAAAGTCCGGGACTTCTTCGTTCCATAGTATTTGTTTGAAACCCTTTTGGGTGAAGATTCTCTTGTATGGCTCCTTTCACTATGTCGGTCTTTTCTCAAGGGTAAGATCTTTGGTGTAAATGGATTGGGAATGAACCGGCTCTCGATCTCGATTTCAATGTTACTCATGGTGTCCATCGTTTTGTCGATCATGATAGTCTGAGCAGGAGGTCGAGCCTCTCTGGTTCAGAAGACCACGTCCCTCATTATCTAACTCCTCATACTGTTTATCTAGTTTTTCCTGTTGGACGTTAAGAGCCTTTTTTTTTTGTTGAGGATCTCCTAAAGACGGCGGTTATTGTTTGCGTTTGTCTCCCAGTGAGTTTCTGAAGGGATCGGCCGTCGTGAATTGATGTGACTATGTTGTGACTGTGAAGTTGCCATATAAATTATTTCTGGGTTGAATATTAGAGATAACTACTAAACACTAGCTCTCCTTCTAGTGTCAATATTAACGCCTGAATCTGTCAGCACGTTCAACTACTCGTTCGGACGGTACCTGCACAAAAGTTCCGACGGTTTGGGCTGTTTGGGACTCCTCCGGTGAACGAGCAAGTAAGGTATCAATGTAAGTTAACAATGGAGGCAGAGTATTTAATAGGGTAAAATTTTAGATCCTCTTAACGTATAGTCTTACCAGGTATTTATAATACTTAACCATTACCATTAGGAGTGTATGATCGAGTAGTTTTAGTTGGAGAGGGTAACTGTCGTCTTATTCTACTTGGGATAAGTTGCTCCGAATCTAATTGGACATGGTGAGTAACTAGCATCCAAGTGGGCATAAGATTTTAACCCAATTTTATTAGACCAAGGAGACCTCTTGGATACGGACCAAACCCGTGGGCCATAGGGCCGAGCTCAACATGATCGGCCCATGGTGGTAAGTAAAATATGTATCCCAACAATTATCATAGTAGAAATGTTGTTCAAGTATAAAATATTATTTAAAGTATTAAGTGTTGTTAGAATAATTACAAAAATATCACTAATTATATATTTGATCCGCTAGTATCATTTTGTTCGAACAGTATGCAAGAGCCTAGCTAGGTTTTGCAAGAGCCTAGTGAGGAAGAATGTATAAAAATGTTGAAGCAACGCAATGCAATGCAAAGCCGCCTACAGAGCCACAGAGGTCTATCATCGAGTTTTTATTTTTCCTTGGTGATTCTGAATATATATTTAACGTGTATGAATATTTTTATCCATTAATTGAACCAGTGTATTAATTGTTGATTTGGAGAGCCTCAACTAGGTGCACCATGGTCACCTTTATATTCTTCTATTTTCCTTTTAATATAAGACTTGTATATGGAATTAATTAATTGTTGACAGAATAAAATAAAATTTGACCACTTTTAAATGAAAATATTTTATAAAATAATACTATATTCTCAAATTTACAAACATAATTTCATTATCACTTCTATATATTACTAGCTAGTTCTATACCACAAATTTATTAATTATATTAGGAGGACTCTTATTATTTATTTATTTTTAACAAATAGGAGGACTCTTTTTATATAATAGAGCTGAGGGAATAACACCTATTAAATGGAGAATTATTTGTAAGCTTATTGGTAGTTTGGCTCCTTTAATAACTTCAATAAAAATCCATTACATAGATGATAGAACTGACTCGGTATCTTGCATAAGATATTTACAACTAATGGTATAGAGTAAAATTAGTGACAAACTTCTTAATTTCATAATCAAAATTATCATGACAATTTGTTAAACTGATTTTATATACTTTGGTTCGTCCATTAAAGCATAAACTTCCATTTCATAGAGTTGGCCATGATGTTTTGGAGTTATAAGACAAAGATGGCGTTCGGTTTCGCTCTTGTCGATCGTTAACCTAATTATAGTATCAAGTTTCTGAAAGTTTTTTGCATATTTCGATGAGATAAATTTATGTCGATTATAAATATTGACGTACGTATGTGACTGCAGAAAATATGAAAGAATTAAAAATAATCTCACCCAACTATTTTATCGCTTAAAGTTTTACATTAATCGCAATTTAATTTTGTCATAAATTTATTGACATATAAATCATTTTCTTATTTTGATAAACTTAATGCTACAGTACTGCATAGATTTTGCAAGGTTGTTTGAAGCAGCAGTTATGATAAGTTTTGAGGTGGAGTTTGGTTCTTGTCTTATAAATTTAATTGGCATAGAAACCAATATAAGACACGGGCTAAGAGTAAATATGTGTTAAATTATATATGAAAAAAATATATATACATAACTGTGTAGTGTACAGTCGTCTATAGCGATAATTTTTTTAAGTTATGGCGACAGTAAACCGTCGCCATAGCTAGTTTTAGTCACGACGGTTGATAGTCTAAAAAATCTTCGTCATAAACGATTGTGCACTACAGTATAGATAGACTATATATGTTTTTTCTAAAGTTACTGTACAGTGATTTGACTTTGATTAGTGAAGTTTAAAAAAATTCTTTTGAATTATTTCTATTAAAAATAATTTAAATGCCTCTATGCAATAGATAAATTAGTTGAACTTTATTGAACTAATAAATAGTCACATATATTATACTTGGATTCCCACAACTTTTGTTGATTAGCCATCAGAAATACGACCAACTAAGAATAATGTACAGTAACGCATATTCTCTCTTTTTTAAAATTTAAATTTATTATGATTTTTAAAAGTCAAATAAATTTTACAAACAACAAATATTATAATCAGTACCTTCTAAATAATTTATAATATCTATAATTTAACTGAATAAGAATTTCATATCAAATTTGAATTTAAAAATATCGTAAATTCAATTCAAAAAGTTAAAATTAATATTATCTTTTGGAATAAAGATTATGTTTATTTGTAAAAATGAAAAATGCGATAGAATTATTTGTACTAATTTAATATTACTACGGACTATTTTACATTATTAATATTTTATTAATCTCATGGACTATATATGTAAATAAACAAACATTCTAGGCCAGTATTTGAGAATTAGATTTTAATTCGTGGAGAGTATATTTAGTATCATAAAAAAGGTAATGTTTACCCAATTACTACAAATGATAGAATTATTATATTCATGGCCAATTAAAAGAACTTGCATAAAAGAAGTCGTACGCAGGAAAAACTTCTCATGCATATATTTGCAAAAACAGCCATGAATGTTCTATATATAGTGGTATTGATTCTCTCCTTATTGACAAACCAAAAGAAATAAAAATAAAAATAAAAGTAGAAAAAATTACAAAATCATAATAAAAAATAAAACCATAATCATAATAGGAGAGGTGAGAGAATTTATAGAAAAATCAATAATTAATTCATAATCAAAAAGATAAACTCCTTCAAATATATATATATATATATATATATATATATATATATATATATATATATAAAAGAGATACCTGAAAGGGTAGGGAAAAAAACTCGTTCAATGTCATGCTCGATCTTGTACATACTTTCCGTTTCACAAAAAGTATCTTATTTGACGTTGTCGTACATTTTTTCTTAATATATGAAGTTGTAGTACATTTTTTTTTCTTACTTTGATGGATCCTTAATGAGTCATAGATGTATTATTTTAACAACCATATTTTGATGAATAAATAATGATTTTGATTAATTGAACTAAAAACTTTGTTTTTAAAAATTCTAACGACAGTAATTTTTTTTTCTTAATAACAAAAAATCCCTAAAACTGAAAATGACCCACATTAAAATTGATTGCCGCTGTAGGATGTAGCGGCAACTTGCATATCAATTATACAAATCCACTTGTTTAAAAATGAGCTTTTTTCTAACCACGCAGCGGCTTAAAGAAGACCACCCTCCTGCGTGTTGTCACTATGATATGCTGACTAGTATTTATTTTTAATTATTACTAATGTCTTCGTCAAAAATAAATGCCTTATTTCAAAGATGTCTCAAAACATTATTATAAGCTTATGTTGAAGCGGGGAAAAAAAAGTAGTAGAAAATCTCATTCTGTCATATTATTATCATTAAATTAAATATTTAATTAATAAATTAAGAATAAAATTATAATAAAAATACACTTATAAAATTTATAAATTAATTTAACGAGTAAAACTTTTTATTTAGAATGTAAATTAAGTATTCTTCTCTCATATTCATCTACGAACATAATAAGTTTAGTGTGATGATAAAATTATGTTATAATATTAAGTGAAGTAATGACAACATAATGACATTATGATTTTTTATAAAGATCAAAGAGCACATTTTTATTTTATAAAACAAATAATGATAATTACTATAAATTATCTAAAAGATATATAATATTTATTGTTTGGCAATTATTAATAAATCATCTTAATTTTTAATTTAAAAATGCCTCATATTCAAAAATCAATAATACATTTATAATTTGGAATGGAGATAATATATGATTGTTGTTTAATTGGAAAACCAACCCTATAAGAAACTTTATATTCGTATCCGATTATGATAAAGTTATCATCAACTCTACCGTAATTAGTTATATAATTTTTTGTTATATTAACTATAGCAAATATTACATGAATAGGTTTTATAACTTTTTATTATATTAGTTATAACATTTATTACAACTAATTCAATAAAATGTTAGTATAAAAATTAATTATGGTGAAGTTGCGTTGTAGCATGCATCGAGTTTTCTCAATTTCCGTATGGGACGTATGGTTATGGTCATATAGACTTGTACACTATTCCAATTTCGGACTTGCAAAGACAGATTTATACCCCCTTGCCGATATATATATATATATGTATGTATGTACATATATATATACAGTTGTATGCGACAATTTTTTTAAATTATAATGACAGTTCAACTATTGTCATAAATTAAAAATAATTAATTATCGTTATAACCCAAAAAAATAATCAGCATTGTGTATATATTTTTTTTCCATATATATATATATTTCAGTACTATCAATCGTCCTTACGGATAGCGTACTATCAATCGTCCTTACGGATAGCGTAAGCATGACTCATGTAGGCCGCCTTTACCCTAATTCCTAAGAGTAAGATTAAGTAATCGGATTAAAAGTGTTCTAGTTTATTTAAACAAAATATTGAAGAATTGTATTAAATGTATATATATTTTGTCTATATAAATTAGATAATTTTTTAATTATTTAATATTATTTATATGTTAACTAATTTTTCTTTTCTATTGTGTAAGATTAATTAATTTATATATACATTTTTTATATAAATCACTTTATTTATACATGGAGAGGAGAAAGATTTTTTTTTATTTCACAAATAGACATGATTTAATGTATTTATACGTTATAATTTTGTTATATTTAAGATATATAAAATATTCTCCATCTCATTCACAAAAAATGTCTCATTGATAAAATCATTATGATAATTAATCTAATTATTACTCTCTCTCCCTCTCTTTATATATATTTATATATTACGAGTTTGTAAATTAATACAAATAGTCCGTCAAACAAATTATTGGATGCAATTCTATGTTCTGGTGTGGAACGAGCCAGCATTAGGTTGATTTTCTTATTTCATGTGGTTAGAGTTGACAAAATGGTTAAGTTACCCATAAACCCATCCAATAAATTGAGTCAATTGACCTTTTTTTTTCCATGTGTTAGTTTGACAAAGTGGTTAAGTTACCATTAACCCGTCCAATAAATTGACCTTTTATTGGGGTTGGTTATCCAGGTAATAAATAGGTAATGGGTTTTAGTTAGATGGGTAAACTCGTGGGTCAGAATTGGTAAAATAACACTCTCGTTTTACCTTCTTCTTGATAGAATAGATTTCCGTTCATTACTTTCCTTTTATCTGGCTCCCGTATTTTGGGATTTCATTGGACCCACCCATCCACCATTAGCTACAGGTTTTACAGTTTTCTCTCACGTGTAACATTATAAAATATAAAACATCCCCATTTTGACTATAGTTTACTGCTTATATAAACACCTTAAGAATTCTTGCTGCTTACTATGGTCATGAGAATAAATGCATGTGAAGCTGCTGTAGTAACTTTTAATAGGCGTATTTTTCATCTTGAAATTGCAGTTTTTTTAATTTAATTGATATAATACATTATATATATATATATATATATATATATATATATATATATATATATATATATATATATATATAGTTTATGATGACTTGTTAACACATTAAAGTTTTGGTGTTGTTTTGAAAAAAATTAAAATAATTAAAATTATGAATTTATATATGGGTCGAGTATGACTTATATCTATTTAAAATTATTCATTTATAACCTCATTACTTATTAAATTTTATTCATTATTTATTAAATTGACCTATTTATCAACTCTAAATGTGGTTATAGACTGGACCATTTTCTCATGGACAAAGACACCCATTATAGACTAGCCATGCAGTTGCGCATAGCTGTGTCAAGTCGAAGATACCATTCTATGTGGAAATAGGTAGTCCTACTAGAAATAGAGAAAGTGAAAGTTGGCAGGGTCTTTGACCGGAAACTTATGAAGTTGGAAAAAAATTCTAGCGGAATCGAACTATTTATTTCATATGAATCCAATTAACATGAAATTAATTTTATAATAAATTAGATAATAGACTAATACAATATTAATACACACAGAGAGAGAATATCCCCGGCCTACGGATCAAAATTATATTAATTCATTATCTACCTTACCATAAAATTAACTTCATACAATCCGAATTCATCCCATATTAATACATTAATATATTATTAAAACAACGAATATTTATATAAATTGGTTCAGCAAATATATTAGATCATCTCTTTATCAAAAAAATTAATCTATTAAGTTAAAATTCTCTCATACTTCTTAATCTATTCATACTCTTAAATTTATCGATCTAAAATTTATATAAAATATCCCAACAAAAATATAGACATTCATAATTAACTGCACAACACTAAAATATGAATCCAATTATATATACCTGACGATAAATTCATATCCATATTAAATATTAAAGTATATATATAAATATAAATGGAAAAATATGAATTAAGAAAATATCGATCTACGTATTATTTTTTATTTTATTGTTTAGATACACGGAATTACAATCAAATTTTGCCAAAAGATTTCTCTATATACTTGTCATTATTCCTAAAATATATAGGCAAGTGGATCATATATGTACGTATTGTCACCTGAAAATTTTCTTTTCATCTTGATCTTTGTCAAATATGTACTGCAGTTACGCATGCACTGCATATTAAGTGACTCATGCACTTTAAATCAATTGTACTTTATACGATGATATGCCAGCCTACCGACCTGATTTTCCCAAATTTTCCAAAATTTTAAATTTATTGTTTCATCATAATAAAACATTTAAATGAGGATAGTACCTTTTTAATTGTAAAGATGGAAAATCGCTTGTGGAAATAACAAATTTCTATAAAATTAAAAAGAATATATGCGTATTAAATTTTGATTATATTCATTTCAAGGAAAAAGTCAAAAATATTGACACAGACTCTACCGAAACTGAATTATCAGTATTATTACTGATTAATCCGCAGCCCCTTCAATCTATACAGCTGGTCATGGGCCCATGGCTGATGAATGTCGACCACCACGACGACGACAATTAGAAAATAATCAATTAAATTGTTTTTAAATTTGATAGATATACAATTAAGTCAACCACATCTAACCTTCAAATTTGATAGATATACAATAACAAAAATCCAGTCGGCAAAGTCTCCTTCCAGTTCTTGAAAACAAAGGCATGATTAGTTTCGTATTGGCGCTTGTACGGCATCACCACTTGACTTCGGCTTATTTTAACAATGTCCCTCTCGCAGGGATGAGTGAGGAATTATGGCAGAGACGTTGAGGAACACAAAATTTAAAATTTCTTGAAGTTATATTTTATGTATGATCGGCGAAAATGAAAGCACGTAATTATTTTACGTGATCATGAGAATTAAAATTTCTTATTGAATTGTTTGAAGCGTCGAAAAAATTCCTCATTTTTTAGCACAATCAAAATCTTTAAACCTTGCGCAAAATGATTGAAGATTATAGGAATTCGGATGAAACAAGCCAAAAAATAATTGTCTTTAGGCTTTGTCAACATATTTAAATTTTAATTTAGCTTTCTCACGCCAATGTAAGAGTTAAAAATGGTTTTTGTTAATTACGTAGGTCACACGTAAGATCTGAGGTGATAAATTAATCTTGATCGGCAATGATTTTCTTAAACCAAACTGGACTGACCAGTAGTCCTAACTAATACAAATGTATCTGTTTACTTTCACCAGTACTAGCTCTTGCATTCAAAACAATGTTTATACCTTACATAAATTTTTATTTAAGAAAATTTTCTGATTGCTTCATTAGTTCTTTCAAAATTTACAAATAGAGAGGTGATTAGGAGTCTTATTAGTTCGTTATAGTTTGTTTAACATCAAAATAAGCAATTTCATCACTCTCACGTTCAAAACGATTTGTACAATTCACACAAGTTTTTGTGAAGGGAGACCTTATTATTATTTTATTATTTCTTTCAAATTTTTAAAGAAAAAGATGATTAGGAGTCTTATTACTTTGTTCTAGTTAGCTTAACATCAACGGTAGCAATTTTATCACTCTCTCTTTCAAAATGACGCGTACATATCACACAAATCTTGATTTAGAAAAACCTTCTTATTATTTTATTAATTCTTTCAAATTTTCAAACATCAACTTGCAGTAAGCAAATTATTGTCATACGTGATTACCATGACAATTCATACAATATTTTTAATCACGTCTTTCTGCTCACATCCAACGAGACTATTAAGAAAAATTATGTCATCATCTCGTCAAGCAATACCGCTCCAAAACGTTAGTAATCAAACATAATTTATACCCAACTTATTTTAAAGACAGATTATTTAATTAATTCACAAACACAACTTATTTAATGAAACATAAGGCAAAAAAGAAAAAGAAAAAGAAAAAGAAAAAGAGATTGCGTTTGAATTGCAAATGCACCCCAAAATTTATTTTAAGCTCCCAAAGCAGACGATAGTAGATTATTTACTTAGATAAATATAGAAACTTGTTATTTTTTAAAGAAGTGCACGGCAAGGAAATCTACTTATCTTCTAGATTTAGTATGCATGTTAGCTACATTAGTCAAAGGTTCTAGTCTTATTGACTGTTTCTCTCTCTCAGGCTAACACTAGAACATTAAAAGTTCTAGTTACAAAATTATACTTATTCGGATCCAAGTTTTTTAATTAAGTAAAAAATTAAATTTTAACATTTCATATATTCAAAGTTCAAACTGTCAACTAATGTCATGCGTAAGCGAGGAGCGCTATGTGTTGACTTAATATATGTAATCTGCTGCTTTGGGGGGGGGGGGGGGGGGGGGGGGGGGGGGGGGGGGATGTTAAGCGGGGTTGGAATGTAGAATTGTCAATTGAGAATAATCGAGTTTAATTTACTTACAAATTTTCTAAGCTTAATTTTTCTAACACGTTATTATAAAATACAATTAGAAAATCAATAACTGATGACCAGAGTTATTAATTAATTATCTAATATAGTTATATTGGTTATATTATATAGACATATTCTGTAGGATACACTTCATGTGGTTGTGTACGAGGGAAAATAAGATAACATATTTATTTAGAAGAGAATAAAAAATTCTTTGTATTATCCATTAACCATAGATGATATATATATATACACACACACACAATGCATTGTGTAACACTAGACCTCATGATATTAGTTTTGACTATGTATGTAGCAGCCTACGTGCTAGTTGTGTTGGTCTTTTTGAAAACTAGCTACCTTATTAATTACTAATAATTCACCGGCACATAAATACATAAGTACCATTTCCATTGGAAACTAAGAAGAACCCCTCTTTCTCAACTCTCACCAAAAGGTCAAGTTACATGCATGGTAATAATCTAACGACCAACGACAACCCACTTTTGTTATTAATAATACTCCACAAACAAATTTGGATACCACCGAGTACACAAAGTCACTTGTAGAAATCTCATAACCATATGCATGATAGACCATCAGATCAGAACACGTGTTTCAAAAAGAACGGATCATAATGATAAATTATATATATATATCTATATATATATATATATATATAGAGAGAGAGAGAGAGAGAGGGAGAAAACAATCCTTGTAATTTCCACAGGTAGTTAGTTGTAGCAATCGTAGGCCTAGAACTTAATATTAATTAATAAAATATGAAATCAAAAAAATGTTATTAATAAAATACTATCGTGATAATGTTGGCATATCCAATCAAACAACCACATACACGTGCATATAGAAAGAAAGAAAAAAAGTACATATCTTAGTCAATTTTAACTAAGACAATTTAATAAAACAATATAGTTTATTAAAAATTATTAAAATATTTCACATAAATTTTATATTAAATAAATTCAAAAATATAGATAAATTAATAAATATAATAAATTCTCAATTTAATAAATTAACTTTTTGACTAAAAAAATGATACAATATGTTTTGTTGAGTCATTTTACATAAATGCACGTTTTGTGGATGATGAATTACTGGGAATGGATCATATAATTTCCTTACAATTGGTATCATTTGGTACTGAAGCATAGTGTAAGTAATGATTTGACACGTTGAATTGTTGCATGGAGAAATTATTTAATATTTTTGAAATATTATCATATAATATTTTAAATTTATTATATATTATTATTTTAATATATATAATAAATTATTTATATTTAAATTCATAAATAATAATAAATAATTAAATTAATAACATCGCGTGATAATATTCAAAAACATCGAATACACAAACATTAGCAAATGATATATTATTGCATATTTGAGTCGAATAAAGGCACGGTACTCGAACAAATTATTATACATTGCACAGTGATACACAAGATATATTGCATGGTCGTACAAAAGTGTGAATATATGAAGGTTAGGTTAAGGACCCGTACTTTTCTAGACGAACCGCGTTGAATATATTTATATTATTATATTATAGGTGTAGTACTTTCACTAGTCATTCATCAGCAATATATATTCCAGCGTCTTGTTCTTCTGTAATGAATACAATGCACTTTCTGTTTTTTTAATAAATCGCAGTCCTTCCACGGTCCATAAATAATACACAAACTCTGCTACAAATATATATGTCAATTTTTTTTTTTAACAGAATTAATTAATACCTATATACTACCTTGGCATTTTATGAAAATGAAAGTCTTACTTCTTTTTTCTTTTTATTCTTCAACTTTAAGCTTTATGTTTGATATATTTATACGGACATAATTTTTTCTCAAAAAAATTGATAATAATTTTTAATCTTTAAAATTTTATATTAATAAAATTCATTCAAAATATGATGTCTATTAAAAAGCTTAATATAAAAAAAAAACACAACTGATGAAGTTAAGAGAATTCACTATTATATTCTCCCCTTTTGTGTCACGATTATATAATTGTCAAATTATTTAATTAAGTGAAGTGATCAGAGTTTTCAACAAAATACTCACGTGAATTGTCACCTAAATTTCGAACAGTCTGGTGGCAAAAAGGATTATATATACATATAACCATTTTCTTTAATATATTTTAAAGGCCAAATCACAAAATGCCATTCTCTATACGTTCAGACATTATACTGCATTAATTAGTTCATGTATATTAATAAAGTGTAAGGAAAAAGTATTTTTTTTTTTTATGTTAACAATTTTTGTGATTTTTTTTATATTTAATTTATTTCACATTCCATCTCTATTAATTTTTTCAAACAAACAATTATGTTTTTCATTTTTATTTTCTCTCTCACACTCTCTTCTCCCTTTACATTAAATCACACACTATAAAACATAGTTTTCAAATTTAGACCGGACTGTCGGTTCGATCGGAAAAAATCAGAAACGATTGGCCTTCTAGTCCGGTTCAAACTAAAAAATCAGTTTTGGTCAAAAATCAGCCAAACTCGATAACCCGATAGTTGGAATGGTCGACCCAGTGACCCGATCACCAGTTTTACCTGTTCTCTATCTTCTTTTCTTTTCTTTTTTTTTTTATAAAAAAAATTAAACATTTGAACTTGATTAAATGTATCATTAATTGAGTTTTGAGTTATGATCATAATTTAATATCTTTCTTTTTATATAGATTTAGTATTTATTTGAATTGTATAAAGTAAATATTGTACAAATAGTTTTTTTTTTATTTTTTTTTTTACCGAATTTGATTGAATGTATCTTAGAGATATTTATATTCATTTGTGTTTGATTTTATCACTCTTAAGTCTTGAATTTTGAGTTATGAACTTATGATCATGATTTAATATCTTTTTTTATATATAAATTTAGTATTTATTTGAATTGTATAAAGTAAATAGTATACAAATAGGTTTAATTTTTTTTTATGTGTAGATAAATTGATTAATTTGACATATTTACTAAATATTACATATTAATGACGTCACTAGTTCAATAACGGTCTGACTATTGATTAGACTAGTAACCTATTCACCCGATACATTTTTCAATTCGATAACCAGTTCGAATCTAAGAACACTATTATAAAGTATGTAAGGAGCCTTCGGTTGAGAATCAACGCTTAGCTCTTATTATAAAGTTTATAAAAAAAATTTAAGTGTTTTTTGTTTAAACCTTATAATAAAAGAGTCTTAATAAAATTGAAAAAATAGTGATAAAAGAAAATGGAATTTGTTTGTGAATAAAACTCCCACTTACTCACATTCAATTCATCCGCAATAACTTTCAACGATATTTTACAGCTACTTCTTTCACACAATTCAAAATATTTTATTCTTTCACAAATATTATATATCCATCTAATTGATTTTCAACCATTTTTCTTTTTTTTTTCTTTTGTCCAATTCTCATCTCATATTTTTATTTTCAAAAAGATGTAGTCAGATTGAGTTATTTGGGATGGTAAAGTACAACGTGAGCGTATTTTCGTTAATCACCCATCTTACAATACGAAGAAGGATGAGGAGCAAGTGGAATTAATTATAACTCATCAGATTACAAAGACGACTATGATAATCGTTTTATAAAAAGTAAGTAGACTTATCTAAGAGTTGTTTTGTTGAACGAAAATTTTGATTGTTTTTTTTTTAATTTTCAAAATTTATAATTTTTATTGTTTTCTGAATTCAATTCTCTAAACTCAATCGATCTTTTTAGCATATGCATATGACTTTATAAATTATGTTAAAATTTTAAATTCTAACATTATTTATATATGTTACATGTGTTGTGTGTGCAGATTATTAATCTATATTATAAAGTGTGTAATTTTTTATAACTATTTTTTTGCTATTATTATATCACAATTTAAGAGTTTTATTAACTTTTCTTTTTCTTTTCCAATTTTTTCTCGATGCATGTTTTGATTATCACTCCTTTTTTTTCTCTCACCACTTTTCTCTCTATTTTCCTATAGTTTATTTTTTCCATCACCTTATTTTTTACTCACAATTAATTTATGCTTTCTTTTCTCCTCTTTCAGATTATAACGCATTTTTTTTCTTCTGTAATTTTATTTGTCATAATTTTATCTTCAATTTATTTTTCTTTTACAACTTGTTTTCTAACGCGCGTAGCACACGTGCGTTGACATTAGTCTTCATAATTCACTTTCAAATTAATGCAAATACACACTTTTAGGATTTACAATATTATTATCATCAGTCTTATGTAAGACTTAGGGGCTGTTTGTTTAAATCTGAATGGGGGTCTGAATCTGAATCGGTAAGTGGCTGAATGGTTAAGTGCGTTTGTTTGGAAAAAAATTCGTCTGAATGGCTGAATCGATTAGATAGCGCGGCTGAATGGTTAAGGTCAGAATTTGTGGCTGAATGGGCTGAATGGTAGCTGAATGGAGAAAAAAAATAAAAAAAAATAAAAAAAATTATATTATGTAATATTAACTAAATTTACAACAACTTTGAATTTTTTCAGAGGGGTAAAATATTAAAAATATGTCATTCAGATCTTTCAGATATGTTAATTATCAAACAATTTTTTTCATTCAGATTCAGATTCAGCTCATTCAGATTCAGATTCAGATTCAGCTCATTCAATTTTTATCAAACACCCCCTTAGAGCCTTAATTAGACCGTTTTCTTTTTTAAAAAGATATGTTGATATATATATATATATATATATATTAGTTGTATTTACTATTTCAGTAAATATATTTAAAATTATTAAAATAATGATCTAATAGTTTGAAGGAATTCCACCTCACTACTTAAGTTAACGGGTAGGATATGAGAAAAAAAAAAATTATCCCAACCTGCCACCTTAATTAGCGGGTAAGATAGGAATAAAAAAAAAAGTAATCACCCACACGCTAACTAAAATGCCGAGTAGAGTAAAAAAAAAAAACATAGACAACGGATAAAAGAAAAAAAAAAGTAGTCACCCACTCCCTAAATTAGACGCCTGGTGGGATAAAAAAAAAAGAAGTACAAAAGTACAAACATACACAAGGGAGAAAAATATATAAAAAAAAAATCACCCACCCGACAGCTTAGTTAGCTGGTGGGAAATTTTATTTATTTATATTTTTCTCCCTTGTTTTTGTATGTACTTTTGTATGTTTTTTTTATCCCACTCGGCATCTGAATTAGCAGTGGGTGATTAATTTTATTTTTTTTCTCTTATTCGTTGTGTATGTCTTTTGTATGTTTTTTTAACTTCACCCGGTATTTTAGTTAACGGGTGGGTGATTAATTTTATTTTTTTATTCCTGTCCTACCCGCTAACTAAGGTGGCGGGTTGGGATATATATATATTTTTTCCTATCTTACATATTAACTTAGGTAGCGGGTTGATGATTTTTTATTTTTATCCTACCTGTTAATTTAAATAGCGGGATATAATTCTTTCAAGCCAAGATCATTATTTTAATAGTTCTAAATGTATTTATTAGAACAATAAATATAACTAATATTTACTATAAATCATTAACTATCTATCTATATATATATATATATATATATATATATATATATATTGGCAAATATTTCACGTTAACAAGTATATATAAACGCCACGTGTTTGACTTAAGCTTAAGTGACACATAATAAGTGAATGTGTTGAGATACTATAAAGTGGTTCATAAGACAATTTAATAAGTTCCGATATAATTATAATTAAGAGGCTATTTTATTTATTGTTAATTAATTTTGAGCTAACTACTTAAAAAGTATAAAAACAATTTAAAAATAAATAACGTAAAGCTTAGAAGTCACTAGTGTATACTTGGTTCATACCTAGAACATTTATTTTCTAGAACATTGAAAATTCTAGATCACTCTGGCTCACCAGCTGTAATACCCAGTTTTTTTTCTTTCTTTTCGTCTAGTCCCACATTTCTAAGTCTTGCAACTTAGTTTTCTTCTTTCACCTATATATATAGTTTTACTCCGTTTAGTTTTATTTCACTAAAATTAAATACATTCTATTTATGTGAGGACCTTTTTATATAAGGACTTTTTTAGTAAAGACTTTCCTAATTAAATTTTTTAGTATTGAAGATGTGACAACCCCAAATCCGGGTTCCATAACCTCGAGTTTGGTTCTCACTATTCAACACATTACTAACAATTAAATACATACATTACATTTAAATATCGCGGAATAATACATATTGGTTCCCTTACAAAAAGGTTACAATACCATGGTCTATTAACCTTAACATAAACAGTTCCTATCATAAGGAATTACAAAAGGTTTAACAACAGTAAACACAAATTTAAGCATCTAATTAGCATGCATAAACTACTTAAGCTCTGACCTTTCCTTTTCCCTTATCCTTCTTTTAGCAATCAGGATTATCTGAAAAATGGTTCATGATATAGCAAGAATGAGCAACTAGTTTGCTCAGCAAGTTTAGAACAATCATGTAGATTTAATATATCATGAATGAATGGGAAATGTCATCAATGGTTCAACAATATATATAACAATTGTGAATGAAACAGGATTCAAATTTTAATAAATAGAATATTTGAATCTTAAAATGCTGAGTGGTCACTAAGGACCCTGAACTAACGAGGGTATAATAGAGTTTCCTCTGAACCTTTGAGTTGTTTGGTTTTCAAGGGGATCAGCTTATTCAACCCGCTGTATATGCATTACATTTAGTCACTGGCGCCAAAGTCGGTTTCCCGACACAAAATCCCCTAATTTAGGGTTGTTCAATTCTCAGACTTAATATAAGAAATCCGCACCCAACAATAGTTTGGATAAGCTTTTAAAAGTATTCAAGTATTGAATTTATAAACGTAATGTCTAGCTGAACTATTAGCTTTTGACATTTTTAATACAGTTCATGAATCAAGAACTAATAAGCTTCAAGTGCACTAAGTGCGATTTTATCAACAATATGGATGTGGGATAATTTTAAATAATTAAACCACTTCAAGCTTTGACAATAAATACAAGTATAGAAACTTGTTCAACAATAAATGAGTAGGGTTAGAGAACTTGCCTGTCTGCTCAGCTACAATAAATGTCTAGCTTTAACTAACTTGCTTTGAAAGACCTAACATTAATAAAGTCGGTCTAATAATTAGTACGGCGTATTTGCATAACTATACGCTTAATAATGAATTTATTTACCACACATAAGTACTAACACATAATTTACATTAGTCAAAACAATATTATTAACCTTATAGACCCTTAATCATTTTAGGTTAATAATTTAATAAGTTAGAAAATATTTTTCTTAAGTGTTGGACACTTATTAAACCCTTAAACAACTTATTACAATTGTTTAATTAACTCATAATTAAATTCAATTTATTTTATTAACTCAATCTCTATTTAATTACTATTTAATCTTGATTAAATAGAAATTAATTAATTAACTCTAGTTATTATTTAAAATAAATAATAACTAATTGTACTTACTTATTATTTAATTATAATTAAATAATAAATAATTATTGACTTAATTTTAAACCTTCTTTAATTTAATATTAATCAACCAATAATTAACTAAGTAATTAACCTTACTTATTATTTAATTTAAGGAAATTAAATAATAGTTTACTAATCTTAATCCTCTTTAATTATTATTTAATGTTAATTAAATAATAATTAATTATTTAATTAATTTTAATTATTATTTAAGGTTAAATAATAATCAAATCATTCTTATTTATTATTTAAATTAAATAATAAATTATTACTCTAATAACTTAATTTCCATTAATCGTTATTTAATGCTAATTAAATAATAATTATATACTTAATTATCCTTATTTATTATTTAATAATATTTAAATAATAAATAATTAATTTATAAATTTTATCTCTCTTTAAGTATTATTTAATAGGCATTAAATAATAATATCATCTTTATTTATTATTAACATTTAAAATAATAAATAAATAATAAATTTATTAACTTAACCATGATTTAGCTAACTAGATTAATATTTAAAATATTTAAATATTAAACTTAATGAAAAATATCCTCCCCAATATTATTTTTGTATTATAATTATTTTTGTTATAATTTTAAATTAGTTTTTAAATATTTAAATTATTTAAATTTAACCCGAATGGCATTTCTGTAAATAATTCGAAAACTGAACCGATGGCAGAATGGTAATTTCGCGAAGAAAAACACGGAGGGGCAGAATCGTAATTCCGCCAATATTTCTTACCGCGCATGGCGCGCGTTTCAGATTCTTACGGCCCAAAACGACGCTGTTTTTGGAAAGCCGGATACGGCTTCCGCGCGTACGCGCGGAGTAACTTTTTACGGACACCAAACGACGTCGTTTGGCTCCGTGTTTTCGGTGAACAGTGGCTGCGCGCGCATTGCGCGGAAACCCTTAATTTTTTTCTTCTTCGCAGAATGTGAACAGTGACCAGAAATACCCACTTTAATAAAAACTATACCATCAAGTAAGCTTTAAATGCTCAATAAAAATCCAAAAAAATTACCAATCACTTAATATCAATTTATAACATGAAAATTTAATTTTTCATGATTTAAAATCATTATTTTTTTATAAAATTTTTTACATCACATAAACTACCACAAATCATAACTTTTTGTGTATAACTCCATTTTGAGTGATTCAAACTTTGTTTTTCTCATAATTTAATGTTCTATAATATTAGAACATCAAACCTAAGTTTTACAAAAATATTTTTGGTCATATATTTCAAAACTTGTTTTCACACTATTAAATACATATTTTAGCATATAAAATATACCAAAATACAAACCAAGCATATTAAACTCAAGCATGGCATAAATATTACCACTACACATTAATAACTATATTAACATGTTTATACTAACATGATGATTTATTTAATTTAAAAATAAAACTTAGATTTAGAATAACCATTACCTTGATTTAATGGCTATTCTTCTTTTTCTCCCAAAATATGTTTTGAATCTTGAAGACATAAACTAGCTTAGAACTCCTTCTCATTCTCTTGCCATCTCTCAAAATATTTTGCTCTCAAACTCTCTCTTTTGAAACTTGAAGAAAATAATGAAGTAACATTTACCCATTCCAAGTATACTTGAAAATTAATAGATATACATAATGTATCTAATAATTTTGACCATTACAAGCTAGCTATTGGATACTTACACAAGTTAACAAGCCATGACTTAGTTGGTGAAAAGAGGCATGGTTTATGTACTTGAAAAAAATAAAACAAGCAACCATTAATTAAATAAATAAATAATAAACTAAAAAAAAAAAAAAAAAACCAACTCATTTTCTCTCTCCTTCCTAGCATGATGGTCGGCTGATGGATTGGTTTTTGTCCCAATTTTATTGTCACAAACTTATTTTTTAAAAAATTAATAGTTTAAATTAAGTATTTTCCAAGTGGGCCAATCATTGGGCTTTAATTTAAAATACCAATTGGGCTTCTATTAAATTGTTTGGGCTACTAAATTGTCAAATTTTATTATTCTCCACTTAGACTACTAATTGACCCATGTTGGGCTAATTTAATAATTTACACATTAATTATTCAATCTATGATTAAATAGATAATTAGATTGAATAAATAATTAAATATTCTAACCCATAAGTATTAAATTACTAAATGGACTAATAAATATTATAATTAATATTTCACATTATTTACATTAATTAATAATCATATTAATTAATTTATTATATTTAATTCACTCATTATATTCAATTTAATTGAATATTTAATTAATAGGAAACTTATCAATTATTTTGATATTAAAACTTTAGGGTTTGTTCACAAATTTAATAACATATTAGTGACCCCCTTTAATTAATTTTAGTAATTAATTACATAATTATTTAATCACATAATTAATTAATCACATAAAAAGATTTAAGTAATCTCGCAAAACTAACTCGTTGAAAATTAAATTAATAATTTAATTAATAAAGACGTGGAAATTCTAGGACATTACATTCTCCCCTCCTTATAAAAATTCCGTCCTCGGAATTGTAAAATAAGGTTACTCAAATAAAAACGGGTAATTTGCCCTCATTTCCTCCTCTAATTCCCACGTAGCTTCTTCAATGGCGTGATTCCTCCAAAGTACTTTGACAGAATGAATTATCTTATTTCTCAGTTTCTGTTCCTTCCTATCGAGTATCTGAACAGGAACTTCTTCATATGATAAGTCCTTCCCGACTTGAATTGGTTCATAGGAGATAACGTGCTTGTAGTCTGGTTTGTATGGCCGCAATACTGACACGTGAAACATATTGTGAATATGTTCCAATTCAGGAGGTAAAGCTACCTCGTATGCTACTTCACCCACTCTCCTCAATATTTCGAACGGTCCTATAAACCTTGGACTCAGTTTCCCCTTCTTTCCAAATCTGATCTTCCCTTTCCAGGGAGATACCTTAATGAACACAAAACTCCCCACTTCGAAGTCTCGTTTCTGTCGATGTAAATCGGCATATTTCTTTTGACGGTCTTGAGCTGCTACTAGCCGAGCTCTTATTACCTTGATAATTTCTACCGTCTGTTGAACCAATTCTGGCCCCAACAGTCGGCGTTCTCCTACCTCATCCCAACATAGAGGTGTTATGCATTTTCTGCCATATAAAGCTTCGTAAGGCGGCATACCTATGCTCGCATGATAACTGTTGTTATATGCAAACTCAACTAGTGGTAGATGGATTTCCCAACTGCCCTTGAAATCCATCACGCAGGCCCTGAGCATATCTTCCAATGTCTGAATGGTTCTCTCACTTTGCCCATCGGTCTGCGGATGATACGCTGTACTCATTCTCAACTGTGTCCCCAATCTCTCCTGAAGACTTCTCCAAAATTTTGACGTGAAGCACGGATCTCTGTCTGACACAATCGATACCAGCACCCCATGTCTTGAAACTATCTCTTTGATGTACAATTTGGCCAACTGATCCAAACTGAACCTAATCTTGATCGGCAAAAAGTGCGCTGACTTTGTTAGCCGATCCACAATCACCCAAATTGCGTCATATCCCTTCTGTGTTGCTGGAAGTCCTACCACAAAATCCATTGTGATATGCTCCCATTTCCACTCAGGAATTTCTAACGGCTGTAACAATCCACTTGGTCTTTGATGTTCGGCCTTTACCCTTTGACAAGTTAGGCATCGGCTGACACATTCTGCAACCTCCCTCTTTAAATTCGGCCACCAAAAATGCTGACGTAGATCTTGATACATCTTCGTACTCCCCGGATGTATCGAGTATCTCGTACTGTGGGCCTCTTGCAAAATTTCCTCTCGTAATTCAGGCACTAGCGGTACCCAAACACGATTTTCAAATCTTAGCAATCCCATGCTATCAATTTTAAACTTGACCTCTTCTCCATCGGTCATCCTCTTCCGGATTCTGTCACATTACTCATCTTTGTCTTGAGCCTCTTTCACCCTATCTAACAAGGTTGGGCTCGCCTCGACTTCTATTGACTCGTTTGAACTTCTCACTTCCAACTCCATTCGAGCCATCTCTTGAACCAATTGTTCTTGATCTATCAATATGAACAATTTCTCCCTGCTCTTTCTACTCAGAGCATCCGCTACTACGTTGGCCTTGCCGAGATGATATAGAATTTCACAATCATAATCTTTGATCAATTCCAACCATCTCCATTGCCTCATATTCAACTCCTTCTGTGTGAATATATACTTTAGACTCTTATGGTCTGTGAATATCTCACATTTCTCTCCATACAAATAATGCCTCCAAATTTTAAGGGCAAACACTACCGCTGCCAATTCCAAGTCATGGGTAGGATATCCCTTCTCATAATCTTTTAATTGTCTGGACGCATACGCAACGACTTTGCCATTTTGCATAAGCATACAGCCAAGCCCCTTGTGCGATGCATCACTGTAGACCGTAAAACCTCCTGTATCGTCTGGTAAGGTCAATACAGGTGCTTCACTAAGTCTTTTCTTTAACTCCTGAAAGCTTTCCTCACACTTCTCCGTCCACACGTATTTTACCGTCTTTCTTGTTAAGTTGGTCAACGGTGTTGCTATCTTTGAGAAGTCTTGAATGAACCTCCGATAGTAACCCGCTAACCCTAAGAAACTTCTTACTTCTGTCGACGTCCTTGGTTGTTCCCAATTCATTACCGATTCAACCTTCGCCGGATCAACCGAAACTCCCTCCTTGTCAATAACATGACCTAAAAATTGAACTCTTTCCAACCAGAATTCACACTTTGAAAACTTAGCGTACAACCGCTCCTTCCGTAAAATCTCCAACACCAATCTTAGGTGTTCAGCATGCTCTTCCTCTGTTTTGGAATACACCAAAATATCGTCAATGAACACGACTACAAATTTATCCAAGTATTGCTTGAATATTCTGTTCATCATGTCCATAAATGCGGCTGGCGCATTCGTTAGTCCAAACGACATCACCAGAAACTCATAATGCCCATATCGAGTTCTGAATGCCGTCTTGGGTATATCCTCCTTCCTGACTTTCAACTGATGATAACCAGTCCTTAAGTCAATCTTTGAAAAGTACTTCGCCCCTTTCAATTGATCGAAAAGATCGTCAATTCGTGGTAACGGGTACTTGTTCTTAATTGTTACTTTATTCAGCTCCCTATAATCCATACACAGTCTCATCGATCCATCCTTCTTCTTTACAAAAAGCACCGGTGCTCCCCATGGAGAAACACTTGGCTGAATGTACTTATTATCTAACAACTCCTGCAATTGCACCATCAATTCCTTCAGTTCTACCGGAGCCATCCTATATGGTGCTTTCGATATCGGTGCTGTCCCCGGTACTAAATCAATCACAAATTATATCTCCCTGTCCGGCGGTAAACCCGGCAGTACATCTGGAAAAACATCCATAAATTCCCTAACTACTGATATTTGCTCCATCCCGGGACTCACCACTTGTGTGTCAACCACATGAGCCAAATACCCTACACAACCTTTCTTCAATAATTTCTTGGCTTGCATCATCGTCAGACAAGAAGACTGTCTTGACGACTTGCTGCCATAAAATACAACCTTAGACTTATTTGGTGTCTTAAGGTGTATGCACTTCTTCTGACAATCAATTATCGCCCCATGGTTAAACAACCAATCCATCCCAAGTATTACATCAAATTCCCCCAGACGTATTGGAATTAGATTCACATTTAATTTCTGACCCCTGATTTTAGCACAACAATTTCTATGTATGTACTCTACCGGAATCACTTCTTTATTAGCAACTTCTATGTTCATTGAGTTTTCTAGTTTGTCCCTAGGCAACTCTAATCGTCTAGCGAAATCATCAGACACAAATGAACAGGTAGCACCCGAATCAAACAATACATATGCATTTATATTATTGATCGGAATAATACCTGACACCACGTCTTTTGACTCCACGACATCCTGTACCGTCATATTGAAAGTCCGGGCTGTCGGCTTGTTCTGTGATACAGGTCCCCCGATAGCCAGTTTACTGTTATTGCCCTTGTAGCCGCTACCCCCGTCATTCTTCTTCTTAGGGCAATCCTTTATCAGGTGGTCAGATGCTCCGCAAGAAAAGCATCTCACTTTCTTTGGGAGGGGACAATTTGGAGAAATATGTCCCACCTGACCACAATTGTAGCATGTATTCTTCCCTTTTCTGCACTCCCCGAAGTGGTTCTTCCCACATATATTGCATGCTGGCTTTTTCTGAACACTTCCTTGTTGATTCCCCGAGCTCTTGTCGTTACTGTTGTTGTCCCATTTACGCTTATGGCTGTTATTGTTATTATTGCCTCCACTGTTGCTGTTCTTGCTTCCCCCTTCATTTTTCTTCTTGTTTCTCTCCTGGTTGTACTTGGTTAATGCGTCGCTTCCTCCTTCAGCAATGATTGATTTCTCCAACAAAGTTGCGAACGAGTCAATTTGCAGTACTGCTACCTTGTTGAATATCCAAGGTCTCAATCCATTCTCGAACCTCCTGGCCTTGCGTTCCTCCGTGTCTACCTGATGTGGAGCGAATCTGGCCAGCTCATTAAATTTTGCCGCGTACTCCGGTACCGACATGTTCTCCTGTTTCAGTTCTAGAAACCTTACCTCCATCATACTTTTCATACTTTCTGGGAAATAATTCTCGTCGAATATTTCCTTAAATTTTGTCCAGGGCACCACACCATCCCCAGCCCTATTCTGATTGGCTTCCCACCAGAAATTGGCTTCGCCCTTCATCATGTAGATAGCAAAAATCGTCTTTTGCTCCTCAGCCACTCTAGAGATAACAAATGCTTTCTCTATTTCCTTTACCCATGACTGGGCTTCTATCGGGTCCGATGTTCCCCTAAACTCTGGCGATCCTACCGCTTTAAAGTCTTTGAAATTCGCCAACTGAGTTGGTGGTGGTGGTGGATTTGCTACAACAGGGTGTCTGTGTTGCATTGCCTCAGCTAGCATGTCGACGAAGTTTTGCATAGGGTCTACGTTGTGTCCCCCCTCGTCATTGTTAACTGATTCCTCTACCCCCTGGTTCCTTGGTGGTTGTCTACGTGGCGGCATTTTCTGTTATAAACAAAAATTTACATTATTATACTTATTTCATATTTTTCATCTCATTACTTTGTATCTTAGGCAATATTTAGCTAAAATACAAATAATTATTTCAACACACATATAAACATAAATTTGACTGCATTTATATTCATATGCTAAAACAGTAGTGCATAGCACTTTACATCGACAGCATACTGCTATAAATGCTTCTATCCCTGAGAAGCTACAAAAGATGGGATCTGACATATCCTACAACTTCCTAGAGTTGGGATTTAGTGACATATTAACCCTCTAATAAAACAAAAGCTGGGTTCTACTGCATCTATTTACATACGAAATTAGAAAACAACTACTACTACTACTGAATGCGCATCCCCCTACGGATCGCGTCGTCATACTCTTCATCCCCGATGGCCATCACCACACTCCTGCTGATGGTGTGCATAGACTGGCCCTCCTCAGCTGGGTAGTAGTGCACCCTGCTCTGAAGCCTACCATATGAAGATCGGTAGACATAGCTAAGTCTATTCGTCCTCACCCGCTTCTCGCGGACCTCCTCCTCTAGCTCCATTATCTGACCATGAGCAGCATCCCACTGTCTCTCCATCTCTATTCGGTCCTCTATCGCCTCCTGCTAGTGTGCACGGATGGCGGCCTTCTCTGCCTGTACTTCCTGAACCTTCAGCTCAGCCTCAGCCAACCTAGTCTCAGCCACTGCCAATTTGGCCTGCAGCTCTACGTCCTGATCTACCAGCTGATGTGTTAACACTACAAAGTGCTCCACCGAATCCTCGTACTCCTGTACCTGATCCTCCAGTCCTACGATCCTCTCCTTCAGCTCTGTGTTCTGGCCAGAGAACTGGTAAGCCGCATCCCTATACTGATCCTCCATGTGCTGGTGGGTCAGATTCTGCTCCTCTAGATGCTGGACATTTGCCTCCAGCCCCTCGTTCCTATCGGTCAGTCCCTCTATGATGTCAGCGGCAGTGGTGCCCATGCCATCAGCTGACTCCTCCTCCTCAGACTCCTCTGACTCTGCCTCATCCTCACTGTAAGGCCTCATGACTCCGCCCCAGACGGGTTCCACGCGATCCCCCTCCTCAGGATCCGACTCTGGCTCCTCTACGGGTGCAACCACCAGCGGCTGTGCAGTATCCATATGGATATCAATATAGTCCTCCTCAGCAGTGCGACTCGACTGTCCGATCTCTGCCATCCTATATCATAAAAAAAAATAACACACGTTAGTACAGCAATAAAATATATTCATTGATGAAATGAAATGATATTTTATCATGTACATCTCGGCTCGATGGATTTTCTCAATCCATCTCCAAAAATACACAACATGATGAATCTCCCCGATTCATCTCCTAACGCACTCGATATGAGTTTAATACTAAGGTTATAACTTAGGTTTCGCAAATCCTAACGTTTCTAACCTACAGCTCTGATACCAACCTGTGACGACCCCAAATCCGGGTTCCATAACCTCGAGTTTAGTTCTCACTATTCAATACATTACTAACAATTAAATACATACATTGCATTTAAATATCGCGGAATAATACATATTGGTTCCCTTACAAAAATGTTACAATACCAGGGTCTATTAACCTTAACATAAACAGTTCCTATCATAAGGAATTACAAAAGGTTTAACAACAGTAAACACAAATTTAAGCATCTAATTAGCATGCATAAACTACTTAAGCTCTGGCCTTTCCTTTTCCCTTATCCTTCTTTGAGCAATCAGGATTGTCTGAAAAATGGTTCATGATATAGCAAGAATGAGCAACTAGTTTGCTCAGCAAGTTTAGAACAATCATGTAGATTTAATATATCATGAATGAATGAGAAATGTCATCAATGGTTCAACAATAGATATAACAATTGTGAATGAAACAGGATTCAAATTTTAATAAACAGAATATTTGAATCTTAAAATGCTGAGTGGTCACTAAGGACCCTGAACTAACGAGGGTATAATAGAGTTTCCTCTGAACCTTTGAGTTGTTTGGTTTTCAAGGGGATCAGCCTATTCAACCCGCTGTATATGCATTACATTTAGTCACTGGCGCCAAAGTCGGTTTCCCGACACAAAATCCCCTAATTTAGGGTTGTTCAATTCTCAGACTTAATATAAGAAATCCGCACCCAACAATAGTTTGGATAAGCTTTTAAAAGTATTCAAGTATTGAATTTATAAACGTAATGTCTAGCTGAACTATTAGCTTTTGACATTTTTAATACAGTTCATGAATCAAGAACTAATAAGCTTCAAGTGCACTAAGTGCGATTTTATCAACAATATGGATGTGGGATAATTTTAAATAATTAAACCACTTTAAGCTTTGACAATAAATACAAGTATAGAAACTTGTTCAACAATAAATGAGTAGGGTTAGAGAACTTGCCTGTCTGCTCAGCTACAATAAATGTCTAGCTTTAACTAACTTGCTTTGAAAGACCTAACATTAATAAAGTCGGTCTAATAATTAGTACGGCGTATTTGCATAACTATACGCTTAATAATGAATTTATTTACCACACATAAGTACTAACACATAATTTACATTAGTCAAAACAATATTATTAACCTTATAGACCCTTAATCATTTTAGGTTAATAATTTAATAAGTTAGAAAATATTTTTCTTAAGTGTTGGACACTTATTAAACCCTTAAACAACTTATTACAATTGTTTAATTAACTCATAATTAAATTCAATTTATTTTATTAACTCAATCTCTATTTAATTACTATTTAATCTTGATTAAATAGAAATTAATTAATTAACTCTAGTTATTATTTAAAATAAATAATAACTAATTGTACTTACTTATTATTTAATTATAATTAAATAATAAATAATTATTGACTTAATTTTAAACCTTCTTTAATTTAATATTAATCAACCAATAATTAACTAAGTAATTAACTTTACTTATTATTTAATTTAAGGAAATTAAATAATAGTTTACTAATCTTAATCCTCTTTAATTATTATTTAATGTTAATTAAATAATAATTAATTATTTAATAAATTTTAATTATTATTTAAGGTTAAATAATAATCAAATCATTCTTATTTATTATTTAAATTAAATAATAAATTATTACTCTAATAACTTAATTTCCATTAATCGTTATTTAATGCTAATTAAATAATAATTAATTACTTAATTATCCTTATTTATTATTTAATAATATTTAAATAATAAATAATTAATTTATAAATTTTATCTCTCTTTAAGTATTATTTAATAGGCATTAAATAATAATATCATCTTTATTTATTATTAACATTTAAAATAATAAATAAATAATAAATTTATTAACTTAACCATGATTTAGCTAACTAGATTAATATTTAAAATATTTAAATATTAAACTTAATGAAAAATATCCTCCCCAATATTATTTTTGTATTAATTTTAAATTAGTTTTTAAATATTTAAATTATTTAAATTTAACCCGAATGGCATTTCCGTAAATAATTCGAAAACTGAACCGAGGGCAGAATGGTAATTTCGCGAAGAAAAACACGGAGGGGCAGAATCGTAATTCCGCCAATATTTCTTACCGCGCATGGCGCGCGTTTCAGATTCTTACGGCCCAAAACGACGCTGTTTTTGGAAAGCCGGATACGGCTTCCGCGCGTACGCGCGGAGTAACTTTTTACGGACACCAAACGACGTCGTTTGGCTCCGTGTTTTCGGTGAACAGTGGCTGCGCGCGCATTGCGCGGAAACCCTTAATTTTTTTCTTCTTCGCAGAATGTGAACAGTGACCAGAAATACCCACTTTAATAAAAACTATACCATCAAGTAAGCTTTAAATGCTCAATAAAAATCCAAAAAAATTACCAATCACTTAATATCAATTTATAACATGAAAATTTAATTTTTCATGATTTAAAATCATTATTTTTTTATAAAATTTTTTACATCACATAAACTACCACAAATCATAACTTTTTGTGTATAACTCCATTTTGAGTGATTCAAACTTTGTTTTTCTCATAATTTAATGTTCTATAATATTAGAACATCAAACCTAAGTTTTACAAAAATATTTTTGGTCATATATTTCAAAACTTGTTTTCACACTATTAAATACATATTTTAGCATATAAAATATACCAAAATACAAACCAAGCATATTAAACTCAAGCATGGCATAAATATTACCACTACACATTAATAACTATATTAACATGTTTATACTAACATGATGATTTATTTAATTTAAAAATAAAACTTAGATTTAGAATAACCATTACCTTGATTTAATGACTATTCTTCTTTTTCTCCCAAAATATGTTTTGAATCTTGAAGACATAAACTAGCTTAGAACTCCTTCTCATTCTCTTGCCCTCTCTCAAAATATTTTGCTCTCAAACTCTCTCTTTTGAAACTTGAAGAAAATAATGAAGTAACATTTACCCATTCCAAGTATACTTGAAAATTAATAGATATACATAATGTATCTAATAATTTTGACCATTACAAGCTAGCTATTGGATACTTACACAAGTTAACAAGCCATGACTTAGTTGGTGAAAAGAGGCATGGTTTATGTACTTGAAAAAAATAAAACAAGCAACCATTAATTAAATAAATAAATAATAAACTAAAAAAAAAAAAAAAAAAAAACTCATTTTCTCTCTCCTTCCTAGCATGATGGTCGGCTGATGGATTGGTTTTTGTCCCAATTTTATTGTCACAAACTTATTTTTTTAATAATTAATAGTTTAAATTAAGTATTTTCCAAGTGGGCCAATCATTGGGCTTTAATTTAAAATACCAATTGGGCTTCTATTAAATTGTTTGGGCCACTAAATTGTCAAATTTTATTATTCTCCACTTAGACTACTAATTGACCCATGTTGGGCTAGTTTAATAATTTACACATTAATTATTCAATCTATGATTAAATAGATAATTAGATTGAATAAATAATTAAATATTCTAACCCATAAGTATTAAATTACTAAATGGACTAATAAATATTATAATTAATATTTCACATTATTTACATTAATTAATAATCATATTAATTAATTTATTATATTTAATTCACTCATTATATTCAATTTAATTGAATATTTAATTAATAGGAAACTTATCAATTATTTTGATATTAAAACTTTAGGGTTTGTTCACAAATTTAATAACATATTAGTGACCCCCTTTAATTAATTTTAGTAATTAATTACATAATTATTTAATCACATAATTAATTAATCACATAAAAAGATTTAAGTAATCTTGCAAAACTAACTCGTTGAAAATTAAATTAATAATTTAATTAATAAAGACGTGGAAATTCTAGGACATTACAGAGGACGTAGACGGACTGCGAACCTCATAATTTCAAATATATTTCTTTTTATTTCTTTGTATAATTATTTAATTTTCTGTATTAGTTTTAATTTTTGTATGTTATTTAATTTATTAGTTGATATATTTTGGTATATCTTTATTGGTAATTAGCATTTTGAAATATTAAATTATTATTTTTGTAACTTTAAAATTTTGACATAAAATAATGATAATAATAATAATAATAATAATAATAATAATAATAATAATAATAATAATAATAATAATAATAATAATAATAATAATAATAATAATAATAATAATAATAATAATAATAATAATAATAATAATAATAATATTTGTTTGTAATAGAATTAAAAATAGAAAGAATATTTTTGTGAATATACTTATATATATTTCGGAAATAACAAGAATACTATTATTTATTAATATATACGTTACCATGATTATAATATTTATGTATGTATAACTTTAGGTAGAATTTTATTTAGAACGAAATAATTTCAGATTCGCCTACGAGAAAGAAAATGTGTAAAACTTAATCAATTGATTAATGTATTATTTATTTGTTCTATTCTTAGTCCCGACGGAGGGAATTTAATGAATCAGTTTTACAATATAATTTTGGGTATTACATTGCTTATTCTAGCTACGGATTTCGTACTCCTTTAGCAATATTTATTTGATTTTAATTTGTTTGTTTTGTTTCTCATTAGAATTTGGATATTATTTCGATAGTTTTAAACGCATATAATAGTTTTATTTGATTTTAGATATTCGCAACTTAACTTGTACTCTTTAGACTTATTAAACATGTTTAGTATTTATTTTGATTATGTAGAAACTTACATGCTAGTATATTTGGGAGACTTTGTGTCGATTTGTTTCGGTTTGGCATGTGCGTATTAGAACCCCTTTTGTGGTATTGGGTTGCATTCGTTGTGACAATATATCTTTGTTAGATTATACCGTAGGGTATACCAAGCTATAACCACTTATGAGGGTACCACATGCAAGTCTCTGGGCATTAAGACATGATACCTTCCGTGGCGGTGTGATCAGTCAACGACGTCTCTATTTTGTGTTTCAGTGGGCATTGGTGCTTTGTTGTGGGAGGCGTATAGGTCGGCCCTAGCATTCTGTTCTGTTCTATTATACGGTTTAATGTTGTTTGTAGTGCCGAACACACCTTTTCAATTTTGCATGCATTTGGATCTATAGTCCGATGTGTGACTTCTGTTTTGTTCTGTTTTGTTTTGAGCTCGGTATGAAATAAACTTAGCCATTCAATTCAGCCTATTATGTTAATAAGTAAATCAGTTCAGTTCAGTTGATCAGTTTTAGTTCAGTAGATCAGTTCTGTTCAGTAGATTAGTTCAATTTAGTAGATTATGTTATTCAGTTCAGTTCAGTAAGATTAGGTTATTCAGTTCAGTTGATTTTGTTAATCTCAGTTTGGTTTAGTTGATTTTATTATTTAATTTCAGTTCTTATTTCTGCACTCTTTATCCGTACTGGACATTTGACTCATGCTGTGTTTTTCTTCCGGCAGGTTTGCAAGGGGATTCAAAGGCAAGTGTGAAGAGAGTTTTCTTTTTGTTTTGATATTCTGCTTAGAGTTCGTTTGTGCGCAACCTCCCTTTCCACTAGTCGGAAATAGTGTGTTACAGAGTTAGTATCAGAGTTATGATTTTTTCTTGTAAAAAATCTATTTAGGTTTGACCTGTGAGTTATGGGTAGATATTTGGGATAGATTTTTGTTCTGTTTGAAATTTTGTTCAACTATCATATGAGTTTGTATTTGAATTTGCCTTAAATCAATTTCACTTTTGTCCATTTTATTTTGTCGAGAGCTCGTAAAACCATTAGAGGTGGTGGAGGCGGTGATAATGGTAGCAATGTTGGTCGGCACCACGGAGGACGTGTGTTCGCCTTATTATATAATTAGGTGATAGATGCGTAATATTTTATTTTGGCACTCTTTTAGTTGGCAGTCGTGAGACTTTTATTGATTTTGACTCTACTTATTCGATTATTTTGTATTCTTTTGTTCAACATCTTGGTGTGTCATTTCAGTTATTAGATTCTGCTATGTCTATTGCTGCTCCGATGATTTTTTTTATTATTTTTTTTGCTATCTCTGATTTGTACCGAGATTGTTTCTATTAGTTTTAAAAATAAGATTCGTGGAGCTAATCTTCTGTCGATGCGTATATATGATTTTGATGTGATTCTTGGGATGAATTGGTTGGAAAAGTACGAGGCCACTATTGATTGCCAAGCGAAGAAGGTTATATTTGGAAATTTGAAGTCTCCAGATTTTGTGTTTCAAGGTTCACGACGGGGTAATGTGATGAAATTAATTTTTGTTTTGAAAGCTAGAAAGTTGGTGGCTAAGGGTTGTGAAGAGTATTTGATATTTGTAAAGGATACGTCTTTGAGAGAGTTGTATTAAAAATGTTTCAGTCGTACGTGAGTTTTCTGATGTATTTAATTAAGAATTATCAGAGTTGTCATTGTAATAGGAAATTGAGTTTACCATCGAGCTTATTTCGGGTGTGAAGCCTGTAGGAAGGTTATGTGGTGCAGAACAACATGCAACGCTAGGCACTGGGTTATGTTAGGTGCAAGACAACGTTTGATTATCGATGACAAATGTTATATAAAATATTTTAATATATAACAAGTAATTTTATTTTGTATAGCCCTTATGTTTGAATCTATTGTACAAGGGCTTAAAGATCGAAATTGTTAGGATAATCCGAATTAAATAAACTCTGAATAGTCCTTATGATTAAAAATATTATAATCATTGTAAAAGAACTTAGAGATCAAATTTGTTAGGTTGATCAAAAATTTTAGATAGAAAAATGTAATAGACTAGGTTAAAGATTCGCAGAGCAGACATATCAGTAGAATAGAACAACATCAACGTGCATTAAAGTGGATTATTCAGACTTCGGAGAATATGTTAAGGTCTTGTGCATTAGAGTGGTCGACTAATTGGGATGATTATTTGAGCCTTGTTAAATTTTCTTATAACAACAATTGGCATACAAACGTTGGGATGACTTCGTTTAAGGCGCTGCATGGTAGGAAGTGTGGGCAACAATTTGATGGAATGAGGATAGTGAGAAGGTCATAGAAGGGTTTAAGTTCGTTCGAATCATTACGGAGATTGTAGCCGTGACTAAGGAGAAATTTAAGTATGCTCAATCAATATTTGACGATTTGGGTTAATGGGTAAACTCAGTTCGCGTTTTATTGTCCATTTGAGATTTTAGAAAGGGTTGACGAAATAGCATTTTGGTTAGCTTTGTCTCGACAACTAGCTTATGTGTATAGCGTATTTCATATCTTAGTGTTGAAAAGTTATCATTATCATCTGTTGCACGTAGTGCACTATCCATTTTTGATAGGATTTTAGAAGAAAACTACGTCGTTTCTTTTGTGAAAATTCTATTTGAGCGAATTATTCGCATATTTTGATAATTAGGTTCATCTTATTATTATTATTTTTTTTATTCTGGGGACAATTCTTTTTAAAGGGGAGATAATGTAATACCCAGTTTTTTTTTTTTTCTTCTAGTCCCACATCGCCAAGTCTTGCAACTTAGTTCCCTTCCTTCACCTATATATATGGCTTTACTCCTTTTGGTTTTATTTCACTAAACATTAAATACCTCTCATTTGTGTGAGAAACTTTTTATGTGAAAACCTTTTTAGTAAGGACCTCTCTGGTTAAAATTTTTGGTGTCGAGGACGTAGGCGGACTGCGAACCTCATAATTTCGAATATGTTTCTTTTTCTTTCTTTGTGTAATTATTTAATTTTTTGTATTAGTTTTAATTTTGTAGTTTTAATTTGTTAGTTGATATATTTTGATATATCTTTGTTAGTAATTAACATTTTGGAATATTAAATTAGTATTTTTGTAACTTTAAAGTTTTGACAAATAATAATAATAATAATAATAATAATAATAATAATAATAATAATAATAATAATAAAAATATTTATTTGTAATAGAATTAAAAATAGAAAGAATATTTTTATGAATATACTTATATGTACTTCGAAAGGAACAAAAATACTATTATTTATTAATATATACGTTACCATGATTATAATATTTGTGTATGTATAACATTAGGTAGAATTTTGTTTAGAACGAAATAATTTCATATTCGCCTAAGAGTTAGAAAAAAAATGTATAAAACTTAATCAATTGATTAATGTATTATTTGTTTGTTCTTTTGTTAGTTCCGACGGAGAAAATTTAATGAGTCAGTTTTGCAATATAATTTCGAGTATTACATTGCTTATTACATGTACGGATTTCGTACTCTTTCAGCAATATTCTTTTGATTTTAATTTGTTTGTTTTGTTTCTCATTAGAATTTGGATATTATTTGGATATATTGTTCATAGTCAAATGCATATGATAATTTTGTTTAATTTTAGGTATTCGCAATTTAACTTGTACTCTTTAAACTTATTAAGCATGTCTAGTATTTATTTTGATTATGTAGAAACTTACATACCAGTATATTTGGGAGACTTTGTGTCGATTTGCTTCGGTTTAGCATGTGCGTATTAGAATCCCTTTTGTGATATTGTGTTGCATTCATTGTGACAAGATATCTTTGTTAGATTATATCGTAGGGTATACCGAGCTATAACCACTTGTGGGGGTACCACAGACATGTCTCTGGGCACTGAGGCATGACACCTTCCGTGGCGGTGTGATCAGTCCACGGAGTCTCCATTTTATGTTTCGGTGAGCATTGATATTTTGTTGTGGGAGGTGTATGGTCGATCCCTAACATTCTGTTCTGTTCTGCGGTCTGATGTTGTTTGTAGTACCGAGCACACCTTTTCGATTTTGCATGCATTTGGATCTGCAGTTCGATGTGTGACTTTTGTTTTGTTTTGAGCACGGTATGAAATAAACTCAGCCATTCAATTCAGCCTATTATGTTGTTTAGTAAATCAGTTCAGTTCAGTTGATCAGTTTCAGTTCAGTATATCAGTTCAGTTAAGTAGATTAGTTTAGTTAAATAGATTATGTTATTCAATTAAGTTCAGTAAGATTATGTTATCCAGTTAAGTTGATTTTGTTAATCTTAATTTGGTTTAATTGATTTTATTATTCAATTTCAGTTTTTATTTCTGCACTCTTTATCCGTACTGATCATTTGACTCATACTGTGTTTTTCTTCTGGTAGATTTGCAAGGGGATTCAAGGGCACGTGTGAATAGAGTTTTCTTTTTATTTTAATATTCTACTTAGAGTTCATTTGTACGTAACCATCTTTTCTACTAATTGACAAGCAGGGGCGAAGCCAGAAAACAATTTCAGTGGGGTCAAAATTGTTACTGAGCTATAAATAATTTAGTGGGGGTTCGGGGGCAGTGCCCCCGAACCATTTTTTTTTAATACTTTTGTACTCTCAGGTCACACATATATATATAATATATACTATATTACAATGACAATATAATAACTAATAATATATGGTATATATACATTATATTGACTCATATTAGATTTTTCTAATTACAACTGTTCATAAATAATTAATTTATTAATTATTTTGAAATATAATATAAATTAAATTATTATTTAGTTTAAAAATATTATAGAAAGAGATATATATATTTAGGGTATATGAGTCATGTGATTAAAATTTGATTGAGAAAGTTATAAATTTTCAATTTGACCCCGTATAATAAAAAATTTATAAAATTTGAGTGGTGTCAATTTATATATAATATTTAAAAATTTTAAAATTTATCATACATTATAAAATAAAATAAAAAATTCAGTGGGGTAAATTGACCCTACTCAACTCCACCTAGCTTCGCCACTGTTGACAAGAAGATTTAAAAACAAGTTTAAAACTTCGAAGTAGGGCTGTCAACGGGTCGGATTCGGATCGGATCGGGGGTGATCTAGATCCGAATCGATAAGAAATTATCGGATTCGGAGCAGACCCGATAACCCGACGGATCTCAGATATGTAGGACCAACCCGAATCCGATAATACCCCGATAACCCGATCCGATAATCCGATCCGATTAAACTTAGTATTAAAACGTATATATGTATTAAAATGTATATATATCATAGTAAAATGTATTAAAATATTTCAAAATGTATTAAAATGTATATATGTTAACGGATCGGAGTATTATCGGGTCGGATTTATATCAATCCGAATCCGATCCATTTAGTTATCGGATAATCGGGTCAATCAGGTAATCGGGTTTCAAAACTGGATCCAAATCCGGATGAACGGATCGTGTGACACCCCCAAATCTGGGCCCACACAGCCCAAACTTGAGTCGTCAAAAGACTAAAACAAAATTATTACAACAAAGCACAACGTACAACAATACAGTGTATAATAATACACAACTAAGTCTTCACTATTATTGCCACACTATTTTACAACATGTGAAGACTATGATAGCTATTCCTCGGACCCTCACTCCATCCCCCGGCTAGACCCCGTTACGTTTTCATCTCCTGTTGAAAAATAATGGAACAAAAGAAAGGGTGAGCTCAAATAGCCCAGTAAGAAATATCATGACTAAGATAATGACGAATAAATTATCATTAGCCTTCAACAGTTGAGTTCTTGATAGAATACAATAGACTACAAGGTTTATATCAAAAACTGCAGTTAAATTCTTGAACAATGTTCAGATCAATAATAGCAGCGGAATGAGCAATCTATTAGAAGAATAATGTAGACTATAATGTCCACTCGCTTCTCTTTTTAGTAAAAATATCATCAACTTTTATCATCTGAGATACCATTAGTCAAGATAATACAACTTCACAGTTCCTGGTCATAATCATGCAGATCAACAGTTCATCTTTGCACTACGGGCCAAAGACATTCAATATAACACCAACGGTCATGATTATACCAGATTCAGCCTTTGGTCATAATCATACCAACCAATAGTTCATCTTTGCACTATGGGCCAAAGAGAACTTTCACCACGTGCCATAAAAGACACCGAAATGATGTATCGCCTTTAACCTAGTATATCGCCTTTAACCTATCATCTGTTTAACAATTATATCACATCTGTGCCCCCCGGCCACAGATATTCACAACAACTTGATTCTTGATGATTAATACAAATAACAGTGATACAAATGATGAACAGAAGAACAGGATAAACTATAAGTATCAGAAGTTTACTTTGTGCAGATTCAAACAATGTCCAAATTGCCAACATGATGTGGAATGAAAAAAAATAAAATTCAAGATCCACAGTTCAGAATAACGGTTACAGTTCAATAGAAAGGTTCACGTAAAATAGGAAGGTTCAGTTGAAATAATGAAGTTCATCTATTATGTAACATACAATATTTTCAGGAATTATAGAAGCAATAGTTCCATAATAAATTTCGATTTAGGAGTATGAAAGAAAATAATATCCCTTACCGTAGCAGGTTTGATTAACAAAAGGTGAAGGAAATTAATACAAATGGTTATTCACCAACAGGCGGTAATCCGCGCCATAAGTTATTCCCACAATTTAATAGAATTTGAGTACAAAGAGTTATTCACCAAACAGGTGGTAATCCGCGCCGTAAGGTTATTCTCAGAGATTAATAATGAATGAATACGAAAGGTTATTCACCAACAGGCGGTAATCCGCTCCGTAAGGTTATTCCCACAAATTAATACATGAAAATAAATGACACATCTTATGAGTAAGAAAGAAACAATATTATTTTTGAGAATCAAATAATGATAATCCCTTACTTTAACACGTGACTGGATGAGGTTGATTAACTTGAACAGTACACGTACACTTATAGATCTTCACAAATACTCAAGATGACTTAAGCACACTTAGAGAGAACTTTCATAAGAAGTATTTAGAGAGAGAAAGAAAGAACAAGTAAGAAAGTTTATGAAAAATCCTTAAGTTAAGGCTTCTATTTATAGCCAAAAATCTTATCATATCCAAGATTTTCTAATTTAATCCAAACCGTTCATTTCATATCACCTAACTTTATATTATAAACAAATAACTTTATCAATTCAATTATTCAACAATAATTCACACTTTAATCTATACCATTCATTTCATATCACTTAACTTTATATTATAAACAAATTATTCAACAATAATTTACACTTTAATCTACACCATTCATTTCATATCACCTAACTTTATATTATAAACAAATTATTCAACAATAATTTACACTTTAATCTACACCATTCATTTCATATCACCTAACTTTATATTATAAACAAATAACTTTATCAATTCAATTATTCAACAATAATTCACACTTATTCATTATTATGACTAATTGTTATAAATACAGTATAGTTAGCTTTCTGAGTTAGATATCAAGTCAATTAATTAATGAAATACAACTGTTTAAATAACACCGTAATAGCGATAACAATAATGTAGAAAGTATGTAAAAGAAAAATACGTTACTGTGTCATGACAATTATTGATTTAATAATGTGAATTACTGTGCATATGTTACTGTGATAATTATTAGGTTCAATAATTTTAAAAACAGTGCAGCAACAATTATTGAATTGATAATATAAAATATTATGCAGTGACAATTATCGATGAAATGATGCGTAACAGTTACGGTGTCAATTATCAGATCAATAATATGAGACACTATGCAATACCGTGTGTTACTGTAGAGTACCGTGTGCTACAGAAAATACCATAAACTACCGTATGCTACTATTCTTTTATCACCGGTATTTTAACAATTCCGTTGACTATTTTTATTTAAAAAAGTTATTTCTGTCGTTTTCTATATCCGATAAATATTCCGTTGTGGGGTCCACCAATAATTTGTTATTTCGGCGCCGTCGTACGGCACGAATATTCCCCGACCAAACGAATATTCCCCGACAAAGTGAATATTGTCCGACAAAATATAATTTGCACATAACATCCTTAACTTTTAACTTTATCAATTTAACTACTTACTGTTTCAGAAGAAAAATTAAATATATGAAGAAAAATTAAATTTTGTATTTCATAAAATTCGGGGTCTTACAGATCGGGTCCGGGTCGGGTCCGGATCAAGACCCGTTTCGTTGACAGCCCTACTTCGAAGCCACTAGTATATACTTGGTGCATACTTAGAACATTTATTTTCTAGAACTTTGAAAATTCTAGATCACTCTGGCTCACCAGCCATGACCCACGACTCGTCCATGTTCTCTACATCCAGGCTTTCAGCTAACTGCGTCAGCCACACTGTCATGCTTACATGGTCCATGGCGATTACCTCCTTTTTTTCCCATAACCATAACCATCTCCATCTCCATCTCCATCTCCATCTAACTTCTTTCTTTCGCAAGCCCCCAAGGGTACTTTGGTCATTCAAACAAAATAATAGTCAACTGAATAAGTCAATACTTCCCACCTTCTCAACCTATATATGTTAAACTCCATTCATCACTTCCCAAAAAAACTTTCATTATTCCTCATTTAACTTTCCTCCAAAATTAACAAAAACCAACTTTTTCCACAATTCCACCGTCCAAACAAAACCCTAAACAACACAATTTATTTATCCATGAAGAGCGGGAGAGAAGGAGAGAATGAAAGCATAATAACCATGGCCAACTACTTGTTGTTACTCTCTCGAGGAGGCGGCGAATTCAACAATATTCTCGAAAAAGCTCTTGCAATTAACAGTACCTCGATAAATCAGTACAACAAAATACAAATAGATAATTCTGCTACAACTACTCGTGTCTTCGAGTGCAAGACATGTAACCGGCAGTTCCCATCCTTCCAAGCCCTCGGCGGCCACCGGGCAAGTCACAAGAAGCCAAAGCTAATGGGATTGGGAGCTAACTTGAGTCAACATGAGGATTTGGAAACCTCGCATCCTAAACCTAAAATCCACGAGTGCTCGATTTGTGGGCTGGAGTTCAATATAGGGCAAGCTTTGGGGGGTCACATGCGGCGGCATAGAAGCGGTGGTGCCGCCATAAACGAGGACCTGCCTCCTCCCTCTTTGACTTCATCGGTGGCGAAGAAGTCAAATAGTAGGAAAATTTTGTGCTTGGATTTAAACTTGACACCTATGGAAAATGATATGGAGTTTGAGATTGGGAAGAAGGTGGCTCCTATGGTAAATTGTTTTCTATGAGAGAGAAAGTATAGCTACCTAAGGAGCTACCCCAAACCCTTACATTTCAATATTTCATCTAGTGATTTAGATTTTTTCTATTTATTTATTTATTTTGAATAAGTATAATTATATAATATTTAAATATTATATTTATTTTAATTATTAAAAAATAGGATATAATATTAAAATTTGTATTATGTCTTATTTTTTATTAATTAAGATATATATATATATATATATATATATATATATATAATGTTTAATTTTATTTTTAAATATTATATATATAGACTTATATATTTATTTTTGTATTGAATATGTTATTGTATGCTTAATTAGATCACGATGTTGATTTGTTTATAGACGACAAGAATATATCATATTATACTTCTATTACTTATTTCGCCAGATTCAGACTTGGTAAAATTAACATATAATGAAAAGTATTTAATGTTACGTACCATTATCCAGATAAATAGAAGTCATATTCTATGTTGACTTTTTTATTATGATTTTTTAAAGTTAATTTTATAATTTGTCTAATATATTTTACTCTTTTAAGTTTATTTTTGGGAAGAAAGAAAAAATAATCGCACAAGAATTATCTAACAGCGACATGGCGTGTCTTGTGCTAGCTTTGATATTATTTGTTTAGAGAAAAAGTCAACAAAATTGTAGAGCTGAGAATGATCAAATATATATGGTGCTCGAAGAAAGTTGTTCAAATTATCTCCCAACATTTTTATTTGTGCAAATAAGAATTCTCAATCAGATGCAAGTATGAGAGGTCTACTCCTGTTAGGATTCTTATCAATGATACTTTGAATATTATTAAATGTAAGTTCCATACTAATAGGAAATTCCAAAAACAATGTGCTAGAGCTGGTCATTGTATGCTTAATCTTAACTTAGAGTAGTCTTGGCTTCATTGGGCTTGTCCTTTGATGTCTTTACTATTTTTTTTTGGAGTTTCCAAGTCCTTGTTTTCTCTTGCTTTTTATATGGTGAGTTAAGAGTATGGAATCGTTGCTGGATTCTTCGTTGCTGCTGATTAAGTCAAGAGTTGTCTGTCTGTGTTTGTTGCGCTGCTTCTTGATGATTTGATTTGCTGTGGATTTGCTTCAAAGCAGTGGCTGTTTTGGCTTGTGTTTTGTTGTTGCTGCTTTGCTGTGCTGCTGGTTTTAACTGGGTGGCAGTGTCTAGGCAGTTGATTGATGGGTTGTAGTGTCTCTGCAATTGATAGTTGCGCTGCTCTTGTGCTGGTTGTATGTGGCTGGTTGCTCTATCTAATTTCTGATTCTTGGGGCTGGGTTTAGTTCCTGTTTGGGCAGCTGGTTGTGCCATCTTTTCGAACATCCTATGGCTTGGCCTGTTTGATCTGGGGTATGCCCCAATGCTATTGTAATTTGTTCCTTTTTTATTATATTCAAATTTTAATTTAGCAAAAAAAAAAAAAAGTATGCAACTCAAAAAGCTTTATGTAGATCAAAATCAAACTCAGTGTCCCGTTTATAAAATTTATAAAGTTTAAGATATATTTTGTTTATATTTAATTATTCTTACAAAATTTTAGTGTTTAGTTTAATAGATAGTTGGCATGATAATAAAATTGTAATGATAAATTTAAAAGGATTGTAATAAGATAAAGTTGAGAATATTGTATATTTATAATATAATAATTAAAAAAAATTAACAAAAGAGATTATTTCGTGGAACAATAAACAACTTTTTTCTAGTTCAAGAAAACTATAATGATGCATGATGCAGAACTTAAATTGTTTTGCAACTTCACAATTGTAATATCCTACTCTCACATCGTAATATGTAAAATACTTAGATATGTATATAAAAACTCACACTGTTTGTATTAATACATTTAATTATGACTTTTTTTACGTGAGTTTGTGGTGAATTAATTAAGATGGTCCAAGAATATGCTATTGAATTAGTAGTGATCTTGTTTAGATAGATTTGATTTGATTTGGACTTGAGATTTGACCCAAGATTTATTTCGTACTCGAAATTTGACTCGGGATTGTTGCATATGGTATATCAGAGTCGACTCTTAAAAACTCGATCATGGTTGCCAAAGATGGGAATGCCAGATATTTAAGTAGGAGAATTTGTACTCTAATCCCACATCGTAACAAGTGAGATATATACTTGGATGTGTATATAAAGATTCAAGCTATTATCATTAATATCTTCAGTCACGACCTTTTGTGTGTTTGTAGTAGTTTAAGATGACTCAAGAAAATAATATTAGAATAGTAGTTTAAAGTCTTATTTGAATGTATTTGTTTCGAAATTGAAATTTGACTCGTAGGATAATGGAGTACCTAATTATTATCAGTTTTTTTTTTAAGAAAGTTTCAGCAGGGACTTATTTTCTTGACAACTGAAGTACTACGTACGTTCATTGTCCAATTTAGACGAATTTGGTTAGCATGAAGTTAATTTCATGATAAGTTGGACAATAGACCAATACAGTGCTAACATGCACAGAGAGAGAATACCCCCAAGCCTACGTGTCAACACTCTATTGGTCAATTATCCAACTTATCATGAAATTAACTTCATACTAATCGGATCCAATTTAGACCGATCAAAAATTCAGAATAATAAATAGCACACAACAAATCGGAATGCGAAAATTAATTATTTTATTCCACTAATAGAGCAATCTACAATGCTTTGACAAACATACTAAAAAATTTAAAATTATATTTAATAAAAACACAACCATCTAGCAGTACGTAATTATTTCTCATCTCTAAGTTCTAATTCAAAAGCTTATTTTTACATTGTCTTAAAATGTAATCTTTATGAGAAGTTTAGGTAGAAAAAACTTATGAAGCTCGCAACTTTACCTGCTTGTACGCTATAATGCTACTAATTTGGTAAGAAAATTTATGGCTAATACTAATATATTTCAGTTCATATGAAATACGGATATACGGCTATTCACAAATAATAAAAGATGAACGCACGGCAAGGGTCATGATTTTTGGACCAAATATAATGGGACCAAAGCATATCAGCTTATATTATAACATGAAATTAGCAAAGCCATAATTAGGGAGTACGGCACTTTGTTTTTCTTTTTTCTTTTTGACATTATTATAGTCATATAAAATAAACATATTTTTTTTACAACCTAAATATTTTATTTTCATTACTCTCTCATCAATTCGTACAAAATTCACATGATCTCATATTTTTTGCATCGCGATTGAATTTTCAAAAAAAAAATAAAATTCAATAGAGTTTTTTTTTTTTGAGTATTATAGATTCTACATCCATTAAGCTATCTAATTTATTTAGTATAACAAAAAATAAAAAATTTTAAAAAATAAAAATTAAACCAAATAATGTTTAACAAAAAATAAAAATACTAATTAATACCGTATATATATCAAAATAAATTATCACATTATTTATTTTATGTTCTTTATCTAAATAATTATTTAAATGTAAATGAAATAAATAAATAATCACTACTATTATTTGGTTCTATTAACGAAAAAAATAAGTTTAATATTTTTATTTTAAAATTAAATTTAGGGTTTTGTGAATTTTTTTTGGTTAAAAACACTTTAGTTATATTAAGTTATACTTTTCTCACAATTCGGCTCCCAAATTGAAGTCAAATCGTAATTTAATATTGTCAAACCGCATAAAAATACTTACCGAAAAATTAGGTATTCTGGTCAATTTTTGCCGAAAATTGATTTTGGAGGCTAAATTGTGTGAAATTATGTATTTGATGTAACGAATGTATAAGCACAATTAGTTTGAAGGGGCTAAATTGTGGGTAGGGTGGAATTTCATTTAACTAAACTGTGTTTTGCCCTTTTTAAAATTTAAGAAGTCTCAAATTAAATTGAATCATTTTATGTACAAACTGACAATTATAATTTAATTTTGATAATTTTCATAGGCAACAAAGGACGCCTAAACAAATTTATTTGGCAATAGTCAAACCATTGCACATTTGTACATACCTCTCAATAAGCACCATTGTTATTTAGTGCATCTTTTGAACTTATAATAATTAGTCTTTTCTAATTCTTTTTAACAAGAAATCTGGAATCAAACCATTGTACATACTCTTCAGAATATATATATATATATATATATATATATATATATATATATATATATATATCTTTCTCGGAAAGAGATAGAGCTTTAACGGGAAAATACATTCTAAGATTTAGAGCTTATAGAGAAAATTTTCAACAATCATTCATGCCTTGTTCTTAATTCCTTTTAATTGGTTTGAAAATCATAGTTATATTGTAATTATATTCATTCTTATTGAAACTTGTATTTAAGTCGAGTTTGGCTTGGTTGATCCAGTAATAAATAGGGTTGTACAAAAGAAGTTCTAAAGGTTGCAGAACTTTTGCAGTGGTGCAAGAGTTACAAAGGTGGAAAACAATTAAAGTCGTGCAAAGGGGGTTGTCGTGTCTAGCAAAGATCAGAGCTTCTTTATACATGGAGTGTTTGTAATTGATTAAATTAAATAATATATTAATAAAAAAAGTCTCCAATATCAATTGGCATTGTACTTGGAGTAGGCCACTGAAATAGAGATTAGAGACCAAACTACGTAAAAATCTTGGCGTATTTATTATTATTTCATTTTAGTTTTATCCTGCACTACAATATTTTACACATACATATGCGTACCTAATCTTGCTGAAACTTTAGTTAGTTATTGTGAATTAATAGCTACTAAATATTTTCTCTATTTACATAAAATCTTTATATATGATCTTCCAATATCTGTGCTTTTAGTTTGGAACTTGTGTAATTGTGCAACATATACCAAACGTCCAAACCATATAGAAAATGTTCTATACGCTACTCTCTCCTCGCACAGACATAGTGTTCCCTTCTCCAAATTTACTCATTATTTTTCTTTGAGCATTTTTGGCTTATTTAGCATGTTTTTTAAGGGTGTTAAAATTAAAACAAGTCCATTCTATTGATAAATAAATAAGAATTAGGTGACAGTAATACAGGTAATGAGACAATAAAATGATGCGCGAAATAGGATTGCAAATTTGTTAAACTAACTTTCGAGTTTGAGCTTTACTTGAAAATTGAACTCTGCATTAATGTATGTTTCATTGTTCATTATTATTATTATTATCATTGTTCATTATTGTTGTTGTTGTTGTTGTTGTTATTATTATTATTATTTTATTTATTTATTTTTTGTTGTGTGGATTGCATCTTGATTAAACCATTTATATATATAATAAATAGCACAAAATCATCTTTCAAACCTAAAATTTAGCAATAAAATCTAACTATAAATAAAATTCTATTTAACCCTAAAAAGATATCCTCAAATCTCTTGATCACCAAATTCTATCCTTGTGATCCACCACCACTCAAATCTCTTGGTCATATATATAATAAATAGCACCAAAAAAAATTAGTACAAAATTGTCTATCAACCCTACATTTTATGAGGAGCCCTTCAACCCTAAAATTTTACAATAAAGGCTAACTATAAATAAAATTATATTTAACTCTAAAAAGATATACTCAAATCTCTTGGTCATCAAATTTCTTCCTTACAATTTCAGCCCTAGCTCAAGTCTCTTGGTCATATATATAATAAATACACAAAATTATTTCTCAACCCTACACTTTAGGAGTAGTCATTTAACCCTAAAATTTAGCAATGAAGCCTAACTATAAATAAAATTCTATTTAACCCTAAAAAGATATCCTCAAATCTCTTTGTCACCAAATTATATCCTTGCAATCCGTAACCCCTCAAATCTTTTGGACACCAAACAATCCATAGTCGTAAGTACAATAATTACTCATCTCTTTTAAATTTCAGTCGATATAATATATATGATATGAACCTGCCTAATTTCACTTCAAAAACTAGCTCATAAGGGGAGATTTGTAAATTCATATATATAATACCCAAGATCATTCTTGCTAATTGATGTAAGACTCATCATACCCGAACCTTATAGACTGCAAATCCTCGTGCAAAGAACCTTCGTGCATATGGTTCATTGACCAGACGAATAATAACGCTGATACCAAATGATATAAACCTGTCTAACTCTACCTCAAAAATTAGCTAGCTCATAAGGGGAGTTTTGCAAACACATATATATAATATTTAAGATCATCTTCGCTAACCGATGTGAGACTCATCAATATATGTTACAAGTACTAAATTTATTTAATATTGTTTGTTGTCTCTTCCTCTCTTGTTCTGTAATGTAAAACTTTTGTTTTTGTGTTTATTGTTTTTATCAAGCACTATAACGCATAATCCTTTCATCAATCTTTTTACACATAATTATTGTTACTACACAAATTTTAATTTACTTATGATTCGTAAATCAATACTTAATCATATACACGTGATATTCACAAGCTTATATGGAGAATACTTAAAATTAAAAAATGAAATCAAATAAAAAGGGTCATATGGAGCTAATTACAAACACGTATAAGAAAAGTAAATGTAAGTTAAGATATAAAATATAAATACTTGTGTGTCTAAATTTATATATTTATATCTACACAAATAATTAAAAAAAAATCCAATTGTTTAGCCCTTCAAAAGTAATTTTTTCATATAAACATTAATTTTGCTTGAAAACACAAATTATTTTTATGAAAATTACGAAAAGCCTGGTGTTTTTTCAACATATTTTGAGCGCAGTAGCATTAGTCTTAAGCATCCTCATCTTTGACCATAAGTCAATTCATAAAAAAGTAAAAAATAAAAAATAAATTGGGAGATCTAATTGCCTCACTTCACTACGTATAAGAAGCTCTGTGACGACCCCAAATCCGGGTTCCTTGAACCTCGAATCCGGTTCAACACGAGTACTACCTTTTCCTTATTGTTCATGAATTACAACAATATAATAATTGGTGAATAACCATTTATTTACAATTTCACAACATCTCTTTCTATTCCAGAATCGCAATCTTTATACATTCCTAGTATGTCTCAATATCATACATGATACGACATTCTATTACAATCAAATTGAGTATTTAACACTCATATAATATACCAACTAATTCGTATACTACTCAATCATTTACCTGTCCAATTCGGACTGATATCTACAATAGACATCTAGATCTTCAGTGAAAGTATTATGCTTTCCTGTTCCTTAATCTTTATCGAGAACTTCACCTAACTTGCACTATCTGAAAATGTTGGTTTTAAGCAAGAGTGAGCACGACGGCTCAGCAAGTTTAACAGTTACACATAACACATTGCATGCTTCACATTTTAAACATACTATGCATTTTATACTTACATCATGCTCCTTAGGCATTTCATACAATAACCAACTAGCATTTAGCAAATCCTGCTTTATTCTTGTACATATTTTTCATGTAATCATACTTCATGCGTTTCACATATCACAAAATCATCATTAGATTATCTCATCAACAATTAAATATCACATGGCAGCATGTTAATACACATAGGAGCAAGTTCTGAAAAACTTGCCTGGCAGCTTCTACCATTTATGCTTATTTTCGTCATTTGCTCAACCTACAATTTATATAACAAATTGACATAATCATTAGCTACCAGGACCATTAATTAGTCTTAACTTAAGACCTTAACTTTAAATTACTAACTCTTAAGATGTCCGACAATCGAACCCTTAAGTTCTGAACAAAAACCCTAGCCCAAACCTAGTTGGACATGTCGGGTACACTTAACCATTTATGTATTCCTTACACGTTCTTCGTACGACATACCTTTTAATAAGTTGTCTAAATTAGTCACAAATGGACTATTTATATTTGTTTAATTCGATTAAACTTTCCTCTTTTACATAACTTAATGATTCGAACATTTAATAATGTACCGAATACTTCAAAATATTATCTACCTTTGATAATATACAACTATGTTAAAATATTATTAATCATTTAATAATATTTCACTCACTTATTAATATTATTAATCATTTAATAATATTTTAATCTCTCATTAATATTATTAACCATTTAATAATATTTTAATCACATATTAATATTATTAACCATTTAATAATATTTTAATCACATATTAATATTATTAGCCATTTAATAATATTTTAATCACTTATTAATATTATTAACCATTTAATAATATTTTAATCACTTATTAATATTATTAACCATTTAATAATATTTTAATCACATATTAATATTATTATCCATTTAATAATATTTTAATCACTTATTAATATTATTAACCATTTAATAATATTTTAATCATATATTAATATTATTAACCATTTAATAATATTTTAATCACTTATTAATATTATTATCCATTTAATAATATTTTAATCATATATTAATATTATTAACCATTTAATAATATTTTAATCACTTATTAATATTATTAACCATTTAATAATATTTTAATTACTTATTAATGTCATTAATTATTTAATAACATATTCATCATGTACAATGTTATTACCCATTTGATAACATTTTAATCATTTACTAATGTTATTAATCATTTAATAACCTTTTAGTCATATACTAATATTATTGATCATTTAATAATATTTTAATCATCTTCAAATAATACCAATAGTTAACTTTTTAATTGTGTTAACTTTAGTCTTTATTTTATACATTTTGATACCAATTAGTTACTAATAAACTTCATATATTGGTTTAGAATTCAAACCCATTCATTTTACACCTATTTCAACTTAAATTTTCATTAAAAACTCGACCCGGACCGACCCGACCCGACCCGGACCGACCCGAACCGACCTGGAAACTGGCACATTCTGCTTTGGACGCCGGGGCGCTCAACCCAGGCCAAATCTGGGCGCCGGGGCGCTCAACACAAAAACTGTCCGACCCTCCGACGCTCCGACAACCATAACTTCCTCATACGGAAACATTTTGGGGTGATTCTTGAGTCCATTCTCATCAGAATTTCCCCCTCTACAATTTCTATTTATATCACAAATCCAAATTCCAAACGGAAATAGACTAAAAACGGCTCACAATGACAAGGTGAAAACTAACAATCACAAATCATTGGTTCTATAGGTTCAAACTTGAATAAAATGAACTCTACACATCCAAATGACACCAACTAAGTGTTGTTGTCTTTCTAACTTCTTGTTTTACAACATTTCATAGTTCGATCATATTTTTGAAAACGTTTTGACAAGAAATTTAAAGATCGAACCACTTAGGGTTTTACCGGTAATCGCAATATGAAATTTTCTTTCATTTATTTGCATACCACTCATACCAATACATGATTTAAACCTATCAAACCATGAATCTACCTATATATCATAGATTTAGACTTCTAGATCATCAAAATAACTTTTGATCGGTTAAAAATACTTTTTGACCGATTAAAACATATATAAACCATAAAAATTACCTACGGAAGGGTTAGAACACTTTTCAACCTTCATAGTTCCTTCTATGGAGATCTTCTTCTTGCTAGGTCTCTCCCTCCTTCTTGAGTGAACCATTAGCACACTAGCTCACAAGCTCTCTAGCTTTTTCTCTCAAAGAAGCTTTTTTTTTCTCTCAAGAACCTCTCTCTCTATAATATTTGGTCTACTAACAAATGAGCCAACTCTAGCTTTCTCTTACTACTCTTATATTTATAGACTACCAAAATTGATACTTACAATTATTGTAAGTCTACAATATCACCAATACTTGCTAAGTTATCATTGACCCTTGATTTAAGAGACTTGACTCATATGAATGACCCATGGAATGACTCCTATCAAGCTAGCTTACAAGCAATCAATTGTGTAACTTAGAAGCAATCTTTCTCCAACACTTAACTAATGTGTAGTTAAAGCTCTTACTCTTGTAACCTATGTTGACTTAACTATCAACCATGGTCCAAGCTCATCTATTGATCATACACATATCTTCCAACAATTAACCATAATGTGGTTAACTTACTAACACATCAAGTATACATATATATCCAATATATTTATATATTTACTAACACTTAACTCTAGCATTGGTTAAGATTTTATTTAATTACCATTTAGGGTTAACAACTAACCCAACAATGGTTAATTCTCTACAAACATAAATTCATAAGAATTGACCATCTTCATTTACTAGGGTTGGTGAACCACCCATTGGTTAATTCATTTAACCAACATTGGTTAATTCTCTACCAATTCATATACTTACAACATATATATCTCTATATATTCACCATCAATTCCTACTAATCAACTAACATAGTCACATTAAGAGCTAATTATGCTTACTATAGCATGGAATGACCACATGATAGACATTTTAAGTGATCATTTGATTGACTAGGGTTAGTAGGGAGTTGTTGAACCAAATTTGTACCCAAAATCAACCAACAAGCAACCTTTCTATCCTTGTGGGCCCCAAAATTCGGGATTTACCTTTAAATTACACCAATTTGGCTTTATTTTTATATCCTATATCATTATATAAGTATCCATATATATATATACCAATGTATATATATTGACCACAACTTTGACTACCATTTGGGCTCCACATTGGATCAATTTAATATTTCTATTGGGCTCATCAATTAAATTTGTTTGGGCTCAATTTAATTATTACATTGGGCTAATATTAAATACCCTATGTTACATTTAATTAAAACAAGCATTGGGCTTGGTTAATTATTACATAAATCAATGTTCAAATTAAATTATATGGACTACTAGGTTAATTAATTTGACCTAGTTTAATACCTCAATTGGACTTATAATATAATCCAATTAGATTTGCTATAATTAATTCTACCACATTGGGTTACTTAATTAACTCATCCATAGTTAATTTTTAACACCACATTTATTTACCTAGCAATTAACCAATGATTGGTTAATGCTCTCTCTTGTCTACCAACTAGGGTTATTCAATTAACCCTACATTAGTTAATTCTCTACACTCAACCAAATTTCCCAACACTTTGACCATCAATTGACTTTTTAAATGTTTGGGCTATATAGCTTATTTTGCATTGGGCTTTCTTATTTAATTATCCCTCTTCATGCAAGCATTCCCATATTGGGCTAACATCAATAATCCTTTTGGGCTAGTCCACTAGTAGTAATTAAATTACTTGGACTCTATACTACAACTTAATAATTAAGTTAATTACTTAATCAATTAACTTCTTAATATTGTCATTCTAGACAATCATCCTAAATTTTCCACAACTTTAACGCATAACTAATATAATTAATTTAATTAATTATATTTCATGACTTCATTTTTAAACTAATTAATTTATTAGTTTAATTGAGTATTAAATTTACTCCTCTTCGTATTTGGCTAACAAGCACAACTCTAGGAATATATAACTATGTATATATATATCCTTATAACCGTCTTCACTTCTCAATTGAATTTATTTCTTTAATAAATTCTCTATATGCATCATTATAATATTCTCACATTTAATTTCTAATAAATAAATTATGTAAAAAAAAAAAATGTTTACTCATTTTCTACACCTCTTACTTCTCATATTCTAGGTTTTAAACCTTAACCTTTAATAAAATCAATTAAGATATTATTTAAAATCTTGGAAATATCTGGGATATTACATTCACCCCTTCTTATAAGAATTTCGTCCCCGAAATTTCATCATACTCATTTCTACCAGGTTTTCATCACTGGGAATATCTCTTTACTCATCAAATTCTATGACTACCCTTTTCAAGGAAGTTCATACTTTTCACAATTCCAGAACAATGGAATATCTTGCAGAAGAATAAATTGAAAATCAATATCTTACAAAAGAATAAATTGAAAATCAAAATATTCATTAAAACTTTCATACTATTCTGAGGAGTCATAAAGACTGTGAACATACTGCGAGAATGTTTATCAATCACAAAGACTGAAAACATACCACAATGGTTTCGTACGCTAGGTGATCAACCTATCGTACTCTAGCGCTGTGCACAACGACTTCTCTCGGGGTCGAACTCTTTGGATTTACCAACCCATATCAGCATGCCACCACTGTTGGGCGCCCCCTCGCGGGTTCTTTATTCATGGCTCTGACATATCCCCCATTATGGGGTTGTTCACCTCAGACTTACTACAAAATTCCGCTCCAGCATAAGTTGGATTGGACAATAAAACTCCAGTCATTTCTGACCAAAAAGTGTCCAGTCAAAATAAATGACATAGACTCACATCATTGAACTGTTCGTATATTACGACTCAAAAATCATTTCAGATTAGTTCAAGTAACTAAAATTCATTTATAGGACTTCATGATACCGCACCTTTGCAACAGTGCGTTGAGGATTCCGTCTTTTTCATCTCTGCACCATGGCTTTAATGGCGTGTGATGATTTTATAAATACATTTTGATATTTTCAAATCAATTTGTCTAGCCGAAACAATTAGCATAGACTTTTCTTTAAACGTTTCAAAATACTAAAAATCATTTTGACTTTGTCATATTACATCATACCATAGTGGGCTTAAAAATACATCCAACACTAGGTTACTCTGCATTGATGACTCCATCGTTTATCATATCATCACAAGTAACGATGGACTACTCCACACCTCGTGTTACTGCGACTTAATAATAAAACAAGAAAATTCATTTGTCTTTTCAAAAGCACTACAGTGCGAATTTAGCACGATTTTAAGAATTTCAAAGTCTAGCATAGCTAGAAGATTTGGAATATCCTAAAACCTCAAAATACCTCAAATTTTTCCTCCACATTCTTTTTCCATCTTAATAACTATATCTAGTACAGCTTTAATCTTGCTACTTAACTCTACCCATACTCACTGTTCATCAAACTTACCACGTATTTGGGCTCAGGAACTTACCACAATCATATGGTTTGAGGAGCTTGTCCTAGTCAGGCCAAAGTCGCCCATTCGCTGAGGGGTTCCACCATACGATTATGAGTCACAAACTCACCATACGTGTCGGTTCTCAGAACACGAACTTATCTTAACATCCTCTACCTATCCGTTATACACATGAGAAAAGAATCACCTTCTCAACATACATATAACGAATAGCGCGACATCAGGTTTCAATTGATTATCACTATAGAAAGCTAAGTGGTCGTCAAACCAAACACAATCTCCTGCCCATACAAGAAATTGGTCAACTCGGCCACTAATCAATATAGAAAGTTAAGCGGTCGTTAAACCAAGAACAAATACATCAGTTTCCCAACTCTTCAACACTGTAAGGAACACCTGCCATCAATGCATACGTTTATTCTACGATACACACTAATCGTGCAAGTTTCGCAGCAGCATCTCCCAAATTGGTTCGCTGACATATCATAGCCCCCGCCCATACAAGGGTTCGTTCAACTCAACCACTATATTAATATAGGAAGCTAAGCGGTTCTAAAACCAAGCACAAATTCCTCGCCCATACAAGGAATCGTACAACTCAGCCACTAATATGAGTCCTCCATTAAAAACCCACAAACCTCTAATTTTTCTTAACTGAATACGAATTCTCTCCATTCATATCTTAGCACATCTGCCTCATTACGAGTTCATTTCTCTAGATCATTTCATGATCTCATTAGCATTTTCTTTATGCTTCTCAAAATCTTATCATAAGATATTTTTCTATCATTTCTTCAAATTAGGTACAACATGACCATTTTCATTTCTCTTACATCTCCTCAAATCCACCTTTGGATAATCATCAATATATGAATTTTCCAAATTCATCTTTCATTACTTAAACTCTACTTGAGTTTATTCATTTACCATTTTTCTTATCTTCTACTACGGTTATAGCCTAAGGTACTCTTACCTAAGGTTTTTAACCTATCAGCTCTGATACTAACTTGTGACGACCCCAAATCCGGGTTCCTTGAACCTCGAATCCGGTTCAACACGAGTACTACCTTTTCCTTATTGTTCATGAATTACAACAATATAATAATTGGTGAATAACCATTTATTTACAATTTCACAACATCTCTTTCTATTCCAGAATCGCAATCTTTATACATTCCTAGTATGTCTCAATATCATACATGATACGACATTCTATTACAATCAAATTGAGTATTTAACACTCATATAATATACCAACTAATTCGTATACTACTCAATCATTTACCTGTCCAATTCGGACTGATATCTACAATAGACATCTAGATCTTCAGTGAAAGTATTATGCTTTCCTGTTCCTTAATCTTTATCGAGAACTTCACCTAACTTGCACTATCTGAAAATGTTGGTTTTAAGCAAGAGTGAGCACGACGGCTCAGCAAGTTTAACAGTTACACATAACACATTGCATGCTTCACATTTTAAACATACTATGCATTTTATACTTACATCATGCTCCTTAGGCATTTCATACAATAACCAACTAGCATTTAGCAAATCCTGCTTTATTCTTGTACATATTTTTCATGTAATCATACTTCATGCGTTTCACATATCACAAAATCATCATTAGATTATCTCATCAACAATTAAATATCACATGGCAGCATGTTAATACACATAGGAGCAAGTTCTGAAAAACTTGCCTGGCAGCTTCTACCATTTATGCTTATTTTCGTCATTTGCTCAACCTACAATTTATATAACAAATTGACATAATCATTAGCTACCAGGACCATTAATTAGTCTTAACTTAAGACCTTAACTTTAAATTACTAACTCTTAAGATGTCCGACAATCGAACCCTTAAGTTCTGAACAAAAACCCTAGCCCAAACCTAGTTGGACATGTCGGGTACACTTAACCATTTATGTATTCCTTACACGTTCTTCGTACGACATACCTTTTAATAAGTTGTCTAAATTAGTCACAAATGGACTATTTATATTTGTTTAATTCGATTAAACTTTCCTCTTTTACATAACTTAATGATTCGAACATTTAATAATGTACCGAATACTTCAAAATATTATCTACCTTTGATAATATACAACTATGTTAAAATATTATTAATCATTTAATAATATTTCACTCACTTATTAATATTATTAATCATTTAATAATATTTTAATCTCTCATTAATATTATTAACCATTTAATAATATTTTAATCACATATTAATATTATTAACCATTTAATAATATTTTAATCACATATTAATATTATTAGCCATTTAATAATATTTTAATCACTTATTAATATTATTAACCATTTAATAATATTTTAATCACTTATTAATATTATTAACCATTTAATAATATTTTAATCACATATTAATATTATTATCCATTTAATAATATTTTAATCACTTATTAATATTATTAACCATTTAATAATATTTTAATCATATATTAATATTATTAACCATTTAATAATATTTTAATCACTTATTAATATTATTATCCATTTAATAATATTTTAATCATATATTAATATTATTAACCATTTAATAATATTTTAATCACTTATTAATATTATTAACCATTTAATAATATTTTAATTACTTATTAATGTCATTAATTATTTAATAACATATTCATCATGTACAATGTTATTACCCATTTGATAACATTTTAATCATTTACTAATGTTATTAATCATTTAATAACCTTTTAGTCATATACTAATATTATTGATCATTTAATAATATTTTAATCATCTTCAAATAATACCAATAGTTAACTTTTTAATTGTGTTAACTTTAGTCTTTATTTTATACATTTTGATACCAATTAGTTACTAATAAACTTCATATATTGGTTTAGAATTCAAACCCATTCATTTTACACCTATTTCAACTTAAATTTTCATTAAAAACTCGACCCGGATCGACCCGACCCGACCCGGACCGACCCGAACCGACCCGAACCGACCTGGAAACTGGCACATTCTGCTTTGGACGCCGGGGCGCTCAACCCAGGCCAAATCTGGGCGCCGGGGCGCTCAACACAAAAACTGTCCGACCCTCCGACGCTCCGACAACCATAACTTCCTCATACGGAAACATTTTGGGGTGATTCTTGAGTCCATTCTCATCAGAATTTCCCCCTCTACAATTTCTATTTATATCACAAATCCAAATTCCAAACGGAAATAGACTAAAAACGGCTCACAATGACAAGGTGAAAACTAACAATCACAAATCATTGGTTCTATAGGTTCAAACTTGAATAAAATGAACTCTACACATCCAAATGACACCAACTAAGTGTTGTTGTCTTTCTAACTTCTTGTTTTACAACATTTCATAGTTCGATCATATTTTTGAAAACGTTTTGACAAGAAATTTAAAGATCGAACCACTTAGGGTTTTACCGGTAATCGCAATATGAAATTTTCTTTCATTTATTTGCATACCACTCATACCAATACATGATTTAAACCTATCAAACCATGAATCTACCTATATATCATAGATTTAGACTTCTAGATCATCAAAATAACTTTTGATCGGTTAAAAATACTTTTTGACCGATTAAAACATATATAAACCATAAAAATTACCTACGGAAGGGTTAGAACACTTTTCAACCTTCATAGTTCCTTCTATGGAGATCTTCTTCTTGCTAGGTCTCTCCCTCCTTCTTGAGTGAACCATTAGCACACTAGCTCACAAGCTCTCTAGCTTTTTCTCTCAAAGAAGCTTTTTTTTTCTCTCAAGAACCTCTCTCTCTATAATATTTGGTCTACTAACAAATGAGCCAACTCTAGCTTTCTCTTACTACTCTTATATTTATAGACTACCAAAATTGATACTTACAATTATTGTAAGTCTACAATATCACCAATACTTGCTAAGTTATCATTGACCCTTGATTTAAGAGACTTGACTCATATGAATGACCCATGGAATGACTCCTATCAAGCTAGCTTACAAGCAATCAATTGTGTAACTTAGAAGCAATCTTTCTCCAACACTTAACTAATGTGTAGTTAAAGCTCTTACTCTTGTAACCTATGTTGACTTAACTATCAACCATGGTCCAAGCTCATCTATTGATCATACACATATCTTCCAACAATTAACCATAATGTGGTTAACTTACTAACACATCAAGTATACATATATATCCAATATATTTATATATTTACTAACACTTAACTCTAGCATTGGTTAAGATTTTATTTAATTACCATTTAGGGTTAACAACTAACCCAACAATGGTTAATTCTCTACAAACATAAATTCATAAGAATTGACCATCTTCATTTACTAGGGTTGGTGAACCACCCATTGGTTAATTCATTTAACCAACATTGGTTAATTCTCTACCAATTCATATACTTACAACATATATATCTCTATATATTCACCATCAATTCCTACTAATCAACTAACATAGTCACATTAAGAGCTAATTATGCTTACTATAGCATGGAATGACCACATGATAGACATTTTAAGTGATCATTTGATTGACTAGGGTTAGTAGGGAGTTGTTGAACCAAATTTGTACCCAAAATCAACCAACAAGCAACCTTTCTATCCTTGTGGGCCCCAAAATTCGGGATTTACCTTTAAATTACACCAATTTGGCTTTATTTTTATATCCTATATCATTATATAAGTATCCATATATATATACCAATGTATATATATTGACCACAACTTTGACTACCATTTGGGCTCCACATTGGATCAATTTAATATTTCTATTGGGCTCATCAATTAAATTTGTTTGGGCTCAATTTAATTATTACATTGGGCTAATATTAAATACCATATGTTACATTTAATTAAAACAAGCATTGAGCTTGGTTAATTATTACATAAATCAATGTTCAAATTAAATTATATGGACTACTAGGTTAATTAATTTGACCTAGTTTAATACCTCAATTGGACTTATAATATAATCCAATTAGATTTGCTATAATTAATTCTACCACATTGGGTTACTTAATTAACTCATCCATAGTTAATTTTTAACACCACATTTATTTACCTAGCAATTAACCAATGATTGGTTAATGCTCTCTCTTGTCTACCAACTAGGGTTATTCA